>CM049393.1:9996305-10596305 GCA_026937815.1 Etheostoma perlongum | reverse complement strand
GGGAGCAAATAAAAATAATGAGGAGTATGATATGAAGGGAAACAAAGAGAGAGATTAGAGCTCTTTGAGGCTGGTGTTTGTTTTAATCTCATGCTTGATTTTTTGTGCAATGCTTTTCCCAGAATGAAGCGAATCTTGATGAGCAGAAGAGAGTCAGCCGAAAAGTCACTACTTTTGATTGGTTGGTCGGTCATCTAAACTGTAGCTGCCACAAAGTGGGACAGGATCCATCCATCCATCCATCCATCTTCATCCGCTTATCCGGAGTCGGGTCGCGGGGGCAGCAGCTCCAGTAAGGGACCCCAAACTTCCCTTTCCCGAGCCACATCAACCAGCTCCGACTGGGGGATCCCGAGGCGTTCCCAGGCCAGGTTGGAGATATAATCTCTCCACCTAGTCCTGGGTCTTCTCCGAGGCCTCCTCCCAGCTGGACGTGCCTGGAACACCTCCCTAGGGAGGCGCCCAGGAGGCATCCTTACCAGATGCCCGAACCACCTCAACTGGCTCCTTTCGACAGGATGAGGATTTTTTTTCACCATCACTTGCTAATAAGACTCCAGTGTGACCTCCTGGAAAAGTGCTGCAAAGCATCTGGACCAAAGTCCAGATATGTACTTCTACAGACTTGTTTCCTGACACTTATAATATAGATGACTTACTTTTGTTGTTGGCTTATTGACTTATTCATATTTATAACTGCAAATTTGATTAATTTAGAAAGTGAGAAACCTACAAGCATTCAATATTTGTGGGTCACTGAAGGTGTCATCCTAATGACCTGAAAAGGTAGCCCACAAGAGAAAGCAACCGTCACGCTCGAGGACAATTAAAAAAAACAACAGCCAACCAGATGTTTTCATGACCTGGCAACCCACAAGTTATTTTTAAAGAGAAATCAGGATGTGTTTAGCCTAACTTATAAAGACTGAAACAAGGGGGAAACAGCTGGCATTGCTATTATTCCTTATCCTTGGCCAAAAGTTGAGCCTCATCCCCCTGTAAGAGCTACCTGGCTAGCACATTAGTCCCAGGCCTGCGCCGGGTTATGATGCTTTTCCAGGTGTTTTTTTTTCTCCTGCAGGAGTCCATCGCAGTCCAGCCTCTGGGGCTCGCCTCGGCCTTGTATGTGGTGATGTTCTTGCTTTTGTTGTTTTTCTTTACTATAACAAGGTTGTGATCTTGATAGAAGCAGAATATGCCACGTTATACCTCAATCCTTTTTATATCACCTTTGTGTCTTATTGTTATATAGATGCAGCTTTATTAGGCTGTAATGCTTGGACTTCCAGATGTTGCAAAAAATACATCCAGGGACTTTCACTAACCTTACCCTGTTTTCTCTAACCCTACCCAGTATACCTTGCTGTCCACCTTGCATCACAGTTCTTTAACCTGAAATTAAACAGAAATGTTGCAAATTTCTCCTAAAACCACACATTGTTGTTTCCATTTGTCTTTCTGTATGCATTTAGGGTTTGACGTGTTTATAGTTCAGCTTTAGTCATTGGTCCAGCTCAGTACTTTTAAAAATGTATAACTGTTTGTCCCTTTTAATGGCTTTTAACTGATCTATGAAGCATTGCTAAACAATGTAACATTTAACAAAGCTAGTAGTTCTTTATCAGACCGTAAATCACCACATACACTCACATGTAATTGAGTACATCTTTCTTCTCGAGTTCTCAGGCCTGAGGACAAAGTGAACCTCGTGACCCTGCTCCCAGCCCGGATCAGGCAACCAAGCCAGTCTAGGCATGTGACCGCCCTGACATCAATAAAAGAAACACTTACAGTTGGAGTCAGGATGATACAGCGTTTGGGATTTGCGGCGACTACCCGTGGCACAAGATTCTAGCTGGATCCCTTACGGGTCATCCTGTTGCCTCGGCAACCTGCTTTTGTTTAGTGCTCAGCAGATTCTGATCCTGGCAGTGGTATTGTGGGGGGATTTGTGGATTTAAGAGTGCTGGATGTCGAATGAGATAGAAGAAATTATAACGTGTTTGACTTTTGCTTGGAGAGAGTGAGAGTGTGCGTGCGTGTGTCTCCGCCCGCACACACTTGTCAAGCAGGAGATTAGTCTTTCCCTCCACTTGCTTAATCTCTCTCTCTCTCTACACACACGTTCTTTTCTACTCCGCAAACACAGGTTTTTCTAGGGAGGCCGGAGCAGGGCTTGATTTACGGTACAGTGGAATTATGGGAAAGGGAACGCTTCCCAACACAAGGTGGCCAATGGGAGGGTTTGCCAGCCACCGTGTTGATGGCGCTGATGCGTTATGAGTCCTGCAGATGGAGATGATTTGTCTTTTCTTTATTTTTTTCAAGGGAAAAGCTTTGACGTGCGCAGCTCTGATATGCATTGTTGCCTGTGTGGAGATCTGAACGCTGGACGTCCACCAAAAAAACTCTGAAGGCCAAATTCGGCAGTTGAACAGAGAAAGAGAAATAAAGAGAGAAGAGCATCTGTCAGCAGTGCAGCCCTGTGGACCGTGCTGTGGTTGACTGTGAGGTCCCGGTGACCTGGCCCTACTGATGTGCTGGGCCTCAGTGCTGGCTCTGACCTTGACCAGCAGAGGGAACGTGATACTTAAATCATTCATAATTAGCTCCTTCCCTTTTGCTTAATAACACATGAAGATAAATGGGTTCCAAGAATGTTCCAAATGGAAATAGTTGGTTTGGAATTAAAAGCTAGAAAATGACCTACAAGCTGTGTATTGTAGTGTCTCTCTCTCTCTCTCTCTCTCTCTCTCTCTCTCTCTCTCTCTCTCTCTCTCTCTCTCTCTCTCTCATGCAAATAGTGAACAACACTTCTCTCTTCAATATGTTTTCTATTTTTTGTGATGAAAATGTAACTAAGTGCATTTACACTAATTAATGTACTCAAGTAAATTCAATGTACTTGTTATGCAACTTTCTACATATTGCACTTTTTATTTTAGATTAAATGCTTTTGAGATTATAATTGTATATACCCTTCCTGTCCAGTGTAAAACCATGTATCTTCAAATTTGTTGAGTTTGAATTTTTCTGATAAACTGAAAAGTTTTCCTTTTGAAGAAAATTGAGAAAAGCCTCCTTCTTCTTACGATAAATAAAGTCTTAAGAAATCCTCTTGGATAAGATGGAAAATGCTTTGTCACAAAGCTGAAAACAGGGCTGTTTTTCTTACACTATGAAAAGTTGGCATTTTTGGAGATACGTGGTTCTCACAGTACAGCAACGCTACAAACATTACAATGCTATTATATGATGCATTAATGCAGATTAAACTAGCCAACAGTATATATAAAGAGTTCAAATGAGCACAACCTTAAACATCTACAGCAGTAAAATGCAACATACACATTACGCAGCAGTAATATTAATCCAGAAACTTCAGATATTATATAATATATCATTGACAGGGAACATTTATTGCTGATAATACTTACATACCTGTACTTAAGTAAGATTTTACTGCAGTAAAGTATCTTAATAATTTTATGTTTCTCTGAAATGTTTTGAGACTTTTTCATGAAAATAAACATTTATTTCTTTTTACATAATAAATTGTACACACAAACAATTAGCCATGTGGAACCTCACAAACCTGACTACATTTTGATTCCTTTTGTGGTCATATTAGTAGATCTCTTAGACAATGTTCAAATGTTCATCCTTTTCTCTCTCTGCAAAAAATCTGTTCCCGGTCCTAAGATGAGCTGAATGTCTCCAAGGCGCTGTGAAGGGTCTTCAGTTCTTCTCTCATCTGGCTCAGAGCGTTTTGGATCTTGCCGGGCTGATCCAGAACCTCCACGCTGCAGGTAAAGGGGTCGTAGCGAACTGCAAAGGGGCGTTTGATGGTTGCAGAGTATCTCCTGTGCAAGGGAAGGAATGCGGAGTATAAACCGACGCAGAGATACAGATGTGTGACAAATATTGTGTGTCTCAGCTCATTAAAGGTACCCTATAAAACCTTTGACCACAAGTAGTCCTATGGAGCAATGTTATTAGAAACAGGTCCTTGTTTCCCTCTGAACGCAATTAAATAGAGCAACAAAACAACTTAGCTCTGAGCAACACAGCCAAACTGGGGCGGTGCTTGCAAGCAACATTACATTTAAAATGTAGTTTAAGAAATATTCTTTAATATAATGTCAATGTCTGAATCCAGCTAAATGAACACAGTTTGCACCCAGCCGCTATAATGTACCAAGGGAATACCTCATCTTAGTCTTTGCATCCTCAAAGCTTTCAGACACAAAGTAAACAGGCTGGTATGTTTGGTCCTGGTACGGCTGCACTGCTGTCTCCTCCGGGTTGAACGGCTTGTACTCCGGCTCGTTAGACAGAGCGTACTGGAAGGGACAGGTCAAAGGTTAAAGACTGTCAGCACACCACGCAAAAATAAATATGCAGCTTAAACACTTGTGTGTGAACTCACAACAAGCTCTCCGTAAGATGACAGGAGCCCGGCGCCGTAAGCTTTCACCGTTCCGTTCTGCTTGCAGAGGCCAAACTCCACAGTGAACCAATATAACTGTAAAGACCGAGAACAATAAAAAAGGTAAGGCAGACGTAGAGCGCAGGATTAAACATAAGGTGCAGTCATGTGTTTAAGCCACTAGATGGCAGTAAAGGTCTGTTAAGAGAGCCTGTGTTTCCCTCTGATATTAAAAGCTTCTCTTCCAATATTTGACAAGAATCAAAATCAGGTCCAAGCTTTTCACATACAAGGAAAAACAAATACTCCAGGAGTCAAAAATCATAAATGTAAAATAGAAATGTACCACAAAAAATGAATAATATGTGAAATACAGTATATGTTGTGTACAAAGAGGATGCAATGTACAGACTTTATGTCAAATTGTGTAATGTTCCTATTCTCATGAAGAAGAACTGCCAATACAAAAGTGTGCATGTCTGAATATATTAAAATTACACTTCAGGTGGCATTCAAATCTAATTTTAGGTTTAAAATGGTAATGAAAACCTACCGTTGACAGTTTCTGGATGTCTTCATCTGAAGCTCCGAGCGAGGCAAGTCCAATCTCCTGAAATAGTTCAAATGGATTCAAATGAAAGCGGATAATACAAGATTGCACTCTGATTATGTCCAATCAAAGGACAGAGTGCAGCACAGTGCAGTTACCTGTGAAAACTGGGCGAATTCTTTATCTGCCAGCATGGGAATATGGCCGAGTAGTTCATGGCAGCAGTCCCTGTCAGGGCAGATGAAACCTAGTCAATGAAAGGTAAAGTAGCTAAGTACATGAATAATTAGATTGGGTCCCTGAAAACCACGACTCACGGCTCAGGAGAATGCATGGGCGCTGAGGAGTGACGGATGTACTGTGTGCACTGAAACACCCGGAAGGCCAAACTGGTCAGGAAGTCTCTGGCTGACAGCAGGCCGGCTACTGGACGCAGCTGGAAACCAGTTTTCTCTGAAACGAGCACAAACGCTGTCAAACACACTGGAATGGAGCTCCGGGGAAGTAGAGCCAACAGACGCATGAAGATAAGACCTCAATGTAATATTCCTTTTTGCCATGGTCCACGTTTGTCTTATATTTTTTCTTCCTGCAATAACAATGGGAAGTAATTTCATACCTAAATCTCATTCCTCATATTTCAAGTCCTTCACAAAAGGACAAAATAGGCAAGATAGTCCCTAACATTAATGTAAAAATTCCAGTCAAATTCTCATTGAGATTGCCATATCTTCAAAATGTCTGAGGTTATGTCTTTACTCTTTTAATAAATGCTGTCCATAACAAAGAGCTTGAGAGATCATTCCACCAGTGGACTGTTGCTGGGGGGTTTGGAAGCCTTTCATTTTAAAGCTAAGCATTTCTTAGCTGCCATCAAAGCAAGATCAATGTACATACTACTATGTACATACTGCATGTATGTACATACACATGCATGTATGTATGTACATACTGTACTTGATTCCCACAGAAGCTCATTGTTATTTAGACATATAAGTACGGTTACACATAAGGACACTCAGCAATGTAATATCTGCATTGCTTGAGTAGTTCTTTTGCATTATCTCAAACATATATTCTAATAACATACTACTTAGTGGCTGGTGTTTTTTTTGTCTTATGAGGAGCATAGGATACTATTTAGGATTGTGGCTTTATGGATTTTGTGACTTGTTTGGGCCCAGACGTCTTCACTCGCAAACGTAGAATAGACAGTGGAGTAAAATAAATGGTTTCTGTCCACTCTGTCTGAAAGGAGACATCTTATGGAAGCAAAATGCCCAAAATCTCCAAATGTACCAGTGCATGGAAAAACTATGCTTAGCCTCTAGTGTCTAGCCTTAGAAAAATTGAAATGAAAGTTTGAAACAGCACTTTAGAGTCAGCACCGGAGATTTTGATCTGAGTCCAGCTGTTGGTGTGAAAAGGTCTAACTTTGTCATCTTTAGCATGACAGAAACTTCTTCTTTCTACCTTTTCTGCCTCTCATGGCATCTTGATTGTGTTTTTGCCATCTGTTATTTTTTTAGCATCACAAAAACCTTTAAACTTTGATTTCCTTTTTTCTCTCTATTTGAGGCTTCTTTTCATTCAAGGTTTTCTTTCGACATCATCGTTTAAGGATGTCAGACACCTGTAATTTATTATCTCCAACTTTTATTATAAATAAATCTCCTTAGACTCATTTAATGTGCGTGTCTTTTTAATCATTCTTCATTTTTTTGTTAAACTTACTTACTTTTTAGTGTCGGAAACGTTTCTTGATTTGACCTTTTCACTGTTATATGTCTATACTGTTATATAAAAGACCAAAATCTCTCATAATTCTACTAGGATTATACTAGCACTAACATTGACTAATTAGTGTGAAGGTAGTCTCAAGTTTATACTTGTGTTCTATCTATTTTATGATTTTTTTTTTTTGAGGATACTTGTGTTTTATCTGTTTAACAGATTTTGTGTAAAGCACTTTGAATTGCCCTGTTGCTGAAATGTGCTATACAAATAAAGCTGCCTTGCCTTGCCTTGCCTTGCCTTGCCTAGGAGCTTTTTAGAGCAGAAACATTCATTTCTTCTACTTTTTCAGTCTGTGTTATCTTTTGAAGACCATCGTCATTCTAAATGTTTCAATCTTTTTCACCTTTCAGGAAGGCAGAAACCTCTCTGAGCTGAGGGATGCGGTCCTCTCCGTAGCCACACTCTTTCTCCAGCTGCTGCAGCCCGTCCATGAACTGCCTGCAGGCCAGACCGGGGTAAATACTCCGCAGCTGTCGGTAAACCTCCCTCCTTTTAACACAACAACAACAACACACTGAACTTTAATCATCTTCCACCGTGTGTTTGCATGAATAACTCGCAGGACTGTGCAGCCCATTCTCACCATGTGAATACTTCCTCAGCTGTGTACTCCACAATGGGCAACGGGTCCCCCCTACGACAAAGAAAATGCCTTTCTGAGAGAATATTTGAGTGATTCTTAGTGCTCAATGAAGAGAAATAAACATCTGACTCACTGTTTGTAAGTGGAGGCTAGCTCACATATGTAAGCCCGTCTTTTTCTGTATTCTGAATCGCTGTATCCCTGCAGAAGAAAGATGTTAAATTAGCACAAATAAGCTGAGAGTTTTCCTAAAATATGAGTTAGAGATTTGCAGCAGATATGTAAACGCTCACTGGATGGTCCTGGTCCATGTCCGGATCAAATTTGGTTATTAACATGTTGCATCTGTCGAGATCTTTTATCTGTTGGGGAAACCACGGAACTGTGGGAAGAAAAATAATGAATTAGTGCTTTTGTAATTGGACTTATTATCATATTATATAAAAATAATAATATAATAATTAATAATTAAATTGTGGCCAGGTTAGCTCAGTTGGTAGAGCAGGTCCACAAAAGGTCCAGGGTTTGATCCTATACATTAAAGGTGCCCCCCCAAAAAATAAATAAATAAAAAGTAGCCTGTAATATTCCATATCATGCCCTAATATGGGTGTTCCTTACTAGTCTAATTAAAAAGCATTAGGAGAATAATAAAAACCTTTTTCCTCTGGTATGGAGCGGACGTCGTCCACCACTCTCTTCAGTGAGTTGGTGAAAGCGTCCAGGTCAGAGCTGTGAACTTCACACTTCATGAACAGCTCCAGATCGGTCGTGCTGTTCTTTAACTTCCTCCCCGGTCGGCTTTCGATGTGGAGAAGTTTCGCTTCAAACGTCTATTAAATATTATAAAAACAAAAAGCAAAAGAGGTCAAAAAATTTCACACAAAAAGGCCAATAATCAACGCCTTGGCACAGAGGAGAAGCTCAATGGCCTTTTAGTTATTGTAGTTATGCTAGCAATGTACATATTCTACAATTTATTTAATAATAGTAATATCTTGTCAGTAATCGGTCAGGTGGTTATTTACTTGGATTTGTTGGAAGTTAAAAGCTCAGGTGATACATTTTAGGGAATTCATTTTGCCAACGACAAAATCTATACCCTAAAATCCAAAATGCAAGATTGGAGCCTCATAATAATGAAAGTATGTCAGAAGGATCAAATCTGGTCATTATTAATTCATATTAATGAATGTTATTAATGTTTTGATTGCTGTTTAACAATTGTTTACATCAGTAATCTGCAGTTAATACAGTTTTCCAGTTATTATTATTATCATTATGAATGTGAATAAAACTCACATTTATATGGTCAACATGACGGATTAGAGCAGATACATTTTTTAATTTAATGTTTTTAGATTTATTGTTTAAAATATGACTTATATGTAATAAGCCTATTTCCAGTGATGAAAAGTAACTAAGTACATGTACTCTAGTACTTTACATAAACTTTGAGGTACTTGTACTCTACTTGAGTACTCCAATTTTAATGGTACTTTCTACTCCTACTGCACTATATTTTAGAAGAAATATTGTCGGCTAGCTTTTATCCCAACACATTTGTTTGACAGCTTTAGTTATATTAGTTATATTTCAGATCGTGATTATCTTATAAGAAATTTGTTATAAACTACCTGAAAAACAATGGTTGTGTTTTGATTAAAAAGAGAAGAATTTTTGATGATTACAATAAATTGTCTTTGTTTTTTTTAGTTGATTGGTCAACGCACAACGTTATTAAGAACACACTATTAATGGTTATTTAGAAAAATAATCATCAGATGAATGGACAGTTGCAGCCCGACATTGATCGGTGCAAACAGCATCAGTAGTAATATTAATGTAGGCTAATGCAAGCAAAAAGCAAACATTTTAGCAAAATGGAACATTTGAACGTCAAACACTTCATTTTCTGCATTCTGGTGAGTTTTTCTGAAACAATTTGATGTGCAAATGTCTTTATTTATTATTTTTTGTAAAACAAATTTAAAAATTTTTTTTGATTTGATTTGATCTGTCCCCCATCCTCTCTGTAAATTACACCTATGGGCTAATAATACAATGGAGCCTACAATGACCCTGAAAGTTAATTTACTTTTTAAACTTATATGCTACATATTTCTAGTAGTAGTCATGGCTTATTATGGACTTTACCTTGATTTGGATCTTAAACGCAACATTTTTCTACAGTGTTATATCATTAGGCTTAGGCTGCTTTCACACACAAGTCAAATATCGGAATTTGACGCTTACCTCAAATATTTTCCCAGTTTTGAAGAATCCGGCATTTTTCTCATTGCTGAGAGAGAAAAGGACGTTCAGAGTGACCCTGCCGTCCTTCTCCTCGAACACCAAGCTGTCTCCGTACCGGGAGGGCCCCGGGGAGCCCGCCGAGCTACTGCTGCGCTCCCTGCGGGCATCCTCGATCAGGCTCTGCTTCCTCCCGCTGAAGCCGGCCGTCTGCACCCCGTTCTCCGTCTTCATCTGCGGGCCGTGTGGTCTCTGCTCGGGGCTTCACGGAGGGCCCGGAGCCAACTGGATGTGTGCCATCGTCACCTCGCGGACACCTTTAAGTACCCTGTCATCTGAGGGCTTTATGGAGATCAGTTGCGCACGTGCGTGTTTTTTTAGCATCATGAATCACAGATGCATTCAGGCGAAACAGGTCATTTTGGGTTACATAAATGTTCCATAAAGGGTTAGCGCTTATTAGAGGATTTATAATAGCCTATATATTATTTATTTCTAAATCGGTGACTTTCAGCCTAAAAACTTCTTATTGTATTTCGGTTACACTTTATTTTAACCTCCATAAGTAGCGTGAAACATATATAATAAATAGTCTATGACAAACTATAATCAACATTTTAAGTGTTTATTAATTTGGCCACAACTATAACTCCGCCACCTTAATGTTGGTATATAAACAGGCTCATTAATGGTAATATAATTAATAATTAACAGTTGTAATGATATAAGACTCTTCTGTTTATTAATGTGCAGGATTTATCAACAATTACATCATGTTTTATGTTTTTACAACTGTGTTTGTATCATTTATTATCTGTCTACACAGCAGCCAGCCATGGGTGCCCACAGGATGAGGTAGTAGATTTCTTTATTTTTGGACTTTTTCTAATATTCTTATCTGGCTTGTTTAAATGTGTGTCATCCTGTAAGCCCACACAGGCTGGATATATGTTGTAGACACCATGATGGAAAACACCTGTACAATATTATTAAAAGATATGTATGAAGTAATTATCAATGGAGGAAAAAAATGAATGACAGAGAAGAGAAATATATATATTTTTTCATTAAAACGTTGCATGCAAATACAAAACGTAATTTAGCCAAGCAAAATGGAAGCTAGGGGCAGAAATGATCTGTCAATATGATTTTAGGTTTGAAGTACATTGAAAGGATTCTCATTTCTTTTCATATTAGAAGTCAAATTTGATGTTTACATTTTGGGTTTGTAATTCATCAAAGTCACTAAAGAGATGATTTAGATTAAAGGTCCCATGGCATGAAAAGTTTACTTGGAAAGTGGCTGTAATTCTGCACTAAGGCAGAATTTTGGGAAAGAGACTTCAGATACAGTATTAGGGGACCACTAAGGTCTATATAAAAGAGACTTCAGATACAGTATTAGGGGACCACTAAGGTCTATATAAAAGAGACTTCAGATACAGTATTAGGGACCACTAAGGTCTATATAAAAGAGACTTCAGATACAGTATTAGGGGACCACTAAGGTCTATATAAAAGAGACTTCAGATACAGTATTAGGGACCACTAAGGTCTATATAAAGAGACTTCAGATACAGTATTAGGGGTCCACTAAGGTCTATATAAAAGCATCCAAAGAGCACCATGTCATGGGACCTTTAATTGACAAACCCCCTTATTAACACTTATACTGCATGTAATAATATTGACAGTACCATTTTTAACTGTTCAACACATTTATTATTATCCTACATAAGTAACAGGCTACACTTTACTCACTTGACTAAAATACTAATGGGATTACAGTAATATTGCCAATTTGATTTGGAATATTTGTTTAAATACAAAGAAAGCTAACTTGCAAGCACGCTAAGCAGAAGGGCCTAATAATAAACACACGTTTTAATGAATAAATGAAGGGATTTTTAGGGTGCTTGGGCTCAGATTGCATTTGCAATTACTTCAGTTTCTGCAGAGCTTCACACAGTTTGCCCATTTCACCTGAAACAAGAGAAAACAAAAACAGATTTAGAGAAAAACAAAATTAACCTAGGACCTACATTTTCATTAATCATGGCTTATTTAGTGTTACAGTATTTTTTTTTCTCAGTCTAGGTAAAAGAGATTTTAGTGTCCATAATGAACGTAGGGGCATACCACTGATGCTGTCAGCCAGGTCCTTGAGCTGCTTGGTGTTGTCCAGCACTTCAATACTCTGGGTGTATGGATTGTAGCGCACTGAGAAAGGCCTGGGGATGGTGGCTGCAAATTTCCTGCAGGCAGAGACGTCAATGTTAGGCATATTTTGTATGTAACCCTAAATTTATATGCAGGAAAGCATGAAAAGGAACTCATCGTCTTACCTCACTTTCTCTTTGGCATCCTCAAAGCTCTCAGCAACAAAGTAAACAGGCTGGTACTCTGTGATTGGGTACTTCTGGATGATGGTCCTGTCTGGGTCAAAGGGCTGGAGTTTTGGCTTGTCTGTCAAGCTGTACTAAAAGAAAAAAAAGAAAAAGAAAGGACAAGCTTCATTTCAATGTCTCAATGAGTGTCTCTGTTGCCATTACTACTAGAGTAAACAGGAAGTGCAGCATGATTCAAGGCTCTGCTGTCTTGTTGATGTGACTTGGCAGAGTGCACATCCTCAGCTGACAGTGGCTGATGTAACTTGTGACCTCGATAGCGAGCTGTCTGTCCCCCCCTCTCTTTACCCACACCCCACTGGGCAGGCAGGCCCACTCCCCCAGTGACACACAAAACCAGAATCTGAGTGGACCACTAACCCACTGCCAGCACTGCTGCTTCTGTGCAACAGGGCCAAAGTGTTATAAACAACAGATGGAGACCAAAAATGTTTATTTTGCTGCTGCTGGGGTCCATGTTTGCTGGAAGGGATTTACAGATTGTTTTATTGAAGCCTTTGACTCAACACACATGTGTTGGCCCCTTCTTCTCTCTTACCTGCAGCTCTCCAAATGATGAAAGCAAGCCAGCTCCGTAAGCTTTGATCTCTGAGCCCTGCTTGCAGAGGCCAAACTCCACAGTGAACCAGTACACCTGAGGGAACACATAAGGTTCATAAAAATATGATCTATACACAAAATCCAGAAACAGAAACAAAGAAGGTTGATAAACAGGATTCTCCACGCACCAGGGGATCCTTGAGAATATTTAAAAGGTCACACAACATATTTTCTAAATTACATATTGTGTTATCTAGCCATGCATGTTGTTTTTGATTTTGGGTTTCCTCAGGTTTTGAGATATCTGTGATATTTCTGCGGCCACGCCAATACAATGGAGGTGAATTTAATATAATTTTGGCTGCTCACAACCATATAGTGTCTATTAAGATGGACAAAGTCTTTTTACTTCCTCCTATTGGACAAAAATCCAGCCAAATTATAGGGATAGGGGCACTGCCATGTTGCTCTGGTGATGTCATTTGGATCAGAGTCTGTGCAGTATTGTGTGTATTGTGTGTGTATTGTGTAATGTACGCAGTACTCACAGTAGCAAGTTTCTCAATGAACTCATCGGGAGCACCAAGGGAGGCGAGACCGATTTCCTACACAGAATAGCATCAAAGCATCAAAGCATAGAGATTAGAAAATGAAAATATGTTACATCGGTTTCTATGTTAAGATAACAGTTCAGTAGTCCTCTGAGGGAAATGAACTGTTAACATTGCTTGGTAATGTAGAACTGAAAATATATTTATATCTTAAATATAAATAAAAAAGTAAGAATGTTGTGTATAAACAGAATATACAATGGACAATGAATGTGTCTTTTTCTATTTAGTTTTGTATTCATCACTTCTGCTCTGACAGGAAGCTTAGTTACCTGTGAGAATTGGGCAAAACTGGAGTCAGCAAACAGAGGAACGTGTCCCAGAAGCTCATGGCAGATATCCCTGAGTTAAGTACCGAAATGACTCGTTAAAAATCATACATGTAATGAATATTTTCCCTCTTTTATGAATAGTGTTTCGACACTCACGGCTCAGGTGTGTAGGTGGGCTTGGAGCCGTGACGGATGTACTGCGTGGAATGAAAGACACGGAAGGCGAGTCCAGCCAGGAAGTCCCGGGACGAGAGCAAGCCAGCCACCGGTCGAAGCCGGAAGCCTGTGCATGCTGCAGAAAAGAGTAGAACAGATGAAAGAGCTGTGTGTTTGGTTGTGTTGAACAAGAGCAGTTAGTGAGGGGAGAGAGGGAGGAATAGGAAGAAGCGGACCTGCCTCCCATATTACACAAAATGAAATGAATAAAGATGTCATCCGTGGGACCTCAGGGTCAATAACAAGACAGGACTTACACTGCAGGAAGCGGGACACTTCCTCCAGCTGTGGGATGTTGTCCTGCCTGTAGCCACAGTATTTCTCCAACAGGGGGAAGACCCGGTTGTGTTCGCGGCAGGCGTGAGTCGGGTACAGAGTCTTCAGCTCTTTGAACACCGTCCCCCATGTGGCCTTTTCCTCCTCTGTGTACTCCACATGAGGGATGATTTGGCCACTGGGACAAA
Organism: Etheostoma perlongum; assembly: GCA_026937815.1. NCBI lineage: Eukaryota > Metazoa > Chordata > Actinopteri > Perciformes > Percidae > Etheostoma > Etheostoma perlongum. Next base: position 10,582,182 of record CM049393.1, on the reverse strand, counting down.
GACATGATGTTACTGCATGTGATTTATGCTGTTGTTGAGTTTGTGTACCAGTATAAAAGGCCACTCTAGGGACAAGCATTGCAAACTAAGGCTATGAATTATATACTGTTTACCTGCAGATAGATGTAGTACATAAGGACAGTATTGCATAAGGAAAACTACATTGTTACACACATATACAGTATACCAGTATTTGCCTAAGATATTTACCTCCGCCAAGGAGGTTTTGTTTTCAGTTCGGTTTGTCCATCTGTCAGCAGTATTATGAAATAACTACTGGCTCAATTTCCGTTAAACCAGGTTGGAAGACTGTTGCATGGGCCAAGGAAGAACCCATGACATCTCGGAGAGTATCTCAATCACTGGGCGGATACACAAATTATGTTTCACTTTTGTTTTCGTTGGGAGATGGCGGACTCTCCGAGTGACCGTCTAGTAGTATTTATGATGGCCAATTTGATCTGATTACATATACAGTACATGTAATGTATATACAGTGTCCATATGTTTATGTAGTGTCCTTATAAACCATATTCCTATTCCTTAGAGGTTTCCAATGTTGTGTATGAGAGCTATGTTATTTGGTGATAATCATTATACTAACTAATTTATTTGAGTTTTTAAGAATGAGCCTGTAAAAAAATCCCAGAAGATATTTACTGGGCAAAGTGACAAATCCATTAATATTCACATTTTATTCATTTTTACTTTATTCTCTGTTTTTGTTGAATTGTATATTTTTTTAAAGACATTCATAATTAATTATTTTTTATTGGTATAACATTTGGAAATGTGTCCATTTTCCCTACATTTAGTAACAATTTTCTAGGGACCATCCTAAAAATATATAAAGGAAATTATCAGGAAACTATGAGACCAATTATGTTTTAATGTCCATTTTTAATCAATAATTCCTCCTGCTTCTGCACTGCAGACCTTAAAAATTCTATAAATTGTTTTTTAAACATTCTTCTGATTTATTCGAACATGTTCAAATTCATGCTTTTTGAGTTTTTTATTTTTAGGTCTCCCCCAAATTGCCCTATGACAATAGACTGTGTGCGCACAGCATCACTTCATTATTTGTCATAATGACAGCATTACGCAGCTATGTAAATGCGAACCACCATTTCATTGGGTTGGCTGCTCTGTGTAGTGCCCGTGAATAATACTTCACAATTATACACACAAAGACCCTTTAAATCCACCATTGACTGCCTGTAATTTGTCCTTATTTGTTTATGATAATTTTCAAGGCAAAGCAGAGAATGAAATCACCCGGAATTACCGGTAAAATATAACCAAATATTTCATCCATAACACACATAAAATAAGAGATGGAGTTTAAAAATAAAGATTTTTAGGAGTAGTTACTGTCTGTAGTTGTAGGCGATGTCAGCAAACTCCTTCCTGCGGGCTCTATACACTGGATCTGTGAAGCCCTGAACACACACACACACACACACACACACACAAAGACACAAAGACAAAGGAAAGCCATGTTAGATCTCATGATCGCAGCCTGGCCACTCACAGCTAAATCAAAGACTGGAAATCCTCTACTAAGGCTAAACCCTGTGGCCTTTAACAGCGTTATACACTCCGTCTCTAATAAGAGCACGCAAATACATATTCAAATGAAGCCTTTGTAGAGTGTATTTCAGCTTATGATTAATACATTTTGCTTTAATGACGGTGGCAAAAGGGAGCAATTATCTATAATTATAGGGGCTCAATTAAAGCAATGACATCAATTTGTGTGTGTAGATAGTTTCCATTAGAATAGGCGGCAGAGTGCAGCCTGCCATCTCCACAGCCCCGTCTTTACTAAGACGTGGGCATGAGTGGACCGTAGTCACACACAAACACATGCACATGTGCAGAGGCAGGATGTGGCGCACAAACAGTGAATTATGAGTCAGTCTTACCGGGTGATCAGAATCTAGCTCGGAGCCGTAACTGAGGATCTGGTTGGCAAAGCGGTCCAAGTCCTGGATGTCATTAGGGAACCATGGCACTGTTGAATAATAACAGTTATTAAACATGGATAATTTATGTTTTTATTGAACATGTAATCCTTCAGGTCAAATCTATTAGGAATTAATTCCACAAACACAGACCAGAGCTAAGAAAAGTAGTGCTTTTGTCACTTTGTCTCTGTTCTACATGATAATTTATATTTCAAAGTCTAAACAATTTCTAGTCCTTATTAATGCCACATAATATATGAATAATAATAAAAGTGTGTAGCCCCCGGATTTCTATTTCAGTGCCATGGCATTTTGACACTCAGCAGAACAGTAATCAAGGGTCATCTGCTTGTTCACATGGATTTATGACACTCAAAAACACTGGGGCCCAATCATTAATCTACATTTGTGTAGTGTGGTCCAGCCTGAGGCCCCAGGAAGACAATATCTCGCTCCTCTATAAACAGGCAGTCTCCAAAACTGGCCATAAATATCCCCTTGTCCACTTGACCCTAACCAGCAGACCATAGTGTCTACACCGAGGTCAAAGTAGGATCCATGGTGGCCCTGTCTGTCTCTGCCGGGACCTTGACATGTTCTCCTTCCCTGTGTTGGTCTGGGACCAGAACACAGAGCTCCTCTGTTTCTGCTGAGCCTGTTGGTTCCCAGTAGCTAAACTATTGTCAATCTGGAAACAACTAATAAAGGGGTCTAGATGTTAGCAATGGGCCATCAGTCTCATCGGCGACGCTGGCTGTCCATTACCCAGTCTGGCTGGGGGGTCATGAAGCACCACTCAACAGCCAACACTGTGCTCAGTTGATGAATGGAACCTTTCAGTTGTATTGATCTCCATTTAATTAGATTTTTTTAGCCACGCTAGCTGTGAGAGATGCCAATGTTGGTTGGTCGGTCCATCACTTTGACTCAGACTGAAATATCTTAAAGCGCCCATATGATGCTCATTTTCAGATTCATAATTGTACTTTGAGGTTGTACCAGAATAGGTTTAAATGGTTTCATTTTCAAAAATGAACCATAATAAACCATATTTTTGTTGTAACTGATGAAGAGGATGAACCCTATTACTTTGGTGATCCTCTGAGTTTTCCTCTAGCGCCTCATTGAGGTTGACATTTGTGTTTTTCACTGAAATAGCTTGACAAATGTTTGACAATTCAACATAAAATTTGATGCACACAATCAGGTTCCCCTGTAACTTCATCGCGATTCTGACATTTCATTGAGTGTCTAAAAACAGTTTAACATTATGTAAGATGGAACCCATAGTAAACCCGCTAAAGAATTCACTAAACCTGTGGCAAAGTCTGTGGATCTGATAACGTGTGACACAAAAATGTAAACACTCCTTCCAGTTAAGAAAACATTTGAAACAAAATAACATTTTGTTTTATTCATTTTATTTATTTAGTCAATATGATGGATCCGATTAAATGTGGAAGAAGGGGGAACTCTTGTCCTCAGACATCTATTTGTAAACTCACAACATGTGAAGCATGTTATACATACACATTGCTATTATGTTGAGGATTCATTCTCATCCTCTCACTGCGATTACACCAACGCACTAACCTGTGTCCTTCTGTTTGTTGCGCGACAGCTCATGCACATGGCCGCTGATTTGTGTACGCAGGCCTTCAATGACGTCATCCAGAGCCTGGGAGCAGGTGGGGTCCACGCTGATGAAGAACTCGTACTGGTCTTTGTCCATCCGCGATGGACGGGACTCAATGTGCGTCAGATTGATGCCATTCTCCTGCGAGAAGAGACTGTGGTGAGACCTGAGGTGATGTTGGGTTGTGTTTTACAGAACGTGTTGGTCTCCATTTAGATTTTATGTCATTTTTCATTTAAAGGCAAAAGACTCATCATATAAACAAAGTGGAACAATTACAAAATGCATGCATGTCAGAGATATTCAACAGGGGGTCTGTGACACCTAAGGGGTCTTCAGAGTTATTGCAGGGGTTCGCCAAATTATTTTGTGTACAAAAAACTTTCTTTTGTCAAAAAAATCAATATATGTCTGAAAATATACATTAATAACATGTTCAACTAACATTTTAATAGCAAAGATAAATTGGCCTATATGTAATAAACACATTGAAGCTAAGCTTACTATGCCAAATATGGTAGCCATACAGTTAAGCTTAAGGATTCATTCATTTTCATCCATGCAGCACAGCTTAATGCAACATAATTTAGTATAGTATACGTAGTAGCGGGTCCCTACTCCGTCTCTGTTTTAGCTAAGGGGGTCCTTGGCCTGAAAAACGTTGGAGACCTGTGATCTATGTGATAAAAAACGGAGTGTTTTTGCTGCAACATGCTCCAGCACTGCTTTCATTCCACCACTAGAGTGCAGTGTTTTGTTACTAAATTGATGGCTATTTATCAGACATTGTGGAGCCCACCATGGCTTGGTTGAGTCAGAAAGCTGCTTTGAACTTTCTATCTGCAAACTGACACAGAGCCAGACAGAATGGACTTATGGCATTTAGGATTGTCTCATTTTGCAGCATGAACACAAAATCCTTGGAATGTTTCCAAACCCTTTTGGACATGAGTTCTTCTTAATGTCCAAAATACAGAGAGGCTCCAGCTCATGCTGGAGAGCGTGATAGTCTTTCACGTGGTATTTACTATTAAAAAGTTATTTATGTTTACGTAACTTTGGGGAAGGAGAGGGAGTATGTTGTTCTCTGTCTACTATAGGCTAAGTAAAGAGGTGGGGGCGTGCAGCAGGGCCTCCCCTTTTCTCCCATCTGGATCCCATTCTACATTTAACAGCTTTTTTGAGGACCATGTGGGCCTGCATCCCCCAGGAGTTACTACAGAGACGACCAAAGAGTCCAGGTTGGCATTCTAAAGAAAAGATGAGTCGCTTTTTCTGATGTGCAGTTATCTATTGACTGTCAGTGGATTTACTGCATGTTTAAGCATGTTGTCCCATTGAACTTGTCAATTATTTAACTTAATTACTGTAAATATTGCCCATAAGTTCAGTTACATGATATATATAACAATGTGAGCTGAATATATTATGTATACAGTACACTTCATCTTAAAAAACTGACAAAGTGAGTTCAAGTTGAACTAACTATTCATCATTGATTTCCCTTTTAAAATATATTATAGTTAAAAAGGAAGACATATAGTCTGACAAATAAGTCAGATTTTTAAATTAAGATATAGATTGGGCAAAAGTGGCTAAATCTAATTATTTGGAATATGCCCCCTAATATGTTGTACATGCATTGCATTTACCAATGAAAAGAAGGGTGAAGCTTTGGGATTACAGCAGTCATATGTTTAATATTAGGTGATTAATGTTTTAATTAATAACTCAGACAAAAGCTCAGTGATGCTGTTCTTTCTTTTCACAAAAGAAAACACTTTAACATCTGTGCTATTGGCTGCCTGGCCCAGCTTAAGATAAAAGTTAAATCCTAATTCCAGCAGGATGCAGTGGTCATTTGGTCAGATTTCTGTACCCCTCCGAGACGTCCCACGCCTGAAAGGCAGGTCACATTCACCCTTCTGTCCCACACTGGGACGGGAGATCAGCCCGTGGCTCTGACTCGTGTCGTGAAGACCATGTTGCTGTGTCACATGTGCTTAAGGCCTTTAGGTTGTAGTTTTATTTTACAACTTTCTGACTTAAATATGGAGATTACAGGCAAAATGATAAGATGCCAGGGCTGCACACAGCTCCACAGCTTTCAATTTATCAGAGAACACAGCGAAAAAACGAGGAAGAAGTGCACTGTGTTTTCTTCAAAGCTGTGTTTAGCAGGGAACTGAACATGTGTTACATTGTTGTAAGGAAGACAGGGTTGATGGTTTGGGGGGTAATTTGGCCTGTTTTGAAGAAAAACTGGAAAGAACAGGAGATGGGGGAGGAAGGGGGTGGAGCAGGGGGAGGATTTTGAAAGTGGGATCTCATAGGTTAAAAGCGGATCCTGATGTTTGCTGCTGCATTTGGAGAGCAGCATTTGGCACATAGTTGATATATTTAACTTAGTAAACCCACATCTCCACCCCCACAAACTCACAAAAACTAAAAATTATCCAAAAACGTTTTTCTTTAACCTAAAACATCTTTTGTCTTGGGAAGTTTTGCATGCACAATGTTCTGGGGACAAATTCTGTTTTGCCTGCAAAAAGAGCAGACTTGAACCTTATGTTGACGTCCATATGGAAGATCAAAAAAATGAGTGCTTACTTCGTGCCTTTCCACAGTCACGTACACACGTATTTATTTTGTTTTGTTTCATGTTAATCAGTAACTTTATGATTGTGAAAGACCTGAAATAGTTTAATCATTGACTCATCGTGTCTATCTTTTGAAAAAAAGACACTTATGTGCTTTTATGTGCTTTGCTGAGAGTTTAATAAGAAGATTGATACCACTTTCAAAATTTCACCTAAGTAAAGTACAAAAGTAGTATGCAAAATGACCCCAGTCAGTGTGTTATTTTATTAAATTGGATTATTATTACCGATATTTTAAAATGCAAACAGAGTTTTAAAGAAACACTCCACCGATTTTAACCTTAAAGTTCAGTTTATTCATCACTGGGAAAACTGGTGTAAAATATTTTCTGTGGATCTGGAGGAAGCGTTCCAAAGTTTAAGAAGCAAGGATCTCGTGAAATACACTTTTGAATTGCATTATGGGAAATGTAGATCCCGATTTATTCTAGGGATAAAAAGTCAGGTTCCTGCTCCAATTTAGATCTTTTGTTTTTTTGTCCCCCCAACTTTATAAAAGTGCAAAATGAAATTGCTAAAGGGTTTTTTTAATATCGCAGCTGGTTATGGTGGCTTTATTAGAACTACTTTATAAACTATTTAGCTGTTTAATCTGTAAAAATGTATCAATATAACAGGTGATTATACATTTTTTACAATGTATGTTAAATCCAAATTTTGAAAGTAAATAATAACTGTTAACTAAAAACTATTACACGTAGTTAAATGGCAGTATAAAGTGAATAAAAATGATCAAATACAGTATAAATATTATTTCAAAACTGGATGTGTGCGATCAGTTTTTCTAAACAGTCCAATTAAGAGAGACAACACGTCTTCGAGGACCTTTAACCAGGTCCAGTTCCCCTTGATTCAAACGCAGTCCAGAGTTGGACTATTTCATTATTAGTATAAAACCCTGTAGGGTTAGTGGATCAAAGAGGCTGGTGTGTTTGCACACGTCTGATACCCAAATATCTGAGATAAGCTCAGTTTGTTTAGTTTAGTTCATTGAAGGATCAGAAAAGAACATTTACTGCAGATAATAATTATACATATATATATATATGAACTAACTTACCTTCCTCTGCCCAAATTGTTAAAATAAAATGTAACTGATTAACTAGATCTTGTAATACGGTAATCTTTTAATATTTCAAATTTAGAAGAAACTCAATGTTAAATAGCTTGTTTTGTTTAATGTTAATCAGTAACTTTATGAAAATTAAAGATCTGAGGACGTTCATCTTCGTCTCATCATTGTCCGTCTTCTTCAATCAGACCATTACTGATACGTAAGGAATAGTCAGCTTCTCTAAAGCTCACTATTTGACATGTTATATTTGTTTACTTCCAATAACTGTGTTAAAATGACAGGTCACTATTTTACAGGGACAATTTAACCCCTCGTAAAACAGAAAATGTGTTGTCATTTTTAAACACTTATTTTATTTTATTTTACAGATAAAACAAGGTTTGTACATTTGGGCAGAGTCAGGCTAGCAGCCTCCAGTCTTTATGCTAAACTAACAGACGTGAGTGGCATTGATCTCAGCAAGAAAGTGAATAAGTGTATTTTCCATGTCAGACTATTCATTTAACCATTTGGCCTATTTACTCTCATTTTCACTCTTCTATCATGAAAAAATCAGTGTTGTGAATTCATTTGACTACATTTAAAGGTGCTCTAAGCAATGTTGGGTCATGTCACTTCTTGTTGACGTTTGAAGTATTGGCAAACCAAACGGAGGCTAGCTCGCCCCTCTCTCCTCCTCATCCCTCCCCTCCCTTCCACACACTAACCCCCCAACCCCCACTCCCAAATCCTTCTTGTCGGTTTTTGGCTGGAACACTGGTTATGTTTGGTGGTGCAGGTTGGCGCAGTTAGTTTCTGTTGGCGTTTGTGGAGCCTGGGCTGTCTACAGAGACTGCGTTTTTTACACTGTGTTCACGGGACAGGCAGCTAGCGGATTGTGAGGAGATGTTTGCCTAAAAAACATGTGACATCGCTCAGAGCACATTTAATAATTGTCCTATAAAAAAAAAAAGAGAGTATGTGTTGAGGTTAGATCAATCTTAGCCACTGGAAGGAAACTCCAAAAATTGATTTTTAACCACACCACGGAGTGGTTGGTTTTACCCCACGTAGACTTAACCACCCCAGTGGTAAATGAACATTCCTGCATACACTGGTTGGTGTTAAACTCCAGGAGCAGCAATACAGTCAGGACTGCATCACAGCCAATTCAGACCAGGTTTTCCTTTGTGTTTGTTACCTTGCAACTTATGTCAGGATCTGAGAGTTACGATATATCTTCTAATAATGGCTGAAGGCATACATTTTGTCTGTTCATTAATCTGTTATACTGTATGTAAGCCTAGGGATATAAAAGCAAGATCAGGGGAAGCATTCAGGCTCCTGTTCAACAGTGAAGGGGTGACGGCATGTATGTGAGCTGTTAGTATAGAAAGTTACCTCAAAGAGTCGCAGGCCCTTGGCTAAAGCTCCAACCTCCTCCTTCAGGGAGAAGATGCAGGAGATCACTCCAGACTTCTTGTTGGTCTCCTCCTCCAGGTACATGGAGCCCCTTCTCCTTTGCTGAAAGACACATTTCAGGAAACAACACTTAAATGTGGGGTTTATGTTTTCTTTTTTTTACACAAGCAGAATCTCGAGGGAGCAGCTAAAATTACTTTTACTGCAGGAGTCAGTGAAAGCAAAGTGATACTAAATGCAGTCATTTTTATAGTTTAGCCTGATCTTCTTATGATTTATGTGATGAAAACATGTTTTTAAACCTAAATATGGCAGTTTAATGGGCATGATTGTCTTCTTCAGTGGTTCTCAACCTTTTTCCTTGAATCCCTCCCTAAATTTAAAAGAAAAGCTGACCTACACAGCCCAATAGTCTCCTGCTGTTTGTTGGGTGTCGTTTCATTTTGCTTGGCTTTATGAGCTAGCTTCTCGCCACGAGAACTGTCCTGTCCTTTTATTAAAACCAATGTTAAGGTGACTTTTCAGATATACGTGTAGCCTTACTTTTTTTTTTTGATACCAATGAGTCATTAGCACTTTTACGTTCTTTAGACGACTGATTGAAAGCTCTGGTCACAGAGGTTAAAAGGTCCCATAGGTTTGGCCTTCTTAGTAGTTAACCATTTTTATTACATGGCATGGTTAAATTCCTATGTAGAATGCGGTCTGTTATTTTCTTGATAACACACCTTTGCCATAGATGCAGTTCTGTTCACTCTGGAGGACAGCTATCAGTCAATGTGGAGCAACTTTTATCTTTTTAAAAATAGCTCTATATACAGACTTTTGTATAAATTATCCAGTAAGTTTTGTTATGATTTTAGTTCATGTGTGCAAATCTAATTTTGACAACCTCAGAGCAGATAAAGCCTCCACCATCTGCCCCCGGAATCCCGGGTTGGGAACCTCTGGTCTACTTAACAAGGTCTGGCAATGCAAGACTAACTTAACTCTAACAAAGCTTTCAAAACACAGTAGTTCCACTTTTTAAATCGAGTAGGTGTGTAAATCTCAGATTTTCAGAGATCTTGTATTTGCTGATTCATTTCATCTGGGTTTTGAACTCATTCTAAACACCCATGTTATAGCACAGCTATATGTAGAACATACATGACATCTGTGTAAAAGCCATGACATTCTGCATTCAAGGCATCTGAGTAGCGTGAAACTGCCACATCTTTAACCTTTTTACACAGAGCTTTGCAGTGGGTGTGCTGGCACTGATCATAAGCTTCTCACAGCAGGTCAGAATATCTTACAGATGAAGAATTTCCTTTACAGTGCAGAGAGTTATTTATTAAATATTTTTGGAGCTTCAGTGCAGTCTTTACTCATGGACCAAAATGTTACATAATGAATGAAATGTTAAATTTAACTTAAAAAAAAAAAAAATATTGATCAATCTAGAGATTAATCGTTTTGACTATAAAGTTATGAAAAGTTCAAAAAATATCCCACTACCCAAGGTAATGTCTTCATGTAGCTTATTTGCCAAATCAATAACCTAAAGTATTTAATTTATCTTTGACATCAGACAAAGAAAGGCAGGAAATATTCATGTTTGGGTCGCTGGAACTGCGTCATGTTTGGCAATATTGCTTGGAAAATTGCTTTTGTTCATCAAAATAGTTGCAGGTTATTTTCCTGTTGATCAACTAAAGCTTTAGCTGTTTATGAACATAACTGATAGGTTTTTCTTTTTTTAATCCAGGCAGCCCAAATACCAGTATAAATAGAATATTTTTTGTTTTTATAGGGCCTTGTCGAATTTTCCAGTTGTATTATGACAGCACACATTGTCAATTTTTCAGTAACATCAGCTGTTTTTTTTTAAACCTTTCTTCTCACTGAGGCAACTTCCCCTGCTTTGTCATTCTGTAGCCTAGTACCTGGACTAGTCCAGCTATGAATGGCTCTATCACTGTTGTTGCATTTAAAACAGAATTGAATTAGCAGATTATTATATACAATAACTTAAAGCTTTTTCCTGCTTAAAATGACCATATCATGACAGAAGAACACAAATAAGTAGATGAATTTCTGGATAATTCTGGATATAAAAAGTTATCTAGCAGGTAAAACTTCAGATTTACCCCTGTGCCTGGCTCCTCTGTCTCTGCCTCTTGCCCGGAGTTTCCATTGACTCTTTTGTATGCTGCGTCCATTCTCTTGCTCTTCAGGTGAACAACCTGTGTGTGCAGATGCTGAAGTGTAATAGACTTTGTGTGTGCAGCTTCTGTCTATAAAACCTCTGCGTTGCAATGCTGGCCCACGTGACACTCCCCCTTCTCCCACCCTCCTCCCCTCCCCCTCTGTATCAGTATGTCACGGGTTCTCGTTGTCCAGCGATGTGTTGTGGTTGCCCCCTGGTATGCAGCACAGCTGGTTTTCAGCTAAAGCTTTTTTTTTTGCTGCCCAGATGCAATCTGACTGACTTGAGAACACATAGACATTACCTAAAACCAACGTTAATTACAGTGTTAACATTTGATTTACACTTATTCTGGTAGAAGAAGCAGGCCTACTTGGTTTGTTAGTAAAAGTCCTGCAATAGTCCAGTCATTTTAAGCCAAAAATGTGGGTCAACCTAGAACAAATTTCAACAGAAGCAAACTCAACTGATTTTGTATCCTCAATATCTCCTGAGTAAGGAAAAAAAGGCCCCGAAGAATCTCATTAAGGGAAGGTTTTGAAAAAAGACCCATATATAGTCTATTAATATGCCTGTTCATTATTTTTCTCACGTGAATAGTGTAAACCTTTTAACCTTTAAATATCACCAAGAAAATGACGGAGTTGATTATTTACATCAAGACAAAAACAAAACTTTCTTGAAATTTGTTTGTTAACATTAGCAAACGGTACATAATCTAATTACATATGTGCTAATAAGCATAAATACCACAACAGAGCTAAACATTGGGTATAACCAGGTGAAAATGTCTTGTTGAATCTTGTTTACATCTTACAGTGAAAGACTTAATGTTGAGGTCTGAATGGAACCCATTAAGGGTACCCATGAGCATTAATACATTGAGGCAGGAAGAAGTACCAGCCTCGAAAAAAGAAAGTAGCCTACTCATTATGCAGAATATATATTATATAAATCGATTATAATTATTGATGCATTAATGTGTTCATAATGTTAATGTTGCAGCTGGTAAAGGTGTGGGCTACTTGAATTACTTTGCATAGTTTAATCCATATGTGAATTTCCCTGGAAATTAATATAATTAGTTGTCATTATTAGTGTTAGTTAGCAGCATAGGAATCAATCCAATATTTTCAAGTGAGAAAAAAATGTTTACAAATCCGCATGAGTAGTTTTTAACCAAGATTTCTGGCTTTGTCTTTGGTTTGAAACATTGTTGTTTGAAGCTAAGGGCTGACTTTCAATCGTTCCTCTTTTGCTCCAAAAACACCTCAGTTTTTTATTGATTTAATTTAAGAAAGATCTGGCATGTCCAGCCATTCATTTGTTCGATGCACTTAGTCAGTTTTTGTATATGACTATAGTCCCATGGCAATAAGGTTATGTATATTGGTGTGTTGTCTGCATAACTATGGTAACGTTTTTATTTTTGTTTTCCATGATCTAAGCCAGTGGAAGCATGTAGATATTAAACAGATAAGGCCCCAGAAAGGAGCCTTGGGGAACGCCGCATGTCATATTTCTATGCTTAGATGTATAATTAACTCTAGACACAAAGTAGTCCCTATTCTTTAAGTAGGACTGAAACCAGTTTAGAACTTAGCCAGAGAGGCAAACCCAGTTTTCTGATCGGTCTAGTAATATGTCATGGCCGACCATGTTAAATGCAGCACTGAGATAAAATAAACTAAGACTGCAATTTTTCCAGTATCTGTGTTTAAGTGGATGTCATTAAAGACTTTAACAAAAGCCGTCTCAGTGCTGTGGTGTGGTTGAAAACCTGACTGGAAGGCATCAAAACTGTTGTTTAGTGACAAGAAAAGGTAGAGCTGTTGAAAAATGCTTTTTCAATGATTTTACTTAAAAATGGAAGGTTTGATATCGGCCTATAGTTCATTAGTGACGTGTCTAGATTGTTCTTTTTTAAGAGAGTTTTAAGGGCCTGTGGGAAGATACCTGAGAGAAGAGATGTATTTACAGTCTGTAGAAGATCAGAAGCCAAACAATCTGAAATATTTTTGAAAATGCACGTTGGTAGAACATCAAGGCAACAGTAGGAGGTTTTCAGATGTTATATAATGTCCTCCAGGTTCTAGAAACTACAGAAAGGCACTTTTGTCCTCTGGACTGGGAATTTACACGTTTTTGCCACAAGGTGTGGCCAAAACTCCACTATGGTCAAGTTGGTTGCAGAGGTTTTCCTTGCTAGGATTTTTTCTCAGGTTAGCCTTGTTTTCTTGGTTTCTAACATACCTTGGCATAGTGAAATCAAAATCATCTTAAGTTTGTTTTCTTATTTTTTATCTGTTTAATGAAACAAATTCAGGTGGTATTGAATGGAAAGGTTTTATACATATTAAAGAGTAGTTGTTACAAGATTGCATCCAATTCAGCCAAGATAAATGCTGGTGGCAGTTTAAATAGAGTCCTGTTTCATAGCAAAGAACACAAATGAGACAAACAAAATTACATTTATTATTAATTTAAGTTATGGTAAAACATTTAAAGTGAAAGCTAAGCACCTTTTTGTTTCCGTTGTTAGGAGCGGCATGGATGATTGGCAGAGTGAAGGTGGTGGCTTGAAGAACTACACCACCTGTCTGTGCTTTCATAAAGTATAACAAGCCTCCAATCATGTTTTACAGGTAACAATGCTTATTCAGCTGGTTTAAGGGACAGAGATCAAAGTTATAATACAAGATGTGTGATATGGGAACTAGAGGGTCACTGGTTCAAGTCTCCATAAGGACCAAAGTATGGTGGTGGACTGGTAGCTGGAGAGGTGCCAGTTCCCCCTTTGGGCACTGCCAAGGTACTCTTGAGCAAGGCACCGAATCCCCAACTGCTCGGGGGCGCCTTTCCATGGACAAAAGTTTTGTTTGAACAGTTTGAACTTTTAAAATAATGTGTGTGGCAACAGGTGTCATGCTTGTTAGGTTTTTGCATTTTCCCTATTTGTTTGCATGTTTCTTCTGTATCAAGTGATGGTAAGCCTGCAATAACTCAGAAAGCACCTACCTAAAAAAAATAATTTGTATAAACTTCTTAGGTTATTTAATTAGTGTAGGACTTGATAAATCAAACATAATTTAAAAGAACACCATCAATGTCTTGAAAACAAAGGCCAAGCTAAAACTACCACAAATTTGCAGAAAAAAAACTAATTCTAACTACTCTAATCTACTCCAACTATCACACCTGACACTAAGTTGATCCACAGGTGCCACATGAGGGCAGTGTAGGTTTGGTAATGTTTAGAGAACACCACCATTTCAGCACACAGGGTATTACACATTTAGGACCCAGTTGTTGTTTTTCAAGCAATATTAAACTTCTGAGTGAGCCAAACTTTCTTTCCAAAGAAACATATTACATACTGTTAGGTGTAATCTTTTATCTAAAGTAATAAACTGAAAGTGCAGTTTTATCAGATTTTGTTTTTAAACTTGACAGTTTTGGACCCATTTTCTCCCTACCTTGCCATCTACCTATCACTCTCTGGCATCCGTGCTGTCCGGACTGACAATTTACAAATGCAGATTGCTTTCATTTTTCTCTGTCTTATAGCGGGTGGCAACCATGGCAACCAGCATCAAGGTGCATTACCGCCACCTACACTGAGGTTGCTGAGGTAGGTAGCTTTTAAGGAAACTCACCGACAGAAAAAAAGGAAACCCCATGAAAGTTCTGATATTCAAATGTTCTTACATCACCTTATTTAAATTGAATAGCCCATGCCGTAAGCTTTTTACAGTCACATTTACCTGTCCTTAATGAACAGCTCTTTTGCATTTTCAGTGTAAAGAGCCAGAGGCATAAGAAAAGGGGAGGTCCAAAAAGATTTACATTTGGTCCTACAAAAATGTACTTTGGCCAATAGAATAAGGGGCGTGGTGGCACGTGCGACCAATGCTTAAATGTCCCATGGCATGAAAATGTACCTTTATGACTTTTTAACATTAATATGAGTTCCCCCAGCCTGCCTATGGTCCCCCAGTGGCTAGAAATGGTGATAGGTGTAAACCAAGGGTATCCTGCTCTGCCTTTGAGAAACTGAAAGCTCAGTTGGGCCGATCTGAAATCTTGCTCTTTATTAGGTCCTGAAGGGCAAGGTTACCTCCTCTTTCTCCACTTTGCCCGCCCAGAGAATTTGCCCCCAACATGAGAGAGAGACATCATGGCTTGTCTGCAAAGTGGCAGTTGGTCAAGGCTCCCCCCCCCCCTCAATAGAGCTCCAGTCCCACCCCTCCTCCGAGAGACCTTGGGTTCCATAAGTAAATTTCCAATTAATTTCTCTCATTGACGTCTGGAAAAATAACCAGCTACCATGTGGCTCATAAACATACACATATCATTTCAATGAACAGAAAATACAAAAAAGTCAAAGGTACAAAACTGTGTACATATTTTCCTTATAGAACGAAGGAACTACTTATCCCATAAACCACGCGCACCACTGAATGAAGGAAGCTAACGTTTGTTTAGCTAACAGCTAATTTGGCTAACCGCTAGCTGAGACAGCATATAATAACTTTTCAAAGACCCTCAATAAAACCTGAAAATAACCTTTAAAATATATAACAGCTGTTACGTCAGCCAAAGCCTTCTTTCCCAGTTTTATAGACTGAATCAAGCTGTCCGCGGTTGGCCGAATTAGTTGTTAGCTAAACTAATGTTAGCTTTCCAGTGGAGGCTAACAGCAGAAGCGTGGGAACAGATGGTAATTCGTGCAGTGTCGTAAATCCTTGTAATACAGGATTTTCATCTTTTGCATGCTCACAGATTGGGTGCCAACAGCTCCCCCTCCTCACCTACATGAGTTCCACCAATCAGAGGCATCACTGTGGGATTGTGGGTAATGAAGTACTTATCCAAGACATTTATCTCAAAACAAGATTGGTTCTCCATGAACTTTTGGCATCTAAATGAGCATATACAATCGCTTAGTCATGTGGTAGCTGGTTTTAAGTCTACTGGTTACGATTTTATGGCTTATACCTCAATTGTCAATTAAGAAATTGCATTGTATTTTTACTTCCGGGAACCCGCTTTTGGCGGGATTGTTGAGCTCTATGGCTACAGACTCAGAAATGGCACATATAAAGGAAAGCTCATTGTGGGACTGGCTCTAGTGGCTGTAATTCTGCACCAATGCTGAATTTTGGGAAAGAGACTTCAGATATGGTATTAGGGGACCACTAAGGTCTATATAAAAGCATCCAAAGGGCACCATGTCATGGGACCTTTAAAAATATTAGCAGCTGTTATTGTATACAATTTAAGCAATACAAATTTTGCTTTTTCTGAAAAAGGAAACCTCTCTTTTGTATTTTTAGTATTGCTGTTTACTATTATCTACTATTACTCTTATCCGATTACTCAATTTATCAATGAAATAATCGGTGGAATAGTCATTTACTAAATTAATCGATAGCTGCATCTCTACCACAGAGAAATGACATAAAGTTAAATGTCAAGTTGTGTTTACAGCTTGTTCATCTCCCCCAGATTGCCAAAATATTATTCAATACAGCATTAATATACAGCAGTCATACATTATGTTGAATTTAGCCTATAGCTTAATTGAAAAGCACATAAAAACACTGTAGCAGCCACTTTGTTCTTGTAGAGACCTCATAATGGGCCGCTGTTTTGTGTCGTCTGCAGCAGTCAGTAATTTGGGATGTGATGTCACATAATGCTCCCAAGGTTCTTCAGTGTCCTCTTCACATATTAGAGTGGATGGAGAGCTCCCCACTGCGTCATTTACTGTCTTAAATGGTGATGGAGACAATTGCTCATTTATCACAAGAAGTGGTGCAGTGTGCGTCTACAATGGCCTTCTCCATAGGGCCTCAGTCTTATTCACACACTGAAGATCCATTCTCACACTAATGATTAGCCAGATGTGAGTCAGTTTTACTGCCCAATGGATTAAAACTGCAAGGAATGAGCTCTTATACACACTGCAGCTGTCCTCGCTTGAATAAAAAAATTGTTTTGTCATGATTACGCAACTCCAGCTTTATTCATAATTATTGTAATGAAAAAAGTGCAGTTCGACGAAGACAACCAACTTCATCACAGAGCATTGCTGTAGAGAAGGAGAAGCGGGCTGCTTAGAAATGATAATCTGTTATAGAGTTGTGAGGTTCTTAATTGTGCTTTCATGAGATGCCATTGATTAATGGACTAGTTGACAGACACCCTGTGAATGTTGTCCACATGTGCACTGTCCACAGGGGTGCTGAAGAATCCACTCCAGCCTTCCAGCAGCATTGTTGAGACTCTTTTTGGAGGGTAGGAGAGCAAGAGAGGAAGGGGAGGGGGGGGAAGAAAAGAGTGCGAGCAGAGAAAAGAAAATTAAACTTTGAGGCTTTCGGCAGTGCTGTTGTAAAGGGGAGTGAATGAGAGCGGGGGCCGTGCAGCCAACCACATGGGCCGTTCTCACTTATGATAATGAAGGCCTTTCTGTGGTTCTTAACCCCCTTGTCGCATGCTGGGAACAGGCAGCCGTCCGCCCTACCGCTCAAAACAGACACGCTCACAAGGTGGATAATTGAATTTTACACCCAGGAAAGTCCCCCTCCTTCCGTGGCCCGGTCTCCTGCTACACGTGGCCCTGACAGGAACTCTCCCAGGATCAACATCTCATCTAGTGAAAGAGTCTTAGTTAGGCCCAGTGGTAGTTTTAGAAGAAAGAGGAAAATGGT
This sequence comes from Etheostoma perlongum, assembly GCA_026937815.1. NCBI lineage: Eukaryota > Metazoa > Chordata > Actinopteri > Perciformes > Percidae > Etheostoma > Etheostoma perlongum. Next base: position 10,564,536 of record CM049393.1, on the reverse strand, counting down.
GCTATGATGTGAAGAAGACACCTGCTTTTAGTTGGCCAGTCCACCACTTTGTCCAAACTAAAACATCTTAACTGTGTGTGCTATGACATCTTGTACAAACATTCATGGTTCCGAGAGGATGAATCCTAATGACTTTGGTGATCCCCTCACTTTTTCTCTTGCTACACCATGAGTTTGTGGTTTTGAGTGAAATGTCTTAACTACTATTGGAGGGACTGTCATGAAATTTAATGCCATCGCTCCAGTCCCTCTCAGGTTGAATTGTAATAACTTTGGTGGTCCCCTAACTTCTAATCTAGCCCCATCATCAGCATCAGATTTTGATTGTCCCTTTGCATTGTGCTTGCAGACCTAATGACATGGTCCTCAGCTGTACTTTGTGTTTACTATACATGCTAAACATAAGTTTAGCATGTATAGTAAACACAGCATGTTCTATCACATTACAACATGGCATCATGACTTTGCGTAAATAACCATGCCAACTTTCTCAAGTCAAGTGGCGTTATCTGTATGCTTTTTTTGCTTTACTTACTCTGTGTAGACCGGGCGTACATATACATGCCACTTGTCATGTTATCGGCACTTGTCATGTTATCGGCACTTGTCGTGTTATCGTGATATCGGCACTTGTCGTGATATCGGCACTTGTCGTGTTATTGCCACTTGTCGTGTTATCGGCACTTGTCATGTTATCGGCACTTGTCGTGATATCGTGTAACATACGTGTAACTTTTCCTCAACTGTCGCTTTTTTCTTTTACTAAAGCAAACCCCGTTTTTCATTTCCTAAACCCAACCGGTTCTTCTTTACATGTTGGGGTGGAGGACGGGTAAAACAGTCTCCTGGGTGAAAGTCCTGTGTTTTACCCGTCCTCCACCCCAACCAACCTTTGTATGCAGATTTTCTCCCTTCCTATTACTTGCTATCGCTAGGTAATGTTAGTCAATGGAGGCCAAACAGCATTGATGTATACACTAAAAAACGAGTATGCGTCCTTATATACGAATTGGCGTGTCTAACATAAGCCATTTAATGAGATCAGTCATTTAGCATCTCTGTACAGCCTCACAGAGCTGCTAGCATGGCTGTAGATTCTTACCTGATGGAAACAGACTGAATTAACAAAAACATCTGGGACTTCCTCTTGATATTGACTTGCAACTTCTGTTGCATTTCACTTGTGTCAAAGCTTCAGAGTACCCCTCGTGTTCATCTGATTCTCTTTATTGACATCTTCAGCATTGTGAAGGATGTAGATGTAATTAGAAAAATCAATAAAGGATACAAGCTGATGTGTGAATGTGTACCTAATATTGTGTGCACTGAGTGAGTGTTCTTAACATTTAAAGCTGTAAAAGTTGGGTTTTTCAATGCATCTGATTTGATATACAATAATTTCATGCTGTAAAGACTTTTATTGGGTATGACAGCTGATTTATCACCTTTGCAACACATAACAGAGAGGCATTGTGTTACCTGCAGATGGACACTGTTTTGTAGTGCCATCTTGTTTCCTTCACATGTGGTAAAGATGGAGATTAGATTAAGTGTGTTTTAAGTGTGAGAGAGTTGAGGTCCCTAACTGAGGGGGAAGACATGTTAAGGTTGTGATGGTTAAATGGTGTATTGTTGATGTGAGGAGAGAGTGATCCAGACCCTCCCTCCTCGCCCTAAGGCTGATCCCGTCAGCAGGGAGACCTGGTTCACCGCCCTCACCAGCTCTCTGACCAAACACAAAAGGCGTTTCCTCCCTGCAGCCGTGGTCACTTTCACCTGTCAGTCAGACTTTCTCTGTGTCACCCAGGGTATGTGAAGGGTGGCTCCAAGTGAGCGTTGGCTAACGGCTTCTCCTGAAGGGCTTTCTTGTCCCCTGTCAATAATAGGATATGGCCAAAATCCTACATCCTACTGTGCTGAGTGTACGCATGGGCCAGTATGAGATTTTGACGGTATAATAATCTTTAGCATAAATATCACAATTTCACGGTGTTGCGGTATTGCAATTACAGCTTAAAATGTATTACTTTTCTGCCAGATCTACTGCTGCCCTGTAAAGAAGAGAAAAAAAGCCCAGACATTTTAGTTTAACCTGAATCTGTAACAAGTTAACTCTGGTCTGCTCTGTGAAGTTACGTTAGGGGGGAAACTAGCTGATGTTCACCATGTTATCTGCCCCAGTAGCAGCCTGAAGTATTTATTTCACTATTGTTAGACACTCTCTCTCTAATAGCTGGTTGCAAACGGTTGTTTAAAGGCAGCGTTACGTTACCTTAAATTTGGCCGGGGCAATCTGTGCCTTTTAGGTACCCGAAAAATCCCCATATAGCCAACTTGGTTATATGGGTAAAAGATCGGGGGGTTCACTTTGGCCATCGTGCACAGACACTGAGACCAACAATCAGAGAGGGATGGGTTGTAATACTCTACGCTGCACACTGGCAGGGAGAGGCATTCCTGACCTGCACTTTCCGTCTGTGATGACTAATAAAAGACAGTAAGCAGAACATTTTATTGGTTTTGACTTTAATACTGTAGTATACCTCAAACCCAGTAACCGGCCCATGCCTAGTTGTTTAGTGGTGTTCCAAACTTTAGCCTCAATCATCATGTGATCATCATCTCCTATGTGTTTGCCTTTAATGCTGTCCTCAGATCTGTGTTTACCCAGCCGTCACTGGTAAGCGTACAGTGGACTATAGGTGGAGGAACATGGAGACATAATGAGAACTCTATGACTGTCGCACAATACCTGATAACACCAGCACCAACACCCAACACTCTGTCACTCTGCAGCAGCTAATCACATTCAAGTTTGACAAGTAATTCCTTGCTATAGATGTGTGTGTTTTTTTATGCAGTTTACCTTCGTTGTCAGTGCCACACTTATTTTAGCACATGGATTTCTCAAAAACAACAAAAATTATTGGTTTGATTGATTGATAGTAAGTATCAATACTAACTATCTTAATATTTGGAAAATCATGTTTACAATGTTCACTTTTACCTTAAAGGGTAACTCCCTTTCTTTTAAAACTGGACCCTATTTTCCTATATTTTTGTGTCTAAGTGACTGATGGGAACAACAATCTTTGACATTGGTCCAGTATTACGCGAGATCGCTGCAGTCGGTAGTGGTGAAAAAAGCTACAATGTAAGTTAATTGGCCCTGGCAATGGCAATTGTCCAGCTTGTGTTTCCCTTAACAAAAGTGTGTTTTGCCACTGCTCAGATTTGTATTCCAAGTGTCTGACAACATTATGGAAAGGATCGCCTTCAGAGATAGACCTTTAAAACCTTTTACCTTTCTGTTTAAGCAGAAACAGCTCTGAAGTTGCTAATGCTAAACCCACCAGGCTCCATTTAAAAAAGCAATACTTTTAGCATGTATAGAGCCAACATATTTTCACATGTAAATCTGTAAACATTGTGTTTATTTCAACCAAAACTACAGTTGTGATGATTGGAAAAGTGGAAAGACGACCCAAAACGTCTTTTAATAGCTTTATTTTGTTTCTGTCAACTTTGAATGAAGTCTATTTTACGATGCTAGAATTACTGTTTGTTTACATTGGGTCTGGTGGGTTTAGTGAACGCAATTTCACAAATGTTTTTATGTTTCTAAAAAGGATCTTACTCTTTACAGAATGGTGGCCCTCTTTAGAAATCCTTTCCATAATGTTGTCAGACACTTAGAATAATAATCTGAGCCTGTCAGTGGCAAGCACTTTTATGACAAACTGTATATACAAACTGGACTCGAATTGCCCTGTTAACTTACATTGTAGCTTGTTTCGCCACTGCCAATTGCAGCGATCTTGCTTAATATTGGACCAATTTCAAAGATTGTTGTTCCCATCAGTCACTTAGATACAAAAACATAGGAAAATAGGGTCCAGGTTGAAAAAAACGGTAGTTACCCTTTAAGGGTTAACTTCCATAAAGTTGGGGGATTCAACACAGACAGATTTTTTTCAAAGAATAGTGAAATCCTGTGCAGCAGAGGCCTAGATATCATTACTTTTAGTCTCTAGTATGGATCAATCTCCCAAAAACACTGGATCCTACATATCCCAAACTGGATAGCATCTTTCATTGGACCCCCCTCCTAAAAGCACTTCTTTCAAACCTCACACCTCCAGTTTGTAATTGTTAACTCCCTGCTGAGCAATACTCTTTAAATGGCCCACAGACTTCCCTATCAACAGTATCAACTACTTCCTAGCAAATAAATAGTTCCATTAAAAAGACCAGTGAAGTCTGTGAATTACCAATAGTAAGTGGGACACTGTTTCTGGAAAGGGATTTGTTGAATACATTTTTTTGTGCATTGTGAGCACTGGAGATGGATTTTCCGTTACTGTACATACGTTTTATTTGGGAGGAGGCAGAAATCACAGGGACAGATAACTCAAAAAATAGACAAATCAAAATCAAATATATTTGCATTGCTAGACACCACTAGAGGTAGGAGACTAAATGTATTTGTCATTTGAGTGAATGGACCCTTTAAAGGAGTTCTTGCACTTTACTGTCATTTTTATTTTGACTCCAACAATTACTAACAACTCCTACAATATACTAAATTCTTTCTTCAACACCAAAAACTTCAACAAGTGGCCTCTGTGGGAGGAAACGGTACCAGTTATTGATATGTTGGGAGAGTGATTGTAACACTCTCTCCACCAGCAGAGGACGCCATTTGCCCGGCAACTTCCCTCCCATTAGCCCCCCTTCTCCACCTCGAGTCAGCCTCCTCTCTGTCCCCAGTGACGGCCCCTCCCATCAAAGCCATAACCTCTCCTAATCCCCCCCACCCCTTGTTGCCCAGGAGACGGCTCAGACGAGCAGGTGATGCATTGACAGGGAGCAGATGGTTCCCTGTGGAGGTAAGCATGGCTGAACAATGCTTCCATATTCATCATAAAGTCTCGCTTACTCTCGGTGTCTCCCTCCTTCAACTGCGAGTACACACATAACTTCAAAGTTGAATGAATCATGTTTCACTGACACACACAGATATTTGTTCAGTCTTGCTGATTTAAACCGACCACATTCTGATGGGTATGTCAATACAGCGAAGGTTGTGCAGACTGAGAGAGGTGTAATGTTGTGACAGGTTAATAAATAAATAGAAGCTCCTGCATTCAGAAGAAGCTAGTTTACAGTACCTCATAAGTAAAGTAAAGCCAAACAATAGGGGAGCCTTGCCTCGGCCTCCCTGTGCTTGTCTTCTGCAGGTGTTTTGGGGCTTTTTGCCGCAGTAACTCACTCCTCTAAAGAAGCTACTTCTTTAGCCCCTGTCTCCCCTGGAGATAAAGTACAGACACCCCACTCTCCCTGTCTCTTTCTTTCAGCTAACTCCTGAATAATCCAGCAACAATACAAGGCTCTGAGGCGGTGTGCAGCGATTCGCCGGAGGCCTGACTTGTTTTGGGGTGCAGCGGGGGCGGGGGGAATGCCATTATGGAGATCAGCTAATGCATGTAAAACACTGCATCCATTTTTTTTTTTTTTATTGGAACAAGTGGTAAAGAAAAAGTCTGCGGCACAATAGAGGCTTCGGAGCGCTACGCTTAAACCCACCACACCTGGAGCACACAACATGGGGTAAGAGTGGCAGCTTACCTCCCCCTCCTGCTTCACCCATCATCACCAGCACCACAGCACCTATCAATACAAGCTGTAAGGAGTTTAGTTGGGCTTCAGGAGGAGGGGGCTGCCTGTATTCACTGCCTGACTATGATAAAGACGCACAGTGAGGAGCCATTCAAGAGCCCTGTGCCCATAATAGAGTCACTAATAGGTGCCTATTCAGCAAGAAAAGTGTTTTCTGGAGGAGAAAAAAAAAAGTTTTGGGGAAGCAACAATCACTTTGTATGCTGCCTTGTGTATGTAAAATTTATTCAGCGCTCCAACCCTCCACCCTTTCCAACTCTTTTTGCTGTCTTTTTTTCTTTCTATAAAGAGCGTCACCACTGAATAGACGACATGCATAGTTTGGAGTCTTCCTTTCATCTCTACTAGAAAATAAATTGAATGGTCTGTTTTCGAGTGAGTCCAGTCCAGCGGCAGGAATACACTCTTTTTCACCTCCCTCTCGCCATTAAACTATTAGCCATATTAACAGGTGGCCAACTTTTACTTAAAGTATCTTTGGGACTGGATTATTTTGATCTTTGTCAGTATTCATCATTAACATTTAAGTACTGATGGGTGACGTTGGTCAGAGTTAATGAGCAAGCCTGGAAAATATCTAGAAAAGAGAAACACCTTACCTTTAAACATGATACTGTACATGGAGGTGAAATTACTGCATGAAAATAAAGTGCACAAAGTAAAAAGCAACTTATCAAAGTGTACTCATTGTTCAATTTTCAGAAGTTACCGTTTGTAGTTTAGTTTGTCCACCCCAATAACAATTCAGTTTGTTTTTGTAGCAATATTTGGGTCTGCAAAGTGTGAAATAAGATGATGCAAACCTTGAGCCTTGTAAGAAAGAAAACTCACATTCATTCATATCACTGTAGGATTCTATATTTAAAGTTCAAAACAACAAAAAGTTGAATGGGCGGCACACCCTAAACCTTTTTGTCACAAAACATGGAACATAGTCAGTATGTATAGCTCCCTTATTTTCAAAAATCAGTCCCTAAAGATTTCACACTTCATGTAAGTTTCCAAATAAGATTTACCATCTACACCTGTTGATCAATTAACCCTAAAATCATTAAGAAGAATATCTAGCTTGGCCAAGGACTTGTCACCTGGAAGATAAATTGTTGATCTTCAGACTGTTCGGTCATTACATCTGCCACTGGCCTCTGAATCATGGGGGGGGAACAAATAACTTTCCATTTAACATTGCGAGATAGGACATGGCCTTAGCGGAGATCTGCCTCTCTCTGTATCTGATTATAAAATGTACTCAAAGCCCATGAATATTTAGTTTTAAATCTCATATTATTCTCACTACCTTTTTAACCCTCATGTTGTCCTTGGCTCAAATTGACCCGCTTTCCTATATCAATGTTCTTTTTAATTCCCCAAAATAACATGATTGATTCCACACAACGCTCTTTGGCAAGTACAAATCTCTACTTTCATTCATTTTGGGGCGTCTTATTCAATGTTATAGCATTGAAAAACAAATTTAAGTTGTTTTGAAATAGTATTGAGTAAAAGTTGACATATTCCAGTCTGTGATTATCTATCAACATCCATTCCTTTAATTTTAGTCTAAATAATTCCTAATTTCTGCTTTTCTAACTCAAACAGTAGGTATAATTTCCTGAAAATGAGGTTTATTGAACATAAATTTCAAAAATAACTGTAAAACTAAAGTTAATAAGTTAGTGTTAAAACGTCAAAAAAGTGACAAACATTTTTCAAGTGTTGAAAAAAGGGACAAAAACTTAAGAAAAAGTTAAAAACATTGATAAAAAGCGTCAACAAAAGTGTTGATTTTCAATTTTGACGGGAAAGACAGCACAAGGGTTGAATAAGCAACAATCAAGGTTAAAGTCCAGGGGGAAAAAAAAATCATAATGTATTATTTATTAAGAGTTGACCTCTCAAAAATGTCATTAATCCGGACTGTGTAGGTGTGGTTTAATCAGATTTGATTGACAGTGCTGGAAACATAAGCCTTCAACCAATGATTTTGATCTAAATGATGCAGAATCCTCAATAATGCTATTGACGGTCCCATCGTTGGCAGAACATTTTGTTTTTTTAGCATCTAGTTGCTCTACTGAGAAGCTGATTAAGAAAGTCGGTGTTCAGGGATTTTGATACACAGATACAAACACTTGATACCTTATGAGTCGGGATAACAATGAAATGTGATGTACATGATATTTCTTCCAATAAATAGAAAGATGCATTTAAAATACTTTATATATCTGCTGTTTAGGCCTGAAAGGTGTCATCTCTTTGCTTTAAGCTAATATTTGCTGCAGCCACCCCCCACCCCTCCTGGTCCCAAGGCGCCAGGGGAGCAGACCCTCGTGGGTGTGCTGACTAATCTTGAAATGCTGGAACCATATTGAAAAGAGGGGGAATGAACTGAGAAATACTGGGACCATATTGTGCTGCTTGTCAAAGAGCTTAGCTGACAGATTGATGAGATGAGGAAATAACTGAGCAGACCGGGGGGTGGCAGGAGGGAGTCGAGGGGGGGGGTCCCAGCAAGGCATGGCATGGCAACCAGGGTTTGGAGTTAGAGCAGGACTCCCCGCAGGCTTGCCGGGCAGAGCCGACGCAGGTCAACGCTCATTGATTCTGGGTCCTGCAGCCGACAAAGGGCAGCACGCAGTGGGCTGGGCCGCTTTCCTTAGAACAGCATGAAAGCCCTTGTAATTGTATTTTTATGTGTTTTGTCAGAGGCTTTGTCAGCTTTTTTGAGCTGATGTATGTGTTTATTTGTGTGTGTGTGTGTAAGGTTTTTTCGACAATCTTTTAGTCTAATAGAGAGAAAAGATTAAAACTGAATTAGGTTTTCATCTGAAAAGCACAAAACCTTTACAGGGACATATACTGTCAATCAATTCAACTGTTTTCTCTCAACCAGATTGTGTTCAGCTGTTCAGTTACCAATAAAGTGGTGATTTAAAAAATGATTTAAAAAAAAGGTTTTGTCTAATAGAGAGAAGATACAGACAAAGCAGGTATGATCAATGACTTCAAGCCTGCAACATTACTGTTTGGATTCACTATCGCTGCTCTCAGCCGCCAGCCGTTTTCAGCTGAAAAAGCTCTAGGCCCAAATACTCCTTGTACACTACCTGCTCAGCACCGAACAACAGACAGACACTTAGAAACTAAGTGGTAAAAATAGTGGAGAATTTAGCAGCCAAAGAAACAGATATTTTCCTCAGGAGTTGGTAGAGACAAAAACGGAGTTAAACGAAAGAGAATATTGAACTTGCATTCATCAACTGGACATACACACACTTCTCCAAATGAATGCTAATGTTGTTCTGTATCTGCTGTCTGCCAACAAGTTTTGTATTTACAGCTCGTTTCTGCTGCCCACCTAGCGACCAGAAAGTTAGACATCCCACATTTATATTTCCATGGTATGAGCTTTTATTTTTTTTATTTTTTTATTTCTACAGGGAAAATGCACATTGATCATCACTGTAAATGTTCCAGAGTTAGCCAACTGGCTATTTGTCTTTCACTAAGATGTTAAATTAGCAATTTCAAATAGCAAAATAACTGAATTTAAGAGAAAACAGGTTTACAAGATTACAAGATAAAGAATAGAGTCAAGTCAAGCAGCCTGCATAATAGAAATATATAACACTACCAGTTTGCATTGTATTGATTATTGAATGCAATTAAAACTACTGAAATATGTTGAAAATATACACAAGCTTGCATCAAACAGGGATATACTGACTAACTTAGCGTTCTCATAGAAAAAAAACTACTTCGATGACCAACCTTACTTTCCCTCACACAATGCATTTTCTGGCAGTGTCTTAGCAACTGGCATTGTGGCATCTGGATTACCCAAAAAGCACTGCAGAGCCCCCGTAGGGCCGAACAGAGGGAGACCTCAGAGAGAGAGAGAGAGAGAGAGAGAGAGAGAGAGAGAGAGAGAGCGTGCTTTAGGAAGGGAGATGTCAAGGAGAGGTTGATCTCAAATGGTCCCAAGAAACTTTAGTACAAGTCACAAGTATTATTATGGGCAGAGTGTTTTTCTTTTTTCTTTTATTTGTCAGTTTTACAAAAAAAAAAACAAAGCAGATTTGTCTTTTTTCAGCTTCTGCGGAGAACAAATGTCTTTCAAAACTAGAAAGACTTATATTATAGCTGAAGTGGGACATGGGTTGTGAGGGGTGGCTGCTGGTGTCTCCACTGTAAGTGTTTGGTCTGGTCACCATGGAAATCATTGACTACACCCAGCTTGTCCACAACCCTTGTTAATATTGCACCAAGAGCACATTTTCTCGGTTTTCCCTGCACTCAAAATCTTGAGATGAAGAGCCTCAAACTTAAGTCACACACTAGATAATAAGCTTTGATCTGAGATACAGATAGAGGGCTTTTTTTAGAACATGCACACTCACAGAAGCACATACACACTCCACTGAGCTCTGATTTGTGGAATTGATAGGGTCCATTGTTTCCACAGAGCTTGCCACTCTATGCCCTGTAATGTAATTAAGGCCAGGAGATTTATGCTGCTGTATAGCAACCCAGAACCTGATCCATGTTGGGTCTGGAGTTGGATTGAAAAGCCCTCTCTCTGTCCAGCTGCTCCTGATTTCTGTTCTGGCCTCTGTCACTGTGTGAGGCTCCAGTGCTGTTCACTTCTTAATTGAAAGCTTTGGTTTATTGTGTGCCTTGTTTGTGTGTTGCATGTAGAGGGAACACACATTTGTATCAAACTCAGAGGGGAATATTGACTTGTGTGTGCTTTTTTGCTTGCAAAGGAAACGATATGCATGAGAGAGTTGCACCAGTTTATCAGGATGGTAATTATTAACAGCCATAAGCTTTTAAAATAGAGAGCACTTTTTAGCCTCCCACAGAGAGGCGTTGCTCGGTTCCTCTACTCTTAAGTCAGGCCACTACAAAGCTTGAAGGTATATTATTGGACTTTTGTTCTGCCAAAATAGCAGCAGTTTTCTTGTTACTTCAGGACTTCAGTGATGAAATGTTAAATATTTTACTAAGACAACGAGTAAACGGAAAGACTAGAACTCATTGGACATGTCTGCTGTCGAGAGAAGAGGAGCTGAAGAGTCACACTGGAAAAACAGACCTTCCAGAAATCAGGATTTCAAGCTTCCCTGGAGGCTTCTGACTCGGCCCAGGCCTCCCGCCAGCACGAGCACCTGGCTGCCTGATGGCTCCTGCTCTGCTCACCACGCTGACAGGGTGAGTCCATCCATGCCCACCCAGCTAAATTCACAGCTGAGGGACCTGCTGCCGCCACTGCCCGTAACTCCAATACCCCAAAAGAAAGACATGTCAAACGCTGCTGAATGAGCCCCATGTTGAGAACATGAGAGAGAAGATCCATAAGACCCAGAGCATCTGTCCACCTCTCTGACACTAATGAATGTTAAGTAGGTTGGCTGCTGGTGTGCCACTGTCCCTCAGGTCATTGTGACCGGTAGTGGCAGCGTGGCTGTGCTTTTGTCAGGGTGCGCCAACCCCCTGTGAGACATATAAAATGGCTGGACCGCTTACTCCTGCACACAATCCCAGCACCAATAGTTGCCATATTGATCCCCCTTGCTTGCAGATTAAAGCATAAAAGGAGCTCTGTCCTGCCAGTGGGGGTCCCCACTGACTCCAAGAGCTCATTTCAGGGTCACAGAGTCCTTGCAGCCCCCTGACCCGAACCCCAACATGAACAGACACAAACACCGGTGTGAGGCAGGATAGAAACCTTTCCAGGGATGAACCCCATTTAAACAGGATTGGTCGGATGCTCACATTCACGGCTCATTATAACTGACCCCGGGCATTCTCTCTCTCAATCTGGGTGCTCTCCTCTTCTGCCTCTGCTGCAAACCTGGCCAACGCCATGCTGAGGTGGTCACACTCGCCTTTTGTTTGCCATTGATAGCATAGCCATTTGCTTGATTGTTTTCTGAACTGGAGCTCCTTGTCAGTTGTGTTGCACTGCATTGTCGAGTTCCTGTGGTGTGCTTTTTAAAGATTTTGGCTCCGATTTAGAAAGTGTGTGTAGATCTTTTGTCTCAAAGTAAGTTGGTTTATCGACAAATCCGGCAGCTGATTTATGTGTTGTGATCTCAAGCGCTTCTGCCATTACTACAGTGGCAGAGTTGAACACATTTACACAGAGTGAAAGCAGAGATGTTTGGGTTATCACAGTTGGCTGTTTAAATGTGCAAATTAAGAGTCTCAAAGTATATTATGAAATTGGTTATGACAGTATTTGTGGGAAAAACATTAACATAGTGCTTCTTTCTGACCTCCACAGTCTGGCTGTGAAAGAGCTGTGTGGAGTAACTAATTAAACCCAGCAGGAATTACTTGTTAGCTTATGATTTCCATCATAAAATGTGAGAAAATAAAGACACATGTTATAAGTGGAAACTTAACAGCCTGTAACTGTTAAAGTCTTGGTTCATTCTCATCGGTATCATAGTGTTAATTTACACTGTGTGAACATTAGCCACTAGTCAGCCACTAGCTGATGAACATAGTAGGGCATTCATTTGTGCATGAATAGGTCCCAAGCATGTGTGTGTATTTTAGGCCTGTGTGTAGTGATTACTAAATTGTAACTTCCCCACTGAGGATCAATAAAAAGTATGAATTACAAATTATAAAATTAATTCAGCAGCAAAGACACAGAGATTTATCCCCTAGGAGTTGGTAGAGACCAAAAATAGAGCTAAAAGAGAGTGAATAAAGATTCCCCAATACATTCCCCAGGTGGGCTGAAAAAAGATTCATGATGATGTTGCTCTGCAACTGCTGGATGTGTAAATAAGCAGCTGTTTGCAAACAAGTTCATCATATCAACTTAAAAGGGGATGATGTTGTGGTCTGTTTCTGCTAATCAATATTGGCTGTTGCAGGTTTAAGAAATTTGATGTCATGACCATGGGGTAGAGACTTGTGGATTTTGGTTTCCATTTTTTCCAAAGTTCATAAAAGCACAAAACTAGTAACTAAAAACTCTACGTCACTTTGAAAAGTAAAGATTCTAACCTATTTTAATGGAATTTGGTGACTATATGTCAACATTTAGGTGCTTTAAAGTGAAATCCCCGTATAACAGTGTTATAAGCAAGTTTACATGTGAGTAATGGCAGCTTGTTTATTTCCGCATACGTGTGTTAATGTGTCCTTGGTGCTGACCTCACCAGGATGCAGCTCTGATTTGTGGCCCTGTGTTCAATGCCTGCTCCCTTAATTAAAGGTTGATTAAAAGCCTATTAATGAGCCCTGACTCACAGACAGGGTGTAATCAGGTGAAACAGAATTAATAAACATCTAGTGTAGTGCTCAGGAGAGAAGGAAGGACTCCCCTGAGAAAGACAGACAGATGGTGACAGGAATCAGCAGAGAGAGGAGAAAGCAGAGTGGGAGAGGGGATAAAGCAAAGACCAGTCACCACTTTGGTGATTAACTCTAAATTGGTAATTTGATCTAGCCCGTTCCACCTACTAATTATTGATAAGACCGACCATGTTTGATCGTATTTCTCCCTGCTGGCTCAGACCCGCACCACAACACTTCCTGTTTTCTTGAGTCCTGCCAGCCCACGCCGCTCTAGCACTCAATGGATCTGACAGGAAGTACCTTGAGGTGGAGTTCGAGTGGTAAAGGGGGAGATACACGCAGTCGACACATGCACAGTGGAAATCCCATCTGCTAGGAATTTCCTTAATCTCATTATCTAAATTAAACAAGGAAAAGAGGAGCAGCAATCACTTTAGACAAACCCTATATGGGATTATGTGTTGTATTTGTGATGATGGGTCAAACGATGACATCAAAATGCCTTTCAGTTTGACCAAAGAAAACACAAGCTTTGGTTGTGGCATGGTTTGGCAAATGCATGCTATTTTGATTGTGCAGAATTTTATTCTTTATTGTCATTACATTTGGATATTAGTCATACCATAGTTATTGTTGAAATTACATTCCATTTAGTAGCTGTGCTGGAACTTTTGATTGTATAACATGATTGTCATCAGCAGATAATGTTTGCCCAGTTGTCATGGAATATCAGCCATTAATCGACTCATCTACTAACTGATTAGTTGATCAACAGAGAAGTAATCACCAACTAATTTGATACAAATTAATTTTTAACATAGTTCATGCAAAAATGGCAGATTTTCACTATTTTCTAACATTTTACAGATCAAACTATTAATTGATTAAACTAGAAAATGATCGGCAGATTAATCAGTAATGAAAAAAATTTGCTGCAGCTTTACATAGCAGCTTACGTCAACAGAGCTTTAATTTATGGATACATCCAAAATGGTTTAGTGAACAGTCTTAATATTGAAAACATAATACTTTAAATAGACATAAAATAAATAATAAATAAAGATTCATTCATTTTCTTATTCATTAGAATTTTTGCCTCTTTCCTTTGCCTATTTTCTGTTTCAGTTCACATAATTTCTCCACATTATTGTCACAGGCCAACCCAACCCCCAGCCACTTCATCTTTCACTGTCTCAAAATGTACTTGATTTCACATTCAGCATATAATTAGTAACAACAAGGTCATTGGGCAGCAAGCACCCATGATTCACTGGGAAATTGGTTGTTGTTCATTATTCGGCTGCAATTAAGGCTTCTATTAAGGATGGAGAGCTTGCGAGGTATTTCTGGTATAATGTGCATAATCACATGTGATGTGCTTTGTTAAATACAACAGGTACGGTCTAAAGACAGACATGACGCTGCCCTCTAGCCTGTCAGGGTGCCACTGAATGGGTTTGAGAGTCTGGCACAAGCTGGCAGAGAGCTCCACACCAGTGCACTCCAAAGGAAAGGGAAACACACACATGTATACACACATCAAGCTCCATTGTCCTCCTACTCTGCAAGCCCCTCCTGCCTCCTGTCACCCACCCTGGTCTGGGGTTACAGCCCATGAATGAAGGGTGAGTCCTAGGAGGATCTGCTCTCTTGCTCCCTGGAGTGGACCTACTCTTGAGCTGACTCTATGCTTCTGCGAGCTGCCAGGAGCTGCAAAGAGAGATGGATGAGCCACACTGCTGCGTGATGTGTCGCCTGTGATTAATGAGTTAACACAGTGCCCCCTGATCCACTGGTCAAACTGATACACCCTTCACATAAAACCACCATACTGTCATGAGGCAGCTACATGTTAAAGAAAGGAAGAGAGACGAAAGAGATGAGGAACAGACATTTTGTAAACTGAGCAGATGTTGGAGAGTGGTTGCGTGGGAGAGCAGACTCCATCATTGAGTCTTCAAACCACTGGAAGAGTTCAAAGCAGCTCAACAAGCAAGCCAGAGGGGTTATTAATGCACTGGTGGGGGGGTGGGGGGGGGGGGTTTAAATGTCTCTGGAGAGCCCTCTCAATGTACGGCTTTATATTTGTTTTGCCAGGCTTCAGTCATTGTTCTCATCCCAGGGGCCCACAGAGCAGGAGATTATACTGAAAGCAGTTCATTTCTGGACTCTTGGTTAATCAATCTCAATCTTAACGGGTTACTTTTTTTTTTTAGTGTGAACATGTACCTGTGTGCCATCTTTCTGTTATCAATATGTTTTTATATTTATTTGGCTTCTTATTTCTCTCTTCTTTCCTTGCAGAGTCCCATGTATATGTCTTTTGTCAGCAAAGCCATCTTGTGGGATAGAGGACTCTGCCACTACACTGTGAGTGCCCAAATACCCAAATTAGAACTTATTAGCAAGTAGGCCTTTTTATATTATTTCCCTTTTTTGTACAATTGTTCCAAGTTAAGAGCAAACCTTCGTAACTACACCAAACTGTTCATTTATCCTTATAAATGTCACCTTTTCACGTGTAGATGTGCGTTCGTGACACTTCATCATTTGCATAAATGACTTCATCAAATTGTTATATAAGCCCACCTGTTCTGCTCTGTTTGTGAGCAAGTTTTATTCTCAAAAATGTTAAAAGAAGTTTAAAGGAAACACTTCAAAATGCAGCAACCTGCATAAAGACCTTGAATAAGATTTTACAGCTGAACTGTAAAAGTGCTCAAGCAAGTTAAAAAGTTAAAAAAAGAACTCCTTATTGTACTGGCATGCCATTGTGTACATCATGTTGATATGGTGAACATTGATTTTTTACATTAGGTTTCATAATATATGATTCTTTTTCTTTAGTTGATGTCAGTAAGTCTAGTTTTTAAAGCACAATTCATAAGACAAGTGTTTTATTTACATGCCTTGTGCTACAGGTCTGGACCTCTTTTGTGATGTGCAACGTTTGAGAGCTTTTGCTAATGATTTTGTATGTTGCAATGCATGATTAGAAATAGTTAAAAATGGCCTGAGGAGCCCAAGGTGATGTGTTGAAAGTGCTTGTTTTGTCTGACCCACATTCCAAAAGCCAATAAAACAGAAAAGAAACCAGCAAACATTTGGCTTTTTTCCCCTAATAAATGACACAAACGATTAATCTGTTAATTAAATGTATATTTACTGATGGGATGCTGAAACTTTTAAAGTTCAAATTCTGTAAAGCTTTTCAAAAATGAAACCAAATCCCAATATTCTTGCCTTTCCTCAAACATGTAAAAAGAAACACACACACACACACACACACACACACACACACACCACTTTTCTTCTTTCTCTCCTCAACACTCAAAAGTCCCCACCTCTTCCCTTTGCTGAAAATAGTCTGGGAGTGGATGTGCCACAATTAACAGTGGGGTTGCCATGACAACATCGGAGTTGTGTGGGCTGGCTTCCTGTCTTGGCCTCTGGTTAAACAAACAAGTAAAGTTGGCAGACAAAGACGCTTGCTGGTCCTTACAGCCTCATTTACATCCTCAACTGCCATCAGCACTTCTGCATTCAGCAAGTTCATCAGGCCTGGCATCACCCTCTGCTATCCTCCACCTCTCCTGCTGCTACATCTAATAAATTACGAGGGCATTGTGATGGTAAAACTGCTCCCGTCATACAGCGACACAGCGTTGACAGCTCTGTCTAAACAGAGGCACGGTCGACAAGAGGCTGTTGACCCAGCAGCCTGCTTTATAGAGGCGTCAAAGCTCCTGTACTGTCACCCGGGACACGAGCTGCAATGGGACAGTCCAGGACAGAATGCACAGGTGCCCAAACAAGCCAACAGAGCGTCAGAGCTCCAAATTAAAACTTAACATATATATTTTTTGCACAAGGAGTTCAGCCAGGGTTTTACTGCTTCACTTCTGTCGTGAAAACCCTTAAAGATTTACAGCAGACATGGCGTTAACCATCTTCCTAACACAGGTTGACAATGCAACACCACTGTAATGGTCCTTTTTAAAAATGAGTCTTGCACCACATCTGTGACAGTGACAGAGTTAAAAAATTAAAAATCAATGCAACAGAACCAGAGATACCAGAGATTTTTTTTTATGGATTTCTTCTCAAAACCTAGTACCTACATTACACACAATGCAATCATAATACTCGACAATTCAGTCTGCGATTCAGGTGTGTTTTTCTAGATCTATAATAAGCTAACTTGTACTGCTAACCTCAAGCAGAGGTCAGGTACGCTCACTTCTTTCTAACGCCACACCCTCAAATTTAAAAGTAAAAAACCTTCAGACCCAGCCGACGCTGACTCAAGTGACATCCCTCGCATAGCTCCTCTGGAGCCACAAGATGCAATATGACATATGCAGTAGTACTCCCCAACACCTGTAAACAGACTGTGATGTCTAAAATCTGTGCAGTTCCCCTTAAAGTAAAATACTTCTCGCACCACTGTATTTCATGTTGTATTGGACTCCTGTCATCCTGTGCTGTGTTGTTTCAGGATGTGAAGGTTTCAGGGAAAGAGTTGCCAAGCCCTCTGGGGCTGCGTGGGCCTGCAAAAGGGTGTGGGGGGGGGGTGTCATTGTCTAACCATCGAAAGTAGAAAGTTGCTCTGAATGCTAAGCTGTATCTGAGCCTGGCTTCTGACACGAGCTGATAATCAGATTTACTCCCCTGAATCCGCCGGACTTCACAATGCGCCCCACTGTCGTCGTCCCCCGCTTTGCCGGCCCCAACGCCAGCATCCCGACCCTTCATCCACCCTCCCTCCCTCCCCCGCAGCAAAGCTAATTACACCCCACAGAAACACAAATCTCCATGATTTAAAAAGTCACTCTTTTTCAGGGGTTTAACCTTGTTAGGGCCAAAGCCTGGCTTTCTTGTGCATCAGCTCTGTGAAGAATTCTCTGTTCCTGCAGACACTGGGACATAGACACACTTCTGTCTTTGCTCGTAGTCGTCCGCCTGACAGAGGGTTCACTCGGAGGCAGGGTAATTAAGCGTGTGTATGTGTGTGTGTGTGTGTGCGTGTGTGTCATGTATGCTTGAGTGTGTATGTGTGTGTGTTTAGAGGTGGGAGGGGGTGCAGGAGCACACGCAACTCTGTCCTCTGTAGGCCATCTGGGACTCTGACTAACTAATAGACTTCCTACATTCATCGAGCAGCGCTACTTGTACATCTCAATCAGGGAGCTGTTGACCACAAACAGGCCCGTAATGACATTAGCCAGTTCTGGCTGTGTGAGGACAGCGTGTGGGTTGACTGACGCCAGGAGGTCAGCCTGTTTCCTGGGGCCTGCATGGGCCCCTAAGGAGCCCACACAAGTGTTATGGGTGTGTACATAAACTACACTATTTCCTACTGTCTGTTATGCTCTCCGTTACAGTAACATTTGTCCCTTTTTCCAGAACTGAGTAGTGCTGCAAAATTACTGTATATATTTATTTGAATGGTAACAAACTACTTGTAAGTTTTTAGTTGTGATTCAATTTCACATTTAGATACTCAGTTGCTTAACAGATATAATCTTTGGCTGTAATAGCCCTATGTTTTATGGGGACTGGGAACTTATTTTTATACTATTGGCCATCATTTCTATCAGGAGCAACATCGCTACAACAAAGTTTATCAACATTTTTTAGAGGTAAAACCCAAGGCCAATTTTCCCTGATTGCATAGAAAAATGGCGTTAAAGCTGGAAGTTTGTCTTTTAACTTTAATGGATTTTTTAAATACTCTCTGTTTTTGTCTTCTGACTACGTTTGGCAAACCTGGGGGTTTATTTTTCCATCTGTGTTTCTGGTTCTATCAGACTTCTTTGTTGCAATGTTGCTTTGCTCCCAGATCTTTGTAGTTAACCTGAGAAAACAGGACTCAGGTTTGACAAAACAGCAGCCCCACATGGTCCCATCAAATCACACAACCGTCATCAGCAGGAGTTTGCCATGTCATTTAGTTGTACTCCAACTTTAAATCTCAAATATCCGAGTTATAATAATCCTGAATTATCCTTTATAAGAAGAATATCTTTCTTATATGAAAGCATTTTATAAAATAAGATATGACGTGCTATATTGCATACAAAATAATCAATTCTATTGAATTATAGCCCATGCAGTGCTGCTTATTAATCCAGATGTGTATAGATAAGAAAGTTTTAAACATAGGAGCAATACAAAGTGCTTGACAAAAAGCAAGAAAGGAATTAAAATCACAGTTAAAAACACAAAGCATGAAAAAGATACATTAAAATACAATAAGATTAGATTTAAAGAATAAAATCAAATAAAATACAAAAAGACACAAACAGTAATGGACCAGATATTTGGTTAGAGTGCACTAACACTGGAAGGCAATCAATAATTTTGAGAAATGTGTAAAAACGTCAAGTGTAAACTGCTCTTAAGGGGTGGAGTCTCACAGAAAACTCATCAGTGTGTAATAAGAAACGGGACACACAGCTTTGTCCTGTACTGTATGTGTGATTGTGTTTGCGCATGGATGACTCAAAAGAGCTTTTTGCGTGGGTTGTAATGTCACGATGTTTAACATTCGTGCCCGGACCTGTTCTGCAGAAGGGCATGGGTTTGATAACACCCGCTGAGTTTAGCCTCACAAAGCCCTCCTCAGCCTTTTGACGGGCCTGAGTGACAGGTAATGAAGAGGCCGTAGGGGAGGAAGAGGAGCCAGGAGGAGGAAGAGCCCCCATCAGCAGCTCTTGTTTTGCAGTATTTACCTTACTCACTTTCACTCACTCTTTACATCACAAGAATGCAAATCTTTAAAGTCTCCAGATCTGAGAAAAGGGAATCAGCGGCTATGGTGCAGGGATTTAAAAGCTGATCCTCCCTGTGTGAGTCACAGACAGGGACCCCACCTTCCTCCCCCCTCTCTCTGCCTGAAGGTCTTCTGGTTCATCGCTGTATTCAGGACTGATGTATCTTTGAATTTTATATTTGTTTTTATTGTGTGATAAAAGGGTGAGGAGCTGAACTTTGTTTTAGAAGAAGCCTTAATCCAATTCAAATAAAGCCCTGCGTCTGGAGGTCTATTTATTACAACTGTTTGCACTCTAAAGGCCAGAGAGGGGCCGACGCTGTACGCCGGGAAGGCCTTCCCTGTTTGGAATGCTGCCGGCAGCCATCCGTCCCTCTACAGTTCCAATATTGACCATCCTGTCTGCTTTTATCTCTTGTGTCCCGACCATGTACTCTAAAGAGTTTTATCACCCTTGACAATCGATCATTGTCTGCTTACTTTCTTTTAAGGAGAAAGGAGGTTGTGGGTGTAAGAACAGAAAACTGGAGTTACTTTGTGTGCTGAGGAAGAGAGGTGTGATCTGTTTTAACAACACCAGGGGGCAGTGGTGGTACCATTGTCATTTGAATTCTTTGCAAACAGCAGAGTAGGCTTTCTCATTCAGGCTTTTATTTTGAAGTAGCATGGGACACCAGTGTTTTATTTGCTATACTGATTGACATATAGATGTTTTCATAGATCTAAGAACCTGATTAGAACAAATCAATCACCATTGAGTGTTAAACGGTTTAATGGAAGACAACAAGAGTGTGTATTGTAAAAGCAATACACTGTCACTTAAAACGTTTTTAATTGCTTATAATATTAATCATACTAAAATGCAATCAAATTGTTTATTGAAGAGCATTTGTTGGTGAAAAATATTAGTTTTTTTTTTTTATCTGCCAGGTAAAATTAGAGGAAAATGAAATCCAATATGGATTAAAATGTTAAAATTATATTAATGTATTTTATTTTCACTTTTTTCTTTTATTTTATTCTATACATTTAATTTAATTTAAAAGGATTATGGGCATTTGACATGAAAACGAATTGAAAAAAGTGTATCTGTCGAACTTCACCAACAGTTTCTCTCTTTATCTTCTCTCCCAGGCCCATGATCGTCCAAATCATCGTCCCTTATTGTGTCCACGGTTCTTGTCTCACATGAAAGCTCGTCCTGAGGACCTCAGACCTCCTTGTTTCCTGAGCTCCAAGTCCAGGCCACAGCCTTTATCTCAGGGGAAGACACCGAAAACGTACACTCTCACTGCCCCAAAGACTCGGACGTCAGAGGGTGAGGCTTACCAACAAAACTCCTGGGGCTTTCACACCATCACAGCCTCAACAGGAGGAGGGCTCTGGTTCCTTTGACTCCCCAGCTCTGCTCATTAACAATTTTTCTCGCCTTTTCTTCCTCTCCTGGAGCAGAGGAGGTAGAGGCCACCAAGCTTGTCGTTAGCTCTTAATCTCTCTGTGGTTGTGTTTGGTTAAGTGCAAGTCTCCTCTCTGGCAAGGAAGTGCCCACAGCGCCGCCCTCCTGGTGGTCCTCTGGTGGGACTGAAAGGCCCGGGGCCCGCAGACCTGCCGTTCCTTTCAGAGCCCGGCCTCTGATGTGAAGGCATTTTTCCCAGCACACACCTCAGCTTCACACAGGGCACTGCTTTCACCATGCTGGGGTGTGTGTGTATAGCAGAGGAGGGGGGCATTTCTCAGCATCGGGGTCCAATACTAATTATTCTACCATATGGTGGTCGGCTCCCTCACAATCATCCTTAACCCTGCTGCCTGAAGAAACGTGCTGCGCCCTACGCCGTGGCTTTGCACTCTGACACGTCATTCATATGCACATCAGCACACACACACACGCACACGCGTGTGTGTGTAACAGATGGGAATGGCAGGGCATTGTAAGAGGAGGCAGTGCAAAAATGTGCTCTCCAATGCGCTCTCTTTGCTGACTCCTCTCGGTGGCCGACCCCCCCCAGGAAACAAGACCAGATTGCCTGACACCCTCCACCTCCCCATCTCTCTCTCACACACACACACACACACACACACACACCCTTTCAGTGTTCAACAAAAAAATTAGAGGAGAGAGAAAGAAAGGGGTGTGAAAAGGCAAAGGGGGAAGAATGGCGGGGGCGAAAGGGAAATGGGCAGCGCTGGATGGAGTTGATGTTATTGAAGAGAATCTTAGGGATGAAAGGAAATGTTCAGAAGAAGAGGAGTTAGAGAAAGGGAGATAATGAGTGTTGTAGAAAAAGAGACATATAAAACAGTGCAACAAGTGCTTTAGAAATGGGTTGGGCTGTGCATCTGTAGTGCCCAAACAATCAAGTAATAGTTTAATTTATTAAACAAAACCGCTCAATCCAGCAATCACAAATACAAAAAAAATCCTTTCAGTTGGTTTTATATCTTTTTATATGTGAACTGAATATCTCTGGGTTTTATCAAAAATGAAATAATTATTTGCTGCAGCTCTGAGTAAATATTAGGAATCCAATGATGGCGAGGTTTTCCAGCTCTATTAATCTCAGTGATATTGATTGGAGGTGTGATGGGGCTTGGCATATGGCACTTTTACCACCCGACTGGTGCAAAAAGTAGTCCAAATGATCCTTCCCCAAAAAATGTTTTACCCTCCCATGCGAATAAAAAAAGAACACCCAATATCACTGATATTTCTAAAGCACAAACAAAAATTATGTTTTAGGACCCCTATGACTGACAAGATATTCTGCATACAAGCTCCCCTGCCCTTAGGTCTGATTACTGTTGTGAATATTGAGTTTGGAAACAGGCAGCTGCTCCAGCCAAGCGATTTCTCGCTGCTTTTGTCAGCAGGCCGACCCACCCAGCAGGGAATCAAACGTTTCTGAGCAAAGTGGGAACGAGAATGTCACGAGCAGACGTTGGCAGTTAAAAAAAATGACCTACAGAATGTTGACCGTTTGAAAACTGTTTTTGTTGAATGTTGAACAGTGAAAACTGGCTTTTATAAGGCTCTGGGTCTAACGCCAAAAACTAAATTTGCTAACTTCAAACCAATATTTAAAGGCAGTTTCAGAGAATAACCCAATGAATGAAAAACTACATATATTTAAGGTAGTGTTTTGTTTTTGTCTTTCTTTAAGGTTACTTCTATCTCAATCCAGGCAGAAGAAGAAATTGTGTGCAGGTCGCAGGAAGGCACTCTGTTGCTGTTGTTCCCTGTATTCCACTCCCTGCCACTCCACCATCATCCACCGTTAATCCAACGCCTTCCTACCAAAACACCCCTCAGCCTGACTGTGACAGTCAACAATGCAAGCCAAACACTGTGCCAGCACCTCTCTCCTACCCTAATCTTGCTCCAGAGGAAAAAGATGAAGGTCAGGAGAGGGAGAGAGTGAAACAACCCGCTGTGGTGTCCGTCACAGAGTTGGACTGGGAGATGCATCTTGGGCCTGCTGGACCAGAACACTCGCCACCACCAGCCTCCACAATCTCACACGGGTCTCTCTCAGATTTAAGTCGCCCACCGTCCAGTCTGTTCAGCCGCAGCACTGACCTCGCCAGTGGCAGGAGCAGCGTCCTGTCTGGTGGTAAAACTTCTACTGTGGAAGTGGTATTAGCATTAGCTGTAGCCTCCTTTGTGTTTACTTTTACAACTAATTATTGTGTTAAATGAAGCTAGCGTCTAATTTTTCTCTGTGGTTTTGCAGCAGAAATGAGGGACTCTGACCCAGAAGGCATCAGTTGTTTCTCCCCGCTCAAGCCTTGTCCAGTGATGAAGTCACCTATTGCTTCTTACCCTCCAGCTCGATCTAACCCTCGCCCATCATCCATGAATGCTACGGCCACCCCTCCACTCTATGAACCGGTATTTGGCCAAAGCAAACCCCTCTCACCTCGTCCAAAGTCAGTTATCCTTCCTAAGTCAGATAAACCTTTGAGCAGGCGTGAAAGCACAAAAACAACAGAGAATCTCCACCAAGATGCATCTATAGATCCTGATCTCCACCCATCCTTGGACTCTGATCATGGCCTCATTACCCTTGCTTTCCCCTCCGCCACTTGGTCTTCCTGCCCGAGTCCACAGATGACCACTCCCCGCTCAGGGTCAGAACCAAAGCTGACCCCTTCTGCATCGGTGACTGGGCTTGAGTCTCATCGCTGGCCGGTCCTGCCTCCTATCTCACCTGTCAGAGGTGAGAAATGAACTCTGCCGGCCACATATGGCTCGTTCACAGCCTCCTCCCTGCCCTGCGTTATGCTCCTGCCCATGTTTTTTTAAGGGCCTGATTGTTCTGAACATGGCTGGGCATCCAGCCATAGACAAAGAGACTGGGCCAGACAGAGGATTCAAAGCCTGCTTCCATAGTGAGGCGTTTTGATGCTCCTGCCCCCCTCAACACAATGTGAAAGCTTTGCTGTCAGCCTGTTTTTCCCACCTCCTTCCACCCCATAATAAATAACACAAAAATCCCCCCCCCACTAAATCAGCAATAGAAAGGAGGGCTTTTGATGAAAAGCTGGTACCGTTTGATTCCCTGTTCAAAGGCATTAGGCCCCAACAATAGAAGTCGGGGTGCCTACCTCTCGTGTGCCGTGCCTCTCAGCCTCAGCTCTCCCGTGCCTTCACTATTCTCTCGGCTCTGAGAGGGAGATGTGCAACCGATGGTCATAAATCCACACTGACCACCGCTCGCTGACGGCAGAACACTGAGTAAGGCCGCCACAATAGAATACCTCCGCAGGTTTCCTACAGACGCTAATTTACCGTTCCCAGTGGGAATAAAGGACGGGGCCACTGACATCTGACTCCTCCTGGAACTTTATTAAAGAAAGCAAACAATGTGGAAATTGTGTAGGGATTTTCTCTTTTCTATCAGAGACAGCTACTGTTCTCTGTGTGGTGCTGTACTGCAGGGGGGCCCATGCTGTATCGGAGCACGCTGTTCTCTTCACGGCAGACACAGAGCGAGTCTCACTGGTTCATTTATTTCACTGCAGATGGAGACAATTCAAGCTCACTGTGGCAGCATGGAAAGCTTAAAGGATAATTCTGGTTTAGTACAAATGAGTTCTATTTTTGTTATTTTGGCCATAATTTCTAATTGTTGTGAAATTGTTCTCACCAAAGTCATTTGGGAACACAGGCACCGCTGATTGGGAAAGAAACACAACAACCATTCTACAGATTGTAAACAAGCCAACAGTTTGGCAAAAGTGAGAACACATGAAATGTTGGTAGTAATCCTGCATTGCACCGAAACTTGGTCACCACTACAACAAGAACAGGAAGACAACATTGAACCAGACAGTTGGTCTAACAACTGTGATGCTCAGCTTGCCTCCACTTTCTCTTCCAAATGAGTTTGGCGAACTTAGAGGTTAATTAAAGGCCAAGTTCAGACACACAATATCATTGAAAACTAAATCAGAGGTCATTTTTGCACACAGAATGAGTACTATAGACTTTGTCCCAGATCACTTACACATTGAAATCATGAAATGAAAAGATTTCTTTGTTGCCACCTTTCAAAAGAAAATGCAACATTTGCCAGGATTTTTGAAAATGGAGCCCTCATCCAAGCCTGGAAATCCAGACCCTTAACCAAAATATTAAGGGTCTGGCATTGAATAATGAAAGTCGCCCATCTCGAGGGGTGGCACCAAGCGTGCATTTGAAAATCTCACTGCATTCAATTGGATAACACTACAACCAATCACAACAGCACACGGGTTGACGTATCCAGAGCCCCATACTCTTGGCTACCTGCAGAGCTAACTGGTAGATTAAACTGTCGCCATCTGTTTAGCTCGCCTCTGGCCCGCCTTTATCAGATACACCGATGTGATTGGTGCAGCCCGGCTACAAGGTTATAGTTATTGAGCACCATTACTTGATGCCAGAGTAACTTGCTGAGCAAATTCAAATTGTGCCCTTGTGAGAACTCTGGATTTCCAAGATACCCTCCTCCTGTAGCTGTCCACTTTCAGACCTTAGGAGGCTTAACTATTAGTAACATTTTCTCTCCATCTCTGAAACGCTTCGGCGATATTGTTTTTTTGCATTCATTGTCTTTCTTTTTGAGAAGTCCGTCTTCCTTTTTTGGGTTGCTCTGCAGTGTAGACAGTTGCTGGAATAGCAACTCTTTCAAGGATTTTCCACCATTGAATCAGGCTCTCAGATCACTTGAATTACAATGTAATGAAAGGGTATTATGGAATTTTTGCCCAATGATGCCAAAACAAAAATAAATAGGCAAAAACAATCTTTCAGGAAGTTTTGCAGAGGGATATTTGTTTTCAAAGAGGTACTTGTTGTGTACGACTAAAATGAGCAGCATATCAGGTAATATTTGAACCCTGTGTGCTATACATACTGCATATGGCTGATTGAAGTCTCCTCATCTCACTCGGCCCTTTTTACCCCCCAGCATGGTTTTTTCAGATCCCCTATGATCCATAGCGTGACCCCCGAGCTGACCTGTTTTGAGCAACATCTCCACAGTGTTACTGTCCTTGACAATGAAACGGGGCAAAGTCCTGGCCTGGCCTGGCCTCTCCACTCGGGGCCTTTTAGCCTGGCACTATGACCAGGAAAAGAGGGCCACAGGCACACAGAGAAGGCCTTGTCTGCCTCTCATATCAAACTCACTGACCCCCCACAGTCACCTTTAACCTCCCCGAAAAACTCACCCTGAATCAGTACAGCCCCTCGTCTGCTGAGAATGACAGCTGAGTTGACAGCAGCAATATGCTTTGAAGTGTCAAGTCAAGTCCCTCCATTGTCTCTGTGAGTAGGGCGCCGAGCCGCTCAAGTGCACAATAGTGCAGTGGTGTGTGCGTGTCGTTGTTCACATTCTTGACAGTGTGAGGGTTGCTTCATGTGTACATTTAAACTTGTCCATGTGGGCAGACACGAAGGAGCTGAGTTTGCCTTTTCCTTTTAAAACCTCTGTATATATTATCCTTTTGTCCAGGCCAAGCTGTTCTGCATTTCTAATGTGAGAAAAGCCTCGACAAGCCTCTTTCAGAACGACGACGACAAAAAACACCACCCCGTACAACAGTTTCTCTCGCTAAACCTCTGATTTCTAAACCTGGGAAGAACTGAAACTGTTTTGTTTTGATGGTTTGAGAGGAAATAAGTAATTAGTAATTAGCTTGACAGTTTTTACCATTCATTTTGAGTGAGGTCTTTGGTAATTAGAGCTTAAGGGAATTTTTTTTTGCCCTATGTTTATTGAAGGAGAGATGAGACTACTTTTGCCCAGAGGTCTGACTGTAACTCAGACTTTAATACCTTGCCAGAAGGGCTTCACTCATGGAGGTCCTGGGCTTATGTTGGGAGCTGTCCACTTGTGAGAGTGTAAAACCTGGAAGGGACAGCCTTTAACTAAACCCACAACAACATCCAGCCGAGATTTATAGTCTGATAGCTGCACCACAAAATGTCCTCCAGGAGCGTTCACTGTCTCTGCTTTCAGCTGTCGGCTGGTATTGTTTATTCATTTACACCTTATCAGTTATCAATCCCCAAAAAATTTTTTGAATTCATAATAAATTGATAAATTGCAATTGTATGCATTATTAAAAAAAAATACATAGTGATGAAATAATAGGATTATTGTGATTTTGCTTTATGCGTACTGCAAAATAAATGATTCCATTAACAAGTAGAATTTTATGTAATCTGCTAGTATTACACACAAAAATCTGCCAATGGGATAAGCAAAACAATTATTACATCATGTTACTGTACACATTAGTCTTTCAAAACAAAGCCATGTAGTTTTCTCTATATAGTCTTTCATTTTGGGAAAACATTTTTCACTTTTCGCCTACTAAGATGGGAAGATTGCTACCACTGATATCTGAGCGTGATATCAATCTTCTGATCTTCTCTCAACTTTCAGGAAGAAAGCCAAATGCATTTCCCCAAACTATTCTTTTGAAACATGTTTGGAATATTACTAAAATATACCTAAATCTAGATGAAAAATAGATTGAACATCTTACTAACTAAAAATAAACTAAAGATCGCTTACCTTGAAACAAGTAAATCTGTTTGTCTTCCTAAATTAACAAACCAGAGGGCAAAATTCAGGTGGAAACAAATGCTTAAAGTAGAGGTAGGTTTTGAGTTGAGTTTTAAGAGCTGATTTTCGAGACAGTGTGAGATTGTTTAGATTAGATTAGTACTCAATGATACTGATAACCAATATTTGAAATTGATATGCATTTACAGTAAAAATTAAGAATGTGGATGCTTTAAGCAATTATTTAATACATTTGAAACTTTCAACATAATACACAGTGACAGATAGTGATATGGGCGGGACATTGAGTCAGACTCAGTGGCGAGTGAAACCGAAGCAGAGGGACAGACACAGAGCTATGGCGGAGCCAAAGAGGCACCCTTTTCAATAAATTAACTTTATTTGTTATCAGGCAAATAAAACGCTGAGGCAGATATTTAGCAGATTGCCAAAAAACGGGCCGATAATCGGTCTATCACGAATTCTAACACTCTACACTATGATGCTGTTCATGGTAAACATTACACCTGCCAAACATCAGCATGTTGACCATTGTCATTGAGAGCAGCATTACAAAAAAATAGATTGAATATCTTACTATCAAAAAAAAAAGATTACTTACCTTTGAATTGAAATGTTAAATTGAATTGAATTATTGTAAATGAAGATAATATTGCCCCTATTGCAGTGTGCTCATTAATTTCCCCGTTGGTTTTATTCTTATTCATACACCTCTTTTCTTTATCCTATTAGTTCCTAATGAAACAACACACTGTGCCCACATGTTTCATTAAAGTGACCTAATCCTCATTATCGTTGTGTTTGTCATCATAATACAATACACTCGCTCTGTGCTGTTTGCAGGACGCTGTGGCTCAGCAGCATCACGCTACTCAGAGCTCAGCTGCAGTCGCTCTCATGAGTTTGATGAACTGGAGGCCATTGCTCCGCGATCCATGTCTTGTACGTCTCTGGACCAGCCATCAGACTCATCCGGTCGCCCTTCACCCATCACAGGTAGACACACAAACACACACAATTTGTCCAGTACTTTGGTTTATACCCAAATACCTTAAAAAAAATGAATGACATTCTCATCAGCACCATCTGGGCTTTGTTAGTAGTGTAGTTGAGTCCTGATTTAGTATCAAGCTTCAAGTTGAGTTTATTCATAGAGCACATTTAAAAACAACAGAACTTGACCTAAGTGCTCTACAGTGGTAATAGAAGACATAGTAAAGACTAGGGGTGGTGAATAAAAAATCTAAAATCCCCTGGGTATAAAAAAGTGAGCCAAAAGAAAGACATTAAAAACCAATTTGAACTTTAATTCATATTAGGACTCAGAGCTAGGAAGGTAGAGGCTGGAGAGGTGGAGGCAAAGCAGCAGTGAGTGTAGCAGGGGTCAGTGAGGAGGGAGTCACTTTTAAAAGGGCCGCCTTGATGTGGAAATGGCTGTGATTGGTGTGTGTCTGATAGGAATGATAATTTAATCAGCGGGCGTATGACTTCCGTGTCTGCGTGAACGCTAAGCTTGATTTATGTACAAATGAAATAAATGTCAGACTGACTGACATGAGCATTGTTTTTAGAAAATAATTTGTTTTTAGAAATGTCTCATGAAATATTGTCTCTAGAAGTGTGTCATTCAACTTTTGGTGTTATTTAAGAAGGAAAAGAAAAGCCCAATACTCAATACAATCAAATCGCATAACTTCTAGAATTGCCATGAATGAAAAAACGCAAATCGAATCGGTACCCACGTATCGTGAAAGAATCGAATCGGCATATTAAGCATATCGTCCCAGCCCTAGTCCCAAAGTGAAAGGTATTACACACATTTAGAATGATATAAACCATAGAAAAGCAGCACGTTTGGAATTCTTGCCTGATCAATGACTTATACGATAAATTGATTATCAAACCTGATTTTCAGACTGATTTTTATAATTTTGTTTAAATACATATTACATTGAGCACTGTACTTAATGTTTTTTTATGTTGTTTCCATCTTTTTGTGGCTCCAAGTAATGTCTCAATTAGACATGTTGTCCTTCCTCTGTGACTTCTGCCTTGTTACAGACGGTGATGCGCTTATCTGAGCAATCACTGTGTCAGGTCTTTGTGTCAGCGCATGTTGGCCAACAAAAGCAGAGTAAAAGCTGTGTGTGTGTGTGTGTGCATACCTGTGATAGATACCATGTGTGTGTGTGTGTGTGTGTGTTTCTTGGAGGTGGTTCAGTGAGCTGCTGAGAGAGACATTAGCCAATGAAGACTTCCTCCACCTCCCTCATAGCCCACTAATCCCCGACAAGGTGTTTAACCTGCTTGCTTGACCCAAACCTTCATCTGACCCTGAAGACCTTTGCCCCGAGGATGTGGAAGGATCAGGGCGACCGCTGCCATAGCAACCACAGCATGATAAAATCAACTCAGGGCTCAAGCCAAAAGCTCTGCCAAATGTGAGCTAATGCTCCAGACTGATTTCTATCAGAGACTGTCAAGAAGCACAATTTACATTTGTATAGAATGTGACTGATTTAAAGCTGCGCTGAGCAGGATTTTTAATGAAAGATACAGATATGTTATCAGGCTCAATCACAAAGTGGCAGATTTAAGAAGAATATTTTAGCTTCAATTGTATGTCGGGGACCCAGGCCCTGTTTTTGCATGCAAAAAGTGAAAGTATAAGCTGCTGAAGCACACACAAAGCAATAATAAATAACAGAGTGGCTACAACAAGACATACAGATACATAGGCAACACATTTATGCATGCAAGAAGCTTTTATTTGTCTATAGAAACAATAATCTTCCTGACTAGATGACATATGACTGACGTACGGAAGATTTGTTTAATTGCTCAGTTGAGCAAACAGATCTAAGAAAAATATATCCAAACATACATTTATTGTCTAAAAAAAGAGATCTAAGTGCCCAAAGAGACCCCAGGTCATATAGGCCCCTGTCCAAAATGACCCAAAATGTGAGAGAATACTGGCAGCAACATGATGCTTCACCATTATGATCGAGACAAGCAGGAGTGGATTATATTCTACCATGCACATCTCAGTGGATCACCCTCATGTTCAGAACTGAAAGTGAGTCTGCTCAGACCGCTCTGTTGTGGAAAATGTTGGACAGGAGAGGCAGTTTGACACAATTGCACTTCTCTGGTGCACATGAGCATCCTGTTTAAAGTTTATTGTATAAATTCCAGTTATTTAACTCAAACGTTTTAAAATTGTTGCCCTTCTCTCAAACTTCATCCTGCCAAAGTATAAAGCATTTAAATTAGAAGTGTGTGTTCTGTTCTTCTGACTCTGAGTGGGTGGTAACCAGTGTGTCCAACACCTTAATCACAAGATTAATCATTTGTTATCTGCCACTGTGTTTGCTGAATGTCTTTCAATCTTGTAGCTACTTTGGACTAATACTCAGCCTAACTGAAAGTGTGTCCCACCACATTATGTTACACCTAGAGTTAGCCCAGGGATTTCCTCTCAACGACTCCTTAATTTATCAGCAACAGTTCCTTTTTCCTCCCCTGAGGGCTTACGTTACCTAGTGTCAGCACATCTACAGACACGTGTGACTTCCCAACTGAAAACACTTTACAGGAGTTTCTGTGTGGGAGGGAGAGTGAACACGTAGCATAACTATTTAGACAAACAGAAAACTTTTTTGTCTGTGGAAGCTATTATAATGTAAAGAGCTGTGTGTGTGTGTGTGGGGGTGTATGTGTGTGTGGCGGGGTACCTGCAGCAGTGCGTGTTGTGTGAAATCCCCTTGGAGTGGAATGTCAGCTCCACACTTAGATTTGCATGGGCACCGAGCCACACTGTCACTGATCTGCTTTTAATTGAGTGTGACGATGAGAACTTTGGAGCCTGAGGGGGGTGTAAGTTGTTCCGGGGGGAATTTTCTTTCACCTTTTTAACCATGCCAGTAGCATGGCTCTAGGGATGGCAATGTCGGTTTGTTATTTGGTCTACTTTGAACTTCGAACTGATATTTGGTACACACATTCATGCTCGCCTTTGGATGAATTACAATAACTTTGGTGATCTTTCAACTTTTTTATTTAGCGCCAAAATGAATGTTTCCTCTGAAGTGTGGCTGGGCTCACCTTTATAGATAGGGTAAGGAGCAAGATCAGACATCTGGGTAGAAATTGAAGTAGAAAAAGAGAAAAGATGGCCGTTGAGGTCATTCAGGCAGGTTTTCTAGGCACATCCAACTGGTAGGGGTAGACCCAGAGTTTATATATTGTATATGGCTTGGGAATGCCTAGGGATCCCCCCAGGAGGAGCCGGGAAACATTGCTCGGGAGAGGGATGTCTAGACTACGTTGCCTAGCCTGCTGCTATGGCGACGCGGCCCCAGATAAGAGGAAGAAATTGCATGGATGGATTTTATGTCTAAATGCTGTGTCTGCTTAATGTTAGCAGTGGCCAGTGGTATCAGTGGTTTGTTTGGCAGCGCCGCAGGATATTTTTCTAGTATTTCACACTTTGTTGTTCTCCCCCTGTAGAGCTGTCTCCTGGCCTGGCAGCGCTGACGGTGGGCTGTGACTCCGGGAATCTGGGCTCCCTGTCCCGGGTCCAGCTGCTCCTCCTGGACCGACCGGAGCCCGAGACCCTGCTGAGTCCCTTCAGTCAGGAAGAGGAGCTCTCACCGGTGGAGGACTGGTCCGTTCTCAGGATGCAGTATGATCCAGGATTGACTTCAGCAGGTATAGCGCTTCATGTGAAAGATTAAGATTTAGAGCAATATATAATGAAGTATAAATTGAAGCCCATTTTTCTGAAACATAGAACAAACAAAGGATTAAATGTAGCATTAAATGCACCCTAATTCAATTTCCCATTTAACAACTGTTATGATAAAACCCAACTTCTCTTAAAGACTTAGAAATAAAATAAGAGGAAGTGACATGGACATTTGAGGGGAAACAACATGCACACAGTTTAAGGACAGGATTAAACATGAATCAGCAAAACATACAAATACATTTGATACAGGCAGCTTGTTAATGCAAGGAGCCAAAAGAGGAAGTTCACACTTTGAGTCGGCATCAAGTTTCCTTTCTAGTTACTGAAACCTTTTTTTCCAGCCAACAAGTATCCAAAGTATCTGTGGTTTATTTGCAATTGTGTGTTTGAGATGATGAGGGTTTTTTATAAAGCCAATTGTGACATACAGGCAATCGCAGTTCACTGTGTGTAAACCTCAGCAACAGACAGTTTGAAGAAAAAAAAAACATCACAGCAGGCAGACAGAGATGTGTGTGTGTGCGTGTGTGTGTGTGTGTGTGTGTGTGTGTGTGTGTGTGTGTGTGTGTGTGTGTGTGTGTGTGTGTGTGGTGAAAACATGCGTGACCAGATACCTTGGGGAAAACATAACACTGTAGGTGTGTTTTCTCGGCCTTGGGAGTAAGTGATGCCTTTATGGCGTCAAGCAGCTTTTCTTTTAACGAGCTGTGATACCGCCTCTCATCTGCTCCCAGGCATGCCGCTGCGAGCTCTTAACTGCTTTTCTCCGAAGGTGTGTCAGAGTTAAGGTTTATGGGGATATCAGGATGTGCTATATTAATAAAGATCAAACTGCTGGAGTGGATCATTAACCGGGAAAGTCCGACTAAGATACCTGGAGACACTTAGAACCAAGCACTGCATGCATAACAAAGGATAAGAAACTGAGACGACTGTGTGCACAAAACCCATTCAGTCTAGTGCCCGTTGTTTATAGTCTGATAACACATCAGAAAGTGAGATAAACACTAGACGTTTAAAGGTTTGAACAATAGAACAGTATAACGATAGTTTTGAGTTTATTTGTCCAGGTTTTGAGATATGTCTCTGAGATTTTGCTCTCTATCCCAATACAATACATCCCAATGTCCCCACAATTCTGTCATCAGAAAGGTGTGGAGGGTTTCAGATGCTGTTCCACCATCTGACAAATTGAGGTATACTGTCACTTTTAATCTCAGTGGATATTGGCTCAATCACTTAATGTAAAACCAGTGAAAAAGTCAAATCCAGGAATAGAATTCTGTTTTGATGCTATCTCACAGTTCAGAGTTCTTCAACTCTGACCTGCACATGTTTTATGGTTGGCCAATAGAAACAGTGATACACTATGTTTAGAAATGGAGACATCCTTATTTTGTTTGTCAGAGGGCTGAACAGTGCCGCACCTTTTCAACACACATTGTTGTAATTGTTGGCCAGTTGTGTTGTGTTCGGGTGATAAAGTTAGAAGATTATTTCTTATTCTTCACACAGCTACTTCTGTCACTTTTTTTATTAGAAAAAAGATCTCCTCAGATCTCTGCCGGTAAATCCAGACAGCTAGCTAGACTATCTGTCCTATTTTGCAGCGGCTCTGTGGCTCCGTGCGGAGCTTAACGCCGCCCATGGCGATTGCGATTGGTTTAAAGAAATGCCAATAAACCCGAGCACGTTTCACTGTTAACAGTTGTATTTGGCACCACTCTCTATTGAAGAAATAGTCTTTGATAAACAATGGGATTCTTTTGATATTATGAGCAACACCATTGAAATTCCATTGAGTGCCAATGTATTAGCATGGCTGCAGAAATATCAGAGGCAAATATCTCAATAAAAAAAAAAAAAAACTAAATGTATCTCCTTAGCGAGATTTCATCAGAGTAAGGTAAGAACATTTTTGTAATGTAGATGAACCAACTCTTAACCAGCAAAAGAAAAAAATAATGACCACGGTGCCTTTGTTTTGGGTGTGCATGCTTCTGTGCCACCAATGTTAAAACAAGACAAAATCTGTCTGAGTTTGCTGGAAGCGTGTCTTCCCTCTTTCTGTGTCTCCAGAACAATGTTTGCACCTGGCACGTTTCTGTAGACAGGTGCTCCTCCAGGGTTTTGTTGCTCTACTTTTTGCCATTATTTGCTCAGAGGTTAAGAGCCATAATTGGAACTAATGCACTACATTACTCATATCTGTGCACACACAAGGACAAAAGAGAAATGCATGTAAGTTTGCGCCGGAGGCAAACACTTATGTACACACACATGCACGTACACACACGCCTGCAAATACACAATTGCTCTTCTCTTCCTTTAGCTTGACGCTGTGTCCTGTGTGGTTTTGTCAGGTGTTTCGAGGCCCCTCACAGCTGGCAGCATGTCCGAAAGGTGTGACTCTGCAGGGAAAGTCCAGGAAAACAAATTGGTAAGTGCCATTGCCCCTTGTGAAACCACTTTTCCCTCTCTATCAGATTTCCTCCAAAGGCAGGACTGCGCCTTATCATGAGCAAATACTATACCTTTCGAGAATCAGCTCCTATCAGACCCCCCAAACCTGGTTCACGCAGTCACTCCCACACACAAAGACCCCCTTTTACAAACTTGAACTCGCATTCATTTATAGCTGTCATACCAGTAAGACGAGCCAAATTGTTGATAATTGAGACACAATATAACAGAGGGCACGCGGCGTGTAGCAGGTGTGTGGTTAATCAGTCCTGGCTGCAGGAGGGGGGAGGCGTGACAGTACAGGAGCAGGCAGGCTTTTACACCAGCTCATTGCTCTGTCGCAAGGGGGTACGGTCAGCTAAAGGGCCGACGCGGTGGGATTCTTTTAGAGGATGCACCACCACTAGCATCAGACAGGGGTAAGGGGTCAGGGGGGGTAAATCGGGCTTGTGCATGCTGGGCTGCAGTGGAATGGACGCAGGTGCTCCACGTGATCTACGATTAATCTCCCCTTTATGAGGAATGACACAGGGCCCCTGAAAAGCATGAATGAGACTCATAAGCCCCCTGCAATTATGCCAAACCACAATGATGAGCTGGAGTACGAACATTAGCATAATGCACCTCACTAAACCAAGTATTCAGACACTGGATTATTTTAGAGGAAGATAAACTGATATACCAGTGGTATGTTAGCAGTTGGGAAGAGGGAGGGCTGCTGGTTTTGGGTTAGGGTTTGGAATATTTTTTTTTCCTTTTTTAAAGGAATAGTTAGACATATTATGCTTATTCTTTCTTGCAAAATTGGTACCTGTCCGAATTCTTGAGAGGAAGTAAATATAAAAATATATTGGCTTTGCAACTAATAACAGGCCAAGTTTGTTTATCATGTCTTCTGTTTCTTTGCAGGATCAGTCTGAGGGAGGTTCTGGGTCACCATCCTCATGGATCATAGACCTGAGTCCATCATGCAACATGTTCAGATCCACCAATTCTCCCTGCGAGTCCAATCACGGTACTGTATCCCCTAAATCTACCAGAAAATAATAATTTCTCCTGATCTGTGTGTGCTTCTATGACCTATCACATCTATGTTTAAACTGTGCTCTCTCTTAAGAGCATATAACAGCAATAGTTAATCAATACAAGAGCCTGTCTGTGTGTGTTAGTGTCTGATCCGGTAAAAGCCCACTCAGTCCCTGTCAGCTCTTGTTCATGAGGAGCCATTGTCTCCTCACTGTCAGCACTGTGTTTGGCGTTCCCTTGCCTCCGGTACACTTAAGCCCGCTAATCCTTACTAGGGCCAGCTGGCTCGGAGTATCACCTTCACCTGTGTGGCCGGCTTGTGTACATTCATGAGGGATGGTTCTGAGGCAGCGCTTACTGAACGGACCACAAACATTGGAAAGCTGGCAGCCAACGACCAAAAAAAGGTCTGCCAAGGTAACGTCATCACATGGAAATGGAGAGCCACACTTGAACTAATAGCTGGCTCTTTTTCCTCCCATTTTCATTTGACTACATCTGTCAGACTCCGATCAGGCTCTGTTTTCTCACTCATACCAGTATCAGTCATTGTTCCATAGCACTAATGGTCCATGGCATGCTGTATTCCTAGAGGATGTAACAAATGCATCCATCATATCAAAGATTGATATGTCTAAGGGCCAAGCTGCAGCTAACCGTTTAGACCAAAGGCACATCCATATGTCTTTCTAATCCAACATGTTGGATGTCAAGTGCCAAGGCTGCTAATTTAATTATTTTATCACTCAGTGTTTGTGGTGTTTTTTGATGAAATACATCGAGGAGAAGAGGAGGGTGGAACTATAGATCCTGCTGTGTTGTGACAATCCATTTATCAAAACATTTTGACATCAGTTTTTACAAAACTTGCAGTAATGATAGTCGTTTTGGGATTATCCTGATTTGCGGTGTCATTGGGGTGCTGCATCTGTCAATTTTTATAGATTTTAAAAACCGACAATCCAACAAGCATGTTCACTTTATGCAGCGATTGAACAGGTGTGTGTAGATGTAAGAAAAAAGGCAGGATTTGAAACTTTTCCCTCAAGTTCTCTTTTTTCTTTCTTCACACAGAACAGTTTTCATGTGTATAACTGAGTGCAACACTTTATTTCCTTTAAAGAGAGACTCTCCAAAGGTGTGTGTTCAGTTATCTACTTTTGCATGGTTTATCACTTCTCGGCCTTCTCTACGACAGCAGGCTTTTCTCCCCACAGCTATAAACACCTTTACCTGTTTGGAAGATACTTCGCACACAGAACCCATTAGAGATTAGAGATCAAACCTTTGAACTCATTTAAGTAAAATTGCGTAAACACCTTGATGGAATGGTAAATGGACTGCATTTATAAAGAGCTTTTCTAGCACCATTTACCCACATTCATACACCGGTGGCCGAGGCTACCATACAAGGTGACAGCTGCTCATCAGATAAACATTCACACACATTCATAATTTGGGGTTGGGGGCTGCTGTGGTGGTGGCAATTAAGCATCTTCCTGCTGATAAGCATAAGGAGTGATTGAACCATTGCATCACCAGGGGTGCTGAAAGGTGAGCACCACCAAGGTGAGCTCCTACAACGTTTTTTCCCTAAAGGTTCTGGGAGAGCTTCATAAAGTCTGAGCAAATAACCCCTAATCATGTCATTAGGGTTATCTCAGCTTTTTAAACTTCCTCAGTTTTAAACAGGGGGTGTGTAATTTAAAAGACTTTTACCAGGCAGAAGCGGTCTAAAGACATGCTTTTGAGTTGCATTATGAGAATTGTTGAATCCTCAGTTTTTTGTGTAAGCCATAGAAAGGATTAATCAGGATATATCTGCCCACCTGCTCCATGATACCAAGTTAATATAAATAGAGGTGCAAAAGTACTTTTTTAAGGAAAAGGCAAACTCAATGATGAATGAATAACGATTGAGGGGTCCCTTTGTTGGTCTAGGGCCTTAGACATATTGACATTTATATAGACACTTGTTGACTCTACTATGCAAAAAGTTGCTTGATTTCTTTTGCAACCAGGAATAAGCTTTATATTATTCAGGAGCTTTTTTCTCAAAAAATGATTGATTTATCAGCTTGTTAAATGTATACAATGCACATCCATTGTCATAGCACACAGTGTCTGGAATTCCCTTTGGCTTTAAAATGCAACTTTTCTTTAGCTCCTTACACATTTTACGACAAGGCTTTCCCTGTTTAACTACCCTATTACAATTAGGCAAACTCGACTCATGAAAAAAAGATGTCACCCAGAAGTTCTCAGTGATGGCTTGTGTGCTTTGACCTTTTGGAGGCCAAAGGCATGGTCACACTCTGGGGGAGAAGGAAAGGGAGGGGGGTCATCAGCAGGGCGTGGAGGGGTCATGCTTCAGGTCACGCAGTTTTTAAAAGATGCCCAGTGTGTGGCATGTCTTTGTGTGGATAGGTGAGATCTGGTTGTCCAGGAGGTGCGAGCAGTTCAACCCTTTATAAAGGGCTCCCGAGTAATGGAGGGAATGACCCTATTATGACTCAATGTATATGAGACAGTTGAGAAAATGGGCTTGAGACACCATTTGCATCGGGAATAGTTGATAAGTTCACATGACCAACTGCTGATTAACACTCAGGTTTAGGGGAGTAAGGTTGAAAATATATAGTATTTACAGTGTTTCCTCAATGTTGATTTTGTAATGGCTGCCGCCATGGTATCAGAAATAGGGCAGACACACAATGTAGTCGCGATTGCCTTTTAAATTATCCTGCTGACATAATGCACCCCCGTTGGCTGCCATCAACATTGCAATTTAACGACAAGTAGAACTTGTTGTTCGGACAGACCTTCCCCAACTTCCCACTGATTTGTGTTGATTTGTTTGTGAATTCAATTAATCATTTAAGTCATTCATCAAGCAAAAATGCCAAACATTTTTCTTTTTTTACATTTAAATGACAAAATGCGTATATCAACAATGGATCAGAAGATTAATAAGTATTATGTATGTAATGGTAAAGGGGTTGCTCGTAGTGCTTATCAGTTCCCCACAGCCCTCTTGTTTTGCCTTTCTGCTTACAGTTTTGGTTTTATGGCCAGCAGTTGAACTTTTAACTCAGTCTCAATGCTCTTAGCAACCTTGTTTCAAGCAGCAGACAGCTGTTTTTAAGCCTCAGACAGACCCACTGTATGACCTACCTGTCCAGCACCAGACAACAGACAAAGGTAAGGACTAGTTGGTGATCTTGGTGGAAAAAGTTGTTACAAAGCCAAGTATATTATTGTCAGCTTGATAAGACATTATGCAATTTGAAGTGTGAATAGTGCACCATGTAATGAGTGTATAAAACAATGTGGAATGACCCTTCAACTAATAATAATTATTTTAATAATCTTTTTAAATGTAATAATAAACAATTTTTCAGATTCCCATTCAATATCCATGAATTGCCCACCTGTCTTTGGATCAATCAACAATGGTTAAGCAATTCTGAGATTAAAGTGAAGCCAGATATCAGCTGGCTATCAGGATAAGATGCTCCTGCTCCCCAGTGAGGCTCATGTTAAGACCTTTGTCCATTTCTGCTCATCAGGAATTCATAGGTAGAATAATCCCTCCCCTCATAATTGTTTCATGACTGTTTTCCCGCTGCCCCGGTCACTCTGCGTTCACTCCAGTGTTTAACATTCAGCTGCTACTAAAGATGTTAGCATCCAAATGAATGTAGCGATGTGCAGGGCCACAAAGAGCACTAATCTGAACTGACCCTGGTGGATTGTTCCAGAAAGCTGAGGAAGCTACGGGAGAGATTAGCCTCCAGAAAGACAGAGATGGCGCAAGCAGAGATTAGTTGTGTACTGAGCAAGGATCGTTTCCCCCCAGAGGACCACACACTGACAGTGTAGCCATGTCACCATTGTCTCTAAGCCACCTCCACTGTGAACTCATTGGCTATTGTCTTCAAAATCCTCCAGCGTTTCCCCAAAAAACCTGGTCTCAAGCCCTTTGATTGGCACTTGTCAGGGCTGATAGAGAGGGTGACGTGTTGGGAAAGGCTTCGATAAAGGAGTCTTGAAAGGAAAATCCCCTCCCCATGAATAATAAATTACCACGGATTTTCCTTTTTACTCCTCCCTGCTCCTATTCTGCCATTATTTCAGCAGATAGAGGGGTGAAGGCTCTGGGTGGTATCAGTGAATAGCCTCAGCAAACTGATTGTCTCGCTGATGCTCATCCCTTTCTCAAACATGCAAAGAAAGAGATACAAGTCCAACCTTCTTGCCACTGCCTGGTGCGCTGGATGGTAAAGGCCAGGCAGGTTGTGTGTTGGAGAGAGTCGAACAGAGGGTGGGCGACGTGTGTGTGTGTGTATGTGTGCGTGTGTGTTAATTGTCTTCGGTGGCCTTTTTGAGATCAGCTAGGGGATTTGACTCGGCCGTTCACAGCCAAATCCAGCTATCTGCTGTGTTCAGATGCTGTGGTTGGTATGGTAACCTGTGCTGTGTGTTTTAGATGGGCTCTTGTTTCCAGCTTGAACTGACCAGTAATGACTGCTGTGCATTCATGGATTAGGCCAAGGAGGTTAGGATAGGAGGGTTTTAAAAGGATAAAAACCAAATCCTGAATAATTTTAGACAAGATTTCACCCTGCTGTGTGTACATTACAGAAACGTCTGGACATAAAATATTTAGTCACTTAACCGATTTTATCAAGAAATGTTAAACTTGATAATAAATGAATAGTGTTATTTTATAAAGGAAAAACTCCAAACATTTTATTTAGCAACCTTTCAAATGTAAGGATTTTTTCTGTCTAAAATCCCTGCAAATTGAATCTATTGATATTGATTCTTTTGATCAGACAAAACAAGCAATTTGAAGATTTCACCTTTGTATGTGGCCTTCCAACACGCTACAAAAAAATAAAAATAAAACACAATAGGAAACCTTAACAATACAGAAATGCTACAAGTTGCAAAATGTTTACACAAAAAACTGCTTAACATACTGTTGCTTACTGATGGAATAGTTTCAGTCTGTTCGACCTTCCTCATGATTTACATGTGTTGTGTTTTCTAAAGTTGCTGTGCATTAAACTCCCAGGGCCATGGTCCATTGGTCTGAGATGATTTCACACTTGTATATTGTATAGAACAATTCTTTGATTAGTTATTAAATTAAACAACAGATCATCATCATCCAAAATGTAAAAAAAAACAAAAACTATTATCTTCACATCACATTCATCATCAAGTAACTGTAGACAACCCAACATTTGCTTTATGTTGCATATGAGAAAAAAACCAAGAAATGATTCATTCTGCGCTCTAAAGATGAATAGATTTCTGTTGGTATTGACATTGAGGCTTCAGAAGGACATGGAGGATGATGGGAGTGTGTGATTGTGTGCAGTGTGGTGGAAGACGGCCTGTCAAATGAGACATGGCTTCATCAATCTGGGCTGCCGACCTCTCTGTACGCTCACTGACGGGATAAATGAATCCACGCCACCGTGTTTGGAAGGCTGGAGGAATCTGCTGCCTGTCAGCTACTCCACTGGTCAGGCTCTCTCCTCCTAACGAATGGAACCATCTCCAAATGTATCACATTTAAATTATTGCTCATTCACGAACACAAGTAACACTCCCGTTTGCAAAAAGTAGCTTGAAGAAAAGAATCCAAAACTTTAATGGTAAGTATAGCCAAAGACAATCGGAGCCCTCTTTATGCCCAAGGCTGCATTGATGGGGCTCTTTGTCTCTGCGCTGCTACAACAAGTGGATTCTGTGGACTTTATATTCAGAGATAATGGGACTCTTAATTGGCTGGGCAGTGACAAAATGGACGGCTGTTTAAGTTTCGGGGGAGAGTGTCTGTTCCTTAGTGAGACTGTAAAAAGACTGAGGGAGGTGTGACTGTGGCATTTAGGAGAACAATCTGATGAGAATTAGTGTTCATTAAAAGACCTGAAATGGGTTTTAGTGCCTTTTACAAAATAGCACCTTCCACGTGGATAACCTTGTGTTTTTTCTTGTTCAGGACTATAGTGATTACAGTGTTCATATATACATAACCAAAAAAAGTTAACCACTGTATTAAGTGATAAACACATTTTACTCAGAGCAAAGTACCAAATAGAAAAATAATACTAAATGCAATGGATTTAAAAAACACAGATAATGGAGGCGGTCAGAGGAGGAGGCCATTTATCCGGGATGGAGGGAAGTCGAGTCCTCGGCTGGAGGAAGGAGGCCCAGGAGTATTGACCACAAACTTGAAGAGAAGGACAGAAGGATGGAGGAGAGGAAAACAAAGGTGCTGAACATACTTTCCAAACTGCAGGATACCACACCTCGTCAGCCAAAAAGCAACAAAGGGCACTCCAACTTTGAGGACTGTGAGTTTATTATATTATTACTGTATTTCATGCCTTTAGACAAAACTGTCCATTTTCAAACCAGATCCTATTTTGCTGTTATTTTCCATTTTACACCTTTACTAATCTTATCAACTGCCTCATTGTAGAGCTGTAACTTGGATGGTTCAAATTCTGTCTGCCCTTATCCTTGCAGTCAACAAGATCTAACAACAATAAATGAAAAATTACAGATCTTTGGCAGACTAAACCCATTAGTAAACCTATTAACCTAA
Organism: Etheostoma perlongum; assembly: GCA_026937815.1. Classification (NCBI taxonomy): domain Eukaryota; kingdom Metazoa; phylum Chordata; class Actinopteri; order Perciformes; family Percidae; genus Etheostoma; species Etheostoma perlongum. The sequence goes on along the minus strand of CM049393.1, from coordinate 10,521,814 downwards.
CCCTATCTTATACTCCTAAACCCAGATCTTGCTGCACTGCGGATAACAGAAACAATTAGCCAATAAAACCAAGCTAACTATATGAAAACCTCCACATGAGTTTGCAGTACTTAATACTTTCTACTGTACTTCCAGTGTTGAGTCCTGGCACGTGGAGTAACACCACATATCTTTCTTGACCCCCACTGTACATGCCACACATAGAACTGTCTAATTAAAGATCCTATCAATTGGCTCATCAAGACTCCAATGGAAGCTCTGCACAAGTCAAACAAGGTGTTTGTAATGAAGCAGCTGAGGAGATTTTTGTGTTATACTTTACTGTTTAAAATCAAGGGTTTTCCATCTCAATAAGACTGAATCTATCTCTGCCTGCCATCACAATTGAGCCCCATTGATCGATCCAGACTCTGACCTTGTCTTGCTACCCACCCCTCCTACTCCTACCCCCAAGGTTTTTAAAATTTGTAATATTTAGCATTTTATTTATTCTCTGGTATGATTAATTTGGGCTGTGTATTGTTCTGTGTTGTGTTTGAATGCACCTGACCACAAACGAAGTTCCCTCACAGGAAAAATAAAGTACTTTTTATTTGATTTGATTTGACAATAGACCAATCGGGGGGAAACACAAACACCCAACACATTTACCAACACTCCTCTCGACTCTAAAAAATTCCCCTTAATTACCACACTTGATTTTTTTTTTTTTTTTTTTTGAATTGGCGTTTTTGAAAACAGGAGTTTAGCCAGGAGTTCTCCAGTTTCTCTCAAGTGCCTAATTTCTGGCATCCAAGCCTTTGTGAAAGTGCTGGGACCGGTGTGTCCGACAATAAGCTTTCACACCTAAGGTCAAGGCTGAGAGGCCAGCCCCTCGGCAGAGGTCAGTCAAGTCAGAGTTCTCCCGTGAGTGCTAGCAACCTGAATGGGACTGATTGGACAGGTTTGTTCAGACAGTAATCAAGCAGAATGAAGAACCCTGCAGCTGGCCTTACTATTCTGTTGCAAGGTTATTAATAATGGGAAGCTTTTGTTTTGTTACAGACAGGAGTTGGTATGTGTGTGTGTGTGTGTGTGTGTGTGTGTGTGTGTGTGTGTGTGTGTGTGTGTGGGTGTGTGTGGTGTGTCCTTGTTTTTATGTATAGGAACTGTTTTTTACATATATGACAGCGTTTCAAAAGCGTTATTTTCAGTTGTCTTTGCCTCTTTAAGCCTACAGTTTTGGTTTAGACTCAGAAGATTAAGATTACAATAATGATGACAGTCTGATAGTGGACACATCACTGTGGTCTAGACTAAAAAATCTATTCTAACTATTGGATGGATTGCCATGAAATTTTGATTTCCATGATCCCCAGAGGATTAATCCCAATGACTTTGGTGATCCTCTGACAATACCCACCCCATCAACACCCTGCTGCCGTCTGGCAAGCAATACAGAAGTATCTGCTGTCGTACAATCAGACTACAGAGCAGCTTCTTCTCTCAGTCAGACTACTCAACTCATCCTCCCTACGTCACCATAAAAAATACTTTTGATTTTTCTTGTTTAGCATAAAGGGACAACAACTTTTCATTTGGTTGTGCAACCCTCTGTTGTAGAATGATAATGAACCTTGACTATTTAGTGCCTTCATCAGATTTTGTCCAAGGCTTTGGTTTTTTGACCAAATAAACTAGCACAGTGATCATTGTAAACACTACACGTTCTAAACGCATGTTAGCATTGTCTTTGTGAGCATGTTAGCATGCTAACAATAGCATTTTGTCTGAATCACTGTTAATTAGAAAAAAATAAATGAAACTGACAATAATTAGGTCTACGTGAGGGTTACATTTGGGTTAATATCCTATTAAAATATGCTTTTTTAATATCACACCCCTTGTGTTTATCAATAGCGCACTTTGCGATTAAGGTTAAAAATTGGATTTATGTTTAAAGGACATGTGATGAAGTTCCTCATAACAATAGAAGTAAAATCATGTGTCCGTGAGTGTGTCTGCGGTATTCTTTAGTGCATGCCGACTGTGCCTGTGTTTATGGCTGTGGTGTGTTTAAAAAGTGTGTCCTAATACAATCTGTCATTATTTTCCACCCGAATATTCACCAGGGTCCTGTTGTGTGTGTCTGTGGCAGCCAAAACATTCGTGATGACAGCACACCAGGCTAATCACTTAAAATAATGGTACATACTGTACACACAAGTGTGGTTTGTGTGCACACAAAAGTGTTGTGTGTGTGTGTGTGTGTGTGTGTGTGTGTGTGTGTGTGTGTTGACTACCTCTTGTCCAGACACTTCAGTTAGGCTCTGAAAGGGTCTAACTGGTCATAATTGTCTCTTTTCAGTACAACGCTGATCACTTGCCAAAGTAGAGAAACCCCCCTCCCCCCACATCCACCCACCTATAACTTGCTGTACTTTGCCACCATCCATCCATGAACATGTAAATAAAAGCAAGTAATTAATTATTAGTATTTATGTACTCAGTGCAAGACGAGTTGTGTCAAATCCATAGACTGTATATTAATGTACAGCACATGTGTGACGTCACCCATTGGTTTGTGGTGATCTGTTGTTGAGTTTGCCATCCTGGTTGCGGATGTGACAATTTTAGACGAGAGTGAGGGAGGAGCCCTTACACTCTATGCTACGTTACACACTCTCACTGGCAATCACATCATAGCCACGCCCTTGCTTTATTGCCGATTTTTAAAATCAACAAGACCATAATTTAAAAATATGATCATTCTGTGTTGCAGAAGACTTAAAACTAGCGATTGAGGGCTTAAACTCATTATGAAAATGTTTTCCGTTTAAATCAAGTGAGAAGTGGGGGACTTTCTCATTGACTTCTACAGAAACCGACCTCCTTTTGCAACCGCACGTGTCGCCCTCTGCTGGAATGCAGGTTCATGGCACTTCCTCATTTGCAGCACTTCGCCGAACAGGATGTGTTGTCCATTAATATGTACAGTCAATGGTCAAACCTGCTCCCACTGTAGATTTATAATGCTAACAGTGAGTTTTCACACAGAATACAGTGTAAAATCTTTTTTCTTTTTTTTAACTTCTCTAGTGGCATATTAGTATTAATATTGTAAGTTTTTGTAGTTTAAAAGCTATATGATAATATGTGGGCAAATCTCCAGTTGTCAATCTCTTCTTTTTAAGACTTCTTAAATGTGTATGGCCTTATACTACATGTTACACACCTCTCCCAGTGTTGGAAATTCAAATCCAGAAGAGGCTAGTGCTGTTTTGTATTCTCTGCTTTCGACAAACTCATCTACTCCATTGTTTTACATTTGTTCATTTAATGTAGTAACAGTGGTTTATGTGAGATCTGCACTTTCTTCTGCTGCTGGTTGCTTGGTGACAATATTGGAAAAAAAGCTCTCACAAATCAAGTATAGTGGCCCAAAGACTGGGTGACAAGTCAATATTTTTGCTTATGGTCCCTCTATATTTATAGTAATAAATCATCATATATAGATATTGTGGCTCACAGTTGTCATGGCTAAATATTAAAATCAGTCACAACATTCAGATATCTGAAATTAAAGGAACTGCATTTTTTTAATCATACAGTTTGGTTCTAGGAAAACATTGAAAACACATTTAGGGTGAACATGAGCTTAACCAAACTGCAAAACTAGCATTGAAAGTTAAACTGTTCTTCACAACATAAACGCCCTTTCACCTGAGGTTTAAAAGCGTGCTTGGGATAAAAAGCTGAGTCAACAAATTTCTAATTACATGGGACGAAAGTTTACAATATATTCACACTTGCTTTATAAATGCCAGACACTGTCTGATACAGTTTATAGCGCTGCACAGGCTAAACTCCTCAAAATTGTAACAGAATAAAATATTTCTCAATGCTTCCCCTCTCTGCAATAAATGCCATATCTAAGACGCCACTTTTGCACTTTACCCCAAAATTGAAGGCCTTTGTACTATAGTATTGCGAATCTTCTCCAATATTCTAAAACCCTCACTGGAGCCAGAATTAGAATGATAATTTTTGTTTGTTCTGAGGCATCTAATAAACTGACTGCTTCTCAACAACACTTTGCCTCAAAGGGACTAAGAGTGGCAAAAAAATCTGTGTAAATTCTGGAAAAAAAGCTGAAGTTCTTCCATTGAAACGGTGGATTTCAGAATTAACAGACACATTGCACCTAGAACGTATTAGGTGAAGGATAAACTGGAACCATTTTTAAACACATGGTCACCTTTTATTTTGTACCTAGATCAACATACAAACTTAACACAAACACACAAATCACAAGTTGTGCTGGCGGCAGGGTTAAAGGATAGTTAGAGGGAAGTTATATATATCTTTTATCTTTATCTTCTTTTCCCTTTTTTAATCTGTACTTTGCTTGTTAAGTAGTTGAATATTTGCCTTGTGCACAAATGCTTTCAATAAAAACCATTTGAAACAAGATGTCATCGTTGAACTGGTGAAAATAGTGAAGTATTTAGCAGCTAAAGAGCCAGATATTTCCCTCAAGGGTTGGTAGAGACCAAAACAGAGCTAAAAGAGAGGCAATATTAGACTTGCATTTATCAGGTTGCCATAGATACAACTCTTAATGAATGATAATGTTTCTCAGTAACTGCTGAATTTGTAAATAGGCAACTTTTTACTAACAAGTTCAACATATCAAGTTAAAAGGTGATGAATCTGCATGAAGGTGTTGTATTCATAGCTTTTCTGCTGCCCCCCAAATACAATATTTTACTGAACAATAGGGACAGGTTGAATTATAATAAAGAAACAAATGTATTGAAGATACTAAAATTTGTAATTTATAAATGATGTTTCTGGACTTTGAAGGCCAGTATGCATCATAATATGTGACAACAGGCTGAACAGACTGTAAGTGCGTGGAGAGCAGGGTGATATTGATGTCAAGTAGCTGTGGTCTCCTTTGTGTGGCCACAGAGCAGCAGCTTGCGCCTGTCAACCAGGGACTGAGTCCGCTGTGACGGCGTCTGTGGCCTGAGGTCTCTGATGAATGTCAATGTTGATATGGAACACCTGGTGGCCTTGAAGCCAGCCTCGCATAGACCCCACCTACACTCACCACTAGCCTATATTACAGTCATCTACCTGTGGGCGGAGATCAGGCCCGCTTTACTTTCAATAAAAGAAAAATACGGTCGACCGAATGAACAGGAAAGACCAGTCGCTTAAAAAAAAAGAGCTGAAGGGAGATTACGGGCATTTGTGTGTGTGTGTGTGTGTGTGTGTGTGTGTGTGTGTGTGTGTGTGTGTGTGTGTGTGTGTGTGTGTGTGTGTGTGGAGGATGTCTTCAGTCCATGTTGACTGCAGTACATTGCCTTTATGTAACCCCTGTTTGCTCAGCCTTTGGTCTGGAATACCTCTATGTATTTACCATCAACCAGGAATGAAAGCTCGCCTATTGATGAGCGGCAGTGTGGAATATGCCCGCTGTATTCAGAAGAGAGAGAAAAAAGGATGGAGTATAGGAAGAGAGTGCAAAGTAAATCTTTCAAAGAGTCTATTATACATTGTCCAAACAGAGAGTGGCCTCCACAATGGCCTTATTAATGGCACAATGTCAAGGAGCGGCAGGGCAATAATAGCTGATGATTTGGCTTTGTGAGGTTATCTCTAGAGATCTGGTAATACAACAGTTGATTTGGACTCTCTGTGGCATATCAGATCTGTGATAGGAGCTGATTGGGTGTAGGTGTGTACGTGTGGGTGTGTGTGAGTGCGTGTGCAGTAAGTTGTGGTTTGTGGTGAGGCCGATGGCGTGCAGCCAGAGACAGGAGGGCAGCCGCTACGTGTGTCTTTGTTTGTTTTCCTATCAGAGCTCTGACCCCCCCTTCAACACAAACACACACAAACACTCCTCAGTCTTTTTGGAGAAAGTGAGTGGGAGGAGTCGTGTGTTCAACAACAGCGGCTGCAGTAAAATGCTGCCAAATACTGTCATTATACATTGTAGTATCAACTCAAGAGACAACAGCAAAAACTGCCAAATTCTGCTCTGAAAAGAGTATTTTATACAAACCAGTAATGCACTCTGAATATTTATGTACCAGTCCTCCGTATTGGTAAAAATATAGGTTTTTATACAGGGTTCCCGCAGGTCCTTAAAAAGTCTTAAAATGTCTTAAATTAAATTAGCTGACAGTGTTTTAAAGATGATGGGGTAATTTGTCACCTATTTTGAAAAGCAGTGCTACGTTTAGGATGGGACAATGTAAGTTTAATGAAAAATGGTTTGACGAGAATAGGTTTCGGGGGTGGTTGAAGTCGGCAGGAAACAACGAGGTGCAGTTTATGCCGTAAGATGGTACATTTGGGACCATGGCAGTGAAAATAAGCGGTACACAGCGGTGGGTAGTGCTATTATGCAAAAATTTCAGACTCCCTCGCTGCTTCTCAACTGATGGCTTTGAGTGGTTTTGTGTTGCCAACAGAAACTCAAAGGGCAGAGCGGTTATGTGTTCTTCACACGGTGAGCCCAACACGATTATACAAGGGTTAGGGTTTCAAGGTATGGTTATCTGCCAGAAACTGCCTTTAATTGACTTTTTATCAGTTTTAAGTCACACTTAAAGGAATACTTCCCAGATTAACATTAAGCCTTTGTATCAATAGACACCCGGTAGTGTTTTTAAATGACAGGTGCTTCCCTAACTAATCCCCCCTGAGACGAAAGATCTCTGTATTGTGGGTCTGGCAAAAAAGCCTCTGATGACGCAAAAATTGCCATTTAGCGTCATCTAAATGTTTTGACTTTTATGACAAATCACTCTGGGATTAAGTCAGGAGGTTGTGTGAGCAGGAAGCCTCATGGTTTGTGTTTTTGATAATGATTGATAGCTCATATTAGACTGACGGTATGCTTCAGTAAGCAGTTTGTCACTTTTATCTTGGGTTGTGCCACATGTAAGTATATTTTAGTTTATTTAGATACACAATTTTGGTTATACTACGCACACTGTATAACAATACATTACATATTTCCTTTATTTCATCTTACATGTTAGCTAGCCTACTTTATATACTACCCCATTACAGTGTTGTGTAGTTATGTTGTTTTTACAATGATCATTGTATAATGTCTGTGACTCATTAATATCTAAGTGACTGGTCATTGTGTTTCATCCCAGTTTCACCCTTTGTAAGTCAAATAAACTGAGTTAGAATGATGCCAGTCTCCAGTGCTAGATGGTGGAAGGTGTTCAGCTGCTGTTACGTGCGTGCAGGACAAGACATATTTCATGGTAATTTTAGAACAACAGAGGTAAAGAGATTACCTGGAAACCAGAATCATGTCCAAGTAATCTCTGCACCTCTGTTATTGTAATATTACCATGTAATTATTACTGTGATTTATTACCCTGTTATTACCTTGGTAATTACATGTTATTATCTATATATTACCTCTTTATTTTCATACTGTTACCCCACTGTTACCATGTTATTACCGTGGTGGAATTTAAAGTGCTACCATAAAATTCAAAAGTCCCATTTTTACTACATAAATGACCCAACTTATCACTTATATAATATAAATATCCCTTATGATACATTTTTTAGAGCAAGTGTTAGCTGAAGCTCAGCCATCAAGCCAAACAGCATCGGAGAAACAGATTTTTAATGTGAAATCGCTTTATTCAGTGTTTTTACTGGTTTAAATAAACCATTTGTTTTGGTGAGGAGCAGACCTCTGCCAATAATTCGGCTCCTGGTAAAAACCTTCTGAACAATGACCTCTGAAAGAATCCTAACCAGGAGAAGCTTACTGTAGTGACAGCAATGGGGCTGAAGACAACTCCCATGATTCCACAACATTTTTCCATATCCTCAAACTCCGCCTTTTGTTCTTGTTTTGATTGACAGAAAATTACATATTGTATGTTTAATGGCAAGTTGGCAAGCCACATTACATTTTGACATTCATTGCTCTATGTGTAATAAATAGGAATTCCTTCATTTACATTGACATTATAGATATCAACATTCGTACATACTCAGTTTACTTATCCTTTAATCTTAATCCTTTAATCTGTGTAGGCCCAATTAAATCTGTATGAAATACATTTCCACCATATCACAGCATCAAACCCATGTAAGGATAGACAGAAAATAAACTTTGCTGCTTGATGACTTGATGGGAAGAGAGCATTACTGATGTGCATACTTTTAAAGGCTACAAAGCACATTTAATCTACTCTGTGTGCACATGTGGGTTGTTTTATTGTTTCTTCAGTCTCAAAACCTGCTCAATCACCTGGACTGCACCTCCTGCTGGTCTACACTGCTTTTATTGTAACGCTTTTATCAGATAAGATTTCGATCTTTACCTTTGATGTGAAGCCTGTTCAAAAGGCCTAACAATACCTCATTCTATACTATTGTGAAATAATACGCTTGGCGTGGTTTAGAGGTCTGCTTTGGCGCTCAAGACCTCTCACCTCCTTATCTTATACCACCACACTTCATATTTTATGCCTTTGTCTCATGGCATTGAGGCAGTGGATTTCCAGCATCATCACATGTTCAAGGATTTAAACCCAAAACATCCCATAAACCCGTTTCTCATAGACTTTCAGCAGGTACAGATTGGTTTAGACCAGTTTGGTTTATCTCTGTGTTTGAATGCTCTAAATTTGTGCTCTTAATCACATATTTTAGGGCCGTATATGTGGGGCATGTTGCACTCTGACGTGCTCCTATTAAAAAGGGGGTCACCTCCTCTCCACTGCTGAATGTGACCTTTGTTAAAGGAATTATGGGACACTTTATTTGGTGTGATGATGAGCAGAAACAAAAGTCTGGGATTAAGCGGGAAAGAGAGCAACAAACAAGTGAACTCGTTAAAAACACAATAGACCCCTGTGTGTGTGTGTGTGTGTGTGTGTGTGTGTGTGTGTGTGTGTGTGTGTGTGTGTGTGTGTGTGTGTGTGTGTGTGTGTGTGTGTGTGTGTGTGTGTGTGTTATAAATTAGTAGCTTTGACACAAGTCAATTATGGAAGTTAATAAACTGTGTTTTATTCAAAATTGAAGCACCAAACTTTCTGTTGGTAAGTAGAGCTGGGTATGATTTTAAAGGTGCAATATGTAATAATATATTTACTGAATTAAATCCAAAGATTACCCCAATATGTCATCAGATATTAAGAAAACATTCTATGTGCTAATGCTAATGCCAGTATTTTCTCGTTCAAAATATCCGTTCCATGATATAATGTCTGTTTATGTTTTGATCTGCGTGTTGATATCAACTGCCTATTTTGAAAGCCTGTAAAAACTCAAAACCCAGCAATGGGATCAACAAAGATCAACAGAGATAGATTCTACCCGACCTAAAAAACCTCAGTGTTTTTAAACAGTTGCGTGACCAGAGACATATTAAAACCTGAGTAAATATTGGAGATTTATTTGAAAGATGGAGACAGCTTAGAGCCCAAAAGGACGCAGAGTTGGCTAACGTTAATTTTCTCCTGAAGAGGTAAGCATTAAGCTTCAGGTTAATTTATCACAGCTACTAGGGACGGGCATTTTCAGTCATTTCAACATTTGTGTACTCACATTGAATTATGTAGAGTACTCAAGTTGGTTACTCGCAAAAACAGTTGAGACACAGCCAGTGAAGTGATCCTAACTAGTCCTGGAGAACGGGGGCATGCTAACACACAATAACTGCTAACGTTACCGGAGGACCAACCACCTTGATAGACCTATGAGCTCTAAGTTTGACTTCCTCATAATGGAAATATGCAATTTAACTTTGGCACTGTGCAGCCTGTTCAGTGGGCGTAGCGACTAAAGGTGAGTCAGTTTAAGCCAAACAAGTGAGCTTGTCAGTAAAGAAGGCCATAAGTTTTCAGTGTGTCTGTCAGTCTTGTGGAGAGGATGGCAAGCTCGAGGTGTTTTTAGCGGTTCTTGACGTAATTTTGAACTTTGAGTCTGGGGAGGAGGGACCAGGGGAAGAGACTCCAGTATTTTGAATTTGGACTGCAGTAACTTTTTTAAATGCCAGCTGTCAGTATTACAGATTGCACCTTTAAGAAAGATATTTACACTTCTCTCAGCATTCCTCCAACAACACAGAATCAAAAGGGTAAAAAATTAACATTAGAAAGTAGTTAAGGCTGCAATTTGTTCAGCTATTGTACGCATAGAGTGGAAAAATGCAAGTTGTGGAATCTAAACTACAATGGTTTTGCAGCTAATGTGCATAATATTCAATTTTTCAAAACAAGACATGGTGGGAAATTAGCAATTTAGTGACTTTACCTTACTAGCCACAGTGGCAGGTGGAGTGGTTTTGAGCGCTAGTCTGTGACACATATAGCAGACCTGAGAGGTTTTTTTTTCCAGATTAGAGCAATGGCCCCTCCAACTGTCTGTCCACGTCCCTGCCATGCACTGTACTCACTGTCGAACCTGCGCGTCGTCAGAAAATGCAAACAATTGGTTCTTTAGAGGAACAGTTACCCTTAAATTAGAGGCAATAAAAGACCACGAGTCATCCAAGTCTCATATCAAGTGCACTGCCATACAGCTGGCGAAGACGGGACCCCAGGAGCAGTGTGGCAATAAAGGCAAAAAAACACATCACATATTGAAGTAATTTGAAGGATTCATCGTGCTATTGAGCTTGCATTTCATTTAGAAAGAGGAAGCTGTTGAGCTAGGCTAACTCATTTTAGTTTCCATTCTGAAATTGGAGGGTAGTATGCCTAGCATGCTGACTTAAGCACTGATTTCCACTGGTGGAAATTGTGTGTTATTTTTCTTTCATGTTATTTTATCACATTTTAACACATTTCCCCCAGAGATCACAGATTTAACTAATGTCTCTGCAGAAAATTCCATGTATTGAAATAACAAAATTATAGGGGTGGTGATGGCGCAGTGGATATGACACATGCCTTTACGTATATAACAATTGTACATGTAATGTAATGTATTCTTAAAAAAACTTGTCCAATCATATAAGTTTAGATCAAATAAGTAAACAAAACTGTAAATCTAACAGAACATTTGAAACTTTCAATACCTGACCGATCGTCTTTGATACTCAGTGCTACAGACACATTTCAGGTAGTACCAAAAAAAGGCACATAAATCATACACAGATGAGTACTAATAGTTGTCAGACGTGCAGTCAGCAGTGTTTTTCATCTGTCAGCTGCAGACATTGAAAATGACGTCCAAGTGTGTGTTAAATGAGTTGTGACCCGCGGTTGTTTGCAGCTTGCGGACCGGTACACAAGCAGTGACTCTGCAAGAGAAAAGGAACAAAACAGAAAAACAAACGGCAGTGAAAGAGTGAACCTCCTTGCTCATCATCATCATGGCCCCATTCTTCCTCTCTCAATTGCAACTGAATCGCCTCGGTCTCGTTACAGATTATGACCTCAACAGAGTGACTCTCCCCTTTCTCTCGCCTTTCTCCACACAGTGCCTCTCTTGATTAACATTTTCTGCTAGGCTTCACACCAAAGGCACAACCTGTGCGCTTTAAAGGCAGGGTGAAAAAAAAGCCATCAAGCGCTGGAGTGGAATCAGATAAGGCTATCAGGCAGGAGGCTTTACTGCCTCGGCTTTGTCCTGCTCCTCCACCCGCCCTTGCTTCCTCCCTCAATCTCTCACTCCACTGCACCTTTTGTCCGGCTGATTCCCTGACGGAGTGCTCCCCTCTACCAGGGACCCCCCCCCGACCTCCTCCAAAACCACTGCAGTGTGTGTGTGTGTGTGTGTATGTATGACAAGAACAGGCAAGGATGTGGTTGGGGCTGATGTTGAGGTTGAACTTCCTTTAACTTTGCTTGATTCAGCATGTACTCTGCACTTCAGGCAACATTTCTTTCACTAGTGTATATCATAGTAAATAGTATAAAATTATGATATATTACCTATATTGTCCTTGGCTGATTTTCTGATTTGGTAACCCTAATGTCTAAGTTTTTTTTTTTTTTGTTTTTTTTTGACAATTGCAACCAGGACATTTTACAGTTAAAAATTAAATTACTTCCTGGCAAAACTACAAACAAACTACAGATTGGTAACACTGTTTCAAAAAAATATCTTTGTACATTTCTGTACTTCAATTTATTGTCATTTATTGGCTGACATATATGCCAATACCAATTATATCTGTAGCTAAAGGAGAGGTTTACTAATCACTAATACTACAAGTACTACTACTAATCACTCAGAGGCCACATTATTAGGTAAACCTGTACAGTTTAATACAATCTAATACAACTGAACACCCATAATCTCTGTCTTAATGAAACTCATACTGTTATGTTTTTGGTGACATTGTGAATTCAATCATGTTTATTACTGCGGTTGTAGTTAAAGGTGCTGTACTGGACTACATTATATTGAGAGGTGTTTATGATTGTTTGTCCTTCATAATTATATAAATGAGGAGGGAAGGATAATATGCTGTCTATGTGATGCAGTCCAGTACAACACCATCACTAACTATGACCCCACTCCTCTTTGACTGTGTCAATAAAAACTGAACATTAGATGCATCATAAACTTTATGGCAGAATAGTTGTATTGGGTTGCATTCAACTGTACATAATGAAGTGGTCACTGAGTGTGTATTTATTAATGCAAAGTATCTAGTAAGTAGAGCAGTAAAATAAGTAAAATGTTGAATGTATGAAAGTGAATTTGATTATAGCATGTGAGTAAATGCTCCTCCACCTGTGGGTGGAAAAATATGGACTAATGCGATAATAAAACATCTATAACCTCCACACACACCTGACTGGTTCTGGATGGTCAGAAGAGAGTATAATATTAAACCACCATGGATCCTTTAAAAAAAAATACTGTGTATTTATATATATATATATATATATATATATATATATATATATATATATATATATATATTTGTGTGTTTGTGTGTGGGTGTGTGTGTGTGTGTATGTTCAATCACTGCTAACTCTCCTCCAAATGGTCAGTGAACCTCAGCCTGCCTCGTTGTAAAAGAGAGAAGTTGGATCCATTCACTCTCTCCCATAAGCTGCCGTTTCACTTTAGCAAATTGACCGGTGCACTGATTCAGCCACTGTGTGGATGTGTGTGTTGGTGTCTTTTGAAGAGAGAGGACTTTAAATCTGGTCCCATGCGGGCTGAGCGGTGTCTGCATGTGTGACTCCAGATCCTCCTCGTCCTGCAGCCCCTTCTCATCACAGATATTTGCAAACAGATGCTCGAAGCCGGCCCGTAAGTTTTTGATCAATCAAGCTTTAACAAGTCATATTGACTCGATGCGAATGTAACATTTTGCATGTGAAAGGATGAGGCCAGAGAAGGCCTGGTTTCGATTAGGCCTAAGCTGATAAATGGCAGATTCAAACAGCCCCCCTGCTACTGCGGAGAAACCCCAGAGGTCCAGTGGTTTAAGTCCAGACTGATATCAACTCTTTTGCTCCTGTTTTCTTCTCCAAACCAATGAATAGATTCATTATTCAGTAGACTCATTCTCATCTCCTGAATTGAAGTGGCAGCAGCTTAAAAGCCTTCATTTTCTACCCCCTCTTTTTTCAAGTCACGCTCCCTCCCAAATTTGCCTACTGAAATATTCATGAGTGTAGTTAGCCTCAGTTTGTTCCCCATTGTGTAATCATCGTTTTTGTATTGGAGACTTTAAGCTTCTTCATTAAAGATTAAAGATCATTAAAAAAAATGTATCAAAAAATAATCAATTAAAGGCTTTGTTCATACTTTGGCGTCTTCTATTGAGATGATGGTGTCTGTTTTACATTATAATCCAATGGAGTAAACCGTGTTTTCAACAAAGTTGTAAACGCATTTTTTAAACGCCACCGCTGACTTTTTATCTGCAGCTCAGGGCGTCTGTGTAAAGTTGAAAGAAGTTCAAGGTCTCTGGAAGAAAAACGCCCTACGTCAGGCACTTTTTTGACAACTGACCAATGACAAGCGGAGTAGCCAGACCTGACGTTTTCATAACAACAAGAAAAAATGGAGTGATATGATATGACTGGGTGCTCTGTGTTCTTAGTAGCACCGCTCTCTCTCTGTTCTTCCTCTAGCTCACACCCCCACTTTGTTTTATCTAACTAGCATTAGCATCGCTCCACATAGCGCTCTAGGATACTGTAGCAGTAGCTGTTGTTATAGCAACAAGAGACGCTCTCGGCTGCTTTTTGGGAACCAAAACTCTGTCGGCTTTGTTGTTTTTTTACTACAGAAGTGCCCATGTCAACTTTTTCTTGTCAAAGATTGACGCCAAGTGTGAGCATAGCCGAAAAGATCTTTAGAAAGAAGTCTTTGATGATTCTGAGCATAAAAAGTCACAAAGTCTTGACAACCACAACAGAAGTATTACTTTAAAAAAATCTATTAAATCTGCTGATTATTTTCTTGATAAGAAATGACTTAATAGTTAGTTTTCTAAGTCGATATTCACTCACAGTAGAAACTTTTTTTCCTGATAAAGCAGAATATTGTGGTTTATTTCAACCTCTTGGCCGCTGCGTCTCTCCAGCATCTATTCATTCCACTTTTTGTCTTTATAATAAAGACTCGGCAGCCAAATGCCGCTCTGGCACTTGGCTGCACTCCCCCCCAACCCCGATCATGGCCAACTGGACGCCCTGTGAACCACTCGCCCTGTATTGTCCACCCTCAATGACCCTAGTGTGACCAGAGGAGAGAAATATTGCTCCAATCCATTCTGCACACACACAGTGAAGCCTGATTCTGTTCCTCTAGCTGGAAAGTAATGCATGCTATGAAATGTAATATACAAATGAACTATCCAGCTAAGCATTCTACAGGCTCTAAAGGTTTGTCTTTTGTCTTCCTCTCTCTTCTCTTTGCAGTCGACTTTTTGGCAAAGTTTTGCATTTTCAGTCAGGAGAAGCTGGCTGAGTACAAAAGAGCTTTTGAAACAGTAAGTAAAAAGGCATTTGACCCCGTTTTATATTTTGAATATTCTCTATTGCTCACTGTAATATGTTGCGCTCCCTATCAAGAATTAGATGATTTTTTTCCCTAACAATAACAATGAAGGTGACAGGGCTTCAACTAACAATATATATGTATATTTTTACTCAATCGTTACATTAATTGTTAGGGCAACAAAGTGTCAGAAAGTAGTAAATATGATTTATATTTGACATATTGAACTTACTTGAATTACAGTCTAAACAAAAAGATCAATTTACTATGATAGAATACTAAAATTAGCAAATATTTAAATTTAAGAAGCTGAAACTGAAGGGTCACAACAATTTAAAATATAATAAAAGAAGAAAATAAATTCCTCTTGTGTTTCCCTGTGCTTATAACTGCATCTCAAGGTCTTTGGATCTTGAATTCAGAATTTTGATTTTGTCAAACATCTGTTTCTAAGGTGAAGAAAGAACTTCCACTCTCAAAATCATATACATTTTTTTCTGAATTGTCTCTATACTGGATACTTTTGCCTCTAAGACTCTTGAAAATCCTTGAGCCACTGATCCAGATGATTATGATAATGATGATGATGATGATGATGATTTTATTGCAGGAGGACGATGATGGTGACGGCTACATCTCCTGCCTTCAAGTTCTACTTGCTCTTAAAAACATCATCCCTCCAGAGCTGCTGTCTGACGAAGAAGAGATCTACGTGTACAGGGTCAGCATTTACTGTATCTGTACACACACACACACACACACACACACAATGCATTTGACTGACACAAAGCAGCCCAATCAGAGCCTCCAACCCAACCAATCATCATAAAAGTAGCCCAATTCTTTTTTTAACCAAAGCCACTATTACAATAATTTAAAAAATTATCTCTACCAAGTCTTTCAGATATCGTTAAAAGTCTTCACTTATATAAAAAGATGTGCGCTTTTACAAGTCATTCATCACCAAGCTATGATTGAATAATAATTTAATTATTTAATATAATAAGGGCAACTACTCGCTAACAAGACTGAGAGTTTGCGGCCATGTCAGCGGCTTGATGAGGCTTCATTTAGACACTGCGGTACTTTGAGCTAAATGCTAACATCAGCATGCTAACATGTTAACGGTGACAAATCTAACGCATTGCTGATGTTTAGCAGGTGTTTACAATGTTCACCATTTTAGTTTAGTGTGTTAGCATGCTAACATTTGCTAATTAGCTTATTATTTCTGCAGGTATTTGGTCATAGTCAAAGTATTGGACAAATTCAAATTTTGAACTGATGGTGGCGCTAGATGGAAAATCAGAGAATCACCAAAGTACAGTTAATCATGAATGTGTGTATCAAATTTCATGGCAATTCATCGAGACATTTCACTTAAAATCACTCACATATTTAATAAGGAAAAAGTCATAAAAGATCATAACAGTCAGTAGGATTCATCCTCTGGGGATTATGAATGTATAGACACAGTCCTTCCAATAGTTGTTCAGATATTTCAGTCTGAACCAAAGTTCTGGTTTTATGGCTTTTTTTATAGATCCTGGAGATGGTGGACTTCAGAGTGACAGATGGGCTTGTGGATCTAAGGCTCTTTGCAGTGATTGCTAGTCTGGCACAGAAAATAGCCACCATGGAGTAAGTGACCATCAGCAGACTCCACACTCTGAACTCCTCAATGAAACCGGAAGAAAAGTCCCTGACCCTCCATAAATAAGAATAAGAGTGTGTACGCAAATTAGTTCCAGTGATTTTGTCTTCGTGTGTGGGTCCTCCTTTGATCCTCCTTTCCCTGTGTCTTCAAACATTTCATATGACTTTAGAAGTCAAAGTTAACCGCGTATTAGTCAAAAATGCTAATCATTCTCTGGTTTCAGCTTCTCAAATCTGGGAAATGGCAGATTTTTTTTATTGATTCACTTTAAATTGAATATATTCTTTTATTTGACTGTTTGTCAAATAAAAGAAGACATTTAAGTGTGTTAACGTGGGCAGTGGGAGATTATAAACAGGCATTATTCATAATGTTTTGACACTTTTTGGACTAAATGATTAATCAAGAAACCAATCTGCAGATTAATCAATTATAAAAGTTAGATGTAGCCCGACATTGGACCCTGTGCAGACAGAAAACATCACTCTGATTGAACTCATCCTTGGCGTCCTTGTCTCTCTACATTATGCCCCATATGCCGCAGATTCCCACACACATCGCTTTTTTCTTGCCCTGGGCTGTGTAGTTTCCTACAGACAGGAGTGTGTGGAGCCAAGCCTACTCTGGAGGTCTCCGAGGGTCAAGGCCTGCTCCCAAAGCCCTCACCCCGGAGTGAGAGCTCCCTCTTAGTGAGGACAGGGTCAGGGTCACGGGTCCTGTGATTTACGGCCAGCCCTTTGTGTTGTGTATTAGAGGAGGCCTGTAGACTGCCTGCCCCACTGGCACAGAGAGACCAGGGTGTCTCCTCTGTATGAAGGCAATTATAGAAATGATAATGAATGAGCATGTTAAACCTCTTTTCACAGAACTCCTTTTTGCAATTTAAATAATAAGAAGAGAGAGGATCAGCGTTCATAATGCCAGCTGCTAAACAAGGAGAAAACAATAGCATCCTTCTGTCATTTCATCCCAACTGGACTAAATTGATCCTCTTACCTGTTTCAGTTAATCCTGTTGTCTCGAATCCTATTTTCGAAATGAGCTGCAACAGTAGTTACACAATCAGCCTTCTGATCATGTAAGGCTTTGAAATCTGAGGAGGTGTTTCCTGCCTTTTTATATAGATTTACTTTTCTTCTTCCATTTTTTACCTCTCACTAATTACACCCTTCCCCCCATCACCCTCCTCTTTTCTTTTCAACTTTAACTGTCCGTCCCTCTCGTGTCTGTAATCTCTCTGGCTCTTGTTGCCTACCTCTCGCCCTCTGTGCCGTGCTGTTTTGGCCCTTGACTCAGCCCATCTGTCCCTGTGTAGCATTGTGCTCCCCAACAAGTCCACCTCACACAGCGCCACATTCCCTCAGGGCAAGGCACATGATCTGCCAAGAAGCACATTGCCATACAGGATTCCCAAATAGCATCAGTCATTGTTATTGTTATTTTCACTTTCATTCCTTGTCCCTTGTGTTGGATTTGTGAGCATGACAGTTACTGTAAGTGTCCTTACTCCAGTAAATTTACTGGACTAAATGAGTCATGGAGCGAAGGATTGCTAAAGTTACAAATATTACCTCGCCCAGCTCCCCACCACACAAACTTATCTGACAAAACAAGAGTCCCTCCTCCTCCAGAGAGTTCCCTCTTACCCAGTGAGCACAGCATCACGGCAGCCCGCTCAAACATACCCCAAAACAACTCTCAATTCTGTCAAACCAAACTAGGTCAGAATTTGTTTGCATCCCTTCACCCCCCGCTAGACTGTATACTGGCTCCCCAATGAGGAGGCCGCCAAAATTTTGGGCATTACGTAAGCGAGATGTCTTCTATGTTGGCCACAGCAGGGTGCCAGAGGAGGGCCGACAAAAAGAGAATGGGTTAGGCTGCTATTATCTTCCTCGCAGTCAATCACCGGTCCCCCTAGCCCCTCGTTTACGCAGCCATTATCACGCCAGTCTCCTTAGCGCTCCAGCATTTGGACTCTTTTACTGCAAACCAAGTGCAATTAATGATCATTAGCTGCCCTGTCTCGCTTCATCCCCATCAAGCCCCTGCCTGCACCATGGTTAGAGGACAAGGGCCAATCACAGCACAGGGAGCATTCAGGCGTGCATTGCACTCGGTGGCCTAGTGCTTAGCCATTCTTCGGTCTAGTAGGCCATTGAGCGCATGGCGAGGAGGGGCTCATTAACACCGGGCGCTCGTTAGAGAAGGGACGAACGTCGCTGTGCCACACGCTGGACAGGAGAGGTCTGTCCCAACACAATCGGTCGTCTCTCCCTCTCATTGTCCAAGTGGACCTAGATTTTGTTGTCTGCAAGTGGTCACATTGCAACAGAGTGTGCCCTGGTTGCTTATTCCCCTCCCTAAACCTCAACACAAAACCCCGCTCACCCTGCTCCCACTGTCCCATAACCCACTGCCCCCCCCCACACACACACACACACACACACACACACACACTGTCCCCAAAACCAGAGCAGTTTTATCCGTTACTGTAGCGGGATGTCCACGTGTGCCCAAGTATTGTTTGGCAGCCAGGCCACTGTGAGCAACCACAATGGGCTCAGAACACTTTACCATCACATCTCTGCAAACACAACATCGCACGGAAATGACCCGCCAAAATTCACCCGCCGCCGCGAACACACTGTCCTGAAATTGTCTACAGTGGAAACCAAAGTATTTACCAACACAATGATAAGTTATTTTTATTGTGATACACAACAACCCAAACATAGACTTGTTAAAGGTGCACTGCACTGATTTGACACTCAACACTCTGTGGTTCTGGAGGAGTTTTCCCATGTTGGAAAATTAACCCTGGTCATGTTGTCAGGGTTACCTTGCTTTGGGCTTGGAGCCGTCAAATTTATAACCAAAAACCTGCGTTGCAAACTAAGTCTGTGGGCATTTACCAGACAGGAAGCCTGTAAGGAAAGTCGCTATTGAGTTGCATTGTGGGTGTTATAAGTGTAAAATCAATCTTGACCCATACAAGGCACTAAGAGTTGAGATATGCCAAGCTCTGCTGCACCATTTGTGATGAATATGCAATACTAAATCAATGCAGTACTTGTTTTGAAAAAATATGCTCACGTGTTCTTTTGCAGAAGCAACTTTCACCAAATAACCATTTCACTTTTTTCTTCCAGTGAGTTCATGCGATCACTTATCACCAACATGGACTTTCGCTCGTTAGAAGTGAGGCTCTTCAAAGCAAAGGTAATAAAATGGTTTGGATTGCAGTTCAAATTCAAATTGTCCCAAACTTCTATAGGCAAAGAACTCCCCACCACATGTTTATACTCTTGAATTTGGTTTTACAATGTGCACTTTACATCCATGCAGCATCAGATTAACTCTCACATTAGTCACATTCATGCTACAAACACCATCTCCGCCTCTCTTTCATGGCTCCGCGGGTATAATTATAATGAAATAAATACTGGTAAACACTTTGAAGAGCAATCCCAAAGCATGCTTTGTAAAGCTAGCTTTTTTTAATGAAAGACACTCAGTCCTCATGCATAGAAATGAGGGAAGCAAGCCAGAGGGAGAAAGAGAGGGGTTCTTTCCCCTTTTCATAGATTAGCAAGGCCTTAATCTCATTAAAGTGCCCAGCAGTGAACATGCCGTCCACTCCGCCCAGCCCTGTAATCAGCCTGAGACACACGGCTCATCTCAGATGGACCGGGACTGGCCTACCAGCTGGCCGCTCTCAAGCAAGCCCAGCCCTCATTCATACAAGGAAGTACTGAGCAACTGAAAGGCAGGAGGAACCTGAGAATGGGCTATTTGCCAGAAGGATTATTCCCCCACCCCCCCCAACAATTATCACCTTGACTGCATTAACTGTGCAAACAGGTGCACTCAAACAAGACTAGAAACAGGTTGAGGTAATCTGAGGCTCCCCTGAGAATAACGCACAATACAACACACACTCACACATGAGCATACACCCACACACTCTCTACTCTGCTTAGAGTGAGTCCAAAGCCAGCTTACCTTGTTTTTTAAATCATATTTATGTCAAATATTATTATTGTTTAGCAACTGTTCCTGTTCCTCATGGAGGAGCAGCGAGGAGACGCTGGAGCTCAGCAGGGCTTCATCAGTGCAGAGCAGCTGCTGTTGGAGCTGAAGGCTGGGGGAATCCATCTGGAGCAGGAGGCGGCCATCAGACTGGAGCTGCAGCACATTCCCCCCCTGGACCTGCTGGATTTCCTGGCCTACCTGCCCCTCTTTATACTCATTCACAAGTCGGTCATCTCCAACCCTCTTGATGACTCCAGCCACCTCTAACCTCAGTCACTGCACCGTATTGCCTGTGTGGCTTAGGTATCAGCATTACTGCCACTGCAATTATCTGTACTGTAGTCTTGTGTGAAAAGATGACACGCAGGAAACAGAGACGCTTAAATGTAAGGGAGCGAATTAGGCACTGTAGTCATTTCTCATCCTATAAGGAAAGTTAACAATTCTGATCTTTAAGGCCCGGTCACTCCAGAATTTAAAGTAATGAAATTTTGTGGAATGTTTTAATCCATTCCAACAAGATCGCCATGATCAGCGCTGCCTTCCCGTTGTATTGTTTAAACCGTAATTACGAGCAGCAGAGGAGAAAACCAATCACATCAGCCTCTCCTAGTCGGAGATTTGGAGATTGGAAAAATGGCTGCAAATACACCACCGGCAGTAAAATAAAATTACAGGCAGAATAAGTAGGATTTTTCGGTTGCGGTTTTTTAAGCACAACATTCAAAGTTGACCTCCTTCTCCTGGCTGAATGAAAGCCAACCCCAGATTCACTCTCGTTTTGGAGCAAGGTTTGTCCACTTTGAGTTTTGTCTCTTGTTATAGTTGCATTTTTTGGCGCTGTGTCCATCATTTTCGTCTCTTCCTTTTGGATGCATGCTTGCGATCTGGCCCCTGGTTGCTACTTTCGTTTTTTATAGAGGTTGATGCCCAGAAATGTCCCGAGCACAGCAAAATAAACACGCAAAGAGAAAATTCAGGCAGAAGGAAGGGAGTCTGTACAAAGTACATATACTGAACAAAATTATAAATGATATGGTCCAAAACCAGTCAATATCTAGTGGTAGGGTTAGGGTTCATCCGAGAAGAGAACACCTCTCGGTGAGCATTTGCCCACTCAAGTCAGTTATGAGCGAGAGAGAGAGAGAGAGAGAGAGAGAGAGAGAAAGTGTGTCTCTTTAGAGAGAGAGAGTATCTGTTTAGCCACTATTTGCTGCCGAATGAGATAACACAATGGTATCTGAGGCTATGGCCCACTGATGAAAGCTGTTGTATTTGCAATATTACAAACTGGGCGTCTGTGGAGACATTCCTGGGAAAAATCACTAGTGATGCACATTTAGTGAAGCATTGTCCATCACCCAGCCATAGTTAGTCCACCAGAGAGGGCAGGGGGAGCTAGCGCAAAATACGCTCACATCTGCAATCACTGCTTATTGCCACAGTTGCTGCCAATGAGAATGAAACAGAGATCTTCAAGATTGGAGAATTGAGGTATTATTATAGTTTTGTAACGATATGCGATATGAAACAGAAATCGGCGACAAAGGTTTGTGGATTGGAGTGTCGTGGAGTGAGAAGACAGAATCACAACACCCCCCTTCCAACTACCAGAGTTTACCTTCCCGTCCAGATCCAAGCATTATAGTTTAAACTGTAATGATTAAACCATTGAACACTTGTTGATTGATAGAACAGTTTGGATGGTTTCCATGTTCTAAAATGTGAGGATTCTTCTGCATTGAGTACTTTTACTTTCAATACTTTAAGTACACTTTCATGATGATACATACATACATTTACTTAAGTAACATTTGCAATGCAGGACTTTTACTTGTAACATAGTATTTTAACAGTGTGGCATTAGTAATTTTAGTAAAGTACTGGAGCTGAATACTTCTTCCACCAGTTTCACATCCAAATAAAAGAAATGGCCGTGGGCCGCACCATAACCCCTAAATCATTGTTATTATATTATTTGTGTCTCTTTAAACTACAGTGTGTATTGAATGCTTGACATAAAGCCTTCCTTTCACACATAGATTTATGATGTAAACACAGAAAGGACATTCGGTGCTCCTAGATTTACTTTTGCCATTTCAATTTTACTTCTTCAGAGTCCTTGATATATTCATCATTAATTGGATAATGGGAAATACATTTAGGAACCGCTACAAAAAAAGCCATATTAAATGGCCTACATAGGCCTACATGCCATTTCATAGAGCTTTAAAAGTGCTGTCTATGGTCCTGAAATGTTCTGCAGCAGTGGATGTTGATTATTTTACATTGCAGTTTGACAAAGCTTTACTTTAGATTCTACTTCTCATTCTACTGCTTCAGGGGCGGGGCTCATGTAAATCTACTGATGCAACAACTGCTTATTTTCCTGGACTAAAAAACAACATTTGAGCCGCTCAGACTCTTGTCCTCTTCTATCCAACTTAATCAACACTGATGAATGATATTCAATGAGATATTCAACTAATATAGTTTGAGCCTTTGTTTTCCCACAGGTTTGCCAATTAGATATGGCCTTGCTCTCCTGTGGTTCATACATGCTTGACAGACTGCCAAAGAAGAAAACTTAATGGACTCTGACAGGCAGCAAACCGGGATTGTTAGATCAGGGAAGTCATGTACGCAGCATATGTCATCATGGAAAAACCCTTCAACAAACAAGACTGGGATTCTACAACCTAACGTTTTCTTTTAAAAATACTCTTCACACATTGAACACTGCCAACGATTATTATATTAAAGATTATTATCAGTGTTTGTCTTCAGTATCCTCCACTACTTTTGCCTTTTCTTCCCTCAGTTGCAATAACGCCCTTATTTTACTGTGACCTTTAGTAATTACAATATGTCGCTAACAGGTGAAGGAAAAATGTAGGATGGGTAGAATAGGATGAATTTGTACCTGTAATTCCTGTTGATAACTTTCCTGATGGTTTTATTACTCTTTTAAAATGACTGTAGCAATTCTGAGAGGGTTTAAGTCTCTATGACATGATCCATACATAGCTTAGTTTGGGTTCTTGAGAACACACTTTGTGTTTATTTTAACAGTTTACATACTGTTAATGCTGAATTGTTGCATGATAGCATTGTGCTACATTTTGTTCATGACCTCTGTAACAGTACAGGGAAAATATTTGCCTTAAGTGGCTGTTTGCAGGTGTGTTCGTCATTGTACTATCACTACTAGCAGAGATCACAGTTACAGTTTTGTCAGCTCCAAGAAAGATTGTTTTTGAGTGTTTTTGCACACTGATCGGTAAGAAGGGCAAGAAGAAGACAAGCGGCAGCCTCAGCTTAGACAGCAATTTCCAGTTCAAATTGTGTCTGCTATGTCAAGATCTCCTACACAATTGGAGTAAAAAAAAATGGTATTGTATCACATATACATTAAAGCTGCAGTGAGTAGAAAGCCAAAAACAAAGAATCTAAGTAGAGTGAGACCTCTTCCTGCAGCTCTCGCTCTCCCCTCTTTGTCACACAGGCTTATGCATGTGCAGAGCAGCCAATAGGAACTCTCTCTCTGAAATGACCTGGGATTGACCAAAGTCTCCATGACAGCTAGTCTATCCAAAGCCTTAAAACAGAGTCAAGAAAAGATGCTGGAGTCTAGTTTTCTCTCAGACCAATTGAATTACAATATGCAGAAAGATTATTATGGATTTTTTTACCCCACCCAGCCAAAAATAAAGTGCTTCCACTAACTGTAGTCAACAAGTCAGTTTACATGTTGTTGGGTGGTTTGTTAATTATATAATAGTATGTTTTTAACTGTGTATTTCACTGACAGCATTGTCTTTTATTAGATGTGATTAGTTAAATCATCGTCATTTATTTTTTTATCCGAATAAAGTTGAGAAATGAAGATGTTGATGTGACTCACAGCTTTACAGGGTGTGATGTTAGAAGCCTGGGTTTGTTATACATATAAGTTTGAGGTATATTCAGACATACGAGAGAAGAGTTTAAGTAAAATTCACTTCCTATTGTGTTTGTCAGAATAAAATATAGGTTCAGTCTACTGAGGTTTACATACATTCCTGATATAAACAAAACATTGCATCAGGAAAATAACATGTAGCTGTTGTCTTGTAGTTTGTGAATGAAAAAGCCTGTCCATTAATTTGGGAATGAGAGCAGGACCGGATTATACGGGTTGGCTGTTTACTTTAACGCCCAAAGAGTTTTTGGACAGAGAGAGCCTTTCAGAAATCAGGCTTATACTTTAAGATGATACACTGCTGTGTGTTTACATATCATATCTCAAACAGAAAAACATTTAATCAATAGAATGTTTTTGTTGCTGTATTTAATGACAGGAGACAACAGTGATACAAGTAAAAGCCTAAGTTAAATAGTAATTTTTACAAATTTGTAAGTTTTTACAACAATGACTAGGTTTTTTTCTTGTTCTTCATTTTTCAAGTGACCCTCCTTCCCCCACTCATGGCGCCCTATTGGCCCATGAACCCTCCTTTGAGAGCAACTGATGCACGCGCATCTTGCACAATGAGCCCGAACGCGGTTTTGCATTAAGTTTCTTTTTGTGGATGTAATATTTTATCATTAAAATGAAACTGAGAGTCAAATGTGTTAATTTCTTAATTTGAAGCGATTTGAGTTTATAATCAAAAAAGCTTTATAAAAAAAAAATACAAGACCAGCCAAAGTATCACACGCACACACACACACAGACCCAGACGGGGCTTTTTCCCTCCTTCCCAGGTGGTGATTGTTGTATGTTCAGCGGCATGCTGCTGTCAGGAGGCACACGCCATCAGCCAATTCAGCTCTGTGTCTCCACTCGACCACCACACAAACCCCATTCACTCATTAAAGCAGACACGCGTCCGGCTGCAGCCTCCGCCCTACCTGTCAGACCTGGTTTTGCAGAAACACAAGCTCTGCCTTCAAATCGTTTGGTGATCGCAAACGTGTGATCATCATTTTGGGAGGTTTAGATGAAAAATACTTCCACAGGAAAGGTACAACTTTGGCGCTTTCTCAAAGCCCAGTTTGTGTACACGAACATTATAAATGGTGATTCCACTTAAATAGTTTTTTCTTACGCGAGGAGCCAACGCACCGTTTAAAGCTGCACCAGCCTCTCTTCATGGCATAGTCTAAACTATGAGATGGCGTTTTAAATAAACACAATAAATTAGTTTTATGAAAATGGTGTTTGATAATTTTAAGATGCATTTTGTAGGAGAAACCACATTTCACCAGTGCCTGTATCTAACAGGTTTAGTAGGATTTTATATCTGTGCATGCTTTGAAATAAACAGAAATGACTTAAATTTTACTCTACACCAAATTTGGCTACTTTTTGCGCTTGCGCAAACTTGATCAATTATGTTGTTCATAGTGTCCAATTTTACAAAACAGAATGGGCAGACTTGATCATAAGAAACGTGACTAAAGACTTGACGTAGCCCTGTAAATTTCGACAGACGAAAATATATTGTGCGTAAAATGTGCGTAAAAGTTGTTTCTAATCCCTTTTGTCCCTCTACAGTGTAGTATGTATCTAGCTCATCACTTCCTTTGGCTTCCCCTTCCAAACAGTTACTAACCACATGTTGAAAGCTGTAACCAAAAAAGTGCCCTCCCTCCAATAAATACACCCCCAAAAAAGTAAGACAGAGAAAATAATTCAGTAGCAAATCATTTTATTCTTGGACTAGTGTAGAAAATATGGTTATAAGACTTCTTTTTTCAACATCTGTAATATAGAGCTAGCAGTATAAGGAGACAATGCATGGCCATTGCGCTCTGTTTGGACAATAGCTGCATAAGTTTTGATCATTGTGAACTTCATGACATAATGCAATAACATGGTTTTGCTATTAAATAAGACACGTTGGTGCTAGAATAAAACGTCGGAGTGTCAAACTCCTTCTGGAAACCTCATGAACAGAAGAGCCAGAGAATAATAGACTACACGTCTACATAGGCAGGAGGTATAGAAGCAACTTCGCAATATATAGACAAAATATATACAAAAGGATGTGTACAAAACATCTATAAATCTCTTACATACAAAAATATCTTAATATATTTCAAAAAGGCGTTTGATATAGAATATTATAGAATAAATCCGCGACTTGGAAGCAATTTCTGAATTAAAACGTCTGAGAGGTTTACCAAAGGGTTGGTGTTCTGTGATTGGATTTAGCATAGTTGAAGAGCAACATATTAAATAATGTTTTAATGTGCTGCTGAAGAGCATGAATTCACTTTAGGGTTTTTCTTGTTTTGTTTATCATGGGCAAATGCAAAGAAGCTTGGATTCCCACGCTGTCAGGAGACCCGTCTTCCTTTAATCCTTTGGCGCTGATCTCCGGCCGGATTTTGCCCACATTTTTGGGAGGTTAAGGCCGTGTCTGTCTTTCTGTCAGTCGGGGAGGACCGGGCGTTAAGGACAGTGCGTCTTTTTCTTGAGGACACCCAGCCGCCTCCGGGACCATCCCAGGCGCGCGTACTCCAACAGGAAAGTGAGTTGATCCATATTTCTGTGAGAAGAGGAAAACAAGAAATGTTATAAGCCACTGTTCAGGGTGTTTATCATGAAAGTTCATATATGATAGTGTTTGCTATTAACTCTGATATCATTAAGTCTATTCTTACCTTCTATGGATGCTCAGAACCAGTTGGTGAAGTCTAGCAGTTCCTGCTCCTCTGGACTCAGAGGATCGTAGGAGCCCTCGTCGGATGAGTATGAGGACACCGGTGAACCTGCCATGGAGTTCATGTCAGCGGAGTATCCCTGCGACATGGTGGGCGACAGGACGCCGGACTGAAACGCCGCGCTCACCGCGTCATGCTCGTCCAGTAGCTGCTGCAGGGCGCGGATGTACTCCACGGCTGAGCGCAGCGTCTCCACTTTGCTCATCTTCTTGTTGGCGGCGCCGTTGGGGACGTGCTCCCGCAGAGTGGCAAAGCCGTTGTTGACCAGTTTCACCCGGTTGCGTTCCCTTTCGTTTCTCCGCGCCACCGCGTGCGGCTGCTGTTGCGGAAGACTGTAGCCGAAACCTGCGAAGTTCAGTCTCCGCTTGCACCGGAGCAGCTCGGGAGAGGAAGATCGCTGCCTCTTGGGCTGCTTGGACACCGACTTCCCGCTGCCCTGACTGCTGCTACTGGGGCTCAGCTGGATGCTCTGCGCCGCAGCGGCGGAAAAGAAACAAGCGGGCGGCATCAGATGCTGCTGACTGACGCTAATTTCCATCTTGGCTGTGAAGTCCATTCCCAGTATAAAAAAAACAACAAACTTATAAAGAATCACAAAGTCTCTAGGCGGTGCGTCCCGCTCGTGCCGTTCACGTGGTGTGGCTGTTTGACGCGCACTTGTTTCAATGGGAGCACTCCGCTGGGCGCGCTCCTTAAAGCTGCTCTGAGTGCTCGGGGAAAGACGCCTCTGCTTTTCAATACGCTTGGATGGGGGATTGGCCACGCCCTACGGTCGCGTGGATTCACCTTGGGCTCCTGCCCCTGCCCCGGTGCCGGTGCATTGCGCGCGCCGGACGCGTGCCACTTGAAGCACTAAACAAACAGTCAGTGGTGAGTTTTTTCTTCCTATCTATCTATCACGGGTGTCAGCTAGGTGTGTGGCAGAGCGGAGAGGAACGTTTTCAACACAGAGTCCCGTTCAGGACAAGAAGTTCACCACAGTCAGTAGCCTAGCTGCAGCACTAGTGTTTCATTTGTTCCAAACCTAGCAACATATTTGTGATGATTTTTTATGACAGAATTAAAAATCAGTTATTTGTGTCATTATTTTGGAAATCAAAATGAAAAACGCACTCATTGGGCCATTTAGGGATATTTTAAGGAATAGATTGTAACTGAGCTCAATATACCAATTTGTTTTGAAAAGTCGAGTCTCAAATGAACTTTTTGTAAAGTTACCACAGTGTGAGGACTTCCCTTTGTGTTTCACTAAACTGACGCAGTTAGAGTTGTAAGAGATGCTTAGTGAGTTCAGAAATTACGTTTGAAAGTCATTTCAACAGGTGACATCAAAAGAGTCAATGTATTTTCAAATGCAGTCTAGAAAAAAAGTGTTTCAGAGTTTGTCTTCAGAAATATAGATTATTAAATGAATCTTCCGTTTCTCCAGATTAATGAAACTTTAAAATGAAGATTTATGCAGGGAAGCGAGAAAAAAATACATTCCTGTTTCAGAATAAGAAGTTTGTTATTCCTTTGTCGATTTTTTCTTGGCAGCTCTGGACCAAACGGTGGTGCTGAAAAACAGCTCACCTCGCTGCGAGCCATCCAGGTATATGCTGGAGTTTATCTGAGAGCTCTGCATGTAAATCAGTTGGTCGACTCAAACACTGTCTAGTTTTATTGTTACCGTTACAGACGCGTTTGAATGCCGCTCATTTGAGGGACTATTGTGCGCCAGAGGCCGAATTTTCCACTTTGATTAGAGCAGATCATCAGCCTCGCACAGGCGGAACGGAAGGGCGCAAATCTGCGGAGGGGCCCAAAGAAGCTATTTGGAGGAGGCTTTGTGTATGATTTGATACACCCGATATGGTTACAGTAGCGTGGACGCGGTGTGTTCGGCTGATTGTTGTCGCTTTGAAAAGCGCAGAATGATAAAACACGTCTTTCAGCGCGGAACAAAACCAAGACCGAACTGTATTGCCGCTCTGTTTTCTGTTTGCGAGTGCATGTGCATTGTTTTCAGTTTGTTCGCTTCAAGTTGTCTATCCGTGTTTGTATGATTTTCCACGTGTGTGTGTGTGGTGCGTGTTAATGCAATAACACACAGAGAGAGAGACAGAGAGAGGGCGAGAGAAGGAGAGAAAGAGAGAGAGAGAGAGAGAGAGAGAGAGAGAAGGAGAGAAAGAGAGAGAGAGAGAGAGAGAGAGAAAGGAGAGAAAGAGAGAGAGAGAGAGAGAGAGAGAGAGAGACCACACTCAGGATTGTTTTTCAGTTAGTGCGTAATCTTTTACTTTTTGCTCATTAGGCTTTTCTTTATTAGTGCTTGTGTCTTTTCATTGTTACTTTGTGTGTGTGTGTGTGTGTGTGTGTGTGTGTGTGTGTGTGTGTGTGTGTGCAAAAAGAACCTCTGTCCACCCCCCATCCCTTCTTCTGTCTCTTTATTTCTGTGTGCGTGCGTCTATGCACGCGCGTTCCAAAGAGGGGATTGTAATAAATTGTCCAATTTTTCTGCGTTGGCAGTGGCATTCAAAATCAAGCTTGCATTGCGAAACCACCTACCCCCCCCCCCCCCCCCCAACACCACCAATACTTTCTTTTCTCGCCATCCCCTCTTATTCTCTCTTTCTCCCTCTCGCCCTTTTTTAGCCCAGCAAGAGAGTTTAGAAAAGAAGCGTGGATTCTATTCAGCCTCCCCCCGCACCCCTTCACCATCGCCCGGCTTTCTGAAACCTATCCATGCCCTGTCAGTGTGCTTCCAGAGTCCAATTAGCGCTTTGTGAGGACTCTCTCTCTCTCTCTCTCTCTCTCTCTCTCTCTCTCTCCTCTCTCTCTCTCTCTCTCTCTCTCTACCAGTGGCTGGGAGGGCGCTCCTTTTTCTTGAGGGGCTTTCCAGTCATAGCTGAGTGTAATAATTAATATGACATCTGGGCGCCCGAGTTCTCTTTTAACCACTTTCTGTATTTTTCTCCTTTCTTTATGGAGCTCTCTGCGTGGAGACAGTAAAACAAAAACTTGTAAGCACCCATATCATCCATACCATCTTTGAGTGTGATGTGAGGGATAATCTTTCAATTGGTTTGTCATTAAAAACTGTTTCTCTGACAGCGTTTTGTTTTCTTTCGGCAGGTGCACCATTAGTAATGGATATATGTGTAAAGACTATGTTTAGCATGTTTTTAAATCAGTTTGGCTACTCTTGATCTATCATGCAAAATACATGTGTGTGCATGGACTTACTTTCGTGTAGCAGAGATTAAATATAAACGAATTATTTAACTGGGTTTAATGAATCTAGTACAGTTTGTATATACAATATTAATATATAAAACATTACATTCTCTCAAAATAATGCACAATCTTGAGTATATGAAAATTTCAGTACACATGGACTCAGATGCTTAGTGAGACATTTTTTATAGGTCTAACTTCTAAAAGTTACACTTTTTATGAGGTGTTTTTTCACACCTTATGGGCACAGACATACTAGAAGAAAACATAATACAGTGAAAAGAAATAAATGGAGGAGAAAAGGGGGGGCATACAATCCACCCATCGGTTACAATGAGTTTATGGCATTTTTAAAATAACTGTTTCTATAATGGACTTCTGCCTCCTCTGTGCCCGTGTTGTTTTCTGCCTGACATGGAAAGTTGTGATTGAACGTCGCCCTCTAGAGGACAACAGTGGCATCTATCACTGGGAGACAAATAAAACTGCAATAGCAAACACAGTAGAACTATGCAAGGAGTTAAAAGGTTTAGTGAAACAAAATAAAGATTCAGCAGTTCAGACAATTTTCTATAATCTAATCTAGTCTTGAAGGCCTGGATTGGAGTATGAATGTTTTTATGAATATTTTTATTCTAAGCCTATGCTTTTGCAATTTTAAATGAAGATTTTATGTTTATAGATTATTTATATTATAAGAAAATAAAAATAGTTTTTTTCTGAACTGCAGACATAAAACACCAACACAACATCTTTCCATAGCAGTAAAAAAAAACGGAACACACATGATTTAATAAATATGATCAGCAATACTTTTCAATAAATCTGTATATGACAGCTGTTGTTTGTTCTATAAAGTCAACAGAAAGAGCTATTTGTATCAATATCTGTACTTATTTATTGCAAAAGAGTTAATTTGACAAAATTGATAAAGGCTATTCTTAAAAACAAATAAACCAACACCAGTAAAAAAACATGGTTTAGGAAAGAAAACGTTTTTTGAGAAATCATATCAAAACAATACAAGATTAACTGTTATTCCCTGGACTGCTCAAAAGACATATTTGATGAACATTTATTTAGGAAAATAAATCTGTTTTTTTGCTAAAGAACCATATTATATTTGTTAGTATTTAAGTATCTTGAAGAAAAAATCCGAACTTTTTTCACACTGGATAATTAATTTTTTAAAAATGGAAGAAAAGAAAAAACGGCGGCACCAATCTAATTTAATCAAATCATAGTCGTTAAATAGTTTTTTAATTCATCATTCCAAAGACTCTCTATAACTCAAACGTCTCTTATCATTCAGGGACTTCAATAACTAAATGAAAACATATCATAACACATTTGACCTCAATTAGGCTATAATAGAAGAACCGCGAAATAGATAGTATGTCTCTACTGAGCTGCCATACTGTCTAAGGTCACGTGCTTTTGTTTACTAGGAAGGAGCTAGTAGATGCTATTACCGACTATACAGCTATTATTCCATAAAATCATATATACAGGCTTTAAAGTCATTAAACAAAGATGTATTTTAAAAAGCAGTTAGGAAAGAAGAATGCAATGTCATATCACGCTCGTTAGGAGAGACTAATGGTAATGTTAAAACCTATGAGAGCTAACGTTAACGTTAACTGAGCTAACGTTAGCTAGCTGTCATATCACGAACTGTCCTAGCTCTAACCAATTCTAACAACAGCTGTCCAAATGTTTAGGGACGCTTAGGGGTCAAAATATAGCTCATAAGTGTAGTTATGCGGTCCTTGAACTACGTTCAACGTGTCAGCTTGGATTTTACAGGAACTCTGTTTCCTCATGCTATCTGTCTGGGAGATGCAGACAACGACTCGGTAAGTAACGTTCATTTCACATAATTAAAATTAAGGCTCATGAATTATAGTGTCTGACGTTACATCTGGAGCTGCAATGACTTTGTTCACTTGTGAATGTCGAGCAACGTAAACTATGGCCCTGGAAGATGCAGTTTGAGTACAGATGTGAAATGCTTAAAACATGCATGTAATTTGGGGCTAGACTTCTGAATGCACTCTCTATACAGAGCAGACTGGTTGCTCTTGTATTATGTACTGTATTTGTACATAATACAAATACATTCTGCAACAATCTCAGACTTGTTTTAAAGTTGACTATCTGTGTGTCCTTGATTTGAAATAAAGAAAGGATAAGTACTTGCAGGCATCCTATCTGGACAGAAATAATGTCACAAAACAAAAGTCTTGTGTGCAATATTTTCAAATACAGTAAAACTAGTTTAAAAGTGCTTCACAAGACAGGAGAACAATCAAATACAAACTCACAGTAAGCAAATAAAGATACAAATAAAGCAGGTAAAAGTCAAGATAAAATAATGGAATAGTATACAGAAAGAACATTAAAAATAAGTAACATAAAAATAATTAAAGAATGCAACTTGCCAACACACATGTGATAACAGTGTTGTTGGGATGTGTATACACTTCTTTGTGTCTTCTCCCATATTTTGTTTTTGTATTTTTTAGGAACCAGAAGAT
The DNA here is from genome assembly GCA_026937815.1 of Etheostoma perlongum. Lineage (NCBI taxonomy): Eukaryota > Metazoa > Chordata > Actinopteri > Perciformes > Percidae > Etheostoma > Etheostoma perlongum. Next base: position 10,488,706 of record CM049393.1, on the reverse strand, counting down.
AAATTAGTCCAAAAAAAAGACATACACCTTAAGATTCAGATTATTACTTCACAGTGTTTAAATAGTCTGTCTGTCTCCATTCACTGTAGTTGAACGAGCTGGTTGTGGGGGACACCAGCGGAAAGCTTCTTGTGTACAAGAATGACGACTCCAAACCCTGGATCACAAGAACCTGTGTGGGCATGGTCAGTACATAAACCAGGAAACCGATGGAAATACCTTTTTTATCATAGAGAAAATGTATTCCTGTTACTCATATAATGTGTCTTGGTTTGGCAGCTGACCTGTGTTGCCGTTGGAGATGTCTGCAACAAAGGAAAGGTTAGTTATGAAATGATAAATGATTGGCAGCAGCCCATAATGAACATCTTGGTGCTGATGTTCTTAACATTGTGTTTTTGTTCCCCTGTTGGACAGAACTTTGTGGTGGCTGTCGGTGCAGAAGGCTGGTTTCACCTCTTCGACCTGACAGCTGCCACCTCAAGTAAATCTGATTCATCCAGTCAGCATGAATTCATGTCGCCTGATGACCAGAAGCCCCTCTTCACCCAACATATTCCTGCAAACACTAAAGTCATCCTCATTAGTGATATTGGTAAAGTACTTTCTTATGTGTTGTATTTGTATCCTATCTGTTGTGCTTTTTTAATTTGACTACAGTGTGTGCATGCCTGTACTGTAGACGGTGATGGCCGCTGTGAGCTGGTGGTGGGCTACACAGACCGAGTGGTGCGAGCTTTCCGTTGGGAGGAGCCGTCTGACAGTACAGAGCTGGGATCTGGACAGCTGGTTCTGCTGAAGAAATGGCTTCTGGAGGGTCAGGTACACTTCAATTAAGCTCCATACATTAGTATCTCAACCAGTAATTATCATCTCAACCTATGTGAACTGAAACTGTGAGGTGCATGTCTTAAACAAGTTTGGGTTTATACTGGCACACTTAGTTTATATGGTGGAGTCAGGGCTATTAAAGCTATAGTGGGTAGTTTCTGTCTCCCCCATGAGGAATTGTAAGTAATGACAACAACACTGTCGGCTTTGTAACAACTCATTTGGCAATGGCTTGAATGTAAGCATTAATATAAAAAAGTTACACACTAAAGCTTTAATAACTGGATAGCAGAGCTGGGTGATATAACAATTATTTATGCACAGCACAGATAACTAAAGTCATCCTGTACAGTGAAATGAAAGCTTATTATCATACAAAGTGAAAGCCCAGTGTTTAATGTCTGTGCTGCAGGTGGACAGTTTGTCAGTGAACCCGGGTCCAGAGGGTCTACCAGAGCTGATGGTGTCTCAGCCAGGCTGCGGCTACGCTATCCTGCTGTGTACCTGGACACAACAGGACTCCAACGGCTCTGGGGAAGACGCCCCCCGCAACCCCTGGGAGGTAGACACTGTTGCAACAAAAGTTATAGACATGTAGAAGTACAAAGCTGTGATTGGAGAAGTAAACTTACTTTGATTTCTCTGCTCACAGTGAGGGACCGTCCAGAGATGTAGTTCTCCATCTGACCACTGGGCGGATACACAACAAGAATGTTTCTACTCATCTTATTGGAAGCATCAGTAAAGGTACCAGACAGAAACCTTGTGCCTGTTGGTCCATTTTTCTTTACTATACACAATGCTTAAAATAGATAACTCATGTGTTATATTTTGTGAAAAATAGGTGCAACCATATCAAAAAGATTATTTTTTTAATACATTTTGATCTCTGTTTTTCATCAGGCTCAAAAGAGGAATCTTCTAAATGTGGGCTGTTCGCTCTCTGTACGTTAGATGGTGAGTCATGATTTTGACACATTTGAAATCTTTTATTGGCAAGAAAATGAGTATTTTGTTGAGTGCTCTCACATCAACCGGTTATCTTCGGTTCTCAGGTGTTTAGTTCGGGCTGATACAAAAGCACAGTAGATGGGATTTTAACATGACTGCAAAAACAAATTCACAATTAAAGGATATTGAAGTAATATATAGCCTATTGATAGAGCATCACTGTGTGTAACCATTGAAACGAGCGCATGGAATTTCTCTCATCAATCCCGAAGTGAAAAGGAGTTAGAGCAGAGGTACTGTATGTTGGGCTTGTGTCCTCCTCTGTGTACTTTAGCAGTTCCTCAATAAATAATAGTTAGTTAAACAAGTAAACCATGTAGTAAATTTGTCATATATCGGTGGCTGTTAGTCGATGCAGAGGATCCAACTGGCAGCAGCTGCCAATTTTTTACTCTCACAACCTCCCTCTTGGTGACACCTTGATGAGCCAACATAGAAAAAAGAAATGATAATACTATTAGAAGTTATGAACTTGGCTGTATTACTGGCTGTATTTTGACATCAGCAGCCATTAAAAGCAAACTTCTCAGAATCAGTTTGTCAGAAAGCACCTTTTGTCCAATATGTCTTGAGCCTTGTTGATATATTCTTAATTGTTTAATCTTTGCCTTTAAATGTTACAGGTACCCTGAAGTTGATGGACAGCTCAGAACAGCTCCTGTGGTCCGTCCAGGTGGATCATCAGCTGTTTGCGCTGCAGAAGCTTGACGTTACTGTGAGTTTGTGTGTGTATTTTTGTAGGAATACATTTTTTCTTTTTTTTTAATTTAAGATGAAAAAACAGATAAAAGCTTTGTATCCTCATGTTGGAGAAGTTTGGTCATTTTGCTTTATAAATTACTTTATAAAGTAATTTAACTGCAGCTGGAAGTCCGTTTTCGCTGACCTCCACTGGTTTAATTTCTCATCTTGCTGCAGTATAAGTGTACTCCAGGACGCTGTTACATAACTATGGGGTGCAATATAGCACACACCTGACCGCACCCAGAGGCTTTGAATTTTAACCTTGAGAGGGCAGTTAAACACACACTGGTGTTAAGTTACTCTTTACGATCCATCAAATAAAAGTAGCAATCAATGAATCGCCTAGTAATTTTAGCACTATAATAAAGGGATAATCTATGCTCTCTTCAAAGCCACCAGATTCCTGACAAAAACAGTAATTGAGTTGCTGGTCTACCTCTGGCTTGATCGGTTAGTTTGTTTTGTGTTTTTATGTGACTTTGGTGTTTTAAAGGGTTAGTTCGGATTCACAAAAAAACAGGTTCCACTTGTTTTGACAATCATGGCGAGGATGTGTCTGTCTGCTTCCAGGGAGACGGCAGAGAGGAGGTGGTGGCGTGCGCCTGGGATGGTCAAACCTACATAATTGACCACAATCGGACAGTAGTGCGGTTCCAGTTTGATGAGAATGTCAACGCCTTCTGTGCGGGTGAGGGACCACATGCTTGACTCTAAATGATTCTCTCCTGTGTGCTCGCCTGTTGGACGGTGTGAGTAAATACATAGCTAGAATTTCAAAACCTCTCATGACACCAGTAGGTGGCAACGTTGAGCTTTGTTTTCACCCAGTCTTTGCTCCTTCTTTCTGCTTTCTTTTCTGTGTCTGTTCAAATCTTTCTGCAGTGTTTGAACAAGCCACAGTTTATTTGAGGCAGCTAATATTACATGTGCAGTAGTAAGAGAAAGATACTTTGTTTGTTCTGCCTGATTCTATTGTGGTTTGTTTCTTCTTTATACCTACTAAGTGTTTGGAAGAACAGTCAACCCTCCTGTCCTGCTTTCTGCCTGCTCTATGAGATCATTAAGGCAGATGAGAATGGTTTCTCTGTTTGTGGATGCTGGCTCTGCCACAGAGACACCATATATAGTCTCACACCACTGCCCCCACATATTGAGGAAAAAACATCCCTTATATATGAAGTTTAAGTGTGTTTTTTGTGTGTGGTTGCAGGTCAGTACACATGTAAGGAGGGTAAGAACAGCCCCTGTCTGGTGTACGTGAGCTTCAATCATAAAATCTACATCTACTGGAAGGTGCAGCTGGAGCGCATGGAGTCCACAAATATGCTACGGGTCCTGGAGGAGAAACCAGAGTTTACAAGCCACCTGAAGGCGCTGGGAGTCGGTGAGTACACCAACAGCTCGAAGCCAGTAATTCAGTTCAGATTAGAGCATCCTTTATCATATTCAAAGCGACATCTTTTCTGTCTGTTGCTGTAATTGGACCAGAGACCAACTGTGACTATTTGTAGTCAACTTTTTTGCCACCCAGTGGCAACACTCAGACTGTGACCTGAACACTAACAATGAGGGAAAAATAAATACAATCCCCACATGACAGATCTTTACTGCTAACAAGATCCTGCTCGCTGGTCTCATGCAAGAATAACTCATACTGTACAAACAGATGATTTCTTACAGGGGGCAGGTATGAGTGATTTAAGGGAACTTCTTACATTTACCACTCTTCTCGAAATTAGAATTTTTTTCTCAGGTATTAAAATTCAACATTTTTCATTATTTTTTAGATGTTATATTTTATTAGCATATTTTGGTGGGGTAACTTATTTTCCACTCATGATGAATTATAATTTCCTCTAGCACCATCATCGGGTCAAAATGTGTCCAGTACTTAGGTTTATGTCCAAATACCTGAACAAATGACGTTCCCATCAGCCTCAGCTTTACTTTGTGTTTCAGCCTGCTTCCTACATGTATTTATGTTGCCAAAACTGAAACTTTATATTCATTAAAGAAAGTTGATTCAATAAAAAATGAAAAAAACTAACTCATTTAATCCAATGACTCACTTCATTTAAATTGAAGATTTTGTTTTAGGGGCGATGACGCCATAAAATCTAGGAGAAATATCCCAAGCTTCATTTGAAAACCTCAATAAAAGCTTTGAATGTTCGTGACAGCCCTACCAATGATCACACCTCACAAACCCGTACCTCCTTATAACAGGAGGCGTTCATCGAGCTGAAACAAGCCATTTATGATTTGTGCAGTTAAGAGTTTGTTCAATCTGACTCCAACAAAAAAGGCATTTAGGACAAAAAGAAAACTGTTGTTGCAAGAAGCCCCTTGTCTGGCTTCTCCTTAACAAATAAACACATTTACACAGGAAGAGGTCATGGAGGAAATTCATTTAGATCCAAGTGTATATAAAACCGCAGCCTGTCTGTCAACTGTGCTGAAAAGACTGAAGTTATTTTAGAGAGGCTGTAATCCCCTAGCACACAGAGCACAGAAACCAAGGAAGCTGCTTAGTGACTCCTTTCTTTATCTTTCCCCCTCCTCTCTCTGGAAAATTGCATCTCTGCTATCCAGCTTCTTTCCAAACACAATCCTCCCGACAAACACTATGTTTAACTAAGTTAATAAGTTGGTTAATCATTGTGAATGGGCACAATGGTTATTTATTTCCTGTTAATTTCCTTGTTTTAGAACATTAATCTGCCCTGGTGCATTTTCAGTCTCCATGCATGCCGTATATGAAATGAGGGGATAGATCTGATTAAAATACAAAATTAGCTTCTAGACCTAGATCTAAACCTATTTATTGAGGAAGACATGATGATTAAACAGTAGCATGTGATTAGCAAGACTCCATGAAGCATTATTTGGTTGCAGATGGATATGCAGGTTCCATTCCTGCTGATTTTTCTGAAGCCTGGTGGAGGTGTTAGTGTTGCTTCCTGCTGCCTCTGTTAATAATTCAACCTCTGGGGCATGTTGTGTTTCTTTTGACTAGGATTTTGCAGGCCTGTTACCTAACCCAGTGTGAATATTGTCTGATGTAGCAGCCTTAGGGATAAGGAAATAGAGAGGAGGAGAGATTGCAGTAAAACTGCAGACAAATAAAAGTGGTAAAAATATGTCTGATATGTAGTGTGAGGGAGGCGATATTTGGCTTTGCATATTAACAGGTTTTGTCCACATGAGCACATGCATCTATCAAAAATAGCTTGAAATGCATTTAATTTCATAAGTATTTTTACTAAAACATATAGCAATTAAATATAAAAATACACACAGTATAGCCAACACTAAGAGTAAAAAAAAGGCCATCTCTGTACTGTACAGTGGTGTTAGCTGCCTCGCCCCGACCTAGACATGTCAGTAGCAGCTCTCAGGCTCTTCCCTGCTGTACATTCACATTACTAACAGCCCTTTAACCAAAGGGTGACGATGAAGACTCTGTCAGTTCTCCATCACACCGTGGGAAGGTTTCTGAATATAGACAGTTCCTCCCTACATTCAATCATCAGCTAGTTTTCAACTAGTTTTGCTGTAGTTTGACTTCATACCAAAGAAGAAGTTTTAACTGGTAAGAAAGTCCTCATTATGTGTCTCGTGCCAATGGTCATTGCCACATTTGTGTTTTCCCTCCACAGATACTGAGGACCCGGCAGCAGTGAGAGCGCTGGTGGCAAATGTTCTCTACAAGGATTCACAGACTTAGCACACACATCAACACACTGCTGTCACACTGCTGTCCCCCCCCCCCCCCCCCATGCTGACTGTAAATACTCTTATATACGTTAATAAACACTGATTATCTGTTTCCTGTGCTGCGGCTCTTGTTGTTTGTGTTCCCCGCAGACAGACATGTCAGGTTGAGGTTTCTGATGATGTAATCTCAGATGTACACACTGCCTCTGTCATTGGTATTCTATCCACCCAGGTTCCTGAGAGAGGCTGGAAGCATGTGGCCCAATGCCATGGAAATTACATACTGTTTGACGTCCTGTTTTCGCCTCTGAGAGTGTGTGAATTTGTGAGTGGAGAGGATCAGCTGTGGCATTATGCTGCTGTCAGTTAGCGCTCACATGCCGTCGTAAAAAGATATAAGTGACTGCATTTTTCTTTTTATCTTGTGTAGTCTGTTAGGATGTTCTTAAATCTGGTGTATCATCTCAAAGATATTAAGTGCTTCAGATGTTGCGTTAATACATGTTGCATGAGATTTACGTGGCAGTAAGACAGCAGTGTTGTTTGTCAGTGCCTGCAGTGGTGACAATTGGAGGCATTGGGGGAATCACCCACTGTTCCCGATGGGAGGATCCTCTAATCACATACAGTATGTACACTTCATCTCTTTTTCTCATGCAATATAAATTAGTGTGTGTTTGTGTAAAGGGTAAATGCAGGCTCAGGTGTCCTTGTAGGCCACAGCCTCATATCTCTCCTGTGTTTCTGCCCTTTAGTGGACGTGCTAGGGGAAGGATTTACCTACAGGAACTCGTTCCTGCTCTCAAAAGCTCCACAGATCAAGTTGTTAGGGCATGTTTTTGCCTTTTTTTTGCCAGACTTGCATGTAAAAGTGAAATCTTAATCCCAATTTTAACCATTTAAGATGTAGCTATTGTATTAAGTCGTTGAAAATTAGAACTCGAGAGAGCAGATACGTTGAAAACAATACAATAATGCAGCCTCAACATGCTTTTCAAAATAAAAGGCTCAGCTTCAGTCATTACTCCAAACATAACAATATCTTCTGTCTGCTTGGGGGATCTTCTAATGTCTAATCTTCTAGTTAAGTCAAATTTTTCTTATATTTGTTGCCCAGGGACTATGGACAGAAAATAGCGACTTGCTAAAAATCCAGTACGTTACGTCTCTCCTTTTTTATATATAGCTTAATGTTCTTTGTGTATTGTCCCTGTTCACATAAAGAAATGTAACATAACACAAATTAGCTGGCCATTTCAACTGGAAGGAATTGAGGAAGATTGAAGGAAAGGAATTGCACCAAAAGTTAACTCTCTGCATAAACATGACAGACGGATTCTGACTGACCTGCTACTCTCCTCGCCTCAATTTTTATTGGTATAATTTTAATAGGGAACAACTTTTTCACCAAATTAGTGTAAGTCATGAAACAAGCAAGTATTTTGTGGGTTATATATACTGTATATCGCTTATGTCAAGTACAATCATTTAGTTTTAGTTAACTTACAGTATCTTCGACATTAGTCAAAGATAAGTTAACTTTGTATCACAAAGTCAACACATCCACCGTTGGGCTCAGTTTGGCCTTATAAGTGGAGAACATTCCTGCACAGTAAGCTCAGACTGATTTGTGTTCATGACCATTAATGGTCAAGCAGGACCAGGCCGATATGTTAGGTCTGTTAGTTTGGACCTGGTTTTAACCAGCCGTCTCTTGGTTCCCCAGAGAAAATATCAGCCTGTTCAGTATGCAAAGCCCCCCCCTCCCCCTTGTTTCCAGTGATGAATCCTGTGTGACTGTGACTTTTGCTCCCCAAGCAGACAGGCTGGACATAAAACACGTCTCCGACATGTGACCCTGGGACTTACCAACACAGGGGTAACAGCCTTGTCAGGATCTAACTGACCCTGTGTGGATTTGTATGTGTGTGGATTTATCTGCAGCTATTTTAGCTACATCATTTCTTGTATTGGCCAAAGCAGACTGGCTGATTGGCTCTAAGCCAAACTGCCTTTTCTTAGCAACGTCATTGCAAACAAAGTCTGCCCACAGTGGATGTTGCCTCCAGAAAGTTAGTTGTGTTTTTATTAGAAAACCTAAAAATCTAGATTTCGGAAATAATATTATGGCAACACATAGCATTATTGAGGCAACAAAAAGGTTGTCTGAATATAAAGATTTACCCCTGTCATCGGAACAGATTGTACTTCTTATTTGTATATTCAGGTTCAATAATACTTTTTATAATACTGATTATTATTTCACTTGTAGTAGCACTTGTAGTAGCACTTGTAGTCCTAATTAAGTGCACCTCACACTGCTTAAAAGATTGTCTTGTGACAATCACTGAGGAAAGCATCAGTCAAACTCTTTCTGCTTGTTACTCTTCTCCATTTAAAAAAATAATAATTTTGATGCAGCTATTGTAAAATTCAAAAGACTGCGTGTGAATTGGAATAGAATATAAAGCCTTTGTTGTCATTGTGCAGAATACAACAAAATGAACCTTCAGTTGGAGTTGCTGGGACTAATGGCTTAGGTAAAGAACATTAGACTTCTTTTTGAGACTAATGTTTTAATCTGAAATAATCCTTAAACGGTGTAAATTTGATAGAAAATGGACAATATTAAGACTTCACACCTATAGCCATGCTCGCGGTTCTGTGAGGCTGTACAGTGGTGCTTTGGGCTAAATACTAACATCAGCATGCTCACAATGCCAATGCTTACATGCTGATGTTTAGCTAATGATAATGTTTCCAATGTTTGCCTTCTTAGTTTAGCGTGTTAGTATGCTTTCATTCGCTGATCAGCACTAAACACAAAGTACAGCTGAGACTGGTGGTTGAGACATTTTGTTCACACGTCAACCTCATGTTGGCGCTAGAGGCAATGACAGGGGATCACCTAACTCAGTAGGATTCGTAGAGACAATGAATATATATATACACATTTTCATGTTTTTTTTTCATTTCAATCCATGTAACAGTTGATAAAATTCAAATATTTGTCTGTTTCAGTCTGAACCGAAGCGATGGACCGATCAATCGGCCAACAGACAGCCATCCCCAGAGGCGTGCTGCTATAGTTAAGGCACGAGTTTTTTTTTTATGTAGGCCACAAAAGGTTGAGGCTTCAACATGTACCATGGCTTTAATATGTATAAAAGACCACTGCCATGAGACATGCTACTGAGTAATAAACCCATCACGAGGACCCTGTCTATTGAAACTGACAGCATGCAACCACACTGGTTTGAGGCATTATCTACATGCTGTACTATGAATGGTCACTGCAACCTTTCCTTGGTAACAGATACATATTACTGTAGATACATGTTGCGTAATTCAATATTAAGGAACCATTTTGCAGCATTTACATTTATCACCTAAGTATAAGGACTAACATTTCAATTAACAAAGTCAGGACAAGTTTAGGCTTTATAGCAAAACCCCTTTAATGAATAGAGAAGGTATAATAATAATTTCAATTCACAAGTCTTGAAAGCTTAATCTGCTAAAAATCAAATGTCGCTTCTCAAAATAAATACAAAACTCTCCTTTGTGATATAAACTGACAGCCCACCCCTTCCTAAAGCACACATTGCATCCTCCCACCCACCCGCAACCTCCAGTGTCAAGGAACAGTCAGGCAGTCGCTGTCAGCTCTGTAATATGTACAACTGTTGGCGTTCAGACAATCTGTTGTCATGGTGTTGTCCTGATTTGCTGTCACTGTTCCTGCAAACTCCTACACAGTTTGTTTGGTTGGTGTAACGTTAGGTTGTTTCCCATGTTTATTCAAACTCAAACCGGTAAAAGTAAAAGGTGGTTTCATTCTCCTGTAACATATCAGACGTTATCATCGTTTAACACTATTACATTTTAGTATAAGGCTACAGTCACAGCTGAAGTAGTCCATGGATTAATTGACCAACAGAAGATTATTCGCCAATTATTTTGATAATAGATTTATTTTTCAAGTCACTTATCACGTAAAATTATTTTAGAGGATTTTCTGCTATATCTATGTTATACATTATGGGACGTTAATTACCTCTCGGCACTAAATCCTTAACTTTGCATTTCATTTAATTTTCAAAAAAACAGCTTTCATCATGGCTGCCACTGTAACAACTTATTCATGATCCTTGTCAATAAACTACAGTTGAAGGAGTTGGTCTCAATTTATTCTTTTAAAGGCTTTTTAGAGTACCATGCAGAAAGGCAGTCTGTATGTCGTTGTTTTGAAATTGATTTAGAACCCAGGTTTTTTATGATGATGTTGTTTGAATATGATGAGTGTAAGTGTGTCTATGTATTACCTGTAAATGTCTCTGTGTCTATTTGAAACCGCGCTGCTGCCACTTGCCAGGACACTCTTATAAAAGAATAAAAGAGATTTTTAATCTCAAGGAGTTTTTTATCCTGGTTAAATAAAGGTTTGAATGAATGATTAAATGAATGAATGAATCAAGTCTTTTTTGACCCGTTGTCTCGTTTGATGGACCCGTATACCTGAACATGCTGAACCTTTCAGGTAAATAAATGCAGCTATTATGTTTGATTGTGCAATTCAAGTTGAGCCAGGCTGCTTCATTCATTCACTCACAAAGACGCTTTCCATTTAAACATCTCAAAACATTTTCAATACAATGCTGATGACTCACAAATGGCAGGGATGGCTGTGTTTGCTTAGATTCACGGGGATAATGATTCGCAGGCTTTGAAAGACCATGAATCATGTTTTTTAGCTGAAGCTTGTTTTTAGAAACGGCAGGTGGGAGTCATGCTAACAACACCTGAGAGTCTGTAGCTTGTGTATAATTGTGCATCTTGTACGCAAATATAATTTTGAGGTAAGCCTATACTTATGTATTTCCATTTTTTCAACTTTATACTTCTACTCCACTACAGTTCAGAGGGAAATATTTGATCTTTTGTTTTTACTCCACAAAATTTACATGACAGCTAAAGTATCTAGTTACCGCTGAGGTTATGTTTCGGTTCGGCTTGTTTGTTTGTCTGCAGGATTACAGAAAAACTACAGGCCCATTTTCTATGAAACTTGGTGGAAGATTGTAGCATTGGCCAAGGGAAAACCCTTACATTTTGAAGTGGATCCGAATCACGTGGAGGATACACAAATTAATATATTTAAAATTAAAAGAATAATTAAATACAATGCATTTTTGGACATTAAAACAGGGATTCCCAACCTTTTGGTCCTCTTATGAAAAGGGGGATTTCCATATGGTTCACAAAGTCCTCTAAATTTAAGTTTTAGTGCATAACCTTTTGATATTAATGAATGTTCGTTACATTCAAGCCATTGCCAAATGAGTTGCTACGAAGCTAATTAAGACTATCACCTCCACACAACGCTCTCTGTATTTCTCAGTAAGTGAAGATTGTGGTGTCCAGCGACTTTCTCGTGTAGAAACTTGAGTGAAGGTAATGACCTCTTCTGAAGAGAACATCATATTTTTGAAATCCTTTCATGTCCTCCTTGAGCTATTAGCAACTGCGTGGAGAAGGGGGGGGATGGTGCGCGGTCACAGAAGGCTTGTATCATGTGGACGCACCGACAGTGTTGTTTTCATTACTTAGAATTCCACATGGGGGCAACAAAAATTACGCACTATAGCTTTAAACGTTGGTCTACATGTAACTGTTTTGGGATCTGACGTCGATATGGTAAAGGTCTGGATAGGGTTTAAGTGCAAAAAGTACATGGGATAGCTTTAAGGACAGGTTATCTTTGAAAATAATCTTGGTTTGGGCTACAATTACGTGTGGACGGGGGCAGCAGCTAAACATAATTTAGACACTTGTAAAACTATATCACTTTAAGTGTACGCTATTTTTAGAATATTTTTTGTCTTTTTTAAGTTTACATGGGGAAACTGAAGTTGTTATGTGCTCTCTTCAAAGCCGCCAGACTCTTTTTGATTAGAACAGTAATTTTATCTTGCAGAACATGGGAGTTGCTGGTCTACCCCCGCCCGATCGGTTAGTTTGTGTTATTGTGTGACTTTGGTGTTTTAAAAGGCAACAAAACAAACAAAAAACTTTGTTAGGTGGCTAAAACATTGCTGCCCCCTCCACAGCAGTACGGTGGGTCTTGAAAGTTTGGGCATCCCAGGTAAAAATTTGTATTAATGTGCATAATGAAGCCAAGAAAAGATGGAAAAATTTCCAAAAGGCATCAAATGACAGATTAGACATTCATATGTCACAAAAAGTTAGATTTTAGTTCCATCATTTACACTTTCAAAATAACAGAAAACTAAAAGTTTGGGCACCCTGCAGAATTAATACCTTGTACTGCCCCCCCTTTGGTAAGTAGCACAGCTTGTAAATGCTTCTTGTAGCCAGCCAAGAGTCTTTCTTCTGGTCTGTCTGTCATTTAAGATTAATGGAGCCTTCTTGTCATGGCATTAAATTGTGCAGCGTAACTCTTTATTTGTCCTCATCCTTTGTGCCAGTTTACATCCCCCTCTTCAGCCTTTGCCCAGTGCCAGTGCTTGGTCCTGGTGGGAGCTGGGTGTGGTAATATGGATCTGATCCTGACTGACAGACAGCTGGATCCCCAGCATCCAAAGTGGGGGGGGGGGCTTGACATGAGCTCCATCACGTTCCATCAACAGCTCCGAGCCGCTGAGAGAACTGACACCACTGATTAAAAGCATCCAATTTCGTTTGCGTCAGGCTTAATTCTGCGGTGTTTCATCATCCTATCATGCTCACTGGGGATAGCTGCAGGATGACAGCACAACAGGCAGCGTTAATAGCCAGTGGTTTTATTTTAGCAGATGCAGAGAGGATTTCAATCTGACTGGCTGCTTTTATTATACAGTGTAGCCTGCAAGTGTTTGGTTTTTATAGCCTATGTTTTATGGATGCGATTAAAAATTGTAACCAGTGTTACAACAGCAAGCCTCAAATGCGACTGGCTAATACTTCTTTTTAACGCCGTCTCACTTTGAGATAAAGTATGAAATATAGTCCATGCAAGGAAAAATAGAAAAGGGATGTTTTAATTAATCCTTTTTCAGCATGTGGGATTTATTTCATAGTGCTTTTTCTTAGATGCAGTACAGAATAAATTATGTCACAGGATTTATTTTATACTGCAAAAAAAGTAAGACTATTTCTCCCACAGGCCCTTTGTACTGTAGTGGTTTCCAACAAACTTTACCTGTGCAACACCTCAGCAACATGGAGGAACATGGACATGTCAGCTGCTGGCTTACATCCTTGTTTGACTTCCATATTATTTGGTGCCAAGTCAGATGTATTCCAGTAAAGCTTCCAGTAAAATCCCAGTTGTAATTCTGTCTTGGATGAGGATTGGATGATAATGGTATTAGCAGTACAGAAAATTGTGCAGTAATTACAATAACTCTGACTTGACATGATTCTTGCATTCATCTTTTTTTACCCGTATTCTCTACAGCCTAAAATGATAAGCGTTTCTCTTTTTGCATGTTAATTTCAGTGTGAATCTTTCTGGACAAGAGCCTACATTTTGTGTGTTGTTTGCAAGCCTCTGGAGGATCTCCCACTTACTGGAACTGTGTTACATGACAGCTGCCTCACCATAGACGGTCTAATCAATATTCCCCTCACAACACCCCAACTTCACTCTCTGGGGTTAAGGCTTGTGGGTCATTCCCACTGAGTTTATTGAGCCTTCGGGGTTGCTTTCACCAGATGGAGGGAGGAGATGGTAGGACAAAAGAGATAGAAAGCTATTTCTGGTGAGAGGCAAAGTAAATAAACAGGCTTTGATGAGGGTCTGGGTGGAGGAGTTGGCTGCGCTTATATCAAAGGTCTGGGAGTCTTTCTGCCCACACCAGCATTTCAAAGACTCCAATCATATGAAGTAGAGAGGAAAGCCACAAAGTAAACTGCAAATTAGAGTTTTGTATGGAGGCTTAAAATCTCACTTTTAGCCGGCATACTGTAGTTCTAGAGATCAATGTTGGGTGGTCAGAAATATCTCAACAGCTAATGCATAAATTGTTGTTTTAAAACCTCAGTATGACTTGTAATAACTTTTGTGATGCTCTAACTTTTCTTTTAATGCCATAATTGTTTTTTCAAAAGGGTTTTTTGAAGAAAAATGTACCACCAAGCTTACTTTAAATGCACAACATTAAATGACAGTTCAAGATGGCACTAGACTGAATTGTTGGAAGCAGATACTACAATAACTATAACTATTGTGAGGTCATTTCTACTCTGTACTCTTACACCTGGCCTTGCTTAAATGTAATTATCCATGAATAAAATAGCATGGGTGATTAAGCACACATGCAGTGTACTTCAGGTAATTTATTCTTCGTGAGCTATAGCCTGGGGAGATCCCCTTGTTGCTGTGTGTGTGATTTATTCCTCTGGGTAGAGATTTATATTAGTCATGCTGCTGCGGATCAGTGTGCCCCCTCTACTGCAATCTCCAGTCATCTGCCCTCTGAAAGAGAAGAGCTTCTGTATGCAGACTGTATGGGAGGCTGAGGCAGACTGCTTTATGCAACATCTCTACACAGACACGACACGTCCCATTCTTCTTTATATGACTGGCAATATCTCAGGTGATCAGTTTGTGGTTTTAAGACAGCATCTGCTATGTATATTGTATGTCTAAAGACACTAACGCAAAGAGAAGTGTCTTATGAGAGAATCTGGTTATTTTGCAGCAGAAGTGTTACCTGCCGCAGGATGTGGTGGGCAAAGTGACTCAAAACAAGAGAGGGGGCGTAATGAGGGGGGTCTTCTGTAAATAACACACAGTAACACAGAGTCTCACGGGAAAAAAATAGCATCGTCTGACAGCTCTGACAAGATTGAGAAGATGTAGTTTGTAAGGAAACAGCTGTGTCAAACCAGAAATTTCATATCAATTTAATGCATGTGTGTCCCTAAGCAAAAAAAACCAACAGCAGTGGAGGACTGGTTTTGTGGTGACTCATTTTGTTAGACATTTCCATCTGTACACCTGTAGGTTTACTCATTAGTTTTGCCATCTTATATTGTTTTTCTTGTGCTTGTCACAATGGCATCTGTAATGTATAGAGGGGGAGACTTGTATGACTACATTTGACAAATTTGTACCAACCCGTGGCACCAACCCCTTTTTGTTTGATATGTGAGTTAAACAGTTATTCAATTATCAATTACGTTTTCTGTCGATTCATCAGTTTAGCAACAAACATTACCACCACCATCATATTTATACACCAACTTGAATATTCAATGATGAGGCCTGTGCATGGAAATGACTTCAGGTCTTAGTTAAGTAAAAAAAAAAAACATTAACACATCAATCTTGGATCGTGACTTGGATCTTTGATTTGCAATTTGCTTATAAATACCAAAGACTTGGACTTGTCCTAGGAATTAAAACTGGACTTGAGACTCAGACAGACTATTTTCTGTCAGTGTCATGGAAGAAGGTTAACACAGCAAGATGGGAGCCTTCAATGGCCAGAGGGGTCACCTTTCAAAGCCCGCTGGTGCTGTGGGAATATCTGCTATATGTTCTGGGGAGTCCTTTATACAGCAGAATGCACCAGTAAATGGCACATACAGTCCAAGGGTGTTTTGTGTGTACAGACCATGGGAATCAATGTGAGGTCCAATAAAACTAGTGTGTCTTCTAGTGAAGCCCTCCCACAACCAGTCTGCTGGCTGAGTGATGTCAAAACAGCTGCCCTTTCACATAATATTGCTCTGCGTTTCCAAATAGGCATGTCACTTCTCCGCGCTTTGTCAGTTAATATTAAGATTATGAACACAAACAGAGCTAGCCAGAATATGTGATTTTATTAGGCAGAGAAAATACTGTTCAGAAGAAGAGAAACACCAAAAATAAATTTCTGTCATACATTGATTTCTCTCATACAGCGTACGAAGGTTACTAGTACATCAAAAGAGAAAGAAACATTGCCAATCTAAGTGTAGATGACGTCCGTGGAGGATGGATACTGCAGCACAGTCAAAAATGCACAGCACAGCTCAGATGTTATTAAAGCACAGCATGATCTGAGGCAGTTCTTGATTCTCCACACTATGAACACACTAATTGGCGAGAGAGGCAGGTGGCTCTGTAATGGGGAGTTTGTTTTCTTGACAAACATGAGTCTAAGTGAATAACAGTAGCCTTCTGAATGAATCGCACGATGAGCTTAAAGAGGGACCTTGGCACAGAGTGCAGCATCAGCCGAGTGATGACAATCTCCTGAAAGAGGCAGAGGGAAGGCAGCTGGGGTCGGCTTTGG
Organism: Etheostoma perlongum; assembly: GCA_026937815.1. Classification (NCBI taxonomy): domain Eukaryota; kingdom Metazoa; phylum Chordata; class Actinopteri; order Perciformes; family Percidae; genus Etheostoma; species Etheostoma perlongum. The sequence continues at coordinate 10,472,117 of CM049393.1, read as the reverse complement.
GCAGATTGTTCTGACCGGAGCTCGGTGGACCGGTTTTTGGGAAGATATTCCACTTTTTCCCGTGTGAAACACAAGCCATACACAGGAATGAAAAACCCTGCTTCAACTCACTCCCACACACACACACACACACACACACACACACACACACACACACACACACAGCCCCTTCGGACACAATCAGACTAATACACAAACATGCACACAAAGGCAGAACTTTACAAAGTCATGCAGATGGAATGTTTTGGATATTCTAGGCTGTCATGACAGACTGGAAGTGTGCTCCTGGAAAACGTTACCACAGCCGTCTTTTGATCAGGAAAGAGAGCAAAGGGATCTTTACAAAGCTAAATATAAGTACGTGAGAAAAGGTGGTTCCTCAGATCTTCTGAAATTCCCATATTTGTATCTTTCATAGACCTATGGAAGCCCATTTCTGCCCAAAGACCCGTAAGTCATTATAACAAGTAACTTTCTCAAAATGAAAAGTCATTACTTTAAGAAAGTTCTCATTCTTTTGAGATGTCTCATTATTTTTAAGATACAAACTTATTATTTTAAAATTCTAACTTATTATTTTGAGAGAATAACTTATCATAATGACTTTCAGGATCTTTTATTTCATCACATTGATGGAAATAGGCTTTCATACTTAAAGAGGTAGCTTTTTCCAAATCTAATCTCTCAAGACTTCATAAATGCTTCTTTTAAAATTTCCTTTTAGCATGCTGAAAAAGGGGATCCTGAGTACAGACGCTTTTTAGACGGGTCATACTTATTTTTAAATGAATATTTTGACAATCTGGAAATACGCTCATTCACATTCTTGATGAGAATATGATGAGTAGATCCATACCTGTCTCATGTTCATACCGTAAATATGAAGCTCCAGCCAGCAGCCGGTTAGTTTATCATATCATAAAGACTGGGGAAAACAGTGCAGGCTGTTTTCCCCTGTTTCCAGTCTTTATGCTAAGCTAAGCTAACTGGTTGCTGGCTGTAGTTTCATATTTACTGTACAGACATGAGCGAGGTATCTTTTTTACTAGCATGTGTCTCAAAATATAAAACAATTCCTTTCACCCTCTAAACTGAAATGATTTACAATTAACACTTTTTCATTTACTTGATGATTTAAAGTAATTATTGTACAGCCAAATCACAAAATATTCCACTAAAGTTCACTTTAAATGATTATAATGCTTTCCCCTTTACGAGAGCATCAGTGTACCCAAGCAGCTCAGCAGACTAATTGCACAATGTACAACACACAGTACACAATCATAAAAAATGATTAGACTCAGAGATCGGATTGGCTCATAACTGGCTTTCACCCACTCCATAAACTAGACTAATTTAGAGATAAACATAGTTTTAGTTCTACAAACACAATGATGTAAACTCAATAGAAACGGTGGTGAATGGTCGTCCATGTTCTGGCAGTGTGTGAAAGACACTGATCGTACTCGTCCAGACACAAACGGCATCGGCCACGTTGCTGCAACCGGTCAAGATTCGAGGAAGTGGTCGCCGCCGTCGAGTCGGGATCACAGGTTCTCGTTGGTGTCGTGTTGGCACTGGCTGTCGGTCAAAGGGTTCAGGAAGGGCAGTTCCTCGCCGCAGCCCTGCAGCTTCAGGACCCGGCTGCTCAGGTCAAGGGAGCACTGTGAGAGAACCGGGGTGAAAAATTAACTTTTTTTGTCCACCAGCCAAATGGCTAGGGAATGTTTACATTTTACCAGCCACTCAACAGTTTAACAATACTTTTTGGGCTGGTGAGTGAAGGAAATATACCAGCATTTGGCTGGTGGTTGGTGCTAATTTTGAGCCCTGGAGAGGACACAATAGTGAAACATACAGTATATGGTACATCGGTGGTTCCCAACATGGGGGTCAGGACTCCCAAAGGGAAAAGAAAGGGGTTTCTTTTTTCATATTTTGCTTTTTCTTGTAAAATATATGATTGTTCCACTCCCTTAGGTCTCTTAAAATTACTCACTTAACAATCACTATAATAGCCTGCATAGCTGAAGTGCTTTGTTTAAGGACATACAAGCTAAAAGAAATTGTAAACCATTGCACTACATGACCAGATTTGCTCAAATACTGCATGCAATGTCCTTCAGTCTAATGGCGTCCACTGCCTGGTACGGCTCGACTGAGATTTTGAAAAATTGTATCCCGTTAAACAACGCTGTACAAAACGCTGTACAATTCAAATCACTTGTATTTTCTGACCATAATCCAAAACCCCAAATTTTCAGGTTAACAACCGTTAAAATAAAAAAGCAGCAAATCTTCAGAGCTAGAAGCTATTTGGGAATTTAGTATCTCTGATGGTAAATTATGCCAGTAATTATAATGAATTACTTTTTGTTTATGGAAATTTGCAGCAAAAGCTTAGCACTGGGGTGAGCTTGGAGGGAAATGTGCATCTTATATTACAAAGTCTACTTCAGGGCTTATTTACAAAATTAAGAAAAAAACTCATGTTCCTTTTAATACCCTGATGTCCCACTTTAATTAAATTTTTAGGAGGATATTAACCAGATGCAGAATGTATTTAATACAGAAATAACAGAGAGCACTACCTTCTGATTGCCAGTGAGTCTTTTCATGGGGTTTAAATTGCATTTTCCATATGTGTGAATTTGAAAATTCCACATCACAATATGTCCTAAAGTTGGTCTTATCTGGGTTTTACCTGCACAGTGGGGATCCAGCAGATAACACCATCTAGCATTTCCCTTTAGATAACACCACATACAGTACATCTGTTTTTAAGAATGTGGGCCTCCATCTTTCCCCCTGAAATGGTAATTCTCTTATTCTTCCCTTTTGCTTATTTTAAAAGCCATGTGAATGTTTCAGGCTGCTGCTTTAAAAACACGCCAAAAAAAGGCTCACGATAAGGCACACAGAATTTCAAATGAGGACCTTACTTTAAGTTCCAACAGAGTCTGAAGACCCAGGCACAGTTCAAACGCCTCATCCTCTGAAAGTGGAAAAGGACAGATAAGAGGAAAGGAAAAGACTGCTTTATGATTCCCATTCATGAACACCCTCATCTGAACATGCATACATCAGCCTGAATCCAGGGTAAAGCATCAACACAGCTAAATTATGTATTGCTGTGTTAATAATAAGCATATACACTTTTGAGGATGGGTATGAGTTGTGTAGCATCAAGAGTTTTGGAGTACAGTGAGAATTTAATATCCATGAAAGATTCGGGCTTAGGGATTGAATTAAAGTCATTATTCACTGGTGAACTGCTACATAAATTATTGTGTGTATGCGGTCTTGTTCTTTCACAGATAATATTTTTCTATAATGTAATGTTTTTGGGGCTCTGGAATCAAGATCTGACTTTGGAAAGAATAGTTGGATTGTTTTGTAAATACATGAATTCCCCTTCTTGTCGAGAGTTAGATGAGAAGTGTGTTACCATTCTCACGCCTGTACAGTTAATATGAAGCTGCAGCCAACAGCTGGTTAGCATAGCATTTGTCCAATGGTAACAAAATCTACCTACCAGCACTTCTAAATCTCACTATTAACACTTTATATCAGAATTAAAACCATCTTTAATGGCCAAGTAAATGTAAAACACATACAAAGAATTTGATATCTGGTTTGGTTAATCGGTGTAAAAAGCAAAGTGTAAAAACGATACATAATGTAATCTAATGAGCTTTAGAGGTGCTGGTAGGTGGATTTTGTTACCATTGGTTTTCCCCGGCGCCTAGTATTTTCTGCTAAGCTAATGTTCTCCTGGTTCTCCTTGCTTTAGCTTTACATTTACAGGCCAAATGTGAGAGTGGACACCATATTGTCTTGGATTTCATCAAACCTTACAAACTCGTGATCTGCGTGCTGCAGGTGTGTTGGACACAGCAAAACAATAACCTCAAATACAAATAAAAAAAACAACTTGTTAAAAATTTAAGACTGGATTTGACTGTTATTGCAGCATCTCTTTTTGGTTCTATATATGTTCTAATTTCTTTTTTGGTGTAAACAGTTTTTAAATAATTGTAATAAGCCCTCCAGCTTATGTTAGCATAGCAAGTCTTGGCCAGCGTAGCTACATTCAGACAGCCGAGCATCATGATTCTCTGGTCCTGCCATGGCTGCTTCCTTGTAGCTATTCAAAATACAACTACCATTGAAGGCATGTTGCTGTGAAGCCATGGTCATGGCAATGATGTGAATCTGGTGTAAAGGCACATCTCTAGCACACCTCTAGTCCAAGTAAGAAGACATTGGGAAACAGACTGTGGACAGTGTCCTTAAAAGGAAAGCAACTTCATGACAAAAATAAACTCTGGTATTCCCTTCCAGAGATGGTTTGTGATGCAAAGGGACTCTGATGATGCTGATGTTCTTTTCCTCTCCTTATTTTGGACCTTATTTTGGTGTCTTTGGGCCAGTGCCTGTGATGACTGTAACACACTGGATTTTCTGCTTATGAAGTTTGGTTCCAGTTGGCAATGCTCTTTCTTTGTCTGTTCAGTCGTAATGACAATTATTGCTCATGATAATTATCTTTTTCTGCACCAGGGGACTTTCCTTACAGCAGAGGTAAAAGCTTTCATTAAGTTTGCAAGCAACATTATTGTGCTGCATTGCCAATATAAAGTGGAAATGTGAAACGTTTACTTGCCTAAAAATATTGGTAATTACTTCGCTCTTGATGACCCAGCTGTCATTTTATTTAATGGTAATTTCTGCCTGGGTGCTCCAAGAGGATAGCATGCTGTCTGAATGTTAAGTACAGAGACGAGCACATATCCAACTTAAAATCTCAGTCAACAGAATCTGCCGACACGACACAGCAGGTGTTTTTCTACTAGAGCTGCGGCTGCATTCATTATATGTATGACCAGAGTGTTGAGACAACTGTTAAATCACCGGCACCATTTGTGACCAATCAAATCTCCCCTAAGGGAAATATCTTGAGTTTTTAGCCGCACCTGTAGCAGTTTAACAACTATCAGATGGATTGCCGTAACATATGCTACAGATATTCATGGTCTGCAGACAATGAAGTCTGCTGACTTTGGTGATCCCTGACTTTTCCTCTAGCGCCACCACTGGGTTTACATCTGTGGTTTTGAGTGTAATATCTCAACAAGTGTTGGATCGATTTCTGTAAATATGGGCACACACATTCATTTTCCCCTCAGGATGAAATTGAATAACTTGGATGATCCTTAAGTTCTCATTTAGTGCTATCACTCTGTAATAGATCTGTTTTAATTTCTTCATTACTTTGGGTTAAGACCAAATACCTGCAAAATGAATCATATTCCCATCAGCCTCAGTTGTACTTTCTGCCTATTAGATAATGCACGCAGAATGCTAACATGCTAAACTAAAATGGGGAACATGGCCGTAGAAACCCAAAATCATTCAGATTGCTTTACTTTATTTCAATGTATTTGTTCAACCTTTATGTGTGTATACATGTGACAATCAATTACAAAAACAACAAAAAAGAGAGATACTAACAGATAAGAGGTAACTAATTAAGATGTAAAAGGAAATACAATTATGTGAAAAGCCCTTAGATTTTGCAATTAAGGTAGGTCATTTGACAGCTAATTAAAATAATTATAATGTAAAATCCAATACAGTTATATAAGAAAACATGACAATTATCATCACTGTAATAACCGCAATGATTTAATATTCCTACCTTTGACGTAGGCGGAACACCGGACCGTCTGTCTGCCCAGCTGCAGCTGCAGATCAGTCACTGAGATGCTCTCACCACATGGTGAACTGGGCACCACCAGTCTATAAGCACATGCACACATCATAAAAAACACACACACACAAACATACACAGTATCTTCAATAAAAAAACTTTAGAACATTTCATTTCATTTAAGCTGCCTAAATGATTTTCTCATATCTCACCATGTGAGCTTTTTATTGAAGTGTCGGTCTACCAAAGGTTTGTGCAGTTGGGATTTTAATAACAAGTATTTTGGAGACATACATTGCACCAATATTAGCAGTGTTTACCTTTTTAGAGCTGATTTTAAATTAAGATGATAACAAAATGTCACATCCTCTGTGTCACAGCCAGTGCATCAACTCTGATCTAAAGACTGAGCTTAATTTGGCATTTTAATATATTTCCTTAAAGATGAAGGTCATGCTGGGTCTTCAACGATTTTGAAAAACCTGCCTCAATAGCTGATATGCTGATAGTTATAATTAAATCCCTGCTAAAAGATTATTTTTGGTAAATTCTTTCAGTGATGCGTATCTTTATACCAGTTCTTGATTTTACTTTGACTCTTTTTTCGTATCAGTGTTTAGTATTTTGTTTTTTGCTCGGTTTGATCATCAAAGCCCTTTGTAAACTGGTTCCAAAGACGGCAGGTAATATATGTGTGGTGAGTGTGTTTCTTACCCCAGCCTCCGGCAGCAGGAGGTGGAGATGTGGTTATGTTGGCTGCTGGTGTTGATGGATGCCTTGACTTCAGTCTTGCAGCACTGTGGGGAAGACAGAGGGGGGATTTTGGTGTCACAGTGTGATTTTTCCACTTCACTCTGGCACACAAGGAAACAACCAGTCACAACAGCACATTAACATGACTCTCGGGAGCCTTTGGAACCCCTCTTTTATTTATAGCCAAATCCATTCAACTCCCACATGCTTATGAAACTGATAAAGTCTACGTTGACATGTATTCAACTTTGCACAAACCAAACAAATTTCCTGTTGGTGTTAGTTGAGTATTTTCAAGCCAGTTCTTATTTTTAGAGGGTTTGCTTGAGTCACATGTTGTTTTTGGTTTGTAACTGGCTCTGTATTGACTCGATGTTGGACTCTTAAATCCCTACTCATCCGTTGAATGCTGCAGCCGTTTGGTTCAATCGTTAATAATCATGTTAAAAATAAACCAATAAGGACATTCTGTATACATGTACCATTACAGATCACATGAGTTGTTTCTTTGGTTATTAGCTGATGTGTTAAGTTCATGTTGCTGACTCTTTCTCCTGACAAGATGCTGATTCTTCAGTTTGTTTAGTGCACTTTGATTTGTCAGACTTAATGATCTAAAAACCCTCAACATAGCATGATTCATGAAATATTAACTAAATGAGTCATGAGTATGTATATGTGTGTGTGTGTGTGTGTGTCTCTCTCTCTCTCTCTCTCTCTCTCTCTCTCTCTCTCTCTCTCTCTCTCTCTCTTATAGTGTTGGTTTTCTGGCCACCAATGTTTTAATCATAGCATTTTCGTCAGATTGCAGCTATTTTCAGCAATAAAGCTCTTAAAAAAATATTGAATACTAGACAGACACAATAAAAGACCAGCTAGTGAACGTAATGACATAATGGAGCATTTAACAGCTATAGAGACAAACGTTATCCTCAGGAGGTGGTGGTGACCAAAAACAGATATAAAAGAAGAAATTATATTGGTCTTTCAACCATCAGGTGGACACAAACATCGTCTTGCATTGTCAGACCTATCTTCACAGCGCTGTGGAGGAGGGTCTGCCTAGTCCACACAACATTCCTCTCTCATTGGCATTTCTTTAAACCAATCACAATTGTCATGGCCAGTGCTAACCCAGGACGCAGCAACAGTGCCTCTGCAAAAAGCCACGTGAAGGAACTTAGTTTGGTGGAACATGTGCACATAGGGAGGCGAGCTCTAGAATTGAAATGGCTGTCAAGTGTGTGATGTAAATATTACTCAAAAAATGGCAACACAGAGAAGGTGGAAGGTGAGGGACATCTAGCTAAAAATGAGGGACATCCGGAGAAACCTCCGACAGCACCTGAACAATCCCGGAAATGAAACGTTGTTGATATACAGTAGACTAACACAAACATGACTCCAAATAAAGGATAATGTTGCTCTGTAACTGCTGGATGTGTAAATAAGCTAACAAGTCTGCCCCAAAGTGGCCAAAAAAGTACTTTATGTAGGTTTAAAGTCACTGATAGTGACATTTACAGTTAGTTTAGCTAACAGATCAGGTAGCAGGGTTCTGTCCAATGCTCAGAAACACACCTACCAGCACCTTTAAAGCTCACTAATTAGCATGCTATGCATTGTTTATTTAATATTAGCTCAAATTAAAAAACTGTATACTATTTCCCCATTCATCTGGTCCTTATGCCAAGCTAAACTGCCATCTCCTGGTTGTAGCGTCATGGCTAACAGACACATATTAGAGTGGTATTAGATTATCCAACGCAAATATTATTTCCAAAATGTCTTTTCCAAAATGTATTTTAATCAGATTTTCCCATAATTCAAGCTGGAGTTTTCCAGTAGTAATGCTAACAGGCAGCTTGTCCTTATCTCCACTTTCTCTTTGTTGCTTTGTTGCCAGCAGAGCACTTCATGTCACAAAGACAAAGGAAAAGTCAACAGTGCAGCACATAATGGTTTATGGGAACTCTTGTCTCTAATGGCGTTTTCAACTCTGCTTCATCTTACTATTACTTGATGTCATGCAACCTGTACACCGGTAGGAACATGTTTGTGGGTAAAAATAAAGAAGAATGTATTCATGACATATGGAAGCCCTGCATGCATGTGAGATTAGCAGTATGCCGGCACCAGCCCCGCACTGTTACACCTGTGTGTCACAATTCGATATCTTCCCACTATTAAATGCAAATAGATCCCAGCTAGATGAATCTACGGTCTTTTATTGTTGTTTCTTTTATGATTTTGCTTTCAGAGAAACTGCAGTTTAAGAAATAAACGTTCTTGGTTCTTTGAGTGTAGTTGTAATATATTAATCGAACAAGGTTAAAGTCGTCACAGGCAGAGCATTTAGAATACTGGACCCCAATGAGCTGCAAATACAAATATAACAAGCAATTCTGTCAGGGTGGAATTTTAAAAATGGCAATATTTTTAAACACTCAAACACTTATGTTATGTTCACACTTTATGTAAAGCGTTTGTAATTCAGTATTGAGAAAAAGTATTGCCTCTAAACCACAATACCAGATAGACCAAACACAACATACTGTATATTTGCACCCAGGATTATTGGTGATTACTAAATACATTCACTAAGTACATAGTAAGTACAAATTGAAGGTACTTGCACTTTACTTGAATCTTTATCTTTATACTTTGCCCTCCATTATATTTACCGGACAGCTTTAGTTACATTTCAGATTACAATTTTTTTATACCATTCCTACCCAGTGAAAACAAAACTATATATATTTATTACTGATAAACTGAAAAATGAAGTGTCATTTTAATTGTTACGATAAACTACTTTATCAACTACTTTAATCTTGGATCAGATGAAAATTGCATCTTTACAAAGCTGAAATATTTGATGTATTATTGTCTTGACAGTCTTTGGGATATTTATATATATATATATATATATATATATATATATATATATATATATATATATATATATATATATATATTATACATATGATATGGTGATCATTTGTTAACAATTTAACCTGACAGGAGAAAAAGCAAAAACATTGTTCATTTAAATACATTTGTTTTTCGAGTCAGTATGTTACTCTTTTGAAAACTGAATGTAACACAAATTAAGCACATTTTAAATGTTATAATGAGGCCTCGTTTTACATAGGTCAAAAACCGTTGACTTATATGAAGAGATTTTATGCGTGACACCCATCCTGGTTTTGGAAAAACATGTCTGCAGATCTTCCTCTCTGTCATAAATCAATACCTTATCCATTTGACCCAAGAATGTTTCACCCTTTGGAAATAAACACGTTTGGTTTCCATGAGCCGTATTTTGATTTCTTGCACTCTGTACAGATTGAGCTGAGCCTCCTTTGTCCTCACAGGCACACCAGCTTATCAGCAGACCCACAAACCTACTCCTTTGTCTCAGTTCCGGCAGTGCAGAAATCCTCAAGTTTTAAAATAGCTGCCGAATGTGTAACCAAGAACACTTAGCATTTAATAAGTTGATGATAAAACCAAGCACAATGAGTAATAGGAGAAGAACGCTGAATCTACCAGAAAAGTCTGAAATGGACTACTAATTTTAATTATACTCACAGGAGCGGTGCTACAAAATTTTAACACCACAGGGGATAGCACTTCTAGGATCACTGTATTGGTTTAAAGGATAAAAAATGGATATGTCCTTGGTGTCATACATAATATAGTTTATATCCACGACGTTCCAATTCCGGGATGTCTCAGGTGCCGCTGGAAATTCCACCGGATGTCTTTCTTTTCGGCCGGATGTCTGTCAGCTTCCGCTTTCTATGTGTTGGAATTTTAAACTATTAATTAATTATTAATTATTATGGTTAGCTGTTCCTCAGATCTCTGCAGGGTAAATCCAGACAGCTAGCTAGACTAGCTGTCCAATCTGAGATTCTGTTGCACGACTAAAAGAACTTTTGAATGTACACACGTTCCACCAGAACAAGTTCTTTCCTGAGGCTATTTTTTTTTGCAGAGGCATCGTTGCTGTCCAGGGTTAGTGCCGGCCACGACAGTTGTGATTGGCTTAAAGAAATGCCATTTAACAAAAAGTATGTTTTTCTCCAATCCCGGAATGCTGTGTGGACTAGCTAGAACCTCCTCCGCAGCGCTGTGGAAGAAGGTCTGGCAAAGCCAGATTGTACATGATATTAAATATTAGCTCTTTAGGAAAGTTTGGATTTTTTGAAGTGGAGTTATATGAGGGTCTTATTCATAGTCAGTGTATAACAGTAGGTGGCGGTCGGCACGCGCCCAGTTTGAATTATCTGTCCATCTTGCATTAAACATCAGTTTTAAAATCTATATATTGTATTAGAACATGTTGAGAAAGTAGAACTAAGAATTTATTCTGTTATTTTTAAGGCTTAAACCTCATATGTGTGAGGGAACCTGCACCTATTACTGTATGTAATGTCAGTTATTCTATAATAGACGTCTGTTAAGCGAAGCAGATACTTCATGTAAAACATCACTTTTCAAAACATTAATTATCGGCCGTCTCTAGTAGCTCAACACGAAAGAAATCTGTTGAGGATGGACTGAAGCACCTTTCTGCATACATTAGTCATTGTGTTGAGTGTGTGTTTGTGTTAGATTGGGGACCACAGGACCACATCCATGTAAAACCAGACAACCATTAATGCTTCAGACAGACAAAGACAGTTAGTCAAAAGCGTGAATACTATCACTGCATAATGGGGCATTTTTCGCCTTTGTTTTTCCTACAGCGGTCAAAGACCTGCACATGTGATCTACCCGCTGTGTGGAGGGTTAACTTACTGTATATGCTTCTCTTCAGGTCGATTGATGACTATGCAATCACAGTTTCTTAGGGGGTTTAGGGTAATTTATTAAAGAGGCACTTCACCCATTTTATAATTAAAGATTGTGTCACAATGGTGCTTGTATAATGTGTTTTGATGATAACCAGTAATGTCGGATTGGGCTTGAGGATTACAGTCTCTATTATAAGCCTGTGTTACAAACTTTGGATGTGGAGTTTGGAAGAAGTGGACATTTATCACTTAAATGCTATTGAGCTGCATTATGGGAAATGTAGGATCCAGGGCTTTACCCCAAACTAGGAACATCTCAGCCACTGCTGCTTAAATTTTGACCATCGTTTTGTGTCCCAACTTTTTAAAACTAAAATGTTGGAATGTCCCTTATCTTAACTCTTTTCGTAAATCAAAATGTTTTTCTTGCCTTTATTGTTAGCAGTTGGTAGAGAGTTGGCAGGAAATGATAAAGGATGTGTCAAATTGGTCATGCATTGATTCCTTTGCTCACTGGTGTGCAATGTCCCCAACCACTGATGTGTACATATTGCTGTGCTGGTGTCTGTACGGTTGCCCAGCGTTGCCAATGTACACTGGGAACAAATCTACAGCGAGCACCGAAAGCTCAACGTAAAACCAGGACACCCTGATTCCTTCGTTTTTAAAACATATTACATTTTAGTCTCAAATAGCTTTATATGAGACTGCCAGTGCATCAATACTAGAGTCTAAGGGGCATTCTCAATGGGGTTGGGGGGTAAAGTGGGCAAAACTAGACCCAAAGTGTTGGTTGCTGCATGGGTTTCAATAAGCTACTGCACAAATAAATGCTAATGCAGTTGTATTGTTTTCCCTCATTTTGTCCTGAGACCCTACAAGTCTGTGCATGTCAAGCCCTCGTCCACTTGTTGCTTACACTTCCTGTAACCTACATTTTATCCACGTGGCACCCAGGTATGGATGTGTTAACCAGGTTGGACTTTCAGTCACCATGACTCAGTTATCTATTGTTTGGCTCCAACCAGACAGTTGCTGGGTCCTGCCAAGCTCTGGATGTGTTGTAAAGGCAGACTAAATGAAGAGTGGGGGCTTTGAGTGATGAGTCATGGGAGCAGAATGGTGCTGTTTTTGTATATTCTCTTGTTTTCAGTTTGTATGCAGTATAAGACAGTGTCAAAGCATTGAATGTGTGCAAGGAAAGACAGGAAAAGTACCTTGCATGGAACAACCAGAGCTGTGAGGAGGGCTGAGCTCTCTGTGCCCTCGGCCTTCTCAGCTGTCTGTCGGGCTCCTGCTTCGCTGCTGTCGTCCTCTTCGTCCGACCGTAGGCTCCTCTCGCTTTCCTCCAGAGACTCCCTCTCCTCTGTAGAGTCGTCAGCAGTGCTCTCGCTCCTCTCTTCGGTGTCAGCCGGTCCGTCTTTCATGTCGGCCAATGGGGAGCGAACCCTGGCGTTGGGGTCACAGGCCTCCCCTCGCAGCCGCGTGAAGTTTCCCTCCATCAGGCGACGCTGGACAATGCTGTGAGGTTGCTAGAGGGGGAGACACAAGGGAAATGGATTTCAGATGGCAGGATTTAATAGCAACAAATGGAAAGGGAAGAATAATCCAATTGGAAAAAAATAAAGGTTACAGGTTCTCAAATGTGAGACTTTGCTGCTTTTCTTGACCTTACATTACAGTAAATGGAATATCTTTGGGTATTGAACTGTTGGTCAGGCAAAACAAGACCGTCAACTTGAAGTCTGAGACATTGGGATGCATATTTTTCATTGTTTCTGATGTTTTGTAGACCAAGCGATTAACTGGTTAATCAAGAAAATCATCAGCAGATTAAAGTCATTGAATGCAAATAATTATAAATCACATTCCTAGACAAACTCCTAGCTGAAAAGCTGAAATCACATCAAATCCATAAAATTAGATTGAGCTGACCAATGTGAGGTGGCAACTGTTTTATGTAGTGAGTAAATTGAATTTCTGTCAGAGGATAGGCGACGTCTGCTCTGCATTGTGAAATAATAAAGTATTATGATCTCAACAGAGTTCATCACAGATAGTTTGTGACACCTAATCTGAAAAAAACAATATGTAGGTCATTATGTTAGAGAAGCATGTCAGTATTACTTCAGATTATCTGCATATTCAGAGAACAATGTGTTTTGCTTTTACAGTTATGAAGCTTAATTAAGCACATCTATGCAGGTTCAGATGAAAATGATGAATTAAAATCAGCCCCATATGGACTTGTGTCTTGTGCAGATGCCTAGGCGGGGTACAGATTTTTGCAAGCGTAGCAACCCCCCCCAAAAAAAAAAAAAAAAAGCTGTAAGAACCTGTATGTTGCAATTTTGCTGTATACCTTTAGTACAAGTGTGTTGATCTTGATTAATGACACCTTTCCACAGTTTCAAAACATGTGGCTAGTGATTGGCTTCTTTTTGATCACATTGCATTGCTGTTAACCAGTAGAGTCTGGGTCACGACTATTAAACAGCACGCTGTGAAAAGAACAAATCACCCAACACCAGCAGAGTCTCTGCATTAATAAAACACAAAGCATTTGTTTTCTTTTCAAGGTATTTTTCAAACACTAAAATTGCCAGGATCTTTAAGGCCAGTTCAAATGAAGAACATAAGATCAGAGGCATCCTGAAGTGTTGGAAGAGGACATTTTTAGCTGTTTGTCAGTCAAGAGACCATCAACTGACTGAATAACCGGGTTTCCAGCCAACATTGGCATCTGTAGAGCCATAAAGTATGCCATTGGTTGAGTGCCAATCTTACATTAAATAGCACATTCCCATCTGCCTACCTGTTGCTCTCACATGCTCTGCATTGTTCTATTGTAGAAAACGACATGTCACTGTCGATACCATTGATTTTGGAAGCAATGGCAACAATTTTCCACAGTCTGGGTCATTTTGGGCATTTGTCCCCCCATCAGATGTGATGACATCATGAGCCATCTAGTGGGAGACTCCTCATTTCTTAGAGTATGATAGTATGGTGGCTGAACTGAGATGTTTGAGTGCTTTGTGAATACTTGATTATTGATTGTTTTTTAGATGACACATGCTGGATGATGAACGGCAAATGCCAACACTTTTTTTTGTCTGTGAGAGAACCACATCCTGCAGTTGTCTGAACCACATTAAGAGAAATCTTCTGTAATAGAATAGATTTTCTTCCCTATTTTTTTCCACATTACTGGTCATTATTTGGTGCTCTGCTCTGATTAACATGCGCATAGCAATGCTAGATTCTGCTGTTGAAGTATTCCTGACCAGAATGTGAATCAAGGACAATTTCATGGACTGGCAGGCAGCAAGGAGACAGAGAAATGTGGAAAAATAAAAAAGAAAAGTATGGGAGCCCCAAGAGACCAATAACCTTAACTTATATAACTGTCCTTTACCTCAATCTGATCAAAAAATCATCTAGAGTCATTTTTGGCGGGTGCCTGGATAGCTCAGTTGGTAGAGCGGGCCACCATATATAGAGGTATATATAGTCCTTGACACAGAGGGCCCAGGTTCAACTCTGACCTGTGCCCCTTTGCTGCATGTCGTTCCCCCTCTCTCTCCCCTTTAATTTCTTCAGCTGTCCCTTCAATAAATTCGTAACAATGCCCAAACAATAATCTTAAAAAGAGTCATTTTGGCAGCTTTGATTTGTCAGGACAAAGAGAACTGCTTTGAAAAAAAACAAGTGCTGAAAAAGAAAAGAACATTAGGTTTCTGTAGTCTCGGCCAGTCCATGATCTCCCTGTCCAAGCTGCAAAACAACACTTTAAACTGCTAATCTGCAGCCTTGCTCCAGCTGTGGCTCTCCTCTCCTCTTCCCATCTCTCCTTAGCTCCATCCTCTTTACATTTCTCCTCTTCTCTTTACATCTCTCTCACCTCTCCTGGCTTCCTTTCCTTTCTTTATTTCTCCTTTCCTACTATTTTCTTCACCCATCCTTTCATTTTATTTACTGATTTCTCCTCTCTTACTTTTCTTCCATTGCCTTTCATTATTTTCCTTTTCTTTCTACTTCAAGTGTTACCTTCCGTTCTCTTTCATTTCCTCCCTTTTGTCATTTCATTCCCCTCCTTGTCTCCTCTTTTTGTTGATTTCCTCCTTTGATTTTGCCAGTAGAGTCAGGTGTTTTATTTAATTTAATTATTTAATAAATAGTGTTTCATTTAATTCGTTTTTTGTGTTAACAGTTTTGAGTAAGGGTTCCTTAGCAATCAAGAAAAACGGTAACTTTCATTTTTGTTTTCCTTTCCAAACCTCTCATTGTTTCCTTCCATTTTGCTCCATTATCTTCCCTTTCTTCTTCTCTTTCCACATTTGTTTTACTTTATTTTTCTTTTCATTTTTCTCTCCTCACCTTTTTTAAAATTCTTTTCCTTTCCTTACAATTCCTTACTGGACCTCTCTTCTCTCTTCCGTCTTCCTCTCCCCACATCCTTTCTTATAGCTTCTCTTCATGTATTACAATGCAATCAAAAGAAATCAAGATAGTATGTATTTCTTGGATAGATAACATTTAATCCTGATGAAAAAGTAATCTTCTCCTCTCTCAGGAGCTCTTAACGTTGAGCTCCTCGACATAAAAACTAATCAAATTCAATCAGGAGCCCCACTTTAGACTGGACTGGTTTATTTTTTTAATTGCTATGTTCCCAACATCGGCTTCTTCCTCTGGCCTCTGTGTGTTTGTTCTAACAATATTTGACAAATCAGTTAACCTCTTTCCCATTCGGACACTTACTGGCAAAATCACACATTTATTAATAGTGATAACAGTAATTATCCTCTTTTGCAAATTAGAAAAAAACAGCTTGTTAGAGGTGGATGCAAACAGTGACAGATCAAGGTTTACATGCATCTGCTAGCCAGCAAAGCGTGGGAAATACTTTAATGCTAATTATGCTTTAATGCTTATCAAGTGCATATCACAATGTTTTTTATTTTTACAGGCAAAGGAAATAGTGTCAAACAGTTTGGAGAAGAAGGGAGAGTTTGATTTTTGCTCATAAGACTGCAGAGAAGCAAAGATTGACTCTGATAGACGCAATGAACACAATGTAATTTCATTTCAGTTGGTTGGCGTCTGTTTTTTGCTGAACCCTGACTGCTCTAGGGTCAGCCTCAAAACAAATCATGTTAACAACATCAAGCTGGTAGCAGGCAGTGTTCAGTGATGCCTATGTGCCCTGGTTCAGGGCTGAAATTGGCAATCTTGCACCTTCCAGGGTGATCTTTGTCTGCTTTTTGATATAGTGAAGTTTTTTAAATGTGAGACAGAAAAGTTGTAGGGGGAGACATGAGCAAATGATACTGCATGAGAGTAGAATGCAGGTCAAATTGATCTAATTAAGACACTTTAAAATCCTTAGCACCTAATTGCCACCATTTACATCATAACTCTGTAAATTCTGAACACAGACATGATACAAACATTTTGAATTACACTTTCCGGGGATATCCTTATCTCAGATTTCCATCTTGGATAAACGTCCACAAATCTGCTTAGAAATTATAGAAATCATAGAACTTATAACTGCAGAACTTGCCTGAGAACTATCACGTTTTTATGTTTTCTTCAGTATTAAATTATTGCAGAGATAGTTGTCTGTATATAGTACACTGTAAACAGGAACTGCTAATAGCTAATTCAGCACACTTTTAAATGTGCCAATCTGCCAAAATATGAATTTATCCAGGCTAAAAACAAGGCTCAAGCTGTAGGCTACAATGTTGAATCCATGGCAACATTTTACTTTCTGTTTACATCCCACAAAGCATCATGGGGACTGCAGTTCCAAACCTTACAGGCTGTTTTGAAATGATATGCCCCTTGTAAAAGTGCAGTAAACTACAAGCTAAAGTGTGTAGAGAGTCTTTAAACAGCTTTCATTCAAGTTTTTATCTTATTCTACCATCTGCCCGTCAACAGGCTGAGAATATAAAAATTGGCAATGAATTCATTCTCTTCATGAATTCTAATGAAGACAGCAGGCAGCTTTGTCCCATAGAGTTCATCTATTTTACATGATGCAACCTGCTGTTTACGCTGAATTTGACAGTTTTATTGTTGAAACATCGGAGGTCTGCATGCAGAGTGAATTTGGACGATATTATTTTAAGCAATTATTGCCCCTGAATATAAGATGTGTCATAGATGTTGTGGCAACTGAAAAAAGCTTTCACCGTTTGTTACTCTTAACAGAGAATTAATGGCATTGATTAAACAGTGAGGCCACCAGTCTTCTTTGGCTGAAACATTTTCTTCTTTTGTGTGTGAAGTGGATCATCCAATTAGGTTTTTTGCCAACAAGTTACTTAATTTATGTGAGCTTAAAGTTATGGCTGGTGATATCTTTCTATACTTTGCCAACAAATCCAAACTAACTAATATATCCTTTGAGTCATAGAGCTCCATTGTTGTCCAAAAACTATTATAAACACATCAACACTGGGTGACATGTTTCTCATAGTAAATACTCACTCAAATGAAGATTAATCCACCGCTGAAAATAGTCCCCAACATATGCACTATTATCTCCTGTCTGATCATTTAAATACATTATTAGCTAAACTACCACGTATTCCTGCTAACTATTTAGCTCTTGAAAAGAAAATTAATTGAAAGGATCCTGATGTTGATCTGAATTAAATTACATCACGTAACCAGGATATTAATGTGCATGTATAAGATAAAATGGGCAAAATTCAGGCTAAAACTGGTTGTGTCATCACACTGTGTTCCATATGTGGTCTTTTGCAACTTGCTGAGTTGAGTCCTGTGATGACCCCATCCAACACACTAACCAGTCCACACCAATCTTCTCCTCTGCCAGTTTGGCAAAAAGTTAATGTGACGCCAGCACTCCTCCTACTCTCTGTCTCTCTTTCTTTTTCTCTGTATGTATTCCTCAGAGTCACATTAGAGGCTAATTGCCATGTGGACTAATTATCTGACTGCAATAGGCTGTGCTCTCTCATCCAGCCAGTCGCATACATTTTCTAATGTCCTCTTTCTCATTCTGATAGAGTTCCCCAGCGGCTGACTTCCTGTCGCAGCGACCAGGGCTCCTGCAGCTTCACATCTGCTGCCTTTCTGCCACCTCCACTTCCTCTTCACTTCTGTTTCACATCTCTGGTTCTCTTACTTTTGCTTTCTTATGTTGCTTTCAGTCTCTTCACTAAATCCTGCATGAACTATAATTTTCAAGCAAAACTCCAGTAAATGAAAAATAGCTAGTGTGATCAAAACAGATGTGGTCACAAACAGTGTGTGCATCCTCCCATTAGAGACTTTACAGAGGGCATTTGTTAATGCTTGTAATGCTGAATGATTAGGTCATTAATCAATTAGTTGAGCAGCAAACATTTTCATAGTCAATAACTGATTCATTCATTGCTCACTGTCTATAAAAAGCGTATATTTTGATGTTTTATCTAATTACATTAGTGCTGAAAACTCATTAGTCCATCAAGAAGCCTTTTTTCTAATCAGTTTTATTTTCCCTTGTAGGGCTCATTACTAGAGGAAGTAAATATTTGTTCAAATGGTATCATAACATTTTATTTTCCATCATTTTATAGACTAAATGATTAGTCAATCATCAATAATATAGCAATAATGAAACATTATCAGTAGTTGCAGACCTACAGTCACTCATATTTGTTCTTAAACTACATCCAGCTTTATTTTGTAAATGTGAATCATCATTTTCTGATTCAGATATTGCTTCCGCATAAACATTACTGGCAATTTTGGATTACTCTTTTCAATTTTAATTATTAAAAATTACATTTGGAGCCACTTTGGAGGCTACATTGTCGTGTGTCACACTTGGCCATACACTGAAAAAAACACTTCTTCTTTCTCAACATGATGCATCCTCTCCTCTGTTGTTGGGGTTGTTTTGTCGTTTTTGTCGGGTATTTTTAGCCTCCTGTCTTACACTGCACTGAGGGAGCAGCTGGGGGAGTGTTGCCACCCATCTACAGCTCCAGATGACAGAGAGAGACAGGTTCACACAAACCCCCTCTCCAGCCCATCTAATTGTCCGGAGCTAATAATAAAACCTGCATCTGAACCCGCATTAACATGGCTTGTTTTGGTGAGTACAGGAAAAGATGAACTCCCAAGAGCCTGGCAATCACACCGAGTAACATTGTTGTATTTGCTCTTTACTTTGAAGTGCTACTTTGCCTCTTCGGGAAAATCGTTAACAATTGAGTTTGGGGAGTGAATCTGGATGCATATGAATATATAAACCTGTTCTGGGATGTGATGTGATGTACTGTGTGCACCATGTGCTCTTACAAACTCATGAATATTTAAAAGGACAGGAGATCAAAAGGTTCACAAAATTCTGATGGACAAATGCACAACACCTATTCACACTGGTTTATCTATATTTTGGAAATGTCTAACTGGGATTTTGGTGCTAAAATCGGACAAAATGTTTAGTAACTCTGGACTTAAGTTGTATTTAATGCAAACAGCAAAAGGTGCTGCTTTCCATTCATCAGTTCAATCTATTCTACAAGCCCAGTTCTGTAGCTTTTGATCATCCTCAGAAAGTACCCGGAGACTCCAATTGCTCGATTAGACAGGCCTTTACTTACACACACGCATACACACACACACACAAACACACACACACACAGATTTCAGACTCACTCATCTGTAAGAAAGAGACATAAGCAAACGCAAACACTAAGCTGCAGGGAGAAGAAGAAAGAGGCTTTGCAGCAGTAGACTACAGTTAGTATGTGCTGCACAATTAGACCAATATGAGATTTGAAAGCTTTGTTGAAGTCTCCTACAACTAATATGTATCTTACTTTTACATTTATACCCATTTTAAAGCCATATATTTTGACATAATTAGTAGGATTTATTGTTGTTTTATAGTGAAAATAAGATGATGCGTAATTTTCTAAAGGAATAGCTCAACATTTGGGGAAATACACATATTGTTTTTCTTGCATACCAGCATCTGGTTAGCTTAGCTTAGCATAAAGGCCGGAAATATGTATATGTGATATAATACATAAAGGGGAAACAGCTAGCCTGACTCTATCCAAAGGTAATATGATCTGCCTTCACCTTTTGAAGCTCATTTATTAACATTAATAGGAAGTCTAGGTAAATTAGAAAATGTTTTGTTGCTGTATTTGGAGTTTGTTATTTTGGTGAAGCCAGCCTGCTAAAATAGTTACATTATCTAACCTGACATATTCTGAGAAAATAATACTTCAACATTGCAAAGAATACAAAAAATAACTATTTACATGTGTATATATATATATATATATATATATATATATATATATATTCAGTGTATACTGTATGAAGCTTCCACACAGAAATGATGGCATTGCCCTTTAAAACATCTAATTGAGGTCATTTTGCAGTCCAATTACACAGTGGTTACACAATAATTTGTTCCATGCTAAGCTCAGATGTTAATGAAACTAGGCTTAGATGTTTCCAACCCTTCAAACACACACATATTGTTACTCTCATTCCCTCTGATTCACTCTAACATTACACTTCACACCCATCTACTCAACGCTCTACATTGTATTACATAAAACAACCCCACTGAACCGTGCATCCTCCATAACCCCATCTCAGCCGACTCTTTCCTTCGCCTCCATCGCTCTGCGGTGGATTTTGCCCTTTTCATGCGCCCTGCTCCCCTTACTCTGCAGCACGACATGGCTGGAGTGATGATGCTGCTGAGAGTGAGAGGACCTCAGGCTAAAGAGCAGCAAAACAAATTCACTCTTACATAACAGGCTCTTGTGCTGAATTACACTCTGGACAGGCCAGCTAGCAGAAATGAAGAAGAAAAAACTAAAAGAATTCACCATTTTTACTGATTGTGTGGCAGCAGACCATTAATTTGAATATGGAATAATAATAATGGTATAGCTTTGCATTTTGTGAAACCTCTTTATTTGCTTTCTCCAGACAGTTAGATGAGTATTTTCATACCTCTCTCATATCTCCGTCTTAAAGTATGGAGCTGGAGCCAGGAGGCAGTTAGCTTAGCTTAGCATAGGCTGGAAGAAATGGGCGTAGATAGGGACACGACTACCTAACTTAATCTTCCTATAATTCTTTGATTGATCATGCTTGTTTAACCTATAAAATATCAGGATATTGAGAGAAATTGCCCATAAAATTTTCCCAGAGCTCAACGTGACATTTTAAAATTGCTCATATATATCTGCAGTCTGACCGATGTTTCAAACTCCCAAATCTATTCAGTTTAAAAATGACATAAAACAAAGATAAGCAGCAAATCTTCACATTTGAGAAGCTGAAGCCAGCAGACGTTTGGGAATGTTTGCTAGAAGAATGACTTGATTGAGCATTTGTTGTCAAATTAATCTTTAAAAAGAATCTAGTTCCAAATTCTTCTCATTACCTACAAAACCCTCCACAACCTACAGTAGTCCCCTCCTACCTCACTGACCCCCTACGACATACTTCTACCTGCAACCTAAGATCTGGTGACAGAAACCTCCTCACCCCTATTTTCCAGAAAAGAAAAAAAACCAAGATAATTTATTGTCAAAGTGTCTGACATTTAAGATATGACCTATTGTTTATGGAGGCCACAAGCCAAAAGGACAACAGTCATTTTTCAACAGTATTGTAATTAGATAACAAAAAATACTATGATATAGCTGCAAAATTCAGAAAACAAACAGATTTGTAGTTGACTCTGACAGCCTCATTCAGATGATCTCATCTTTGGTCTGAGAGGGTTTGGCCACCTCAGAAACACATCATGCTTTCTTCTCATTTTGTGTGTCTATTCAGAGCCTGTGTTTGCAGAAAAGGTACACAGGTATGGCAGAGGACTGCCGGCAATTTCCACTCCTCCCTCAATCACCCCAACATCGAAAATCACTTCTCACAAATACCATTCAAATTGTTCTGTGCTCCCTGTGGCCACGTCTGCGCCACAGATTGTGTTTTAGAAGACTACTGAGATGAGCTGTATCAAGGAGAAGATAATTGGTATTATGATAAGAGGCTTTTTTAGGTCCCTGCAGGTTGAGTTACACACTGCCAATATATGAGTTGAGAATTATCCTCCTTGAATTTAATGGAATTTTGCAGGATATTATCTCTTCTTAGATTATTTTTTTCATTTTATCTTGAATCGTGTTTAGCTATGCCGTACTGCTTTTGTACAGAGCCCTTACGTCCCAAAAGATATGTTCTTTATAACATCTTGTGTGCACCACATGAGCCATCTTCCATCCAACTGCTTTAATGGAAGTAATGGAGATTGGACTGCAACCGGAAAGCAATTTAATGGGGGTGAAGGGGGGATTTTATCCCCCTCGTTAGTAAAAAGAACCAAAATGCAAGCCCCTGGTAGCAGAGAGAGTGCAGGGGCAGAGGGGTTGTTTAGCTTAATGATACACTGCCTGACTTGAGTGGCTATTAGTTAGAATCTATGGCCCTGACAATGGCCTTCAAATAGCAGCCTGACTGTGTATTGATAAATCCATGGCCCTGTCCGTGGTGCTGAAGTAGCAGACGGATTTGTAAATGTGACATTCTCTCGGAGTCCCGCCCTCCTGTCAGCTTCGTGGGGGGTAGCATAACCCTAGGGGAACTTTGGAGTACTGCAGGGGGTACTAGAGATTTTTTTAATGTTAAAAATAGCAATTATGCATAACTGCTAAAATAATTATACTATAATAATGAATAAATGAAGTGATTAATTCAAAAGATTTGGAATGTAGTATTGAAGTTTTAAGTTACAAGGTTCTTGTTTAGTAAATTAGACACGGATGGGGCAACACTGTAATGTACCTCTTTATTTAGGCTTGTTTGCCCCACCAAAAATGTTTTGCGCTTGTCAGGCTACTTGGCTAAATAGATGTTGCAACAGGGTACATTATTGAAAAATGTTTAAGAACCTTTGCTCTAAACTATAGCTGCCCAAGGCCCAAATCAGAGAAAGTGCATGCCTTAATTGTGCGTTAAAAAATTAGAGGCGTTAAAAGCAATTTGCGTTGCCTCGTTATGGTTGCGTTCATTTTGAAAGTTGAGATACTTCTCTCGAAACTTCACGAATGTCATCCTGAAGATGGCGCTAGAGAGAAAGTCAGGCACCAAAGTCATTAAGATTCATCGTCTGGGGAACGTGATGGTGTGTGCCAAATTTTCATGGCAATCCATCTAATAGTTAGACAGATGTCTCAGTCTGGACCAATATCACTGACATTGCTGAAAAACTCTAACAGAGTAATTATTATAGCCGCATTTGCAGTTTTGAATTATGTTACCTTATTATGTTACCTTAGGAACACAGGGTCAATAAAGGAGAGAAGAGAGATAATATCTAGCTTGACTCAGTAAAAGAAGGATAGAAGGTGGGTAGAATGTTTTAACTGCAGCAAATGTTGGTATTAAAACCTGGCAGACATAAATGCATCACAGTGTAATATTCACAGAGCAAAGAAAGACTGCTGGTACTGCTGCGCAGTGCCAGAGTGATTGTGTCGAGGTTTCTTGGAGAGCTCTGGGGAATATGGGAAGCCGCCATCGAACCAGAACTGTGTCACAGGAGAGGAGGAGTAATACATTGTTCAGATTATTACAGGGAGTCCCTCCAGAGTATACCAGTTTATAAGGCTTCTAGAGGAAGAGGAAATGAAGAGGTTGGAGATGTCTTTGATCCTTATACGGCAAACCTAAAATGTGTGTGTTGCTGAATGTATAACTGCATCTCTCTGTGAGAGGCATGTACACAGTGTACTGTAGTAGGCTTTGACTTTACGTTTCCCTCCTCTTTATGAAGAATGCAAGACTCTGAATCTTTCATGACCCTTTCAGTGATGAATTTACTTTTCAAGGCTTCATTTAATGACATACAGTATCATTAAAGTAGTGCATTGTTGCAGTAAAACAGTGCTCATGCAAAGTGTATTGGTAGGAGTGAAATATCTCTGTATGCATGAAATTGAAATAAAACTTGACAAGTGAGAGCACATTTGAAGCCATCCTCTGAAGAGCTGAAATGATTAGTCAGTTAATCATTTAGTTTATCTACTGAAAATGTATCTTTTAACACATTTTTAAGCAACAATGACACAAAATCCACTGTTTCATCAATGTGAAGATTTGCTGCTTTTCTTTTTATAGAATTTGTAAACTGAATA
The DNA here is from genome assembly GCA_026937815.1 of Etheostoma perlongum. Taxonomy (NCBI): domain Eukaryota; kingdom Metazoa; phylum Chordata; class Actinopteri; order Perciformes; family Percidae; genus Etheostoma; species Etheostoma perlongum. The sequence continues at coordinate 10,447,638 of CM049393.1, read as the reverse complement.
ATTGTTTTGTTTTTTAAAGGTCCCATGGCATGAAAATTTCACTTCATGAGATTTTTTTTAAACATTAATTTGAGTTCCCCCAGCCTGCCTATGGTCCCCCAGTGGTTAGAAATGGTGATAGGTGTAAACTGAGCCCTGGGTATCCTGCTCTGCCTTTGAGAAAATGAAAGCTCAGACGGGCCAGTCTGGAATCTTGCCCCTTATGAGGTCATACGGGGCAATGTTACCTCCCCTTTCTCTGCATTGCCCGCTCAGAGAATTTGGCCCACCAATGAGAGAGAGATATCATGGCTTTCAAACGAGCAAAGTGGAAGTTGGTCAAGGCCACACCCCCAGCCTCCATGGAATTTGTTTTTTTACTATTTCTGTCCTCGTTAATAGACTAAATTCAGATTAATTGGTTGCAGCTCACAGACAAATAATCTGTTTACAGATGTTGAGTAGTGCTACTGCATAGGTGAAAAAAAGTGGTATTAAGCCTTTTGTGGTTTGAGAAGGAGCAGAGGGAAATCTATATTGCCTCAAGTGATGTCACCTGAGTCAGTGTTGGTTGAGGCTGAGGACTACAAGCTTGAAAATGGAAAAACATCTGGAGTCTTGAGTTAGAAATATATGAGCTTACAAGACCTCTGTAGCCCGCTGCCTACCTATGCTCGAAGCTGGCAACTCGAGGCTACATTAGCCGCTACTAGCATAACACACCCAAATCTCCGACTGAACTGTAGGCTGTGGAGTTGCATTGTGAGTAATGTAGGCGGTAGTTTTAAGAGGCATGTATTACATAGCATTTTCAGGATAACACTTGCATTTTGTGTTTGTACTAGAACATGTTTCCATGCTTTATTATAAAAAAAAAAACTTTATTTTTTCTCATACATTTGACGCAACTGCCGTTAGCATTTAGCTACATGCGACAATGTTGACACCACGGTGGCTTAAAAAAACACCTCTCCATTCCTGTCTACCTGGAGAAGATGACCAATCATAGAAGGCCGACTTAGAGTTGCGTAACACTTATCCAGAGTAGAAAAAACTGGAACGTTCAGAACAGTTTGAAATCTGAACGTTTTAGCTCACAGGGATTCTTCTAAAATAAGATTCATTTCATTTCATTTATTTGAGTTTTGGCCACGTTTAACATGAAAATCCAGCATTATAACATTATAGATATGACAGAAAATACGGAAAGGCATAATATGTTTAATAAGGAAGAAGAACGCATGGAATATAAAAGACAATATCTCTAGTCCAATTGCCAACATGAGTCTGACATTATCACTACAAGAAGTGCAATGCTAAATCAGTTAAGTATTATTTTAAATGTGACATGCTTCTACCGTACAATTGTGACATCTACTTCCACTTAAACTCAACCCTGAACTGCTAAGCACATGGCAACACACCGAACAATCAAGTAGATCATAACCTGATTGTCTCAAGCGCTCGTTTAGAGTCTCTAAGAGTCCACTCACCAAGTCTTTAGATGTGCCCAGTCTCTTCAGCCCATCCAGAGGCAGGAGGTCAGCTGAGTCCTTGTGTGTGAACTGGGTGGCCTGCTTCAGACGCCTCTGCTGGTGAAGGATGGCTTTATCCCGGATGGCAAGTTCACCTTTCTTCGCCTCACTCATGGTCTCGGACTGTAAAGCAGTCTTTTTCTGGTGCTGTGCACAGAAGCAGAGACTATGTACCCTCGGAGCTCTCTGCAGACAGCAAGAGACAGAGTGGAGGTCCGAATGCAGAGAGGTGGAGAAACCCAAATAGTCAGCTTTTTAAGGATTGCTGTTTAGGTCCAGAACAAACCTGCAATTGCAGCCTCTTCCACTCTGTTTTGCCCTTTCTGAAATGTCCTTCCCTCTGGGCTTGCTGTGCTCTCTCTCTCTCTCTCTCTCTCTCTCTCTCTCTCTCTCTCTCTCTCTCTCTCTCTCTCTCTCTCTCTCTCTCTCTGTGTTTGTAGTCCTTGGCATGTATTATTCTCAGCAGCTTTAGGAGCTATTGGCCTGTCCTGGATGCTCCTCCAATGTAGACATGGATCTTCCTCACTGTCAAGATCTGTTCTGTCTCGTACAGAGGCTGCGTGATGGCTGTTGGGTAGGTGTGACTGAGAGTGGGTTATTTCCCCTCCCCTTAGTGCCGTCTGTCCTTGGATCTTTCTCTCTCTCTCTGTTACACTCACATGTCTGCTTTCAATAGTTTATGCTCTCTTGCTCTCTCTCTCTCTCTCTCTCTCTATCTCTCTCTTCTTTCAGCCCTCCTCTTTCCGTCTCACACTCAACAGATGCATGCTCACCTCCGAATACAGAGCCCAATATTTCAGTTGACTCTAAGCCAAGGAAACACAAAGAAAAAGACTAAAACATATGCAATACTGTCATCCATGCAGCTACAATATAATGTTAGATTGTCAGTATTATTTAGTCTTAAAAGTGATGGCACAACACACAAATTGACATAGACACACATACACACACAGTCTATCATCTTTTTTCTAAACCAGACAGTTTGCAGTATTTCCCCCCTGAGCAGTGATTGGCCTCAACGACCCCCACTGTGGAGGTGTGAGAGAGATCGTTGTGGTCTGACCCCAGATAGAGGATCAATCTTGCCCACTGATGATAAGAATTGATTTTCTCGGCCTCCCCAGTGGCAGCCACTGTGAATTAAAGAACCCCTATTTCAACCATCCATCAATCTATCCACACCATGCAACAAAAGGTAAAAAATATCACATCCATTCATGTTTATGACTCATTCTAGATGATTTCATGTGATGCCTTAAACTTGAATTGAGTGTTTTTGTCCCCAAAAATGCATGTTAATGCTAAAATGGAAGATTTGTTTACATGTTATTTATTTGAGGAAGGGAGTCCTTGTGAAGGTGGAAAATACTGAATGTCTGCTGAGATATTTAATGTTTAAAAAGCATGTGCTGCCCCCTGCTGGGTGTCTCTTTTCTGTGTTTTACTTATTTTAGCCTGAGATGCATCACCGTATTGAAACTCTGTCAAGCATGCTAAATTCAGATTGACACATGCGGCCATTTTTATAGCTAAATATTCCAGAGGGAGAAAGGACATACTGGATGATTTTGGTCATGTGGGATGGTATTTATTGGAGTCTACAACATTTCAGTTGATTTTGAAGATTTAGGACAGGGTTTTCCTGTTTTCTAATAGTTTATATTACTATAAATCAATAAAATCTTTGGGTTGGGGGCAGCTGGTCAGATAAAACATGTCATTTTAAAAAGTCATCATGGCATTGTGATGGGCATTTGGTATTATTTTCTGATTTTTGTATGTGCCGTTTTTGTACATTTGATGGACTAAATTGGTGATTTTTTAAAGGCAAATATTTAAATGTTTATTTCTTGAATAGTTATTACATCACATTTCTATCTAACAGCGTATTGTATTGAATCCATGCTATGTATGCACTGCGTGAAACACTCATGTCACACTTATCTTGGTGTGTGTGTGTGTGTGTGTGTGTGTGTCTGTGTGTGTGTGTGTGTTCTGAAATGCACTTCAAATCAGCCCTTCTTTGTTATGGGTATTCTTTGTTAAGATGATGAAAATATTTGTATTATCTTTCCAGTATATTTATTGTGTTGCTCTTTTGAATGACAATAGAAGTGTTAAAAAATAGGTTATGTCAAATTATTATATATATTATATATGTATATTATTTTTCTTGTAAGCAGTCCTTGGCTGAAAAACAGTTGAGAACATCTGGACTTAAATCATAGTAAAAAATGCCAGTAATTTTTACTTTTTCTCACATGGTTTGTTGATTTAATTTAGAAATTGTAATCTGCTTGCACTGCAGATAATAGTGGTGACACTGAAACCCAATCAGGTTCATACATGCTCTCTTCTAGGGAATACTTGTAATTATTTAAAAGGTGAGGTTACTCAAATGACATTTTCTCACTTATCTTAAGATGTCACAACAAAAATGTTACGTGTTATGCTCAGTTGATTCAGAAATTTATAATAGAACAAACCTAAGAGACCCAGGTAGAATATGGAGAAATGACAACATAAAATGGTGAATAAAAAGAACCGCAAAACAGACAATTGAACTTCGTCTTTATTCATCATGACCTAAATTTCAAAAACTGTCAAACAATAAAGTAATGCACCAAATCAAACATCAAAAGTGCTGCATTTACCCAAAACATCAGCATTTCAAAAATAAGTTTTGCTTTGAGGCTTTTTTTTTTAATGTCGACACACCTCCAATATTTAATCAAGGAACTGAAAAGTACCTTAGTGAAAACAAAATCTGCTTTAGCACAGAGAAAAACAATGAAACACAGCAGTTTTGGTCAGTTGCTGGTAAGGTAACACAGTCTTGCATTTTTTTGTATTAAGTTCCATTCACTGAGGTTGCAGAAGGCACAAGTGCATCGTTCATTTCATGGAATTGCGCTTTTAGCTTCACTTAGTTTATCTCTGGAAAAATAAGACTGTGCAAGTGTACATACAACACATTAAGCTCTCTCTGATCCCAAACAATAACGTTCAAGGAACCTTTAATTCCCATTAAACTGGCAGTGTATAACCAAAGCCATATTTCATGATTCTCTGCTATGTACAGTTCATGAAGACAAAAAAGGAGTTTCCGAGATATCTTAAGGTTTGTAGTGAATTATGGATAAACATGTACGCCAATGCCATATTAGGAGTGTAAACATTGGGAATATTGTGGCCTATAGATTTAAAATGATGATGTTATGTACACCAAGTTTGTGTGCCTCTCATGTATTAGCATTACATCCGACAGTGGTAATCATCCATTATATAAATAATTATTCAACCATGTTTTAAAACCCCAGAGGGATCGTTAAATAACACTTAGCGTTGTTCTGTATATATTTCCAGAATCCTAAGACACTTCCATCCAACTAGATGGTAAAATATTCTGTCTGCTGCACAATAAAAAAAAAATTCTTTAGCCAGTTTCCCAAGTTCCAAATCTATTTCCCAATCCAAACAAATAAGGCAACTGGCGAGTCACCTGGATAGGAAACAAGTCGCAAGTTGGGAACAGTTTTAAAATCTTTTTAATTGTGTAGCAGATAAAATATGTTCTCATCCAGGTGGTTAAAACAGTCTTAGAGATCCTGGAAATACCTTAGGTGCAACAGTAGGTGTTTTTAAACTTTCCAGGGAATTATTTCTCAGAAAACCAGATGATTTTTACTGGGATTAATGTTAATACATGAGAGGCACAAACTGGGGCTAGCTGTTATGATGCTGTTAACCTACGGGCCATGGCGCTTCATCACTTTACTTGCCATTGTAGCTTTTTTATTTGCATCCGCAGCAGTATGTACAATGTAGTGCAGGTTTTTTTTTTTGTTGAGGCACAAAGGTCACGAGGTGTTCAACCTGGCAACCGGACACAGTTTCCACTAATGCCACAGAGCCCCATTCTGTGCCAGAACAATCAAGCCATACACTGGCCTATATACTCCGCATGGGCTCCACTTCTGTTAGTCTTTCCCATCAGTCCTCTCAATCACAGCACGTTGGGTAGGTAAAGCGAACAGAGCAGCATGTTCTGTCCCAGAGCCGGGAAGCGTCTGAAGGCCTCCCAGGCATCAGAGAATATGTTGTACTTGAGAAAGACGCGGTGCTCCAGGCTGGTGGGCAGGCTGACGTCCCTGCTCATGATGTAGATGCCGTCGTTGTGCAGCGTGCACGTCAGGTTCAGGCCAGACTTGGATGTGTTCTCCTTCAGCTGGATCCACTCCCCAGTGGAGACGTTGTAGGACTGCACCGTCAGCACGTCCTCCGTCTGGCTGGGACGCCGCTGCCGCTGACCCACCTCCAGCTCGTGGGTGTAGCCACCCACCAGGTAGATTGTGTCCTCCACCGACAGCATCTGCTGCTTGCGGATGTGCGCCGGACAGGACCGAAACACTGTCCAAGTGTCAGAGGTGGTGCAGTAACGGAGAACACTTGTGTTCCTGTCTGTCAGACACACAAAAAAAACTGTTAAACTCAAAGACACAAAGCTGAAAGAAACATGTGGCAGCACCAGTGGTGTAGTTGTGGTTATTTATTTATTTTATTAGGGTTAAGGCCAAGAAAATACCTGTACAGCATTAGGGGTGAATTAAATTGGGTAAATTGCTTGCTGTTATTAAAGAATTACTGTAAGCTTTCTGTAATAATTGAAACCAACTCATGTGTGAGATTGACTTTTTAATCAAGTTATCTAGTTTTCTTCAAAATATGCCCTCAGGCAGCAATAACTACTCTAACATCCTGTGGACCCAACAATGCCAAGACCAAAATAATTGAAGTTGTATAAGTGATAATACACGGCAGTGTCCTCCTGATTTTGAAAATACCAAAAACAAAAAGGTAAAAACGCCTCAATGCCGTGAAGTGAAGATGAAGAACTTTCTATGTTGCTGACTGTTACCACTATTGTTAGCTGTGTTATTATTAGTCAAGATATATGATACTGAGCACAAAGCATCATCAGAAACACTCAACCAGGCCTTCATTTATTTTCACATAAGCAATATTGTAGCATCAAGGCACACATTGCTTGTTTCAAAGACTTTTTGTGGCCATCAATGTTTCTAATGTGTACCAGTTTATATTGTTTGTAATTGTATGTGTGTTAACACTTATACCAACCTCTTGCAGTGTATCCACCCATAACGTAGATCATCCCTTGACATTCACAGGCAGAGAACTCAGCCAGTGGGTTGGGCATCGAGGACACACAGGTCCACCAGTCCTGTTCTGGGCTGTAACACTCCACTGTGCCCAGACTCTGGCCTCCTACCGCGTACATCTTCCCTTGTACTGCCAGCAGCTTGAAGTTGGACCTAAAGGAATAGATGCAGTAAGTTAAACACGATAGCCGCTATTTGATATTTGAGAGAAAATATGTAGTAATGTGTTCTACCTCTTTTGGTTGAGCGAAGCCACCTGGTTCCACTCGTTCCTACAGGGGTTGTAGCAGTGCACCGCAGAGATCTCCTGACTCGTCATCCTGTACCCACCGACTATGAACAGGTAGTTATCGAGGACAGCTGAGCCATATCCTCTGACGTTGATCATATCTGGAGGCAGGTTGTTTGCGAGCGGTTTCCAGCGCTGCTCCACCTCTCCATACCTCAGCATAGACCAGGGTTCATCCTGATCGGGCACGTCCAGGGAGAGACAGGTGAAGTCTCCGATGGCTACCAAGGTGGCGGTGCCTTTCATGCGCATCTCCCTGACTTGGTCTCTGACAGCAGAGGGGAGGCTGCTGAACTCTGGCCGCCTCAGCATGGGATGATAGTAGCAGCTCATGTATTTGAGGCAAGCATTACGCAGATCATGAGTCCCGTAAACTTCAGAGAGGCTGTACAGGTCCACGCAGTTGTCCAGCCGGATCTCCGAGGTGAGGAGCTTGAGGATGGAGGTGACCTGTAAGAAGGAGGCAGTTTCAATCAGGTCCTCCAGAGTCTCGTTGACAACCTGAACCTTGGAGGTGTTGATGAACTCCAGGACCAGCTCCAGGCCGGGGACACTGAGCCCCTGCAGCTGCACCGAGTCCTCGGTGGACTCCCTCATCCCGGAGCTGTACAGTGCACGGAAGTAGTCGCTCTTCTCTATCAGCTTCTTTTTATTCACCTCGTAGATTTTGTCATCCATGACGATGGCAATAATCTGCTCAGATGACATGGCGAAGCGTGTTTTTATCTTCCAGGCTGAGTTTTGTTTTTGCTCGCCCTTTGTCAGCCTCCTTCGGGAGTCACCGTTTACATTTCACCGGCGAGGGAGCTCTGTGGCCGGTCTATATATGGTAATGTTCAGCCCATAGATAGCCATGGAGCAACTTTCGTTAGCCGTGGAAGCTAACTAGGTAGCTAGTCACATAGAGATACTGCTGCTGCTGCTGTTGCTAAAACTAGCCAAAAGTACCTTTTCTTCGCATTAGCATTCCTCGACAGTCCGGTAAAAAACTCGTTCCAGTATCTAAATAGTGTAGTTTATTTCTGACATTGCCGGTAACCTTTCCCATTGCATTTTATAAGCCTTTAACGGGACAGTGCAGAGCTTTCTAACGTTAACTGTTTTGATTCTGCACCGTACGTCACATCCGGGTGTCATACTTCTTCTTCGTGAGGCTATTTCGGCAGAGCTGTTGTTTGCTGCTGCCATCTGCCGGTAAATATACATATTGCTTCACATAAAAAAAAAAAATCACAAAATAAATAAAATATAAAACCACATAAAAAACTAGCATTTAAAAAAAACTGAAAGTTAGCTAAACGTATTTCCTTAATGGTCCCGAATCCAAAATCCTTTACTTTAATTCAAGTTTTTACACCTGTTACTCTACTGTACACAAGAAGGAAGAACGAGAATAAGAAGAAACAGAATAATAGATACAACAATCATAAAACAACAACAGAGTTATTATAGTAATAATATTGTATTATAATGATAAGCCTAGTTATATATATAAAAAATATATATATAATAAATAAAATAAAATAAATCTTTTTCCCAGCAAAAATTTCAATCAGCTTGCATCCTGAACTTAACTCTGATTCAGTCTCCGTACGACACTTTTGTTTTGAAAAATGATTTCAGTACACTAGTTTTACACCAGTGACAGTGTATAAAACAACCAATTCGAGTTGCACTGCAGTGGTTTGTCATGATTTTACCAACATGGATTACATGTTAAATGCATGTATGTAGTTGCTCTTGTTGTCTTTTAAATGTAATTTCATGTCTTTTTTAAGTCACTTTGGGTTTGAATGGTACTGTACAAACAAACTTGCCTCTCATCTTCTTAAATAATTTTAAATCCTCATTTTCCAGCACGGGGAATACTTATTGGAAAATGTAAACATTAATTAAGACTAAAGATGAAAAGATCTCCAGAACTTTAATTAGTTTGATTCCTATTCTAAAATAATAAAAAAAACTTACAGCAGATAACATTTATTAAAGGCTGTTTGGAGGCTTTGTTGACAAATGACAGTGGATGTAGGACATTATATTTTTTTTCAGATCAACACTAATAAATCTGAATGTGGACCTTTTAACCTAAACTACATTGTATTGCACAATGTAAGTGTTATTCTCAAAGCTGCTACTTATTTGTCAGTGCAGAGTTATAATAAGCTCAGCAGGCCTGCTTCCTGTTGTATATATCCAGCTGTCAATCAAGATAACGTGTGTCTTATCACACTCCTGGGGTCAGGGTCTAAGGGTTTAGCTGAGCAAGTAGTGAAACGACCAGTAATTCTACAGGCAGTGACAGGCGGTGGTGCCTTCAAAATAAGAGTATAGAGCTTGCGATAAAATATTAATGTGCTACGATTATATCAACAGCTTCGCCGGTGTCGATGTGTTAAATCTGTAATTACACATAAAGGAGCCGTTACCTAATCAATAACAGCATATAGCTTTTATTTTCTAATTTTAGAGTCACTTTGAGGTTGAATAATGCCGTTTCTGGGTAGAAATACTAAGATAAGATAAACATACAGTTAACCTACATAGAACATAATCATACATTATCTCATCCAATACGCCCCCCTGCAAACATTTTTAATTAGCAATTATGTTCTTGATTAATCAGTATGAGGAATAATGTCTAGTTTAGTCTTTTAATTTGTCTAATGTTAGAAAATAGGGAAAATGCCCATGGTGAGTTATTCAATTTACTTGTTTAACCAAAGAATAAAGGTACATTATACTGTGCCAAATCTTGTCGTTTACATCAAATCTATATTCTCACTCTTTAAGGTAGGGAGAACCATGGTCATACACATATGTCTATGGGGATACGGGAGTTTTAATTTTAAAGCTGGGACCGGAAGTATGTTTTTTGTGTCTTTTATTTTTTGACACCGTCTGTCTTAATAGCAGAGTGGGTGGAGGACAAGCAGGCGCATCAATGACAGGAACGTCTCCATAAGCACTGACCGCTCGGCCTGTTTCATGTTCCGGGCTCCAGGCAGCGGACAGCCGGCTGTTTGTGATCCGAGCTGAGGATGCGGGAGCAGGTGTGGGTCGGCTGGTTCCCCCGCTACCTTGTACTCATCATCACCGCTCACACATCATTTGTGTCCGCCGACCTGCGGCGGCCGTGCGATGAGGTGAGTGCGCTTATTATAAGCTGTGCAATATCCTGATCCTGCTACTTGTAAACACAACTGTGTTGCTTTTTAAAATGCCAAAATTTGATGGTTCTTTAAAAATATATTTTATTCTAATCTAGAAATGACGTTTATCACATATAGCCTATGTTGATGTGATAATCAAGTCAAGAAAATGGCCATAGATGTAGAGAATCTGGCCTGCAACCACATTAGATAAAAGGCTTCTCATAATGCACAATAATAAAATGCAATTTTCCATTTTTATATATTGGTTTAACGCTGGATCTAAGCGAGAGCACACGGTCCTCTACACGCCGCTGATCGGCTTAAAATGCGGTTCCTGTTGACCAGAAACACGCTCCATGACGAGCTGATCTGTCTGCTGGCTCCCATCCCTTCTCCCCCAGCCTCCAGCAATGGTGGGAGAAGTAGGCTACTCAGAGCTTTTACTTCAGTAAAAATAACAATACCACAGTGTAGAAAATATTCTGTTACAAGTAAAAAAATCATGCCTTTTTTTTAGTGAAAGTAGCCTATAAAAATATTAGCATTATATTATATAACTGGATTATAACTGCTGATGCATTAGTGTTTATTATTTTATTGTTGCAGCTGGTAAAGGTGGAGCTAATATTTATTTTATATATGTTTATCTGCTGGCTTGTGAATTTCCCCACCAATATAGGCCTGTATACAGTTTTATCTTAATCTTTCATATTCCATCATGCTTTATTGGTTGATCATATTTTGTATTATTAATCAGAATCTGCAAACTACAGTTTATTATTACATAAACAACATCATAGCTGCTGGATATAGAAATGAGATGACATTCAACTCAATCTTTCAGTGAGTTTGTCCAGTGATGGTCTAAAATACAGTTCACTTTTCCACTCTGAGAAGATGTTTGTAATTTTCTGGATGTTTTTGGCATCAAACATTTAATACAAAATACATTTAATACAAAATATCAGCAGTCCAAAAAGTGTAGTGTCCGTTTTTCCTTACAACACACATCCCAAAACCCCCACTCCTATAGTCTCTCGACCCAGAGGATGGCTAGTTCCATCATTGAATTTTATCTCCTGCCCCCCCCCCCCTTCTCTCTTCTTCTCATCAGTCTCCATGACAACCAGTGTGAGTCACCTGGGAGACCAAAACACATTAGCTAGTTTTTTGTTTTTTTTATCAGTTGACCTTTCCCCCGACTGTTGAGCACATTAGTACTGGTAACAGCCCTCTTGTTTGTCCAATAAACAGCAGGTGAATCTCATGTGGCCATGTTAATAAAGTGGTTGAACCTCACATGGCAATCCAATTGTTTGTGTTGGGAGGGGAGAGGGGGGGTATAGCATGAATGGTAATTTTGTTGTAGCAGAAAGGTGATTAGTTAGTTTTTCTGTCTCGCACACATCCTGCATCGGCAAACCGTCTCGGACTAATTCCTCCGTACACATGTCGCAGGTCATTGCTGTGATTGTTCCAGTTTAATCAGCTGCTACTTAGATGTCAGTGCTCTGCTGCAGCCAGCTGCCTGCACGCTCTGATGATTGTCTGCCTAGTTGAACAGCAGGATGAGGGGAGGCGATAGAGATCTGCCAGAGCGAGGCTTTGGACTCAAAGGAAGTCCCATTAGAAGTACAAACCAGGCCATATTTGATTCTGCAAGATTGCATCAAGTACAAAACCGATTTGAAGGCTTTGACATTTAGGTTTTCAAAGGTTGAAATGAGAAAGAGAGGAAGCAAGACATTGGATATCAATATAAGATCTGTTTGCTGTCCTCCTGCATCATTTTTACAGCTTTAACACACCTGAAGTCCACATCTAAATACCACCGTGGCGAAAAATATATTATGAAATTGCAATAATAATTTCAGACATAGGCTAGCTGTTTTCCCGGTTACAGTCTTTATGCTAAGCTAAGCTAACTGACCGCAGCCTAATATCCTAACAATTTTCTCACCTAACTCTGCAAATAAGCGTATTTCCCAAAATGTCAAACGTTTCTTGTAATAACTAATAAAGTGTATTTAGAGAGCATTTTTGTCAAAATCATAATAAAAATATCTTTGCACACCTACATGTGTGTCAGAGGGCTACAAAATGTGAATAAAAGTAGAAAAAAAACCTGCACAATTAGGTGTTTTGATATTTATTTGATACAATGTTTTGGTCCAAATAATATATCTGTCGATAAAGATTGTTTTGACAAAACAAAATGTATTAAATTAATATGAAATAAACGAGATGAGTTATGAAACAGTGTGCTGGAGTTTTATTCTTTATTTTATTCCATATTATGAGGATTTTTCTAAAATGAAGTGCTTAAAAAAAGTAAGAGGGATATAGAATCAAACATGTTTAAAGGCATTTTGGGAAGAAAATAGATGTTGAAACCAGCAAGTCTATAACCTGTAATATAGGTCAGATCTTTTAATAATTATTACCATAACATTATCTCTAGCTCTTGTTTCTATGGAGATTAAATAAAAGCACCTCATTATAGTTTTCTTTGGACAAAATGTCCTAAATGCATGTTCAATCATTTCATATGATTAGCATAATGTCACAACCAGTCCTTGGAAAGAAGCGACTGCACAGATGACCAGAATGTTGTGCTCTTAGAGGACCATTAGTGTTCCAGTGGTTGGTTGCCGTGGTGATCAGGGTCAACCACCACTTTTACGCATGCTTTTACATTGAAACCAGATCAATATGCTTTATCCTCTGGAGACCATGAATGTCAGTACAAGATTTAATGTCATTGCATCGAATAGCTGCTGAGATATTTCAGTCTGAACCAAAGTGCTCCATTGGATGGTGTATTGATCTTTGTGTGTATCTGTATGTGTGTTCCGCAGACAGACTACTACTACCAGTACACAGAGTGTGACAGCACAGAGTCACGATGGAGGGTCGCCATCCCTCTCAATCCAAGCTCCTGCTCAAACCTTCCACCTCCAATCAGAGGAACAGACTGCTGTAAGCACTATGTGTGTGTTTCTGTGTGTGTTTATCTTTATGTGTGTGTACTTGCTTGTCAATGTGACCCTCTTTTCCTCACTGCCTCACAGCTTTCTCATGTCCGGCTGGGAAGTTCTTAGAGATGACTACACAGCAGTGCACGCCGTGTGCGGCCGGCTCCTATTCGCTGGGCAGCGGCCTACGTTTTGACCAGTGGGACGCCATCCCTGCTGGCTTCGCCAGCCTGGCAAGCTTCTTGGACCCCGGGCCAAATGGAGAGGACATTCTGGCCTGTAACAGGTGACACAAACACTCACGACCATACGTTCCCCACAGGATAACATGGAGCTGAGCATACAGCCATTGTTTTTTGCTGGTTTGCTGAGTGTGTTTTGTCCATGCGGCAGCTCATCATGGACGCCACAGGGTGTGTATCTGGAGTCGAACCGCGACGAATGTACAGTGTCTTTGGTTTACGCCGTCCATCTGGAGAAACAGGGCTCCGTCTCCTTCACCTACCAGTACCCTGACAACAACATCTTCTTTGAGTTCTATGTAAGCACTGCTTCCTACTGTACATTACAGCCTAAATGTATTTATTATATGGCTAAGCTACGATATTAACATGTGTTCAGGTCCAAAACGAGCAATGTCAAGAAATGGCCCAGACTGATGACCAGAAGTGGATTAAAGTCACCAACAATGGAGAATGGGACTCACACACAGTGAGTATTTGACTCCGCTTGTGTTGAGAGGGGCTGCATTATAGTTTGTATGTGCTTTTTATTTTTATTTATTTTTATTTTTAGGTGAATCTGAAATCCGGTACGAACATCCTGTATTGGAGAACCACCGGCATCCTGGTGGGAGGGAAGATGGTCAAACCCGTGCTGCTCAAGAACATCCAAATAGAAGGTAAAACATAAGCCAAACACACAGTATCAATAAGGCATTCGTGAGCTTTATGAAGATAAATTAAAAGAAATCGGTTCTCAGATGTAAATTATAAATATGTCCAGGTGTGGCCTACACATCGGAGTGTTTCCCGTGCCGGCCTGGCTGGTTCAGCTCGGCCCCCGGCTCATCATCCTGTCAGCCGTGTGCCAGCAACACCTTCTCCATAAAGGGGGCATCCTCCTGTACAACCTGCCCTGAACACTACTACTCACGTATGTACACATGAATCAACACTAGTATGTCACTAGCTGTCTATTGTTGTCTTAATCCAGTGAGAAGTGATAAAGAAAATATGGGAAGCTGTAATACCAAAAGTAAGTTTTGTGTTAAATCAGCCAATCATCATCTACCTTGCTGAATTTAAATGTAACTTAAATAGAAAAATCAGAAAAGATATTGTATAGTCCAATGGTACATTTCTGGTACATTTTAACTCAAACAAAACAAAACCTCCTTTTATATAATCCCTCAAATTTGGTTATTTAAGGTTTGTTTGACACATTTATTTAATAACTGAACAATGGTGTGCACTGTTAAATTATTTATGACAGTAACTGTAAATGTAACATGATAGGACAATTTTTACTGTAACTGGAAATTATTTCATTGTAACCAAGTAAACACAAAAACTGCCCACTTCTTAGACACATCAAGTTATAACATAATAAAAAAAAATCTATTTAGGACGTTGTAAAGAAAAAACTTAAAGCCAAAGTAGATTAGAATGTTTTTTGGCCCTAAAAAGAGATTATGATTCGGCAGAATATCTTTTGTTCTGCACTTTGTATTTGCATATCTGCCAACCCGTACGTGATAATATCTAGAGCTACATTATATTGGCTGGACTCTTCTATTGACTTATAATATACAGTATATAAAAAGATATAACTGTTTCATGCTTCAACGTTTTACATTCTCTTCTGTAAAGTGAAAAACTAGTCATTTGGATTTACCATTTAACGTCACATTCTGGTCGTGCATGTTTTCTCTGCATCATCATTGTCTCCTCCACCTCTGTCAGATGAGGGATGGGCAGAGTGTAAGGTGAGGCCGCCGTGCTCAGAGAAGGATTACTTCCAAATCCACACGGCCTGTGACAGCGAAGGAAAGGTCAGCAGCATCCACACGTTTCACATTTCACACAAACACACACACTTTTTTACTACACAAGGACAAGTACACCTGCCAAAGATAAATTGACAATTATGTTGTTTTTTTATTTAAATTTCTAGGTTAATGTACACAAATTAAACTAAAAATAATACTACATATAAAGACTTTTAACAACATTTTTATAAGACAAAAACACCCATGATTGGTTTTATATTTAAAACATGATAAGCTTTCCTGTTTTTTTTGGACTAATTAACAAAAGGACATATAATAAATGATCCCTGTTTGCATGTATCCTTCTGTTCATTTCCTTAACGCACTACTTCGTCACACAGAAGGATAATCCTGCCTGTTTTTACTGTATTACATTTAAATTGATAAGAAACAGTGGATACAGAAACTAGAGAAGTCACACGATGTGATGAGAGAGGAAATGATGACTTAGTGAACATTTTGCATGTAATCTGATCCAAAGTCAACAACACAACCTTGGCCCACATGAGTAAGCACGATGACGTTTAACCCTCGTATTGTCTTCCTGTCGACCATGCACTTGTTCTCCGGTTTGGTTTGCCTGTTTTATAAAACATAAAGTAGCCTATAAATGATCACCCAATTCTGTGTTACATCTTTTTGGCCAACGTCATGACTTATTACCACTAGTTTTACACTTCTTTATGGAATTGAAAATCTCATTTATATGAAATTACACCTAATTACTGAGTAAAAAATGCAGCAATTAGGAATTCTCTTGACTAGTAGTTAAGGTCAGAGAAACATATGTTTATGGAGATTTTCTCCTGGGTGGACCATAAAAGTACTGATCATAAATTGGTACTGATGGAAATTTGGTTGAATAGAAAGCCATGTTTCTGACATAGAAACCCGAGGACAACAGGAGGGTTAAAGAACAGATACAGAACAGATATTGCTGATAGTGTAGTTTGTTTTTTATGTACAGTATCTCAGTAAGTTTTACTCCGGGTACATTTCTTTCTTCTATATTTGTATATTCGTAAAGCCCCTCTATGAGAATATGCTGATCAGGGGGGATCATAACCTCTGTGATTTGTCGGTTACAGACGCAGGTGATGTATCGTTGGGTGGAGCCAAAGATCTGTGTGGAGAAGATCACAGGGGCCGTGGAGCTGCCTGTGACAGGACAGAGAGAGCCCTGCCCCCCCTGCAACCCTGGCTACTACAACAGCAACGACTCCACCTGTTTGCCCTGCCCACCTGGGACCCATTCAAATGGCACACACGGTAAACCTGCTCCCACCTGGGACGTACTGTTACCGAAGCAGTGGTGCTGTTTTCATATAATTTGGATCTTTTTTAATCTGTATTTATCTAAGGAAAGTCAACTAAACAGAGAGAACTCAGATGGATTATCCACTCCTGAAAAGATCTTCTTCTGCAAACATAATGTTTTACTAAAGAGTAAAAATGCCATTGTTGTATCTAAATAAAGCTTGTGTGTTTGTGTGTGTGTGTGTGTGTGTGTGTGTGCCAGTGTGCACTAAGTGCCCTGCAGGTACAGAGCCAGTGTTAGGTTACGAGTATAAATGGTGGAATGTACTGCCCTCCAACATGAAGACTTCCTGTTTCAATGTGGGCAACTCCAAATGTGACGACATGAACGGTGAGCACAATAACAGAGTTCACACCTCACAAAATAATTTACAATTGCGTTAAAGTCAAAAGTACTTACTAATGCAACAAACGATCTAGAATGAGTGAGATAACATGTGTGGATCATGTCTGTTGTCCATCAGGATGGGAGGTTGCAGGGGACCACATCCGCAGTGGGGCTGGCACTTCAGACAATGACTACCTCATCCTTAGCCTGCATGTGCCTGGCTTCAAGTAAGTATGTGTGCTTTCTATCTGGGGAGATCTGATTGTTTCTGTGACAGATTTGTTATTATCTATGCAAGTGTGGACACCATAGAAAGAAATCAAGAGAGCTGTCTTAACAGAGAAAAAGAGGGTTTAACTTAACTTAACTTAACCATACAGTATTTCTATGTCTATATCATCTTAGTCTCTGCCTGTGTTTGTGTTTTTGGTGGCAGGGTCCCAGCCTCACTTTCAGGGATGACCGGCAGTGAGTTCGGCTCGATAACCTTTGTGTTTGAGACCATCTGCTCTGGCGACTGTGAGCTCTACTTCATGATGGTATGTGCTTTGATTGTGTGTGTTTGGTAGTAATTAAGGGACTTATTTGACCAGCAAGCCAGAATAGTCACGTTTGTCTCACTGCGGTCCTGTTTATTACAGTGTTCTGCAGATTGTTTAGTAATCCAACCTGTGTTTTCCCCATCTAACTGTTTTCCTGCGACACCCCCTGCAGGATGTGAACAGAAAGAGCACCACAGTGGTGGAGTCCTGGGAAGGCAGTAAAGGGAAACAGTCATACTCACACAGCATGACCAGGAACGACTCTGTCTCATTTACATGGGCCTTCCAGAGGACTAACCATGCTCTGGACGTAAGTGAACTCACACACACATAAAGTACCTTATTCCCTTTCATTTAAACACTGGACATGTCATTCACGTCTTTGAAGGTATAATTAAATTATTTGTCAAATTATTTTACAAGGAAGTGCAAATGTGACAATAAATGCACTTTCATTATATATTAGGATTATATACCTCAACATATGTGTCTATCCTGTGTATGTATGTTTGCAGGTGCGTCATTATGTCAGTGACATGGTGAAGCTGTACTCCATCAGCGTGACAAACGTCCTGGATGGGGTGGCGTCATCATGTCGGGCCTGCGCTCTGGTACCCCATAACTCACAGCAGGCCGGGTCGTCCTGCGTCCCCTGCCCTGCAGGATTTTACATCGACAGAGACACCAACCGGTGCCAAGAGTGTCCGCCTAACACACACCTGGCAGGGCGCCACACCTACGGCCAGGATGCATGCGTCGCCTGTGGGCCTGGAAGTATTAGCAACAAGGTAGAGAGACCTCCTTTTCTGGGGATTTTGGTACAAGTGCTGATATTATTCCTGGGTTTTGGTACAGACACCAAAACAATCCTTATTTTGATAATTTACTTTAAGAAATATAAATAGTTAAATATTATAAATAATAAAATAGAAAATAAAAAATATAATAAAAAAATTATAAATTGTTTTTTTGGGGGGTAATTAAAAAGAACATTGAAATAGGAAAAAGGGTCATTTTGACCCAAGGACAACATGAGGGTTAAGCCAAAGTGTCTCAACCTTGGGGCCAGGAGTGCTTTTTGGGCCACATAAGACTACTAAAACCAATACATTACAAACTTTTGAAATAGTTTTCATATTATATTTCTGTATGAACCCTTTGGAGCTCTCACCATGGTTCTGAAAACCAAAAATAGAAAAAACATATATGAAAACTTGACATGTTTGTTTGGAGAATTTCAATCTAAATGTGGTGTCAGTGGCCAGATCAATTTCTAAAAATCCTGTTGTAAGTGCTAAGCCACTATAGGCTTTATTTACAGTTATTATGGAGTAAATAACAGATTGCTTCATTAAAGGTACTCTAAGCAATGCCACGCGTCACATACAGCAAACATGTCCTCACTATCCTATTATTCATCACTACTATATCACTACTGTTCCTCGGCGTCCTTGAGTGCAGAGAAAGGCGCCTTTAAATAAAATGTATTATTATTATTACGATGCGCTAGCTGCCTGTCCCCTGAACACTCTGTAAGAAGAAGTGCCGTCAGTCAACATCGCTTCAGAAAATAAAAATGGGATGTTGCAAGTCTCTAATTAAATAACCACATAACATTTATTTTATTTATTGTTTTTACTCATTATTTACCATTATCATTAGTTTGTACTGTCCATAGTGCATCTAATATGTTGCATGTTGAGAATTCATGTGTTTCCTTTTCTTTCAGGAACACTCTCGTTGCTACAGCGACTGCTCCTTCTCCCACACAGAGAACAACCGTACGCTGACCTTTGACCTCAGCTCCCTGAGCGACGTGGCCTCGCTGACCATCGGGCCGAGTTTCACCTCTAAAGGCACAAAGTACCTTCACCTATTTAACATCAGCCTGTGTGGCCACGAGGTAATTCCCACATACTCTATATCATTGCTATTCCAATGCAGTTAGACATCTGAGATTAGAGATTCCTTTAAAGCCTCTGAACACCCGCGCAGATGATTATAGTTACGCTGGCTGATTAAACCTCTGCTCAGGTTTAAAGTGAGCTGGAGCTTAGATGGGAATTTATTAGGTCACAAATCTTTTCTACCAATAAGAATGATAAAACTGTGTCCTGCCCTAACAGGTGCAACAAAGCTAAAAGGAGACTCAGTAAGATGTCAGTCAATCAGTCTAAAAACACCCACACAGTCCTAGGAAGAGGTAAAACCCGCAAGAATAACTGTATGGGTAACACCTGTATGGGTGTTCAGGGCCTTTAACTGGATGCTTTATTTTTTTTTTGGGTGGTGGTCCAAGAATGGGCGGGGGGTTTATTGTTCATTTTTGTTAAATTATATTTGGCCTGAAAATGATAGTGGTGTCTGGACTATTGATGTTTTTGTCAGCATTATTTTACTTTCCTTCACTCAGTCTTTAAAATTATTCCCACCAGACTCCATATTAAATATTCCTATAGTTCCCATTTTCTTAGTTTGAAGATTTATTCACAATGTGAGAAGAAATTAAACGTTTTAACGTCACCCCAGTGCGATAAAGTGATTGTTTTTTAAGATGCAGTAAAACTTCAAGTGTAACCTAGCAACTGACAGTTCATTTTCATGCTATATTACACATGTCTGTTACAGGGGACGAGAGGCGCTGTGTGCACAGATAACGTCACTGACGTGTCCAGCAAAGACGACCAAAGCGACTTGGCTCAGTTTGTCAACTCAGTGGACAGTTTCATATGTCAATCAACCATTATCCCAGCAGATGGGCGGGGTTTCAGGATGGCCATTTCCTCCCAGTCCATCAGCCTTGCAGGCGTTTTCATCGGTACGACGCTTGTTAAATGGCAACATGTGGCTCTATGACAACCAGCTTGTAATGTTTCCTTTAATATCTTTATCCATGTTTCTTACCAGGAGCAACAGTAGACTCCATTCTGGATGGTGTGAATGCTAAACCAGAGCTGTTTCCTGGAAACGTAAAGGATGTTCCAGACATAAACTTCTTCTACAGGTACAGTATGAGATATGGAGGCAGAGTGAGTGAGTGTATGTTTTTGCTGTGTTTAACTGGGTCCTTATTTTCTTTCAGGTCAACGCAGGCAACGGCTTCATGTGATCAGGGTCGCAGTTCAGTCATCACTGTTCGCTGCAACCCCGAGAAGTCGGAACGAGGAGAGCTCTCTGTGCCCAGGTAGGTGGAAATGTACTCTATGTATGAGATTGTGGTTTTATTTTGCAAACATACACTGTAAGAATGCTGGATAGATAATATGAGTCATGAATATAATACAACAAATTACAGAAAGTCTGTGAAACTCTCTGTGTGTGTTTGTGCAGCTCCTGTCCTGCAGGAACATGCGATGGATGTACGTTTCACTTCCTGTGGGAGAGCACCAGCGCCTGTCCGCACTGCACCGAGGACGACTACCACCGGATAGATGGAGCGTGCAAGGGAGGCGTCCAGGTAACACACCTGCTATCACCTGCATTCATTCTGTAACATCACCCTGACCTAAAACGAATCCAACCAGGGTTGTGTTCCAATGGTTGCATTTTGCAAACAGTTACAAACTGGTGAATTCTAATGAATCTTTAGTCTTTATAATCTGAAGTTTTTATTAAATCTCTAGCGTCATTTTATATTTATAAAGAAGATAACATTAATTTATAACAATTATCTAAGATGTAGCTTAAATAGATTTGATTGATTTTAAAGGATTCTGGTTCAATATATGTGGTTCAATATCCAGATATATTAATTGCATTTTTCAGTTTAGACTTTTTTAATTCCTTCAGACAAATACACAACAAAATCCCTCTGTGTGTTTTATGAAAGCATGCTTAAGACATTGAGATAAGACTAAACAATCTAAAAAATCAAAAAAAACTAAAACTAAATTCATACTGTCAATTTTTCATCATAAACACAAGACGTGTTTTGACAATGTCATATCTTCCAAATCCTCTGGCTTTTCATGCTAATAACCTAGAGCCAGTCAGTAAATTGATATCGACATTGATATATGAGACTAGATATTGTCTTAAGTTTTGGATTTCCTAATTTCGTAATATGACACAAGTCCTGTGTTTTCCTGGTTTTAAATGCTGCATTAGAGTAAAGTGATGTCATTTTCTGAACTTACCAGACTGTTCTAGCTGTTCCATTATTTGCCTTAACCTATTTAGTCCAAATTTTGTATTATTTATTATATCCAAAATACTGATGATTGTATATCACAAATCACATTGCGTAAATATTTTTTTAAAGCACCAATTTTCAACTCTACAATTTTGCCGCAATATCAACATTGATGTATTTGGTCAAAAAACATCCTGATTTTTAATTTTCTCCATATTGCCCAGCTCTAACTAACCTCACAAATAAAGCCATATACACATACTCCATTATTTGACTTATAATGCCAAATCTCTGCTTGCACAAGCAAAAAAAATTGGAAATTCTCCATCTGTTACCGTGCAGGAAACTCTGTTCTTGTGGAACGAGCCGAAGCTGTGCACCAAAGGCGTATCGCTGCCTCCCAGGAGCTCCTCTCCGTGTGAGGCCATCGCTCTGTGGCTGAAGGTTGGGGTTGGTGGCGGAGCCTTTGTGGCCGTGCTGCTCATCTCCCTCACCTGCTTTTTCTGGAAGAAAAACAAGAGGTTAGAGGCACCACCAATCTCAGTCAAGGCCAACATACTCATTAAGATCACCTTGTTATGTTGTTTAAAGGCAGAGACGTCAGCAGCTGTTTGTCAGCGACAGTAAAGCCTCTGACTCTTTCAAGAAGTACACATTGTATTTACAATTTCAAAAACATAGCCAGTTATGTCTTTACTTTTACTTTATTTGTTGTTTTTTACTTTAGTCATATTACCTTTGGTTTTAATAAGGGTCACCAGCTTTTTGGCTGTGACCTCTTAAAATGAAGTCTATTTGTGACCCTTTATGGGTTTTCTCCCTTAAAACACAAGTTGTGAGCAACCAAACCAGTTATATTTTAGTTATACTGTTTTTATTTTTAACAGATCATGAAAGAATAGAGAAAAGTGAGGAACAATTAACACAAATATACTTTTTCTTTTTTATCCACTTCATCATCTTGTGACCCCTTAACCACCTAACACTGGATGTTATAATGATGGATGTCTCATGATGACGGTGCCTCTGTGGTCTGTGGTCAGGTTGGAGTACAAGTACTCTCGTCTGGTGATGTCTGCGAACAAGGAGTGTGATCTGCCAGCTGCAGACAGCTGTGCGCTGGCTGAAGGGGAGGAACCCGACGACGACGTAGTCTACACCCAGAAACCCTCCCTGCTGGGGAAACTCCGGGCCATCGCCAACAAGGTATGTATCTTAATTTAAACAATTGACTGAGCAATAGCCAAAATCAGTTTCAGTTCTACTTTCCGAGCCAAACTGCAAAAACAGGTAATTTAGTCTCAAAGCTTCAGACCAGAACGAAAAAGGCATGTTTTTGCAACTTAATCATGAAGAAATTGTTTCAAAAAACAAGTTATTTAGGAAAGTGAAATAAACAACACAGGATAATTTGGAACCACAAATGTGAACCTCATGGTAGTGCTGCATGAAAAGACAGGAGATCATCAAAATTGTTAGGATTAATCTTCTTTACCATGAATGTAATTAAATTTCATAACAATCCATCCAATAGTTGAGATATTTCAGTCTGGAGTGATGTTGTTATCCTGAGAGCTATGCAGTTATAGCATGGGTAAAAATTAGCCACTTTCACAACTCCAGGGCTACGTCTGTCAAACATGTACCTTTTGTAGTGTAGTAACAGAACTGCCAAATAAAATCTTTAATATCTGTATCTTTCAGCAGCACAACGGTGGAGAAAGCTGTGAGTCCGTGCAGCTAAACTCCTCCCATTGTGATCGATGGGTCCTGGGATGAATAGATGCCAACAGAGAGAGAGAGAGAGAGAGAGAGAGAGAGGACGACAAATTTTGGAGGAACAGTCAGTCAGTGACAGTGTTAATCACTGCCGTGTTCCTCGTGAGCCCTTTGGCCCCCTTCATTGTGTGTGGCGGCACCAATACAGACCTCATACTGTAGGCTACTTCCAGTTTTTACTGAAAACCTTTGCAGATGCAAAAACTGGACAATGGCTTTTACTCCTATAGAATACACAGGAAACACTGTTGCTTTAATGCCATGGATGCTCAAGGGCGGCAACAAAAAAGAAAATCATGCTTTTAATATATTTTCTTTTTGTATATTTTGTATTTTTTTTGGTATCTTCTGTTCAGAGTCATGTATTTCTATCAATGTTATAATGATGAACCTTTATTAAAGTCCTATTTGACTTTGGGATGTGTGTGTGTGGATGTTTAGAGTTCATATAGGCCTATAGTAGCCTACAGTTCTCCAATAAAAAAATAGATTGATTGTGGAAAGAAAATTAAGAAAATGGTGAGAAACGGCTTTACAAAGCTTGTCTAAATTATTAAAAGATAAATGATAAGTGTTTAAAGGCAAAGCAGCAAATAGCAATTTGTAGTAGTAAGTAAAGTAAGCAAGTAACTAAAACTGTCAGATAAATGTAGTGGAGTACAAAATATAATATTTCAATCTGTAATGGAGTAGCTACTATAAAGTATCATGAAAAGAAAATACCCATGTAAGTACAAGTACCTCAACGTGTAGCCTAGGGCCAACTAAGCTACAGGCTACACAAGCTAGGTCTACTTCCTTTCCTCCACTGCAATTTGACTATTTTCTGTTGCAAAATTATAATTTGTAATAATTGAGTAATCTGTGTGATTCAGCCAGAATCGACAAATATTATTTATTTAACTTAACCCTTGTATGGTATCCGGGTCAAATTGACCCATTTCAAATGTTTACAAGAAAAATGGTACAAGTTACATTTTTCTACCTGAAAATCAATAGCCTTACCTTATTTTCTGTGATAAACATGTATTCCTGACTAAATTCAGAACATTCTGGATATGACCACTTATGTTTTTTTCCAAGATAAAAATAATCACATAGTAGATTTTTAACTTGAATTATAACCTTATGACAAAAAACTAGTAGAGACTGAATGCCTTCCCTAAACATATTTGTTATCTCAATTGTTTGAAATTGAGATAAAGACAATAAGATTATGAAGTAAAATTGTATTTCAGAATTGTTTTTAAAACCCCAAATAAGTCACGGGTCAATTTGACCCGAGGGATACTAAAGCATCCCGCAAGTGAAGACAATACAAGGATTAACAGCAATATTTACCCAACTAGGGTCTTTGCCCGGCTGGTCCCTCTCTCCAGCACCGACAGACACGCCTCCAGTCCGGGGTCCTTCCTCCGCCGGGCTCCGCCCTCTCTAGACACGGTACCCTCCTCTTCTTCTCTAGCCGTCGACGGAACTTCAAAGCAGACTTCTTAACCTTTTACAACCCTCGGATTTATGTTTCCACAACGAGTGATGCTGTGATAGTAAATTAGCAGAAGTGAAGCCGACATGTGAAACTTGTTTACCGGCTGAGTCTCGAGACGTTATCGGGGAGATGAGTTCATAGCCAACGGTAGGAAACCTAGCTTAACTGTCCCTCCTTTTTCTTTCCCCCCGTCGCATGGACATGAAAACAAGCGCGGCCTGAGCCTTCAGTGGAGCTGTTTTAGTTGATTGTAAGCAAAGTTAAACGTGTTTTGTAGTCACGAAAGTGTATAATCAGTGGATTTGGCAGTGATTCTAGCGCTAGCTTTGCGTGTTTTTTTTTACACCAACTGTTGTAAAACCGCAAACTTCAGCCAGTGACGTCACGTAGGACCAGAGCTCCTTAAGAGAGGACACCACTCTAATAATAAAAATGGGAGATAAAGCAGTTTAGTTTTCATTACAAACGTTTGTGCTCCATGGCGCACCAACTAGTCAAGTAGTCTATTAAAAATAGTCTATGAGTAGGTAAAAAGTCCATTATTTTCCAAATTCAAGGTAAATTCCAGTATGTATCACTTGAAGGTGTCAAATGTCTGAAACCACATGTGGGATGGGCCAGATGTTTTGCATGACAAATAAAAAGGTAACTAACTATAAACAGACCGCCGTTGGTCCAAATGTAAAGATGAACTTAACATCAAAATGCATTTTTGTTGTTGATGCATCAGTAACGTACAGTTTACACATTCAGAAGGAAAACAATATTTTTTAATTCTGTTTTTTAGTTGAGAAACACAACATGCTTATTTATAGTATAGGTAGGTCAAACCCTTTGTTTAATTTCTGACAATAGAAACAAGATTTAGCCGCAGTGTAACTTTTTTATGCACACACACTATCAGTTAAGAGTTTCAGGTTTCATGTGATCAGTAGGAATGTCTTACTAACAGGACTTTACAGGATCAACACACTTTAGCCTCGACATTTTAAGAATTCAGTTTCCAGTCCTGTGTTTTGAATTGCAAGAGTTTTGTCTGTAAACCTAAATCATCACTTTCACTGAGAGCTTGTACACAATATATAGTATAAATGTTTGTGTACACACTTGTGTTACAGATACCCCACTAGAGCTTCTCCGTTCTCCTGCTAGTTGAAGTGGTAAGTTTATCTCCTCCGTGTTGTGTTTGTGTGGTTTCAGCATGACTCCACAGGGAGGACATAATAATTACAGTTAGTGTGATGTTACGGGAAACAGAGGTTGGCGAGCTACAGTGTAATGTCTGGTTTATGATCCTGGTGACACAAACGACTTCCAAAAGATTAAAGAAGTTGCAAAAAACATAAAATTATGCCTTATACCGTAAAAAAGACCCAACCCCAGCCAGTTGTTAAAATGTATGACATGATTTTTGTATCCAGTGTGTCCACTGAGTCTTAAAAAGTCAACATATAGACAATTAAGGCACTTAAAAATATGAAGACTTTTTTTTAATACATTTTGACAACATACTATACTAAGACTTTTTTAAAGTGTTTGACAACAATGACAAATTGTGATGATGTACTACACTATGACATTTTTAAGGCTTTTTTCAACATACTATACAATAAATTTTTGACGGCATACTATACTATGACTTTTTTGTATACATTTTGACGACATACTATACTGCCTTTTTTACAACATAGGCCTACTATACTTGGACTTTTTGAAGATATGGTATTCTATAACTTTTTTATGACATTTTGATGACATACTATACTATGACTTTTTCATGATTTTTTCTGACTTTTTTTAACATACCATTACTTTGACTTTCTTTACTTTTTGACGACATAGTATACTATGACTTTTTATGACTTGAAGGACATAGTATACTATGACTTTTTTTAATAGATTTTGACAACATACTAAGACTTTTTGACGACTTACTACAGTATTTTGAAGATATACTACACTGATTATTTGACATACTATACTATGACCTTTGATACATTTTTACAACACACTATACTATGACTTTTTGTATACATTTTGACATTATAATACACTGACGTTTTTATGCCTTTTTTACGATGTAGGCCTATTATACTATGACTTTTTAAAGACATACTATATTATGAATTTTTATGACATTTTTACAACGTACTATGCTCTTTGAAGACATACTATGACTGCTTTATGGCCTTTTGATGACATACACTATGACTTTTTAATCAACATACTATATTATAACTTTTTTATGAAATCTTTACTACATACTATACAATGACCTTTAAAAAGTTATGACTTTTACGGCATCTTGCTTTAATTTATTGCTTTATCCCTGCACAATGTTTGACTGACATACATATTCAGTTAGAGCTTTTTATCTAACTATATACTGTTTAAAAATACAATTTTTTGCAGTGCCTGTCAATTAAATCATGGCTCGTGGTTGCATCTGCTGCGTTAAATACATGCTCTTCCTCTTCAACCTGCTCTTCTGGGTAATTATTACACATACACACACACACACAGTCAGAAACTGTTACCATGAATCAGTAGTAAGATCAAAATACCAACAGAAGTGTTTAGTTATCATTAAATCAACAGGAAGTTTCTGAGTTTCCTGTGTTTTTTGCAGCTGGGTGGGTGTGGATTGCTGGGTGTGGGCGTGTGGCTGTCGGTGTCTCAGGGCAGCTTTGCCACCCTGTCGCCCTCCTTCCCGTCGCTCTCCGCCGCCAACCTCATCATCACTCTCGGCACCGTCGTCATGGTAACAGGTTTCCTGGGATGCCTGGGTGCCATCAAGGAGAACAAGTGCCTGCTGCTGAGTGTGAGTACACTACAATACCCATCATGCATCACTAGTGGAGTTGTTTTGAGTATTCTTTAGTCGTGTCATGTTCAGGTTGTGTTGGAATTTTGAATGTTGACGCCACTTAGTGCTGCTAATGTGAGAGGTCATGGCCTACCACCAAACCTTAAGTTTTTTTGTCGTAATTTATATCTCAAAGCTGATGTGTATTTTTAAGTAAGGAGATCAAGTGTATTTGTTTTGCATTCATACAAATGCAACATTAGTGTATCGTGCATGTTTCTGATAATGGTGAATCATTTTAATCCGACTCTTTTCTTCGCTTTCTCCAGTTTTTCATCGTTCTTTTGATCATCCTTTTGGCCGAACTTATCCTCCTCATCCTGTTCTTTGTATATACCGACAAGGTAAGACTGTGTACCTTCATATTTATGATCCTCTCCTGCTGTGAGTGTGTGTGACTACTACTTCCATGATCCACCTCTGTTTGCCCAGGTCAGTGAAAATGCCAGACAGGACCTGAAAGAAGGGCTTGTGCTGTACAACACTGATAACAACGCCGGCCTGAGGGATGCCTGGAACACCATACAGGGAGAGGTAGAGAAATGTAGTAACAATCACTCCCTCTACTAGTTTTGAATCAAACTTTATTATCATCATCCTGTAATGCACTTTGTAACATCATCTGCTTCTGTGTCTCCTGCCTGTGCACCAGTGGCAATGTTGTGGTGTGGTCAACCACAATGACTGGTACTCCGCCCTGCATGACAACGTGGTTCCTGACCGCTGCTGCCAGCAGGTTTACCCAGGCTGTGGACGCAATGCCTCTAATACCTTCTGGACACGGGTCAGTGTGTTTTGGTTTACATCTTAAAATTGCTATTAAAGTTATTCTCTATGGCATTAAAATAGCTAAATACTGTACGGAGTGGTATCAATCTGTTCATCTAATTCATGTCATTGCAAGTGGACAAACATCATCAATGGTTGAAATATTGGAGTGCAGTTATATGCAGTTAGAACCAACTCTTTTTAGCTGGTGTGCACTACTAACATTTCTGTGTTTCTTCCAAACTAAAGATACCATTGTATTCATAAGTTGAGACAAGATTACAAAGACAAGCAGGGAATGGATCATCAGGCCTTCAAATTCTTGAACCTTTTGGAATTTTGTTGTCTGTATAACTGTCTTGACCTTAAACTGGATACCTTCTGATGTGCAGTACTTTTTTTTGTTTTCTAATTACTGTTGGTGTGTGTTTTTAGGGTTGCTATGAGAAGGTAGAGGAGTGGTTGGATGAGAACAAACACCTTCTGGGAACCATCGCCATGTGTGTGTTGGTCATACAGGTACGCAGCTCTTTATCCGTCATGACTTTGCATAAACATACACGCTGACTTTCTTAAGCCGAGTGGCGTGTTATCTGTACACATTTGGAGCTATCTGCATGTATGTCTACGCTCTATACACGCCACTTGCCGTGTTATCGCAAGTAGAAAGCAACGGTTGAGTTTAGGAAACGTTACATGCGGGTTGGGTTGAGGAAAAGAAGAACGGGGTTGGCTTTAGTAAAAAACAGAAACCGGCGGTTGAGTTTAGGAAATGGGACACAATCCCCAGTCTCCTGGGTAAAAGTCCTACTTCATACTACTCGCTACGGCATCAATTTGTACGCTATCTCAAGGTAATGTAAGTCAACGGAAGCCAAATGGCGTTGATAAACACGCTAAGAAGCAAGTATGCGTCTTGATAACACGCCAATAATGGCATAAAACAGCACTAGTTTCTTAAGTTAATGCTTTCATCCAAGATGATGTACAAGAAGTGCATTCAACCATTTAGATGTAAGAGTCATGTAAGTACAGTAACATTAGTAAATATGTTGAACTGCTGCATTAAGAAACAATGATAATAGTGCTTTATGGATGTGTAGGAAGGTGTTGTCTGAACAGATGAGTTCTCAGTCTGCAACAAAGATGTGTAGAGTTTCTATTGTCCTGATGTCAATTGTCTTACCATACCTTTCCTAAATACAATAGTATGGGAGAAGTTCTTATTCAAACTCTGTTTAAAGCAACATCTTATAAATGTCTTATTTGTAATGGTTTTGGTTTTTGTTTTCCTAGCTCCTTGGCATGGCGTTCTCGATGACACTTTACCAACAGATCCACCGAGCAGGGAAGAAGTATGAAGCCTGACCGGATCGATGTGGCCATTCCAAACTGTTAATATTGGTTACATAAGATATATCACCTTTTGTTTATACTAAAACAAATAAGCCAGTTTTAATGTGTGCCACTAAAGTCCATTATCTCACACTTTTCTTAGTTAGCTTTTTAAAATCACACTGGTTATGTTATGAAAAATATTTGTGATTTGCCTCTGACAATCACAACCGAGAGAAAAGACTGAGAAGAGGAAACGTAAGGAGAATGTTTGTGGTTGTTGAAAAGCCATGCCTGTGGACAAGTATTATGTATGGAGCGTTTAGAAGCATTTTATACTAATGTGTTCAATAAAAGCACTCTTCACAAATGGGGACTCAGGTGTACACAGGATCACTGACTCAATGACGTCCCTTTCTTTCACAGGCAGCACAAACATACTTTTATGAACATATACTATGACTTTATAATTTTTCAACATACTATACTGTGACTAAAAACAAAATTCCACATACTACACTGACTTTTTCCATAATATTTCTACATTCTATGCTAAGACTTTTTTTGACATACTATACTATGACTTTTTAAAATATTTTTTCCATACACTATACTATGACTTTTTAAAATATTTTTTCCATACACTATACTATGACTTTTTAAAATATTTTTTCCATAAACTATACTATGACTTTTTCCATATTTCTACATTCTATACTATGACGTTTTTTGACATACTATACTATGACTTTTTATAATAATTTTTCTACATATTATACTATGACTTTTTTCATAATTTTGTTAACATACTATATGACATGCTATATATACTATTTTTCATATTCGTTCCACTTGCAATACTAAGACTTTTCTACATAATATACTCTTTCATATTTTTCAACATACTATACTGAATTTTTTCAACATTCTGTGACTTTCGACATACTATACTATGATTTTTTCATGATAATAAAATTATTCTGCGGCTGTAGTCTCTGAATAACTGCTTTACAGTAGCAGAGATACATGAATAGAGAGGCAGATTTTAATCAACATTTAACATGACATTTATCTAAAAACAGTGGACAGAGCTAGGTTACTGGTCTCCCTGTTTCCAGAAACATACACACATTTTAAAAAATGTCAGTAAGTAGTATTACAAGTATTAATATTGTATAGTTGTCTTTCACAATTTTTAAAAGCACCTTTGGCATTTTTTGTCTGATTATAAGTCCATAGTTTTACCATTATCAACGACGATGTTTCCTTTAATCACAACATAACGGATCAACTCCTGATGTCCTCCCAGCTGGTAGATAAGATGTTCCCATCTGCAATAAAAGGAGACAGTCTGTTACATACAAACACTTCATAAAAAACACACAAGACACGCAGTTATCAGCAATAAATACTTAAGGTGTCGCACTCATTTGTCAGAATAAAACATCTATGCAAGCTGATATAGACTAAAAGACACTATTACACAACAACATCACTATGTTTTCACAGTTAAATATTTATTTTAGCTAAACCTGGCCCTTTAGCTTGCAATATTTAGGTATTATATACATATAGCATTTTGGGAGGAATAACTTGGAAAACTGTCAACAGAACTTTCTATTAATTCACCATTCATTGTTTCTGCTTTTACTAAGACAATGTTCACCCTGAATGGTGTAGTTCTTATACAGTGTTCTATGTAGTTTGAAGTATTTAAAGCCCTCTATTGGAAGTTTTGTGAATAGCATCTCATTCAAGCCTGGATTCTGGTATAAGCAACAGCTGTTCAACAAATATTTCCCACAAAAAGAGGTTTTACACTCAGAAACCTTTCCGTGTGTGTTAATCTTGACATGTGATTTACCGTGTGGTGTTGAGGACCAGCAGGTCTCCGTGTTTGTTGACCTCCAGGGAGCCATGTGTGTGGGAGCGCCCCCAGGGCGTAGGCCGCGTTGATGGTGGCCGCAGCCAAAGCCTCAGGCATGGACATCCTCATGTTGACACAGGCCAGGTGCATGACTATTGGCTGAGGACGTAGACAAGACAGAGACAGGAACGCCAATAAACAGGATAGAGACAAGAGATCAGTTTGCAACTATCATACACTTGTGTAGTTCTCACCATGGAGCAGCAGTAGGCGTTGGGGTTAAAGTCGCTGCCGAGGGCGACGATAACTCCAGCTTCCAACATATCTTTGGCCCGAGGCTGAGGCAGCCTGAACACATGCAAATTATTAGACAACTCACAGTAGGAGTACTTCTGTGTTACAAAGTGGTGGAGGAAGTATTCAGATCTATCAAAAATAGTTATTATTTTTCTGTCAACAACTAATCGATCTACTACTTGTTTTAGCTCTTCCTGTATATAGAGTATTGTTTGGTAGTTAAATTAAACAAAGCATCATATTTAATAGGCTGTTTGTATATTGTGTAAAATGTTGTGAAGTAACTAAAGTTATTAAATAAATGTAGTGGCATAAAAAGTAAAATATTTCCCTCTGAGATGTAATGGAGTAGAAGTTTAAAGTGGCATGAAAACAAGTACAGTACCTCAAATTTGTACTTAAGTACATTACTTGAGTAAATGTACTTGGTGACATTCCACCACTGGTGTTACAGTACCGTAGGATGTAAGCTGTAGTTGGTAAAAGGACAGCGGCGGTTCTTGCTGTTGCCATGGCAGCAATCCCCTCGTCTGTGACCTCCTCCAGGTGACTGATGGCCAAGGCTCCGAGCTCTGCACCCAACTGACACACAACTACACACTCAGATTAACAAGAAGATTATTCGAGAAATTCACAATCAATTAATTGATCAGTTTATGAACAAAATATTAATCAGCAATTCTAATAATGATTAGTCATTAAAGTAATTTATAAAACAAATGTGCTGCTTTTCTCAGTTTTTATGATTGTAAACTGAATGTCTTTAAATGTTGGACTGTTGCTCTGACAAAAAAATATCAACGTGAGCTCTGGAAAATAGGGATTGAAATGTTCCCCTATTTTTTAAGCTTTAAATACCAAACAACTAATGAATCGTCTAAATAATCAGCAGATTAATGAAAATACTTGTTTGCAGCTCTCATTGTATGTTCAGTAACATTACTGATGAAAACAATAACTAATAACTTGAAGACACCTTGGCACTCAGAAAAGATTATTTGCTTTTATTAAATAATGGACTATCAAAACAAACTTATGTTGTCTGTAAAATAAAGCACATTTTTTAGGGTTGTTAGGCCTCCAAAAATCACTCCCATGACCCTGTTTACGACCTGCTTAGCACCCAACAACAGACAGACAGACACAATTAGCAGCTAAATATTTTTCACAGGATTTGGTGGAGACCAGAAGAGAGAAAATAATAATTGGGAGTTCTATATTAACGTCATAGTGGTTCAGAGGAATGATAATCCAACTTTTAGGCCATTTTGAGGCTGTAACATGTTGAACTGCGTTGCATTACACTGACAGGTGTTTTTAGAATTTAGTCTACTCTTACTGATATAAACGGAGGGCACAACACATGAGGAACACAATGTGTCAAAGGCCCATTTGGGAGTCCCTCTGCACTCAAAGTGGGAGAAAAGAAACGCAGCTTTAGAAGTAAGTGATACCTGAGCAGAGTTCATGGGATGAAGCTCATCTCCATGGAAGTTGATGTTGAGGCCCATGTCTTTGCCGGCCTGCAGGATGGAACGAGTAGAGTCGAGGTCAAACACTCCCTGCTCACAGAACACGTCGATGTTGTCGACTCTCAGAGCCCCCGCAGACATCTGCTCCTTCAGTCGTGGCAGCTGAACCTGCAGGATGTCCTTTGTTGCTTCTTCAACGGTCTTCCCTCTAAATAAAAGAACAGAGAAGATTGGTTGGTTATTCACTTTTGGGATGTGATGTGAAAAAGCAATACTTGAGTATCTTACCAGAAAATTACCTTTTAGAATACCACTTGAGTAACAGTCTTAAAGTATCAAAAGATATTTTCTGATGTTAAATGTACTTAATGAAAAGTAAGAGTTAAAAAAACTTTGATTATGAACTTTATTGTTGCTTGTATCAGAGTAAAAGTATACGTTTTAGTTAGGAAATGTAGTGGAGTAAAAATGAAAGAAATTTTAAAGGTTTCAAGAAATATAAATAACCAAGTAAAGCACAGGTACGTGAAAATGAGTAAGTACAGTTACAAAGTATTTGTAATATGTTACATTACAACACTAGAAATAAGAAATATGGAGGTAGGTCCATACTTAGGCACTGCGTGGGCTCCACAGTAGGTTGAGGAGATGTTAATGGGCAGGGTGCGTCTGGCCTCCTCGATCACCTCCAGCATCTTAACCTCAGTCTGCAGATCCAGTCCGTACCCGCTCTTACACTCCACCAGGGTCGTCCCTGCTCGCTGCATCCGGACCAGCCTGCTGCTGAGGGAGCCCAGCAGCTCTGAAGACCTGGCAGCTCGGGTGTGCTCCACCGTGAAGTGGATCCCTCCCCCGGCCCGGTGCACGTCCATGTAGGTGGCACCTGCTAGCTGTAAGAGTAACATTGGTTTTATAAAACTATGTAGCACCAGTTATGGAAGTAAGGTCAACAAACTTTCAAAACGTGATTTACCTTCATTGCAAATTCATGCACCCTGTCACCAGCCCAGACTGGATGGGTGTGTGCGTCAACCAAACCTGAAACAAAAAGCTTTTTAAAATACTAATCATAACATAAAATATAACTTGCATATTAGCCTCTGTTGAGCTGATACTCACCAGGCAGGACACACATTCCTGAAGCATCAATCACTTTATCAAAGGACCCTTCTAGATAGTGTGCTCCGATGATTTCTGCAGGCCCCACGGCTTTAATGAGCCCATCACTGGATGAAGAAATTGGTTACTTTAATGTCACTTTCAAGCCCAGCTTGCATCTGAACATACAGCTATAAGTTTGACAATGTACAGCTTAGACTAATGGCAAGCGTACAGAGAAAAAACCTTTTGGTAAACACCCTCAGTCCAAACTATACATTTTGCCCCAGTAGTGGTAGGTTAATAGCACCGGTAAAAAATAGAACTAGATTAAATGTCCAGAAACCAAACTTCAAGTAGCAAGTGGTTATTAATGAATACATTTTAAAAGTGATATTAATAGAAAAGTGTCCAAAGTTTTTAGCCGTAGTGTTCTTGGTGTAATGAGCCATTACAGCCTGTAGGGGACACCAGTGTGGACATGTCGCACTCCATTTGGCTTTTAAAACCTGCAGATCAACTAGAGCTGTGCTGACATTTAGTATGCAGGTATGAAGAGCAGTCACACAGTTAATAACTAATGCTATTTGTGTAACATTTCTACACTAACTCATACAACATTTAACAGGTGCTTGCACATGCTTATAACATGGTATGAAGAAATCTCAGATGCTTACCTCCCTATCACTACGCTCCCATTTTCAATCACAGAAAGATTTTGCATGCCATGTTTGGTCAAGAACTTCTCTCCGTTGTTGCAGATCAGGACCACCAGTTTGGCATTCTTCACCAGGAGTCTATAATTTTTGGACATTTTGATACATCCAAAGCAGAAACACTTACCTTCAGAGTGACTGGCTTTCAACTAGTTTTGGAACAGGCAAATATTTGTTCAGGAGAACAGTTTAAAGTGCACAGTAAGGGGTGGTGCTGCTGCCACTGACAACCAGTAATCATTGAAGAGAAATTTACATATTCTGTTAGATACATATGACCAATTCCAATCTGGCCCCTACACTCTTCCTACTGGGGCTGCACAATATGAACTAAATCAAAATCACGATTATTGCACATTTTACCTCAATAATGATAATTAATCACATTTTTCTATATGATCTTGTCTGAAGGCAAAATGTTTCTAGAGGACAGACACTGCGGTTCCTTTGGGCACAAGTTGCTCGGTTGACTCAGAATTTGAGTCCTCCATTATGCTCTCCATGCAGCTCACAGGTCCCCCATGCCACTTGATATGAAACTAGGGTTATGAAAAGTTACAGCAGCGGGAGGGTGAAGGGGCTTGATTGGTTATCACTAGTGCTATCAAAACGATTAAAATATTTAATCGCGATTAATCACATTAATGTCAGTTAACTCACAATTTCATATTTGTATCTATTCTTAATGTCCCTTGGTTTCTTTTTGTCCCCTTTTTTCTCATTTTAATGCTCTCATCAGTGGAAAAGTGGATCAGCTTTCTTTATGCAAATGTTTTTTTATTGGCATATAGCCTTCTGCAAGGCCAGTTGTAGTTTTGCTAACGGTACCAGTTGTTGCAACAGCATGTGAAAAAAAACAGTTTGCTGGGCCAAAAAGAACGTTAATCTTGCATTCAAAAAATTAATAACTCGTTTAACTCAGCACTAGTTATCACATGCAAAAACCACAATATATCAGGTTTAAGAAAGGGTACAATAATCATTTTATTGTGTCTGTATCACAAAGTTACAACATAAAATTGAACTTACAGTAAAAAAAAAAAAAAAAAAAATCAAATTTCAAAACAGCTTGAAGAAAAACCCTAAAGCGCAGGCGTTCATTTGTTTCACATGGTGAAAACACAAACACACATCATCTCAGCTACAAGGTACAATCACACAACAGGGCCAAGCATCACTCCCGCATTTCTCCGTCTTCCTCCTCTTCTTCTACACCTCTGATGTACAAAACATTATTGCACCTGTGGGTATGAAACACACCTGTTAGTACACACTGCTGCCATAAGTGGCCGCAGGGGAAAAGACAGAAGCACAATAACATGATCATGTACTGCTCCTTTTACTACCACCACTGATAACTTTGAAAAATGACACATTAAATATTAACACAAGTTAGTTGAGGTAGTAAAGAAAAACAATTGAGCCATAAAAATAACTTTCTCTGTATCATTTTGCCAGAAACTGCTCTTTACCAGCCAGATTCCGCAGACTGCTGCATTTTTCCTTCAAAAACATATTTATCTTACTTTAAATTACCTTGCTGAAAAGCAGTAAATGCAAAATGAAGTAACTAATAAAGATTCTACTGAACTAGTTATGGAATAAAGATGAAAAGGTCTTTTAGGTTAACAACAAACCTGACAAGCACTTCACCAAGATGACCCGCCAATGCTCCATCCACATACTCTTCTGTGTTTGCCAGCTGTCAGGAAAACATGTCAATATAAATAGTCAAGATGCCACTCATAAGGGCGTATTTGCACGGTTAAGGAGGAATCATGCTCTCTGATCTGAATGGTACAGCTTGATATAATACAATCCCAATACATCGCAAAGAGAAAAAACTGTTTGCACAACTTATACTGCAGAACATGTAATGCCGGCAACTCTGTAATGCATGTTAGGTCAGAAAAAAAAAGGCATTGTGTACTATATATGACAGAACGCCTTATCACTTTCAACTACTTTTATATATTTTAAGCAAACTTAACATATGCAAATATTTGCATAAACATTAAAAGATTTAACAACTAAGACATTAACTGAACACTTTTCACAGACATGTGACTAACAGGAATGGAATAATGTATCCCTGAACAAATGGGGGGGGGGGGTCAAAATCAAAAGCGTCCCTCAGTATTAAGCATTAAGTACTGCACGGCATCTCCCCCTCGTGTACTACCCCAGACTGGCCAGTTCTTGCGGTTGTTATTGCCATCCTGTGCCTGTCCAGCAGGTGCGATATTCGGATGTACTGATCCTATGCAGGTGTTGTTACACGTGGTCTGCCACTGCGAGGGCGATCAGCTTTGCTTCCTGTCTCCCTGTAGTGTTGTCTTAAGCGTCTCACAGTAAGGACATTGCAATGTGTTGCCGTGGCCACATCTGCTGTCCTCATGCCTCAGGCACGTTCATGCAGGTTAGCAGGGACCCTGGGCATCTTTCTTTTGGTGTTTTTCAGTCAGCATAAAGGTCTCTCTACTTCCTCTCTATTTTATTGTAACTGTGACTTTAATTGCCTACAACCCTTAAGCTGTTATTGTTTTTTCGATCGTTCAACAGTTGCATGTTCATCAGTTGTTTATGGTTCACTGAACAAGCATGGAAAACATTGTTTAAACCCTTTACAATGAAGATCTCTAAAGTTATTTTGATCTTTACAAAAGTATCTTTAAAATACAGTGTCCTGAAAAGGGGGTCTTTCTTTTATTGTTGAGTATATGTGTGTGTGTATATATATATATATATATATATATATATATATATATATATAATGCTCAATTCAGCCACAAGAGTCTATGACTCTTGTGACTTTACATGAGGAAACATGCAGGTGTGAAAAGTCAAGACAGAATAAAAAGTAAAAATATTACTTAAATGTGAAATGAACAAAAATACAAACTGCTTTGTGTTTGATTTACCAGTGGATCAACAAAATATTCTGTTTGTGCAAGCAAGGATGTCACATATCTATGTTGATGAATACCATTTGTTGTGGAACAAGACATACTATACAATAAATAGTTCTCACCTGCATATTCATGTATCCATCCACAGACACCAGGTAGCCCTTGTACTCCATACCCCACTTCAGTTTTACCATCACCGGCTTGCCTGTCAGGCCGTTCAAGAATGGCTTGGGGTTCAAAGGTAAACTCTAAAGAGACAAAAGATGAGGCAGGTTATTATACACAGTTTACTATACCACCTTTCGGATATATTACATAACTATACATGTATATTGTGACAGCATTGCCAACATTAAACAGGGTATTGCTTACTGTCGCAAATAATGTTTCTCTAAATAGACGGGTCCTGCCAAATAATTTTGACTTGGCATATCAGCAGGATGTCAAATGAAAACATGCATCTAGTGAACCTTCCCGGATATGTGGCGATATAATGTTAATAAATTCTGCCGAACACTCAGTCCTCATTTCAAATACCCTTTAAACACAAAACAACAGTGTCTGTCAATATGGCAGTAAACAAGATAACATTAGGTAGAACCATCTATATTGACCATAAAAGTCAATATTTACGTGTTGCTGCTGTGTTGATTGGATGTATCCCAAAGTAAAAAGCTACAGCTGGTGTAGCCTGTATTGTACAGACTCACAGCCAACCCCAGACGAAATGCTTCACGAGGAAACCCAGTTTTGCACTTCTTTGTTCATTCGGTTTTCAGCCAACAGTAACGTTAAGTCAGTAAGACTGCGCATTGTACAGCCAAGCAACCTAAACAATGATGTATTTACGGGAGAAAATAAAAAAATGCAGCTAGCGTTTGGGTGGAGCAGGTTCTGGAAAGTATACAACGTACTGCTGGCCGATAAGCACCATGCTGAATTAGAAGGTTTTAGAAGGGAGTTTGGTGGGCCT
Organism: Etheostoma perlongum; assembly: GCA_026937815.1. NCBI lineage: Eukaryota > Metazoa > Chordata > Actinopteri > Perciformes > Percidae > Etheostoma > Etheostoma perlongum. The sequence goes on along the minus strand of CM049393.1, from coordinate 10,408,587 downwards.
TCTTTCTACTCATAGGGCCAAACAGGGGGCATACGTTCACTTGTACATTACGTTACGCCGCCGAATAAACCAAGACATGAACCCTAGTACTATTTTATTAACTACATAATATATTTTATGTAGCTTGTGAGCGTAAACTTGAGAGCCATTCATTCATTCACTCACTTAAAACCATGAATGAGAAGCGAGCGCAGCTAATGCTAACTAGCAAATAAGCTACATTCTTTGCGCAGTGATAGCAAAAAAAATCCCATTGAACATCTAATTAGTTGATGGTAAACATTAGTACGATGTACTCACCATTTCTGTTCTACTCAACGCTGTGTGGGAATTAATAAATTCGGTATGTTTTTGTCACAAGTACGTTCGTACTTCGCAAAGCAGCACACGCTTTACCGCCGAACAGGAAGTACAACCCTTTGACCTGTGAGGGGTGTTCCTGTTTTTACATACTGCCACCTGGTGGTGAGAGGTCTACACTGTAACATACAGCTCAAGTCCCCCTTTACCAGAAGAGGTGTTTTGCATATTATTACTTCAGGAAAATGTAATTAAGTACATTTACTAAAGTACTGGGATTAAATACAATTTGAGGTACTTTTACAATGCATTACGTCTAATCCACTACATTTCAGAGGCAAGTAATTTACTTTCTACTCCCCTATATTTGTCTTTTTGTTGACAGTTAATAGTCACTCTACAGATGAAAATTCAACATAAAAATATATATGATTGTTAAAGATCATGGTTCCCAACCGTTTTGGATTGTGTGACCCTGTACAAGAAAACGCATCTATATATTTAGATGATGAGTTTTCATTTACACCAAACATATGTTTTTTTTCTTCTATAAACTGCTGCTTCTGCCAACAACTCACATTTAAACAACTGAAAAAGTTTAAAGAGGTAAATAATATGTTTTGCATCTTAAATGACATCATGTAAATGATAGGAAAACTACAAGTTATATTGTTTTTGTTCATTTTTAAGTCAATATTTGTCTCACAAACTGTGTTAAATGTAAAAATAAAAATAAAAAATAAATTATAGCCTTCTTCTTGTCCCTGACTCTAAAACCTAAAACAATTCTGTTTACAATCAAATAAGAAAAAGCCAATACTCACAATTTATTTTTTGTCAAATAACTCATTTATTATTTGAATAATCGTTTTATAGCTGTAACAAGTTGACCTTCGTTTAGGCTTACTTTATGAGGCGTGTTATTTCCTCTTGCATCATAATAATATGCTTGAACGGACATTCTTTAAAATATGTCATATGATAACTGTAAGGTTGAGTCATGTACATCCAGCATCACTGTCAGTCTCTCTGTCTGCCCTGAGTTGAACTATGCTGTGTGTGTAACACCATACTCTATAGAATATTCCACTTTAACATGAACCTGGTCAACGGACTATTCAGTAATTATAAAACTCTGACCTTATTAGGAGCAAAAAGTGAAATGACTGTCATATCTAGGTCATCTCGGCTCTCTGTCTGGGCAGCTATTTCTCTCCAGGCACACACAGTCTGAAGATTTCACTCATTTTTCTGTGTAAAAGAGTGTAACTGTTACTTAAGCATTCAACAAGTTCAAACCTGATACAATAAATGAAACCAACATCTGACTTACTACAGTGAAGGGCTTGGTTCTGTCAAAAATTCCTCTAAAATTGCACTAGAGCTTTCTTTGCATGTTTGAAATACTCATGTCCTTACATCATTTAGCCTATTTTCTTCTCTCTCCTTTTGAGTTGGCCCCCGTGTAATTAATCAATCTGTCCATCAGTTACATGGCATGTTAACAATGTGTGTATGGTTGTATGTTAGAAGCAGGGGCAGGGCCAGAGGGGTGACACTGCCACAAAACAACCACAAAGAAACAAAGAGTGTCCACAAAGAAACACAAAATGATCACAAAGAGACGGAAAAACAACCACGAGATGCAAAAGGAACACAAAGATCAAAGAGATTAAAATATGAACACGATCACAAAGAGACACAAAACGACTAAACAGAGATCCAAATTAATCTCAATGAGATAAAAAGCAACCACAATGAGATAAAAATTACCACAAAGTGAAGAAAAATGAGTAAAAACAGACACAAAATAGCCACAGAGACAGAAAAGCTACCACAAAGATACCCCAAACAACCTCAAACAGATGAAAAGAGACCACAAAAAGACAGGAAACGTCCACAACAAGATGCAAAGCGGTCACAAAAGGATGCAAAATAAAAAAATAAAAAGACATAGCCCAAAAAACACAAAAAAGCATCCACAAAGAGACACAAAACATCCACAAAGAGACCACACAGAGGTGAAATATGACCGCAAAGAGACAACAAATGACCACAATGTGATGCCAAGCCTTTTAGTTGTTGGTATCATCATTTGGAGGAAGACAGCTTTGTTGAAGAGGCCAGTCGAATCATTCCAGTCTGATGCCAAACAGCCCTTTGAAGTCTGCAGAGGAAAGCTGAGAGACTAAAGTTAACAGGGAAAGGGCCTGTGGAGTGCATGAATGCAGGAAGTGTAAAGCATGGGACTCACAAACCTCACAGCTGTGTGCAAAAGTCCACTGTTTGACGGACAGCTTAAAGACCTTGCTTCATCACCTTGCCAAGAGTTAAATGAGAAGATATCACACTCATGTCTGTACCATATAGGTCTGTATACTTTGTGTGAAAGATCCCAGGTTTCTTTCTCTACAAAGAGTAGGAATAATGACTGAACCAGGACAGACAGAACAAAGTGAACAGGTGAGATAGTTTCATTTGGCTCACTGTTTATTGGACACGGGTCAGAAGCTCAGAAAGCAGGTCATGGTCCGATTACACAGCAGACAGAGAAGCCAAAGCCACGCCGTGTTCAGTCGAGCTTGACCCAAATGGGCCGGAGCGTAAGAACATTGTAAATTCTGTTTGTACCACTACTGAGCACAGGGGGGCACACTGCAGCCTGCACAATGTTGTTTCATGTTGTTCATGCAGGCCCAACCATAGTCCAAGTTGTGGCAATTTAAAGCTTCATGTTACATATATTTGAATGCTTTTATTCTGCCCCTCTCTTCTTTATATGGGCTATTAAGCAGCCATTGTTGGGAGAAGACGGCCATGTGGAAAGCAGAACTGGAATTTAAAACCTTGCATTTTATTTGGCTTGCATATTTCACTGGTTTTGTATGGACACCAACAATGTTGTCAACAAAGGCTGCAGCCGAGCATCCAATCGGTGTAATTTGTAAAGCATCAGCAGCATCACTTTGTGTGTGCTCTCTCTCCTTCCAAAGCCAATTAGTCAGAAATGTGGATATTTGCGGCCCACATCAACTTTTCATCAGACTCCACGTGGGCTGTACAGGGGGCCACACAGGTGTCCACATATGGACGTCTGGTATTACTATAATAGTCACTCACTAATCACACTGTAATCACACTGTGTTAAGTGTGTAGTTGCAATTAGCTTAACATTAACATAACATATTTACACATTGATGCATCAACAATATTAATGTAATATACAGTATAATAATATATCATTCACAGGGGCCATTTTTCTGCAGAACCAGGACTTTTACTTTGAAACATTTTACTGATAATACTTATACTTTGCCTTAAGTAAGACTCAGAATGAAGAACTTTTATTTTGGTGGATTTTTGCATTGTTTTGAACAATCTGAATATGTCTTCCATCACTTTACGTGACAGTTTTGTGATTTCAAATTTAACATTAAACCTACATCTTACATCATTTAACTCATTTTGTCCCCTAATAGACCTACTTCTGTACTGCTTTTTGAAACACTGAATGCATGACTTTTATTTGTAATAGAGTATTTTTATACTGTATACATTTACTTTCACTAAAATATCTGAGAACTTCTTCTCTTCCAGCACTGCCAGTCTCTACTGTTGGATGGAGTACAACCTCTCATTGGACACCTTTAATCATTATTTCGTTGACTTCCTGAACTCCTCACAGAGGCCCCCCGGAGTTTCTTCATGGACTGTCAGGTTGGGAGTGCCCCCCCTTCCAAGGTGTGAGTAGCAGGTTGTGGGCTCCATCCATTGCGCACAAACTGGATGTTCCTTTAAATGAGAGAAAAATGCGGAGGAGAGGCGGAGCTGCTGCTGCTGCTGTCACTACACAACCTCCGTCTCCCTGCGATCCTTAGAAATAGATGTGCGGGCAGAGCGGACAGCAGGCGCACACCGTGGGGAAATGAAACACGCTGCAGGTCCCGAAGCAGCAGACGAGCTGGGCAGACCCGTTCACTTTATCTCCAGTCTTCTCCTCTCTCAGCGGGACACCACACACCGTCCGGGGTCATGCTGTTTCTTCATGAGTTATTATCGGCTTATTGGATCGCAGCTGAGTGAAAGAGAAAGTCCACACTGGATTTGAACCTACGCACTTGTCTTTGCCACCGTGGATGAAATCTTGGCATAGCCTACTTTATGTCTGAATAACTCCTTGCGCATTTTCTTACTCTTCTCACATATTTCGGATTATTCCTTTAAAAACCAGGAGACATGTTGGTCTTACTTGTAATCAGCTTGGCCGTGTTATCAGATGCAGGTTAGTGTGTGTGTGTATGTGTGTGTGTGTGTGCGTTTACATTAAACATCCTATTGTCAGAGTTATAGTCAGTGAAACAATTAATAAGCAGCAAAGTGCACCAATGCAGAACTCGCCTGGATTTTTAGGCATTTTATTATTTCACTAGAAGAGTTCCTACTTTGCATTTCCAAACACTTCTTTTTCTAACGCATATTTAATGTTTAGAGTTGATTCCAAATCACCAAAATAATTAAACTCAACTTTACATTATGACTTCTAATTGACACAGAACAGAAGAAGAAATGTCTAAGCCTCACTATTGTTCACTGCAACAGACCTGAAGGGAAGTATTCAAAACATACAACATGTGATTTGTCTTTTTAGATCAATAGCTTCTAAATTAAGTATATGCAAGTTGAGTTATTGTCAAATTAAATCTAGTTTAATTTAACACATTAATTTATTAGTTTACCAATTAATTGGCACAACATGTTTTTTTATTATTCAGTTGAAAGGTTTCCCCCCTCCACACATACAGACAGTTATGTAATTCAGCATGAACTCCAGTCTAACAAAGAACATCCCTCTAGAAAAGGTTCTGCAGTGCAAAGGTTCAAGAATTGCGGCTCAAAGGTTTAATATGAGCCCATCTGTGAAGTCATTGACATAAAAACAAAGTGAGCTCCAGGTTTTAGTTAATAAATCCAAGATGGAAGATGACACTGTGGCCCTCGGGGGGGTTGCTAAGCGTCTGGAAGGCGTCTGAATGCTGCTCATCCTCCCCGAGCTGCCAAACTTGATCTGTGTTAGAGTCCACGCTGGCTGCAGTCTGCGGCAGGCAGGTGCATAATGCTCGCATTATCCCATTAGCATAACATTTCCGATCGAAGTAAATCACTTGTGTGCACACACACACACTCTCACACAGACACACACACACACACACTAAGTCACTCTCAGCTTGCCCACTCACTCTCACACAGACTCTGACAGATTTAGATGTGTCTGTAGACTAAACACTCCATTGCACCCAAACCTGCTTAAAGAGGAAGTATAAGCTCTCGGGTCACAGTGGAGCACTGAATGCTGAGTGCAAGACATTTTTATTACTTATTATTGTCAATTATTACACAAAACTATCTGCTTAGAAAGGGAGAGATTTCATAAGTGTTTTTCTGTTGTAAGTTTTGTTCAGGTATGGCCTTTGAAATTGGTTTTCTGGCCATTTGTGTTGCTTTTCCCCTAAAATCTGGACTTCCAAAAAAGTCAATTCATAACAACAAACAAAAACAAATGTTACTATTATCTCTAGCAGTACAGGATCTAGCCATGCATCTTTCCCTTTCTCCTTCCTACCCAAGAAATAGTCCCGGTGTGACCAGTATAGAGGATTTTAATGCCTCAATGCTGTGTTAAAGTTATTTCATTCCTCAATTGTATTGAGGTGAAGGCAGACATTTTACAATGTGAAGAAATACTACTAGGCTACTATCTGCATGGCTAAATAACACTAGAGGTGTGTGATTTGGGTGGACTGATCCTTTAAACTGAGGAGGAATAAGGACCTCATGCCTTTAGTCTTTTTGTCTCGTTTTATGACACCTCATATTTGCCAAGTACACGTGTAAACTCTTTTTTTCCTCTTTCTCCATCCATTCAGGTCTGTCGGTGGAGGTGTTTCGGACAGGTGTGGCCCCACGCTGTGAGAGCCGGGCCTGCAACCCCCGCATGGGTAATTTAGCCCTGGGTCGCCGAGTCATGACGCAGACTGTCTGTGGCAACAACGGCACCGAGCTCTACTGCTCCTACGCCGATCCCAACACCAACCTAGCCTGCAGTGCTGCCAAGTGCGCCAAATGCAACGCCGGCTTGCCCCTCCTGTCCCACCTGGCCGGGGCCATGTCCGACTCCTCCTTCCGTCACCCCAACACCTGGTGGCAGTCAGCTGAGGGGGTGGAGTCTGAGACGGTGCAACTGGACCTGGAGGCGGAGTTCTACTTCACACATCTCATCCTAGTGTTTCGCTCGCCGAGGCCTGCTGCCATGACCCTGGAGCGTTCGCAAGACTTTGGGAAAACGTGGAAGATGCTGCAGTACTATGCCAGCAACTGCAGCGCCGCCTTCAGGATGGAGGAGGGAAAGGCAGGTGTAGGCCGAGACGGGGCCACCTGCAGCTCCAAATACTCCGGGGCTTATCCTTGCAACCGTGGAGAGGTGAGGATGGAGCTGTATGTCTCTTACCTTTACATTAGACATTAAAATCTGTCTGTGTCTGCACAAATCAATATTTTCATAGTCACACTGGATCCAATTACTCTGTAATACTGTAATGTGGAAGGTGTGTCTCACAGTGACAAACCTCAGCTCCACAAAGCTCCTTCACGGTTACTGTTTGGGTTCACCGCTCTCATCAGCATCATTTCCAGCAGCATGAAGCAGCTGCTTTCATCTCTCTAAAAACCCCACTGTACACTTCCTGCTCAGCAACAGACAGACAAAGTTAGCAACTAGCTGGTAAACCTAGTGGAGCTTTTAGCATCTACAGGGCCAGATATTTCCCTCAGATGTTGCCCCCAGGTGGGCATAATGATTTGTTAAAAGCGATAGAGCGTAGTTTCTGAGTAGTGTGAGATATAATATAAATTACACGTTAAGTCCAAATAACTTAAATTAAGTAGAAGTTCAAGAGTTTCAGTGGCAAGTTTACACAGTAACCTTTCTTTTTCTTCACCCACAACTCAGATTTCTTTGTTTTTTCTCTTCACAATTCATTACTACCTGCCAAAAACGCTTAGGATGATCAGATTTGTATCAGGCCTTGGTTGAATTCCCTCCATTTATTTCAATCTAAACACAGTCAGATCGCTCAGAAAGCAGGGGAAAAGAGGGCGGATCCACACCTGCAGTGAAACGCTGAAGGGGGGTGACAGAGACTTTTCTGCTCAGCTGTTTCTTTCTCTATGAATGAATTGCTAATTATGTCATATCACATCGTGTATGACAGGTAAATAATGATAAAGACAGGCGCTCAATTTCTTCATAACAAACCATTTAAAGTGTATTATTACCCCTCCTACTAGAACAAAGTCAGTCCTGTAAGTCATGCAACATGCGAGAGTCATACAGTCACACGACTGAGCAGAATGAAAGCAGAGCTCAGCCAGGTGGGGGAAGCTTTGTGAGTGTGCGTGCATGAGTGAGTGTTTAATAGGCGTACTTTGACTGTAGCACGAAAGGGCTTCCTGAAGTCCATTGATGTTTAATTGAAGCAGTGTGTCTGCTCTGCAGATGTGTGTGGAGGCGCATGCCAAGCGTGGTGCTACTCTGGACTCCCTGCAGTGCTATCATATGTAATGTGTGTTTGCCTCCCCTTTGATGGGCTCTGGTCAATACTACTCCTTTCCAAGTAGTCAGCTGTTATGGCCTTATTCTGCTGCTGTATCATAAATCTTTCTTATGTACTCCTGCTGTGTTTCTCTTACGTGTTTTCTTGGTTTGTTTGTGTGTGGTTTTGGACTTGTGCATGTAAGAAAAAAAAACCTTTTGGCATTTTGGACAATTTTCTCTCCACCTTTTGTTCACGAAGGTGTGAAAAACAGCAGCTTGTTTTCCTTTCTGCCTCTCTGTCTGACTTTGTACTTCACATATTGGTTTCTGCATGTTTCTCAGCCACCTGTGTTGGGCGCAAGACATTTGACTTCTAACCCTTCAACTGATGACCCAGAGATAAAAAGAGGTCAAGTAGGGCTCTGACAGACCAGCAGCTATACTGCTGCTCAGCTGTTCGCACTTTTTTGGCTCCTGTGTTTTCTTGTTGTGATTGTAGGTCATCTATAATGACAGTTGAACAGTTTATAAGCATTGTAATTTAGTTTATTTCTTGTTGTCATGTTGTCATGTATAAGTTGTCATGGCAAATTAATATGAACATGAAAATGAACCCTCTAATTGTTGATCAACATACTAGAAAAAAAAAAAAATTCATTTTCATTCAGGTAATTTATCAAGCAAATCAGTGTGGAAAAAGCCCAGTTTCTGCTTCTCAGATGTGAGGATTTGCTGCTTTTCATTGTCAATAAAATCTCTTTTAATTTGCTTAAACAAAAGAACTACTGTACTTGTAAAGGACGTGTACCAATGCTTCAGAGTAAGATTGCATAAGGTTGCATGTGTGGTATTGTTGTTAGCTGGTCAACACGCCAGGTATTCTCAGTTTTTAGCCTCTCTTATTTGTCCTGCAACAGCAAACATAAAAGCATGCCATCTCTTGTGCTGAAAGCTTTGTGTGTGTGTGTGTGTGTGTGTGTGTGTGTGTGTAGGGTTTCTTGTCTTATTTATGAGGTCAGCTGTGCTGGAAGAATGTGAGGGAAAAGAGTGAGGCAGACCAGCCAACACACATATCTTCTCTCAAGTTCCTTGAGCACACACACACACACACACACACACACACACACACACTCATCCGTGTCCTAACACATATAGTCAAGTAAATACAGTTGGCTCTCCGTCTGTCTGCTGGCAAGGAAGAGCCGTTGCTCTGATGGATGTTGGTACTGTTGGCTAGACACCCATCCCCCCCTCTCCGTTTCCCGCTCCGTCTTTCTCCTTCTATCAATGCCCATTGTGCCTGTTTACCAGATTACAGTCCACAGTGCTTTGATGGAATTATGGCTGTTTAAGGCAGACTTACATTTAGTTTTCATTCGGAAGTGGACACATGGCCTACAGTGAACCCACTGCCTCAGGATGCAGATCAACTCAATTTAAAATGTGGCTCACTGGGCCTGAAATTTGTTGCATATTTGTGACGGCAGGTACAAAACTTTCAAGACTATCTTGTTATTCTCAACTTTCATAATTATGCCAATGTTTGATATCATCCGTAGAGCAAAGATCCTCAGATATTACATTAGACACATGGACAGATAGTGAGAGTTTAAAATAGCAGCTTGTAAATTCAATCAAGTTCCCAGTGGAGTTTTCTTGTAAACTAACGCCAGTATAAATATTTATAGTCAGTGTTTCCCACCAAAACACATTGAGGCTCAATGAATGCATTTCCTTTCTCACAAAACATTTGCAAAGTATTCTGAAACTTGCATAATTTTTCGGAACATTGCTACCTTATTTTGCCTGTTACCACCACCAACTGTAGATCACTGAAACAGGATGAAAGATCTCTTTCACGTACGTGTGCATCCTTGTTTGAGTGTGAGTAGAGTTTGAGATGTAAAGAAAACGAGGACCCGCTCATCAAAATGTTGCTCCATAGTGCCGCTGGTGGTCAAAAGTTCCACATCCATCACTCGCCATGTCTAACTGTAACAATCCACACCGACTCAGAGACCTGTGCAAGAGATGCACCTCCATCCAAAGGTTGATGCTTAACGTGATAAAAAGTGGAGCAAAAAAAGGAAAGACAACACAGACAAGAAGTTGAATATGCAACGTATTCATTACAATTGTTTGAAAAGCAGTTAAAGAATTAAACAAAGAACAAAATCATTAATTAAACAGATACAGTCTGAATTATTTTCTTCTATTTGTTGGCCTCCCTTAAGGACTCTGGGGGAGAATGTATCCATTCAGGGCTCAGGTGAACATAAACGTGGGTCTCATCAGCGTATTTGCAAACACTAATATTTTCTCTCCACATTCAAAGGAAAACTAAGAGGCATCATTGTTTAGCAAAAGCTCCAAGATGGCCTGGTATGGGATTTGTGTTGCGTAAAGGAAAGCACAACACTGATGTCTATGCGCATGCCAGTGTGGTTGTGTGTGTGCGCTGGTGTTGCTGTGGTGTCACCGGGCTGTCGCGGACCTTTTGTTCGGCTCTGAGTTATGTGAAGCTGGATCTCCGTCCCCCGTCTTTGTCTGGCCCTGCTCTCCGTGCTCTCCCGCGGACCGGCGCCCCTCGTCCTATTTGTCGTGTTCTCTTAATTGTGGACGACAATACCGTGACCCCACGACCTTTTCCAACAACGAGGAAATTAATAGTGCTCCTCCCATCACACTCTCCGCCAGTCATACAGCCAATGAGGAAGCCGCATGGGTTTTTTTGCTCGCATCTTGCTTCAGCCAAAGAAAACGCACAGAAAAAACACACACACTACTCGTCCAATGATATCAATGACAGCCAATGACAACAACACACACTTTGTAAAGAAACACAAACACACACATTTCTTTCACAGCGAGAGTTGGGGCAGACACCAACTTTTTCACCCCGACAACAGCTGCAGGGTTGGTTGCTGGTAGCAGCAGTAGCCATGGCAATGGCAAGGAACCCTATAAAGGGATCTTCGATTTGAAGGATGTCCAGGGACCAGACAGAAACAGGGGAAAGGGGCGGGGTATTAGGTGCACTCACTTAAGGACACCCAACACCCTTGGTCATTAACACAACAGATGAAATGACATGAGTAGCATCAACAAACCAGATCGTGCTGCCAGAGAGAACAGCATCCCATCTACTCTTTTGTGCTATTAATACTTTTATGATTCTTGTCTATATTTAAAGGAATAAAGAGGGGGGGAAAACAAAAACAACTCCACCTTCTGAAGGGAAAACTAAACCTATGAGTTTATTCTGTATGCTCAAGATCCTAAAAGGGGAACAGTGAGTGTTTTAACAGGTACAAAAAGTTTCAAACATAATGACAAGTGGCCTTCACAAAGCCCAGAGAAACGTCACTCTCATTCATCCAACAGTCTAAAAACAATCTGCCTCATGCATTTGGCTAAATGAAATACAGATTTAAGGTTTTAAACGGAAACCAGTTTAAACCAAAAAGGAAGTGATGAGAAGAAAATAAACTGTCGTTGTTTTTGCTTATCTTGTCCTTTTGGTGCTGAAGAAACTAAAATGTTGCTAAAATGTTGTGGACAGTTTGGTATGTCAATGTTATTTTGGGCTATAAAAGTCCTTCAGTTTTGTTGCTATTCTCAGTGTGCAAAGCCTGTCCAGGATAAACAAGTTTTTTGATACATTTGGCTGTTAAATATTTAGCTTTGCAAAGTCTAGTCAAGGCTCAAACCAAGTTTTGGGTCAGAAGTGTTATTGTTCAGAAGCGTCCCCAAAGAATCCATTAAGTCTGGCAGCTTGAATGTGGTCCAGTCTTGTCACAAACTTGATTCTGGAACTACACAGCCAATTCTGTACAAAGTTGTGTTAAAAAATCGGAAGAAAAGACTGCTGACAGACGAGGCAGCAAGTGGCACATTCCTCCAATCAGGTGTTTCATTGGAAAAGAGGACTTGCCACTCATCACCGTATCTTAAATGCACTCGAGTCTCGTCAGATCACAATGAGCCAAGTCAAAGATCCCTGAATTGTGAAATCAGATTGCAGGTTTCTGTTGTGTATTTTGCTGCCTGTAAAATGGTTAGCCTATTAAAATGAACACAGACTTGTTTCATTATGAAATGTGATGGCAGATCTTTTTCTCTTTGGCTAACAGGTTATCTACCGCACTCTCCCAAAGTGGGAGTCCCTGGATCCGTTCGGGGTGGAGGGCCAGCAGCAGCTGAGGGTGACCAACGTCCGAATCCGACTGCTGAAGCGTCAGTTGTGTCCCTGCCAAGCCAAAGACCTTGCCTCCGCAAACAAAGCTCTGCCAACCCAACACTTTGCCATCTATGACCTAATAGTGAAGGGAAGCTGCTTCTGTAACGGACACGCTGAGCAGTGTGTTCCTGCATCGGGCTACCAGCCCATCAGAGACCGCACCAACCATGTGGTAAGAGATGAGTGTGGTGTCATTACGGTATTAGAATGCACTTGTTTACTCTAAAAACAGCACTATACAATTTTACTTTACTATTACTATTACAGGGCACCCTGTGCAGTGTTCTTGTAACATACTTGTGTGTGCATCAGTGTTTCACACCACGACACATTGGGCCCTATCTTGCACCTAGCGCAGCGCAAACCCTGACACAAGTGTCTTTGCTAGTTTGAGACCGACGCAGTTGTCAATTTCCTGTCCAGCAGCCACATTGTTAAAATAGCAATGCGCCCATCTTTGCGCCAATGGGTGTACTGGTCTTACAGGAAGGACCAATAAAAACCTGGTCTAAAGTCAGTAACGCAGCATTTCACTGTTATTTTAACAGTGCATTACTAAAATGCGCCTAGGCTTATGCACAGCGTGCACACACTATTCTTGTTACACACACAGGGAAAATCTGCCGTCATAATAGCAATGTGCCAAGGTACAAATGCGCCTGGCTGTTAAAGGGAATGGTAGATGACACTCTGATTGGTTTATTGCATGTTACGCCCAAAACACACCTATGATTAATTATTAAGATACTAAGTACAACCTTTTTGAACCATCGCATGAACCCTTTTTCCAGCACTAGCAAAAATTGATTTGGACACGCCCTAAATGCACCTTCACCACGCTCTACCTGCCGTGCACTTAGATCCTTAAAATAGGGCCCATTGTGTTTTTTCTAACATGTTTTCTTACTTGCCTTTTGCTGGATCATTGTTACATTATTGGCATGTTACTGCCACCATCAGTGGAATAGCAGGAAACTTAGGGACGTCATATTCTGTAACACCCATTCATTTAGTGGGCCTAGCTAGCAACTGTTGGGATGGTTCCAGCCAATATACTAGATGTCCTAAAAAGGTTTAGTCCTTTATCACTCCTTTACTAAATACTGCACCATATTTACAGTCCATACCGGCCAATAAATAAATAAATGCATTATACATATTGCCTTGAAGTTCCCACAAGGAAAGGAACAAATTTGCATCCAAAGTGACATTACAATGATGATATAACTGTCCGAAATCTCAATTTACTGCTAACTACAGAGTAAACTATTTAGAGTATCCTTGACCTTTACAAACAGTAGTTTGACAAAAACAAATCTTAACTCATGGTCTACTTAGTAGACTTGTACTCCTCTATATTTCCAATGCAAATGAACTTGTTTTAAGCATTGATGCTGTGATACTGAAGCACCACTGTTCCTTCTTTCTGTTTTGACATTTCTTTCACTTGTTTTGATATTCATCATGAAGTAATCACACCCCATGGGCAGGCTTCTCACTTGTTTTAGGAAGATTATAAGGCTTGATACTTACAGACTTAACAGTATGCTCACTTTGTGTTGGCAGTCTTAATAACAGACTAAAGGAGGGGTGGTGAGAGGGAGGAACACCTTTCCCTCTCGTGCTTCCTCTGTTCTTCTGGATCCGTCTGGTCAGATAAACTACTGCCTTTCCTGTTCATAACAAACCCAAGATATGTAGATATTGATTCACAGATTAAGGACGGTGTTGATGTGTTGATAAAGGTGTGAACAGAAACGAGAGATCCAGGGTTTTTCCTGGGAAAGTATTTCAGAGTTTAGGCTCTTATCGCAGCCATCTACACAAACAGAAATGACGCGGAAAGTAAGAGTCAACACGGACTTTCCTTTACAACTTATATAAGCAAAGACATTTGGACGGATAAACAATAGTACTCCATCAATATATACTGTAGTAACAGATTGTTGAGGCTGATATGTGATATGCGTTTAGTTTACGCTACTTTTTCTACATAAAGTCCCAACACAACCAACAGTTTTTATATGGATCTTTTTTTTTATTTTTTATAATTATGACCAAGATATGCACTGAAATTAACATTTTAGCTTCTCTCTTTGATTATATTTTGTATTATTGATATGAATCTGCAAAGTAACTAAAGTTATATCAAATAAATGTAGAGTAAAAAGTACAATATATGCCTGTGATATGTTGTAAGTAACATATAACATAGCAGAAAATAGATATAGTCAACTAAAGCATGTGTACTTTCTAGTCTGTTTAACATCCTATAAGTTATTTAGAGCATGAAAGGAAAAAATGTCATGCAAATTGTAACTTATTAGATCCTAAAAAATTACATTCTGACAAGCAGCTTAAAAAACACTCATATCTTATTTTGATATGAAGCAGATGAAAATGTTTGGTAGGCCTATTAAACGTGATAAATGAACGAGACGATTCATGTGTTTTCCTTGCTGATACCAGCGGTTTTGTAATGAAGCTGCTGATAGCCGATTTATTGGACACAATCTTTAAATCCGACTATTTCCATGCCAAGAAATTCCAAGAGGCTCTACTGAGTGTTTTCATCAGGATTTCCTTCTTTTGAGGGTGAAAAATCCTCTGAAGCAGTCTTTAGACCGCGGGGCTGTAAAACCTTCCTCTGCACGCCAGGATAACAATAATAATAATAATAATAATAATAGATCTTTTTTTTCATGTGTGGCTAAAATTTAATTTTTTTCCCACAAATATTAGTCTAACTTTTTCCAGGACTGAAAGTTTGAACGGTAAATCCTTCTTAACCGTCCTCATAACATTACCTCAGGTCATCAGAGCGTCGCTGTGCCGTGTGCCATGTGGGTAGCATTCGATAAACACACAGATGTTATATAAGGGACCTTTTTCAGCAGTTTTATCAGCAGTTTGTTTTGTGTCTCCGTTCGACCCAGAGCCGCTGTTTTCTGGTAAAACCCAAACAAGCAGAGTAGCACAAGATGGGAGATGAGGGCAGAGATTACCAATCAGTCAGGGAAGGGAAGGGCGTGTGCAGTGATGGAAGAAGTATTTAGATCCTTTACTTAAGTAAAAGTACTAATACCACACTTTGAAACTACTCCACTACAAGTAAAATGCCTCCATTCTTAACCTCACTTAAGGAAAAGTATTATCAGCAAAATGGAATTAATTTATCAAAAGTAAACATACTCACTGTGCAGTAAAATGTTCCCTGTCAGTGTTTTCCTATTATATCTGATGTTTTTGAATTAATGGTCCTGCATGAATGTGTATGTTGCGTTTTACTGCCGTAGATGTTTAAGGTTGGGCTCATTTATCTCCGTCATGTACTGTTTAATCTACAGCAATGCATAATATTCTTTATGATCAGCGTATGTTGTTAGCGTGGCTGTCCTGTCCTGTGAGCTGTCCCATGTCTAAAAAGTCAACTTTTCATGGTGTCAGAAAAACAGCCATTTTTTCAGCCTAGAGGCTTTTAAAGACTTTATTAAGCTTAAGAAAGAGAATTTTCTCAACACATAAAGGAACACTTCACTTCAACATCAACACATCTGGAGATACATGGTTTGCACTGGACACGAAGGGGATGAAAAACTGTCATCTGAAAAGCTGTCGGATAAATGTAGTGGAGTAAAAAGTACAGTATTTGCATCGGATAGTGGCTTAAAAGTATAAAGTTACATAAAATGCCTTAAATAAGTACTTATTGATAAATGTACTTACTGGTCTTCCTTTACACTAAACATACAGTGCAGCCTTATAGTCTTCTCGCTGCAAATACAGTATGTACAGTATGTGCTGTTTGTTTGGTCTGCATTGTGTTTGTTGTGTTTGTGGAGTGTGTGCTTAAGCATGCAGTGTTTTGTCTGCTCCAAGTGTGTGTGTGTGTGTGTGTGTGTGTGTGTGTGTGTGTGTTTGTGTGTGTGTGTGTGGGTGTTGGTGAAAGTGGCCTCTTATACGTCGAGTCATTACTGCTCAGACACTGTAAACGTAGACGGAAATAGTTTTTGTTTTTGCAGTTCAGGTTGATTACACTGTCTGTTAGTTAGCTACAAAGCCAACAGATACACACACACACACACACACACACATACACACACAAAATGACATCAAGGGACAACTACTGGAGCGTTTGCAGCAATTAGTCCAGTCAGGATGTGTGTGTTCTCTTTTTATCAGAATTTAACTGCCTCGTTTGTCATCTTTCTGTACCTCTTTTTCTTTCTTTCATTTCATATCTTTCACTTACATCTTCCTTAACATATTTTCTTTATTAGTCTGTTATATACAGTAAATGTCTATTTATAGGGAGAGGCCTACAAGAAGAGAGTTACTCAGTCTGTAACACACATAACATGCTGTCTCTACTGTTTTACTGGCTTGTCATTGAGGAGGAGGTTTAATGCAAAAAAAAATCAAGTTCAATAGTTGAATGACATTTTACCTTCTTTTTATTGTATTTCTCCTTAGCATTTGAATCTGATGTGCTGATATGACAATATGCAGTTTGATAGCAACATATAGGGGTTGTACAGTATGTACCGAATAACATTAGCCTTTGACCCAGAGGCCAATATGAGGAATTGGGAGGCACTAAAGTGTTATTATTATTACAATGTATTGGAAATAACACCAGACTTTTATAGAGTATTGGCAATTATATTCATAGTTAAATAAAAAAACAGGTTTTGATTCATGAGATATAATTTTGCCCCATTGTTACCCTATTTATTCATAGCAGTCTTATTTTATCTGAACATCCTAAAATATGTTTCTGGCTACATGTTTGGATTTAATTACAAGTTTCTGAAAAAATGTTATCCTTCATAAAATCATAAGCATCACACAACAGTCCGGCTCTGCTGTGTCCTCTGTATGGCCGAGTTTACACGGTTGCGTGAGTGCAGCTCTCAGTGTGTACATGTGTTAATTGTCCCGTATCACGGTATGGTAAACATGTGAAATGGGTTGAAATACCAGCTGTCTGGACCTGAGCCAGCTGCTGCTACTGCCCATTTCTCCCCCCACCACCCACCCCCATTTCCCTCCACTTTTTTCCACTTTTCCAATAATTACTACTTCTTTTTCATTTTTGCAATATGTGTCATTAGGTCTCCTGCCTCCCATTTTCCTGGACCTCTCATTTATGCAATTGCTTCCCCCTTATTAGTGGGATTTGAAATGGTGTAAAATCAGTCATGTGTGTGCATGTGTTCTCCCCAGCATTGCAGGACTTATCTGGGGTCAGAGAACATGTTGCCTTTATTCTATAGCATGTGGATGTGTTTAACACTATACTAAGTACAGTGTGTTTGTGTGAACCTGAGCCGTCTAACACAGTGGGAAACAAACATAAGACTAGGTGTGTGTTTTGTGCATTTGCAGTTATTTTCTGTGTGTGTGTGTGTGTGTGTGTGTGTGTGTGTGTGTGTGTGTGTGTGTGTGTGTGTGAAAATGGCCTCTTAAACATCAAGTCATTACTGCTGTGTGTGTGTGTATGTGTGTGTGTGTGTGTCCTACATTACAGTTGCATGGTGTAACGCAAACAAATAAAGAGCTTCCTCAGATGCCTTGTCCCCTCCCTTTCTTCAATCATTATCCAGCATGCATGGCATTCCAGCTCACAGGAATGACAAGGAGATTGTTATTGTGCTCTCAGCGCTACATACTTGTACTCTTCTCATACACACACACACACACACACACACACACACACTCACACAGGCTTTTCAAACCAGAGGCCCGTTCTTGTTTCCAGTGATGAAGCCAAACAATCAATCTCCATTCACTATTACTAATTTTCAGGCGAGGGAGTACAAGAGAGACGGAGAGAGAGATGGAGTGAGAAGAAGTGGAGAAGCGGAGGGAGAGAGTTGTAGAAAACAAGATAGAAAGAAGGAGAAATGCAGAGCGTAAAATCTAAGAGGAACCCCCAACATACTTGTCCTTATGTGGGAAACTTTGCTCTCCATCACAGTGACCTCTTTGTTCCTCCCTTCCTTCCATCTCTACCTCTGGCTGTCATTTTGCTAGTTGCTAATGAGCTCTCCCCCCCTCTCTCTCAGGTCCATGGGAAGTGTGTGTGCAGACACAACACTGCAGGTAATCACTGCGAGCACTGCGCTCCTCTCTACAACGACCGACCCTGGCAGCCCGCTGACGGTCTAACGGGCGCGCCGCACGAATGTCGGAGTGAGTCGAGCAAACACAGTCACACCTTTTCCATCACAGGAACTTGTCATGCTTTCTGAAAAAAGTTCCTAGAAGAACATTTAATAATGTGATTCTCAAATCAAGTTCCAGGTAGTTTCATGTAGGGCTAGCAGTGCTGTTGATGGTGATAGGTCGATCAAGTGTGGTCTCATTGCCACAACAACACACTTAACAGTAACCTCTTCTTACTAAAGCCTTTGCAAAAACAGCAACAGCTAGTAGAAAACTCATCTTGAACAAAGCATTATATCCAAGCCCTGATGAGGATTTAGAGAGAAGATAAAGCTATGAAGACGAGCAGCATTTGGGAGAATTTGGGTGCACCAAATGGCAAACCAGGTGCAAAGGTTAAGAAAAATAAAACAAATTGAGACAAGCAGCAGTCCGTTTTGCACCTTAACTTAGCTTTTTTCTTCAGTGTCAAATTCGTAAAATGTGAGGCGTTCTTATTTTACATTACATTAAATGGGATTTAGCTGACACTTTTATCCAAAGCTACTTCCAATTAAGTGCTTTCAACCGTGAAGGTGCAAACTCCAACAAGTAGTAGTACAAGTACATTAGCTTTAAATAAGCAAAACTACAAAGAGCCATATGAAAGTGCAGCTATAAATAACAACTGTATATATGTTTATCCGAGGTGTAGTCGGAAGAGAGGCGTTTTTAGCCTTAGGCAGAAGATGCGTAGGCTTTCAGCCATCCTGATGTCAATAGGGAGCGCTTTCCACTTATTTTTGTTACTTATATTCCATTTATTTATAGAAAGTTACCAGTTGTGGGGGATTTTAACGTAGTTCCTGGAACAAATGTACTTTTGTACATCAATCTTCAGAGCTGTAATGCCAAGTTTTTATTGTTCTCCACCAAAAAAAGGTGGCTCCTCTAAGGAGGACATTGGCTAAAGTCCATTTGGATTCCCAACAGAGACGCAGTAAAGCCTTAAAATGTCCATAAAAACTTATTTTCAGTGGAGCTTTGGCGCTGTAAAGAGTTAATCATGTGATGTGAAAATACAGTATAGTACAGATATATTGAGGAGAAAGTATAAGAAACTACAAACCTTTCTTTTGTTACCTTTCAAGCCTACAGGCAATGAGTGTTAGACCCTTGAAAAATATGGAATATTCCTTTAATGCAAATATGAGCCTCACAAAAGTAACTTTAGATCTAGTGCTTTTCACAGACAATTTACAGATAAATATATGGCCAATCAAAAGGCCAATATCCGCCCTGTATAATAGTCTAAGGATGCTGACCGACTGACAGTTATGTCCTTGTTGCTGATGTGTTGATTTCTTCCTGTTCACACCAGAGTGTAAGTGTAACGGACATGCTCAGAGCTGCCGTTTTGACTGGACGGCGTGGCGTGAGTCTGGCCAGCGCAGCGGAGGCGTTTGTGACTGTCTGCACAACACTGAAGGACGTCAGTGTCAGAAATGCAAAGCTGGCTTCTACAGAGACCCCCAGAGACCACAGACAGCCCCTGACTCCTGCAAACGTAATACACACACACCAGTCACATCTTACTAAACCATTTGCTCATTATAACAACGTGGCTGTCACATGAGATGACTTCAGGAATTTCACATATGCAAATTGATTGCAGGGATGTTGCCATACCTTCTTGCAAATCGCAATGTAAAACACACTGTAAAATGTCATGTAGCATAATTAATCACACACACCTTGACAAAATGTTCTGGTGTGAATCATAACATTATTCTCATACACACCACACTGGCACAGCGCTCTCATTCTCACAAGGAATGCTGAGAAATGAGATCACAAGCTGAGACGTGCTGGATAACGCTGATACCTGATGGGCACCTGGCCCTGTGTGTGTGTGTGTGTGTGTGTGCATCAGCAGACGGCCCATGCTCCAGCCAACGTTTACACCGTAGTTAATCATCAGATGGTGGCATTCCGACGTCTTGACTCAAAGCTCAACACGTAAACCCCTGCGTGTCCATCTCAGCTTGTTTTGCCATTTTTCATGCGTGACTCAGACCTTGAGTAGCTTAAGGGTAATCATTGGTAGTAGTGTGTGAGGGTCTCCTGTGTGTGTGTGTGTGTGTATGTGTGTGTTTGTGTGTGAAAGCGGCGTGCTGCCCTCCGGTGATGAGATGAGTCTTAAGTAAACACATGATAGTCATCCATAAACACAGAGCAGTGGATACATTCCCCGTCTGATTATGTGTCAGATTTGACCCAGCAAGCTCAGTTCTGCAGGTATGCTGGACATGATTACTTGTGTGTGTGTGTGTGTTTCACATGCCAACAAACTGAATTTCAAACTGTTTCAAACTGTCAAATTCCAGCAGACCATTCAAAAACATCTAGGGGAGAATATGTTACCTATTAGCCCAATTGTATAAGCTCAGTCGGGGTGTCATGCATGCTTTATTTCTTATTTCTTTATATCAATAGCTATTAGTAAGTTAATTTTAACTTTGTGTTAGGCACTTGCAAACATAATAGCTTTCTGATATATCCACATTCCACTATAACGCAAGCATAATGTCAAAAGACCTCAGCTTAACAGAACTATAACAGCTTGTAACAGCTTACAGAAATATAGTTAGCTTAAAACTGACAAGTGTGATGACAAATGTCAGTGCACACCTAATGTTAGACATAGGCTACTGAGTGTCAACATCGCTTTCTGCTGATGCTTCACGTTTTATTGCCTGTATCCACTTTTGTAGCTCCGTTTTTTTTAGTTTGGCAGATACAAACTATGGGTTCTGTACCTTTTTGGTAGGACATCCAACCACACGGCAGTTTTTAGGCATTTTTCTGTTGTTTGCTAGCAGACAGAATTGACAAGGAGGCACCTTAACGCAATACAAAGTCAACACAGAGCGATGAATTGTTTTCCCCTTAAATATGTCTCTATGGTGAACATTGTAAACATCGTGCCCACTTAGCATTAGCATGTAAGCGTTATCATTGTTATCATTGTGAGCATGTTAGCATGCTGACGTTAGCATTTAACTCATTAAGCATCACAGAGCTGCTAGCATGGTCTAGCTTTCCCTCATACATCTTTAAACTTGTCACAATCATATAGCGTGTACACCAACCAGCATGAATACTAACTACTTCTACAGACTTACTTTTACATCTTTTTTTAAGGCTTAGAGTCCATTAGCATTGATTCAAGATCTTCTATTGGAGCGGATGTATGCCAACATGACACAGCCTTATTCGATTGTTGTTATCAATATTTTATTAGTTTTTATTAGTATCTATGTCTTTATTTAAGACCATAAAGTTTAGGTGTGTCACTTATCTGATAAGGTAGAAAATTGATGCACCACCTTTTTTTTTTAAAAGCAGACATGTTATAGGTTTGGATTTCAGTGATTGGGTTGGGTGTCGTATGTGGGGTTTTTTTTGCACCTAAAAACTCACCTGTGGATGGGGATTGGAGGGCTAATGATCCTCACTGACGGCTGATTGATACAAAGAAGGAGCGATGGCATTGCTTTGGAGAACCCCTTAGACGAAGGTAGGCTACAGGTTGTGAAATCCCGCTGACAATGGAGGAATTTCCCTCCATCGTGAGGAACATTTTCTTCATACCAGGCTTCGAGGGGCCCTGGAAAGAAAACACTCCTGTCAAGCTTATACACACCGAAACTCTTTTTGGGGGGGGGGGGTTGGTTACAATGTCTGTTTATATATATGTGTGTGGGGAGTTTGTTGTCTACACTTGTTGCTCAGGCAGGTGTCTTGTCATGTCTCATGAAGTTTTCAATGTCACAGCTCTTCTAGCTATACACACACACACATACACACATCAACACACACACACGTCCTTGTGTAGTGACCTCCTTCAAATGCTCAATTCTCACACGGATATATAAACACACACATTTACCAAACACATCGTCACATTGTGTTTTGGCTTTACATGGAAGAAGTGGTGAGGTGGTGCTGTAATCTGGGTTACATTAATTATTAACACACAGAGGCTGCTAACTAAACAATAGTGTAGATAAGAGCCCGATACACACACATTTGTATGTCTTGTGTGTGCTTGTTTGCACGTAAAATCTATAATTGTGATTTCATTATTATTTTATTGGTATTGCACAGTTTGGTCTAATAAGGGTTATGTTGTCCCCGATAAATTGATAAACTGTCTGTTCAAATGTTGGAAACCCAACATTTCTGCTCCCTTTCATTAAGGAATTCAGAGGAAAAATATAACATAAAACACATAAAAACATAGACATAAATCACATACATTTAATACAAAATATTGTACACGTTTAGTAAATTAGCTCTTGTTCAACAACCTTAACGGGAAAACCCCAGAAAAAAGTACTTAAACTATTAAAATGTAATGTTATGTTGCTCTAAAGAGTCACATTTATGTTTAATCATCAAATTTGTTAAATTGGAACTAAAAAAGTCCAGGATCCCAGTGTCACTAGGCTTTATTTTGTTTTCAATAATAATAATAATGATTTATACTTTTATTAATATCGCAAGGGAAATTAAGATGTTTTACAATGATTACACTACTACATTTGCAGAGTCATAGTGAATTTTAATAATTTAGTTATGAATCAATTTGTGAGCCATTAAAATAGCCTTGAAAGCGTTGCTGTTTATCAAGAAATTCGTCCATAGTACTATGTTTTCTATAATTTATAGTCAAACACTGAGAGAGTGCAGAGAGACATGCCTCTGGGTGTACAGTAATTAGTTAGAATCATTTACTGCCAGTCAAGCTACAACACCCCCTCTTTGTTTCTCCCTCCTCGTCTTCCACCTCTCCTTCACCACGTCTCCCCCCCTCGTCCTCCCCCAAGATAGGGACAGATTTATGGGAGAAGCCTGATACCTCCTCCTGCAAAAGGCTTCGGGTCTCAGTGTTGATAACAGTAGAGTGTCAGTGGAAATGTTTGTGTGTGTGTGTGTGTGCGTGTATATTGTTTGCGTGCATGTGCAAGTTTTGTTTTTCAAGTATTGTTTTTGGAGGTTGTTTAAAGAACACCCTATCAGCACACAATTAGAGGGGACATGAGGGAGGGAGAAAGCTGGAGGTGTGTGTGTGTGTGTGTGTGTGTGTGTGTGTGTGTGTGTGTGTGTGTGTGTGTGTGTGTGATAAGAAGGAGAGAGAGGCCTTTGTATTGTACAAGCTTCTGCAACAATAGCAGACAGACAAATAGAACAACTGATGAATGATGAAATACTAAGTCCTGATAATAAATTGTAAATTGCAGGTCAACAAACTGTCAGCTTAAAAGACCTTTAGACTCAATGCTTTTCAATGTGACTTCTTTCATTTTCTTATATATATTCTGAATCTTTATTTATTATATTTCATCATTTATTTAGACTATTGTTTTAATTTTTTAGAATATATTTTTAGCCATGCCAGCATACTTTGCTCCAGACTGAAATATCTCGACAACTTTTAGATGGATTGCCATGAAATTTAGATCAGACAATAATGATGCCCAGAGGATGAATCCTACTGTCTTTTTCGTCAAAACTGAAGTTTAAATGTATCCTATGTTTTTGCTTTATAACCAAATGTCTGCAAAAATAATGACAAAACAACTCATAGGGATCTTATACCCTAGTACATCTTGTAGTACCTTACAAACTATTTCCCAAAACATAGTTATTTCCAAAAAACATGTGAGTGATTTACACTCTTTAACGTTACTGATGTAGCTACTTATACTGTTGAGGTATTTCAGACTGACTGACATTGCCATCCTTACTTTTCTTTCTCCTGGGTGTTTAGAGCCAAAAATGTAGTTTTTCAAACATTAACAAATCATCAATTAAATGTGACTTTGGTATAACCACTGTTAAAAATAACACCATAGTTGAAATGAATGGCCTCTGTTTGACACCAGTGTTGACGCTGTTGTATCTTAAAATTTAAACCACAGCTTTGGAGGTGTTGTGGGGAGACAGCCGTTAAGACACACAACATTTAACCACACTGTCCCTAGTTTGATTCAGATCGGTGAGACCTTTGTCTTCTTTTTCTTCTGTCTCCCTATTTGTTTTCTGTTTGACTCTCTACTCTCAGCTATCTACAAAGGAAAATCAGCCAGGAATATTGTGTTTAAAAAATAAACTAAAGCCCACATCTGTAAATCTTGGGGCTTCCTGTCACAAAAAAGAGTGTCGCTGGGTCTTCCTTAACCGAACGGCCTCCATTTGTGATGTAAAGAAATCATCATCTAAGAAATGTATGGTAACATCTTCATATCTAAACTACTTTTTTTTCTCTCCCAGCATGCAACTGTCACCCCTTGGGCTCCATGCCCTTCCACTTGGCTGACGGCTTACTTTGCGACCCTTCCAACGGTAACTGCATCTGCAAACCTGGAGTAGGTGGATCCAACTGTGACAGGTGCATGGTGGGATACTGGGGCTTCCACGAGTATGGCTGCCGTCCATGCGATTGTGCAGGAGAGTGTGATCCGTTTACTGGAGACTGTATGTTTGGGTGAGTAAAGAAACCAAAACCAGATTCTCTCCAGATACTAGTACCTAAACTCTGCTGATGATGAGTGTCACTTTGGCCTGATGTTGGTTTAAGAGCCACAAGATTCATCCTCTGGGGATCGTGGTTATCCAGGGCAAATTTCGCAGACGTTTGGGCATTAGTCATCAGTAATCATTTGTATTGTATAAACAAAGGAGAAAGTATCCAGCCTCCAAAAATGACAAAGAAACTATTTCTGGGGACCATCAATATCAATGCTAAAATTCATGGTATCCCCGCCTGTAGTTATTGAGATATTCTGCTCTGCAGAACACCTCAATAAGCAAAGAAATAAGGTCCATTTAACATTTGTAAAATACAGATTCCCATTCCCATGTGTGTGTTCTGATATTGTAATGTGCTTGTGCAGCTCGGAACTGGACCTGTACAACTTAGAGAGAAACTCCAGTGAGCCGGTGAGGATCTTCAGAACAGACGAACTCTTCTCTGCCCTTCACTACTCAGGTGAGATACAGAGACTGTGTGTGTGTGTGTGTGTGTGTTATGTTAATCCTCCTCCACGGTCCAGTAACTGAGCATTAATAGTTAAGTAATGAAAGTCTTCATAGGGCTTTAAAAGGAAAGATGTGTGTGTGTGTGTGTGTGTGTGTGTGTGTGTGTGTGTGTGTGTGTGTGTGTGTGTGTGTGTGTGTGTGTGTGTGTGTGCGTGCGTGTATGGACAGTTTCCAAATGTCCCTTCTCTTAGACCCCCCACCACCAGCATGTAACTGCAGCTTTCATAGGCACATTCCTTACTGGGCACACACACACACTGTGCTTGCATTCTTAAGACACCATGCACAGTATCTAATACCACACACACACACACACACACACACACACACACACATTAATCTGTACCCATGTCTGTCCCTTGTAGAGAAGTGTGAGTGCAAAGAGCAAGCCCTGACCAACAGTAAACTGTTCTGCACCATGAATTATGCATATGGTAAGAATTTTCTTAAAGTGTTTTTAATTTTCTTTGCATTTCTTTGTCCCCGATGTCTGATCTTGTCATCTTTCTAATTTCTTTTTCAATATTGCAGCATTCAGAGTTATTAATAATTGTCTTCTATATCTAACTCTTAGTCCTGAAGGTGAAAGTGCTGTCAGCTCACGATAAGGGCTCCCACGCCGAGGTGGAGGTCAAAGTTCAGAAGGTGCTCAGTCAGAACGCCAAGGTGAAAATACAGCGGGGTCGGGTCACTCTTTACCCTGAGTCCTGGACTGCACGGGGCTGCACCTGCCCGATCCTCAACCCAGGTCAGACTAACACTCCTATGATTGTCTCCCCCAGTACAGGTCAGAAATCAATTGTTTTAAACACTGATACCGAATGTTTAGGAAACTTTCCATTAATGACACATAAATAACCCACTGAAACCCAGAACAATCACAAAAAATAAATGACAAAATAAATATCTTTACATGGGTTTTGTGGACAATAGCAAAAATATAGAATATCAAAACCCCTTATTGACAATGTACCAAACTGTATAAAACCATCCCATTTTTTAACAATCACATCTCAGCTGATCAGAAAAAGAAGTATATTCTGAAGCTTTTGCATGAACGCCATGTAGGCCAGTAACATTGCGATTAATGTAAGCTGTTTTAAGAATTAGGCAGTATAGCTTGAAAGTTGATTGACGTGGATTAAGTATCCCTGACCTTTGGCGTCATTTCTCAGGGGTGGAGTACCTTGTGGCGGGCCACTCGGACCATAAGCAGGGCCGCCTCCTGGTCAACATGAAGAGCTTCGTCAAACCTTGGAAAGCCAGCTTGGGGCGCAAAGTCCTCACGCTGCTCAAGAAAGACTGCAACTGGTAGACGGGCCGCTAAAACACTGGAGGACAGATGGACACATAGACAATAATGCCGTGAATTTTCTTGTTCTCCAGGTGTGGAATATTGAATTGAGCAGGTTTTTAGGGGCTGAACTGAGATGATTGAAACCCCCTTTATATCCCTGCTGTCGTCCAATGAGAGCTTGTGGCGAATTGCACCAGCTAAAAGCACACAGGATATAAATTTATAAAGACATATCATGTCTCGCACATTCCTTTGTAGGATTTTTTTTGCTGCTGCAGGTCAAGAAATGGAGTAATTCAGCGCTTTGGCCAGAGTGACTCCCTCTGGAGGCATTGACATACATTAAAACTGAATCTCTTCCGCTCTGCAGCACTTTAGCCTAAAATGGACTGAGGGAATATGGACAAACAAAGAGAGGAGGATTTAACATACACACTAAATGAGCCCCTTGACATGGACTGTGGATGTCCATTTCCTATTACAGTGGACACTCCTTCACACAGGCAGCAGTTTATGTGTGTGCTGACATAATGTGCAAAGCACCCAGAGTGACGCTTAACAAGCCATACAAGCCACTACAGGTGGTTAAATGTTAGCCACTCCAGGTGGGCCTGTGTTGTAATCAGAGTGCGTGGGTTTTACCCCCAACGTGAATGTATTTGCCTGTTTTGCAAATGTGTGTGTGCATGTGAGACAGAGAGAGAGGGTGTTTGAATGCAGAGGTATATTACAAGCACAGTCCAGATTCAGTCCAGCTCTGAAGCTTTTCCCTAGGTTTGTGAGTGCACTTTCAAAAACAGCCGTTCCAATGTTTATGATACAGCGTCATGTATATTGATTCATCTCATATTACACTCAATTCAGAAAATCCTTGTTATTCCTTCCTTTGTGCTCTTGTACAGTATTATTTGTATATATCTATATAAATATTATGTTCATCTTTCTCCCTCTGTTTAATTGTTTTTTTGTATGTGGTAATATTAAAGGATAATTACAACTTTGGTCTTATTTTTAGCACTTGGTCATTATTTCTATCGGTTATGATTATGAATTACCTGCTAAAGTAATTGCTGAGATCTGTATACACGGCAATGTTGCTTTACAAAAGTCCAAACGCGTGTTTAGACGATCAGACAGGTTGCGAACAGTTTAGCCAGTCTAAAAAAACCGAGGAACTGTCTTAGATCACAAATATGGCGAATTAGGTCAACCTGTACCGTAAAAGTTGCACACACGTATCACACAACTACCATCGGAAAATTTGTAAAACTTCATACAGCGCAAAGAAAAAATTGCAGTTTGCCCTGTTTCTTTATTTTTTTTTACATTCATGTAGTTTTGATAAATTGTGATTTGAACAAAGCAAAACATTCAAATGTAAAAATGAAAAGACTTGTAGGAACCTTTCTCCAAAATATTGCATATATCCATTATTAATATTAATGCTAACATAAGTTCTTGACTAGACCTTGCAGGTTGAAGTGGCCCATCCAAACTTTGCTGGATATGTGTAATTTATAAAAGTAGTTTTATCTACATTTTCTCTCCCAAAAAGGTTCGTTTGTTTTGTTGGATTGCTCGTTGTTCGCCTTAGCAATGTTGCTACGTTCCCATTAGTCAGCAAATAACTTAGCGAGTACAAGATAAAAAGCAAAACAAAAGAAACAATAGACTAAACTACAAAAAATAGACCCGAGTTGTAATAAACCAAACTTATCTTTTAATACTTTACAGCAATCTCACTTTGTCATTGAAACCTTGTTGCCGAGCAGAACTCCAACTTTCAACAGGTTGATATAACTGCCCAGTCCTTGAAATACTTCCCATAAATTGGACAAAAATATCCTTATCACACACACACACACACACACACACACACTGTCCCTTCAGATTAAGTCATCCATCGCTCTCGCTCCCAAAACACTCTCCCCTACATTCACACAGTGCCACAGAATGTAGACCATAACAGAGCGGCTGAGGCGAGCACACACACTCTGTTTGGGTTTAGGCGGCCTGCATGTTTTCCACCGCCTCCTCGCCCAATCGCCACGGCGTGGTTGGCCGAGAGGTGTGGACACATTCCTGGCGCGTCAAACAGCGCTCCGCAGCAGGCCGGGTCAAAGGTTGCTCACCTGTCTCTCCTCAACGAGAGGTGAGCAGGAGTGGATGTTTTTTACAGCTGTGGCCCGGATAGCCTCTTGTACCCACGTTCGCAGACTAAGGGCAGAGGGGTCACGGCTCCTCCTCCTTTCTGCCAAGCTGTTTCCAGACGGCATAAGGGGTGAACGAGTGCATATGGGAAGAGGAATGTGACTAGAAGGAATGCCTCAATGCCAGTGGTGCAAAGTACATTTACACAAGTACTGTACTTTAAGTAAATGTACTTGAGTATTTCCATTTTATGCTACTTTATACTTCTACTACACTACCTGTAGGATATTGCTTACTTTACAGACACAGATTTTTTATTTAAAAAGCATATTACAAGCTTCTAAAGTACAGTGTATTATTAAAATCAATCTAGTCGCTCCCAACCTTTTTGGCTAGTGACCCCTTAGAGAAAATGTCTAGTTGGGGCCTCTTGTCAAATTTTAGATATCTGTAGCCATTAATGCGTGTTTTCATCCATTACTGTGGATGAATACTGTATTTGGAGTTGGAAGCATCACAGTTAAACAGTTGGTGGCACTAATTCTTTAGTCCAGTGCCATTAAACCATTGCAGAAGAAGAGGGTGCAGTTTGTTATACCGTATGTGTTATTTTGAGGAACGTTCCAGTCTCTTCATCGGTCCACACTGATCTGATGTTTTTAGTTGGACTTTTAAGTCACAGGTTTTAATCATGTACAGTACATCTCTGTTTTATTCACTGTCAGGTCTGTCACATTTTCTTGTTTTCAATACACAAACCTTTTCCCCTTCTTTTCCACAAATTTAAATATATATAAAATAAGTTGGATGGAAGCCCACTTTCTGAGTTCTTATCCGTTCCACCAAAGAGAGATGTCCACTCTGAGGCCCAAAGAGGTCACATGTTCCTTTCACAAAAATTAGAAAAAGATTTCTGTCACATTTTTTTGTCTTCTATCTTCACCTATGAATCCTCTCATGGCATTTCAGATTTGTCTAATGACCTTTTGGGAGGGGCTGACCCCTAGGTTGGGAACCAGTGGACTTACTGTTATTAAAACTAGCTCCAGCTCAACCAGCTACAACAGTAAAATGCTGCTTACACACATTTTTCTGATAATACTAATGCACTTTGACTCAAGTAGCATGTTGAATGAGGGACTTTTACTTAGGTACTTTTACTGAAGTAAAGTACTGTAGTACTTCTTCCACTAACTGCTCAGTGCAGCCTTTCAGGTTAGTCGGAGGAAGGAGGTGCTTTATGTAGTGGGAACTGGCCTTGAAGCGTAGACGCAACAGGGAGCCACAAACACATAAACTGCTGCAGCTGAACCATGGACCCCCATCTCTCTCTTTCACTGTCTCTCATGCTCGCTCGCCCCAACTCATTGTCCCCCCACTGGCCATTCTCAGCCTGTGATGGAGATGTCCTGTGGGAGGTTGCGTGGTGTGGGAAACTAGTTGATGAATGAGTGTTTGGCACGCTTCCAACGATGCATAGTTTGCTTCAGTGTAGCATATGTGTATGTGTTATTGTAGTAATGGCAAATAGATGCATGTGTGTGTGCGTATACGAGTGTGTGTGCCTGTATGAACACAATACCCCGCTTGTGTTGCTATAGAATGGAGTTATGGCCTTTGTCCTGTCAGCATTCTTGTGTTCCTATTGGCCGCGGAGTGCATGGCAGCTCCCGCAGGCTCTGGGACAATAACCCCCCCACCTTCCCCTCCTCTCGCAGGGAGTAACAATGCCCCTCTTCGGTAGCACCCATCACCCTGAGACAGACGCCCAGAAACTGGCCTGCTATGGGTGTCACAGAGCTACCAGCACCCACAGGCCCTGAGGAAGGCAGAGGGAGGGAAATGAAAGCAGAAAATATGGAAAGAGGGGATTTCTTCTCAGAAGTATGATGAGAGGAAGTGTGTGCTGGATAAGTAAATCATGTGGTCAGTATTATCCCATCAGCTTTGATTCACTTACAGAGGAAATGAGGATATTATGGCATATAGGAAACGGGACTGAAACTCCTTCACTGGCGTCCTTCACATGAAAATATCCTGTCCTCAGAAACTATTCACGCTCTTTGGTTTTTACTTAATTGCACACACACGCACACACACGCACGCGCACGCACACACACACACACACACACACACACACACACACACACACACACACACACACACACACACACACATATCAGGAATGTTTCTCTACCTGAAGATCATCAGAGCAAGCTAGAACAGGGAGGGCGATGTTGACATAGCAGAGTGATTGAGACGCTACTGCTGATTATTATACAGCCATGAAAACAAGGTCCTGATGTCATTGAGTCATTATGAACAAACCCACACATCAACGTGACAACAGACAGACAGTTTGGGAGGAACCAACAGGCCCTCGTGACAAGTCGGAACACTCTTTAAAAAACAGATTAAACATCAGAGGCTGTCAAGTATCCAATGTTAACATTCAGCCTCACCAACCATACCAGGCAGGCTCCAAATCTGAGAGCAGAAATTACAGGAGATTATTTTGTTTACAGGCAAAGTAAAGCATTTCCCCCTGGCTTCACTAGCACCTGTGTTTTCAACCACCACAAAACCAACACCGTATCCAGCTGTGTTAACACCACCATGAAACCACCGGAATGGCTTCCTTTCACTGACATTATCTAACCACCGTCCAATAAAAAGTGATTACAAAGCTACATGTTTTGCTGTGTGTGTTTGTGAATTTCTATTCTTATGAAGTCCAGGTGACGAACCCTTTTGCAAAAGAACTTAATTTGTGGTTTAGATATATACTGATGAGGACGTACTTACAATTATGTGTAAGATTCTGTAAGATTGAGTCATGCTTGCTAAACAACCTTGAGAACCAGTAAAAAGAGCTACCCGACATCAGCTGTATTTTTGAAAATGTGCTTATTTGTTTTCTTTCCAAGATGAGAAAATCAACATCACTCACATTTCTACACGGTTAATATGAAGCTATTTCTAGCAGTCGTTTTGCTTAGCTCATAGCACAATGACTTGAAACAGGGGGAAACCGCTAGCCTGGCTCCAACCAAAGGTAACAAAATCCAGCCACTTGCATCTCTAAATCTCACTAATTGTCCCAATATATCTCATTTGTTTAATCCTTACAAAAACCAAAATGTACAAATGACAAGTTGTGGTTTTATGGGAGGTTTGTGCCTAACCAGTGACTTCCTGGAGTCTCCAGACTCAGTCGTAATAATGTCAGAAGTCCAGAAAGCAAGAAAGCATTGTTCTCAAACTGTAAAAAAAAAAAGAAGTTATATTTACTTCAGATTTCTACTTTAAAGCTATGTTAGCTGATTTTTGACTAGTATGGATCAGGAAAACTTCAGTTGACAACTAACATGCCAGTGAATAACACCTAGTCACACACATAGTACAACTTTGTTATCCATTATTAGTCATATTTCTGGCCATCTGACATATGTATTCCCTAGCATTGTATCCATGTGTCATTCTCCACCAACTCCTGGGAAAGAATATCTTACTCTTTTGTTTCTAGCAAACTTTATCTATTCACTATTTGGTGCTTGACGGGTAGTGTACTCCAGGTTTTATCAGCTTGTTTGCTGAAAACAAGGGCCCATGAGAAAAACTGACATTGAAACGTAGTGTAAACATGTTGTAAAACCAAAACAATGAGCTATAAGAAGCACCAAAGCAAGGTCGAGCTGCAACATTGAGTGATAAATGTCTATGGGTTAATAGTGTAATAGTGTAATGCAGCTTTAAAGATAGAAGTTGGCAAACCAACGTGAGGTCCTCAGAAGTATTGTAACAGAAAAATGTGTGTTTATGAGAAAGTGCTGATGAAAAGAGGACAGGGAGGGAGGGAGAGATAGCATGTCTGGACATGACGGCGGTGAAGGCCCGGGGACATAGAGGGAGAAAAACATTAGAGGTGATCCGCAGGCATCGCATGGCACATCAACACATACCTCTTTCTCTAAGTCACTCACAAATGCCCCTTAATCTCTCTCACACACAACCCTGTTGTCCATTGACACACACACACATGCACGCACGCACATACAAACACACACACACGCACAAGTACACACCTATTACCACACTCCCCCTGTTGAGTGGGGGTTTAAGAAGGCTTGTATGGATCAGTTCCCCACTAATCAGTACATGAGAAGGATTCTTCACATGCAGTCATGTTGCGTGTGTTGAGATTAAAAGTCCTCCTTCAGGCGCAATTTCCTGAATGAAAACCAAGTCCTTCCTTTATTCTCACGTCAAGATGTTTAATGTGAAACTACAATATTTACACAGGAATTCACAATGTGGTATAATAATAACACTTAATAAACTATCTTTCACTGAAGCTTTCTTCTACTGTATACTCACACAATATTCACAATTAATCACACATAGTAATTATATTTTCTCCTGTTATGGTTGATGTTGTTGGAGTGGAAACTCACAGTAAACCCGCACAGAAGACATTACAGTGTTGTTGTCTTATAAAAACTCTGGCATAGACTGATAGGATCTACATAGTGAGTGCCACCAGCCCCCATTAACCTGCATAAAGTGCTACACCTGCATCCCACACCAGCACACAATACTTTAAAATACCTCCTAAAGGTACAACTGCAGGGCTTTAGAGCCAAGAATAAAAACACACACACTTGTGATCCATGAAAGAAGGGCCTTTTCAGGGTTAAAATGAATGCTATTCAGATCTTTTACTTAAGTAAAACTAGCAGTACACCTCTAAAAAAACAGTCTATTATAAGTAAAAGTCCTGCAGTAAAATTATACAATCAACAAAATATACTTAAAGTATAAAAGGTACTTTCCCCTTTAACACTGAATATTATGTTTTTTATATGAGTATTTTCATTTTCTGCTACTTCATACATCTACTCTACCTTTTAAAGACACGTATTTTACTCAAATACATTTATTTGACAGCTGGAGTTACTTTGCAGAATAAAGATTTTAAAAACAACATATGATAAGAATTTTAATTTATATATCGCTACTTTTACTTTGGGCTTTCACTTTTAAATAAAATTGCCTTTAATTGTATTTGTGATAAAGTGATAACAACCGGCCGACCTGATTGTAAATGGTGCAGCAGTTCCCCCTAACGGTATAACATTGCACTACTTCTATTGGATCAGCATTGCAAAGCATTGATTTTGTCTTTGGCTTGTTGCTTATTTGTATGAAAAGTGACACCGTGACACAACACACAAACAACAAGAAGTAGGCTGCTACATCTAGGCTCACAAAAGCACCACAACGCAACAACTGACAGGAATACTATAAAAAGGAAGTAAACGACAATAAAATCAGAATTAAACAGTCTGACACTAAACTTATAAACGACAATATAACGAACCTTAAAACACAAAGAAATTGTTTCTATAGAAGGTGAGCGAACATCTTCACCTGATAGGCTATAAGTGGTTATTTTGAGACTATTATTATCATTATTTTGATATACTGTCATTATGCTGAGAAACTAAGTCATTATTGTGAGAATGTTTCTCATTTTAATGACTATAGGACCTTTTCTACATCACATTGGCTTCCATGAAATAACTCATTAAACAACAACAACAACAACAACAACGTCACGTATAGAGGACGCGCTCGAGGCAGCACCACGCGAAAGGGACTGACAAGATGGCGATCATTTTAGAAACAGAGGAGTTGCTGCCATGAAGGAGAGGCTCGGTATGCTGTTTTCTTTTCACACACAGTGATTCATAATAAATGTGTAACAGTGTAGCCGATGATACGTTTGGTGTTGTTTTAACACATCCCGCAGATTCGTTTTAAAGCTGAGGCTGCCGCTGGGAGCTGACCTCCGGCTAACGGGTGAACTTGTAGGATTATGGCAGGCTAATGCTAACTAGCATGCTAGGCTAATATTAGCAGGGCAGCTAGGGCTCAATAATCCCTTTAATAAATAAATTTAAAACGACAGAGCTGACCTACTTACCGCTTGTTTGTGTGTACTTGTATGTTGAGTTCAGACAGTTGTCCTGTAACGGTTTTGCAGTGGTGTACATTGTCTTTGTGTATAATTTCAGTGTTTTGTAATCGCAACTCCTCATAGCTGTATCAAGTACACGCTAACCTTAACTGGAGATAGCGTTACCTTAAAGTTGGGTTGTTTCAACTGTCCTTAACACGCGTCTCGTTCTGTTATTATGTCGTACCGTTTTTTAAAAGGCTAGACAAGCTCATATTGTTTTGTTGAGACTTGTTTAACCCGTGTTAACATTAGGCTGTGGGGTATTCAGCCACTTAAGACCACGCAGTCACAAGGACAAACCAGGCAAAGCGCGCTAACTAGCTAAAACTTCGGGGACATTCTCAACTCTCATTGATAAACAACTCTCCCGAGAGTCGTCGCACTGTTTGCTAAACCGCAAGTGTCACTATCTAGCGTTACATAACAAGTCAGTTACTGTATTCCTAAAGCTCAGTAGTGATTACTGTAACTTACAATGTGGATAATCATCAGTGAGCTTTGGATGTGCACAGTGAAGTTACTGATTACAGTGACAGGTATTCTGCTTTTTTAATTGCTTATCATGATACCACCTGAAGAATCAAACTGAAATGACTTCATACTCTGAGAATAAGCAATGTTAACGAGACGTAAGGTTAGTTATCAACTCAACAAGGTCTGTCTTGGATCCCTCCTGACAACGTGAGGTTTTATTTATATCACAGCGGCTGCACACACTCATGACGTCACAATGATGATTTATCAAATAAAAACGCCCACTCTAATATAACTTGGAAACAAACGCCTACGTTGATCTGAATGCTTTGATTCACTCTTATTTTGCTTTTTAAAGTGGTAAATTAAATAAAGGCACAACACAGCAGAAACTAGACATTTCTGAAGTTAGAAACCTCATGTTTATTCATTGTCCTCCCTTCTGTGTTCCAGTCTCTCCATCACTTTCCCTCTCTGTTAAATACCATTTCCTAACAGTCAATTTTTAGTCCTTGTTTTTTTTTCACTCTTTTCATTTCCCCAGCAAAGTTAGTCCTGTACCCAGACAAAGGGTGCACCACTTTGCAAGCTCAGTCCCCCTTTTGTCCGATAATCTTTCTTCTTTGACCTCAGTAGGGGGGGGGGTTGACAGGCCTCAGCCCACTCAAGGATCCTCACTTTTTCAGCTGAGGTACACCAACCCCCAGGGATGTGAAAAGAAGCCAGGAGAGGTTGAGTGGAGGCTGATTGTAGGGTTCTGGGTTGAGTTTAGTTGTCTTCAAACCAAAGTACAGCCCATTGTTAAATCAGTGTTTTTGGACAACTCTCCCACAGTCAGAAGCTACTGCCTGCTAGCTGCTTATCACATTAGAAGGTTTTGATGAAGGAAAATATGTTCCTGTGAAGTCACCCTGACTACTATCATTGTGCCTGCTGACTTTTTATTTCATACTCACCATCCCTGGAAACACTCAAATGTTTGTCTTGTATATGGGTTCACATCCAGGTTTAAGAACTCATGTTATTTTGTACACCTTTCTGTTTTTCAGTGGATGCACCACACAACACTCGCAGTGGTTTTCCTGTTGGCCCATGTTTCTGTTGGAAACATGGAAATGTGACAGCCTGCTTTGGTTTACTGTGTGTAGCTATAAACAGTTACTGGAGGTTAGACGTAGTGACTTTGAGATAACAATGTTATGTTTACAAGAACAGGATGTCATTTTGATATGGAAATACACCAAATGTGCTTTTTTAAAACTATCTTTGGCCTGTAAGGGTAGATGTTCAAACAATATTAAGACAAGATTACATTAACATAATTATGTAGAACTTGCATATCTAACTTACTCTGTTTTGGATCACAGATTCCCTGCATCTGCTTTCTTATTCCATCCATTCATCTGCATTAACCACATCTGTTCTCTCTCCCCTCTAGAAGCCACCATGCCCTGGGAGGGTCCTATTTCTCAGCTCGCCATGGTCACCATGGTGATATGAAGCCAGTGTGAAACACTGACACACAGACTCACACACAGACAGTCAGTAATTGACTGACACAGCCAGCCAGCTCGGCAGGCAGGCGTGTGTAATGGATAGGTGTAAGCATGTGGGGAGGCTGCGGCTGGCCCCAGACCACTCCATCCTCAACCCCCAGAAGTGGCACTGCGTGGACTGCAACACCAGCGAGTCTATATGGGCCTGCTTGGGCTGTGCTCATGTGGCGTGCGGGCGCTACATCGAGGAACATGCTCTGCAGCACTTCCAGCAGCACCACCACCCGTTGGCTTTGGAGGTTAATGAACTTTACGTTTTTTGTTACTTGTGTGACGACTATGTCCTGAATGATAACGCCACCGGAGACCTGAAGCTGCTTCGTAGTACACTCAGCGCCATCCAGAGCCAGCACTATGAGGTGACCACCCGCAGTGGGCGCACTCTCCGCTCTGCTAGTGCTGGCCCCGATGCCCTCATGCCATCCGGTGCCCGTGAGCTGCAGCTGAGGGACGAGGACAGGATGTTTACTGCGCTCTGGCACCGCCGCAGGGCGCTTATGGGACGTGTCTTTCGCTTATGGTTTGCACTGACTGACTGCGGAAAGAAGAGGGAGGAAGAAGAGAGAAAGAGGGAGGAGGAGGAGGAGCAAAAAAGGGAGGTGAAGGAGAGGAGGCAGGCTCTAAAGAGGCAGCTACAGAAGGAGCTGGAGAATGCCCCTCTCAGGAAGAGTCGCCGGTTACGTAAGAGAAGCCAGAGAGTTGCAGATGCTGCAGTCGCCACACCATCGCGGAGGGCATGCAACAAGACAAAAAACCCTGTGCCCCCGTCCCTCACCCGCAGGCCAAGGACTCAGAGCCCTACCACTGCTACCCCCAAGAAAGGGGGACGGACGAAAAAGGTCCAACCAACTTCCAAACCTCGGAGCTGTTCTTTTACCGCCAAATCTAAGCCCAAAACCCCCTCAGCAACCACCCGTT
Organism: Etheostoma perlongum; assembly: GCA_026937815.1. Taxonomy (NCBI): domain Eukaryota; kingdom Metazoa; phylum Chordata; class Actinopteri; order Perciformes; family Percidae; genus Etheostoma; species Etheostoma perlongum. The sequence goes on along the minus strand of CM049393.1, from coordinate 10,370,784 downwards.
CTGCTCAACGCCTGTTCGCCGCAAGCAGAGTACCAAACAGGGTGGCTCCCCCTTCAAACGTCGTCCCACAGTCACTCCTGGAGTGACCGGCCTGAGGAATTTAGGCAACACCTGTTATATGAACTCTATCCTGCAGGTGCTGAGCCACCTCCATGTCTTCAGGGAGTGCTTTCTGCGCCTGGATCTGACCCAAGCACTGGAACTACTAGCATCTGCCGTCCACGGGCAACTGGCTGGGAAGCCCTCTTCCCAGTCCCCCCTGATCCAAAGGAAGGGATTCCAGGCCAGCTCAGGCTCTGGGGCAGGGCTCAGTGGTGGGGCCTCACGGGCCCGCAGCATGGAGCTGATACAACCCAAAGAGCCCAGCTCAAAGCACATCTCGCTCTGCCACGAGCTGCACACCTTGTTCCAGGTTATGTGGTCTGGCAAGTGGGCGCTGGTATCGCCTTTTGCCATGCTCCACTCTGTGTGGCAGCTGATCCCGGCGTTCAGGGGCTACGCTCAGCAGGATGCTCAGGAGTTTCTGTGTGAGCTGCTGGACAAGGTGCAGCACGAGCTGGAGAGCACCGGCAAGCACACAACCACAGCAGGAGTCCCACAGAAACGCCTCATCAAACAGGTGCTCAGTGTGGTCAACACCATCTTTCATGGCCAGCTCCTAAGCCAGGTGCGACACACACACACACACACACACACACACACACACTCACACACTCACCTTCATCTTACCATTCTTAACTCTGCAGTGTTCACAAGCTTCACCTGATTCACTTCCCATGATGCCTGCACACACATGAACCCACTCAGATCTGCCTACACACCCCATTGATAAGTCATCAACTCTGACTGAACTGTATTACTAATTCACAATTCAGATTAAATTAGGCTGGGTGGATTCATTTATCACTTTACGTACTTAAATGGAGGTTAAGCTTCCGTCTCTGACCTTAATCTTACATTTTGAGTATGTTTTTAAGGTTGAGTTGCTGATGGTTTTATCTTTTCTCTTACCTTCTTCCAAACGTGTACCTTGTTAACACAGTAGTGATCTTGGTACGACCCTGAGTAGAGCTGAAACGATTTGGCAAAAAAATTGATTGACAGAAAAATGATCTGCCACCAACTTTTTCAATCATTGACAAAATGTTATTCATTGTCTGGTTTCTAATTCTCCACTGTGAGGACTTACTACATTCTCTCATAGGATACTAAACTGAATACCTTGTGGTTTTGAGACATTTCAAGATACAACCTTGATCTTTGGGAAGTTGTCGTAGGTATTCTTTTGTGACATTTCATAGACTAACTAACCATAATCTTGAGCAGTACAGCTTTCCTTCCGTTGTTATAGTTTACATATTAATCATTTTAATTGGTTGCACCTATGCTCCGTGTGTTGAGTAATGTAGGGTGAGTAGTGAGTTAGTGTGAGGGCAAGAGATCTGTGTCTACTTGTGGAGGCTGAGCACACACTGTGACACCTGCTCTTGCTGAATGGAGGGCTGTGTATGCTTTTGGGGATATCTCTGCCCTGTGGCTATTCACCACTTTTATTTAATATATGTTTGATTCAGTATAAAGCGACAGGGAAACAGCACACAGCATGGCTAGGGCAGTAAGATTGATTAGGGTTAGAATAATATGTATACTATACTACTACACCGGCTCATGTCTTCATTTCCCTCCCTCTCATATGCAGGTGACGTGCCTGGCCTGCGAACATCGCTCCAACACTGTGGAGCCTTTCTGGGATCTGTCGCTGGAGTTCCCCGAGCGGTATCACAGTAACAGCAGGGAGCATGCTGCTCAGGCGTCATGCCATTTGACGGAAATGCTAGCCAAGTTCACAGAGACTGAAGCACTGGAGGGAAACATCTACGCCTGTGAGCAGTGTAACTGTGAGTTTAAATAATGTAAACACACACACACTCTTTATCTTTTAACTTAGAGACTTGTCATTGATATTAACACATTTATATATGTTCTATTCAAATCCTGACTTGCCCGTACCTAACTAGACTCTGGACTTTTGAATAAGAAGCCAGTGAGAAACTATAGTCTTAACTCAATGTTCCCTCTTTTAAAACTTTTTTTTTTTTATGCACACTAAAGGCTACAAGAGAGAAAAATATTGTTGGAATTTTCTGCCATAGTAAATATTTACACATTTGTCCTGAATGAGAATATACAGCTGTGCAAGTTGTTATCTAAATGAGCAGAATTGACGTTCTGTGACATTTAGAAATGAGTCCATCCTAGCTCTCATGGCTGTTGGTCACAAGAATGCAGCAAAGCTGAGGCAACACCTTGAATTGCGTTTGAACTCTCTGCTCTTGTTTGAAGCGGCTCGACGGCGGACCTCCTCCAAACCAGTCCTCCTGACTGAAGCACAAAAACAGCTGATGGTCCACAAACTGCCTCAGGTCTTGCGGCTCCACCTCAAACGCTTCAGGTAGGATGACCTTACACCAGTTGGCCAATTTTTGTTTATTCAATCATATTTTTCGTCATAAAACCCAACTGTAATTAATTGTTTTGAGGACTGTTGCGATGCAGACTATTAGCTCAGCGGCTGGCCGGGTCTCTAACTTGTGATTGGTCCTTAGGTGGTCCGGGCGGAACCACCGGGAGAAGATTGGCGTCCACGTTAGCTTCGACCAGCTTCTCAACATGGAGCCCTACTGCTGCCGAGAGCCCTCACCCAAAGTAGTGCCCTGCTCCAGTCCCAGCAGCCCCAGCTCTGCAGGCTCGCCACGCCCAAAGCACTTCCTCTATGACCTCTCCGCTGTGGTGATGCATCATGGGAAGGGCTTCGGATCTGGCCACTACACCTCATACTGCTACAACACAGAAGGAGGTTAGTGGAGAGCACAGCAGGGTTTTTGATTTAAGAGTTTTTGGCAATTTTTAGGCCTTTATTGATAGGACTGCTGAAGACATGAGAGAGGGGGTGACATGCAGTAAAGGACCGCAGGTCTGAGTCAAACCTGGGCCTGCTGCATCGAGGAGTACAGCTCTATATATGGGCGCCTGCTCTACCAACAGATCTATGGTTTGCGTGGCAACCTGAAAATGAGTTGGAACTTAATTCATCCTGAAAGACATTTTTGTGAAAATATGCCCAGCATGCTTAGGAAAAATATCTACATACATAGCAGCAGAAGATATAATAATGTTACAGACACTGGTCTGCTGGTGGATGGGGTACCAAGTTGTTAAAAATATATAGTGTTTCTGAAAGTTTACGGTTGATAAACAGGTTTGATGAATTACTCTTATTGAGTTTTTTAACTTACAGGATGAAGGTTCCATTGCACGTATATAATTTCCATTCACAATTTAAACCCTGATCCAATTCAGAAAACAAGACACAGATGCTCAGAAACCACCTTGATACTGGTAGAATCATGTACACAGCGATTTCTCATGTTCCATGTAAATGCCACACCCCAAATAATTATACAACTCCTCATGTCGAGTAAATGATCTCCACGCGTATGATTGGTTTGTTAAGCCCTGTTTAAGTAAATGGGTACATTTGGCTAATAATTGAGAACTCCTGTTAATTCAGGCTTCTTAGTGTGCTACGACTGCCTTCTTATTAATAGACCGCCTTCTTATAAATAGACTGCCTTCTTATTAAATAGACTACCTTCTTATAAATAGACTGCCTTCTTATTAAATAGACTACCTTCTTATAAATAGACTGCCTTCTTGTTTTCTCCTGCAGGCTTCTGGGTTCACTGTAATGACTCTAAGCTGAACGTGTGTTCAGTGGAGGAGGTCTGTCGTGCTCAGGCCTACATCCTCTTCTACACACAGCGAGTAACTCAGGACAAAGACCGGCCGCTATAAGACCACAATCCCCCCCCCCCCCCATCCTCCTCAGCTGCAACCTGACCACTCGGCGAGAAGATATCAGCACAGCCCCACCTATTGCTCTCTCGCTTCCATCTTCCTTTGGGCGTTTTTTATCCGAGGAGGATGGGTCTTTTTAGTCTATTTTTTTAAATAAGAAAGAAAAAGAGAGGAAGGACTCCTTTTTTTAAAAACCTGGTTCTGCTTTGTGAACTTCTTGTATATGGTGTTTATATGTAGGTATTTGTAAAAGACAAATGGTGATGTTTGTGATTTGTGTACATTTGTATTTTATAAAGAGTATCAGCCAAGATGTGTCTCAGTAGCAGCCAACAGACTCAAGTGTCCTCTACAGGTCCTACAGGTGTATTCACGTGTTTGCCTACCTGCGTTTGGTGAATGTTGATTGTAAATGCTCGTTTGTTTTTGTTTGAATCAGCTGAAATGTTTCTCAGTCACTTTAGATCGTCGTCACAGAACTGGATGTAGGGTTGTAAAATGTCATTCACTCACTAGAAATGGCCTCGCTGTGTTCTAGACAGGTAAAGTTTTGATGGATGTATTTCCTGCCAGAAATGCAGTAATGTCTACAGAATAGGCTGCCAGCATTGTTTTTACTCAGTTTATAGTTTCTTCTCTGTACACAAGCAGGGTAGGAAGTTCACTTTTTCTCCCTGAAGTACTCCTGAGTCTGTCAGGGAAAATTGGCAGACCTCAAGCCAAAGCCTGGGGATACGTTTCTGGAAAAAAACCTCTCAGCGTTTCCAAAACGGTTCAACATTGTACAACATGTGTATTTTTTTTTTTTCCTTCCCTCTTTCACCATTAAGTTTCCAAAGGGATTTTTTTTTTTTTTTTTAGCTAAATGCTGCCACCTCGCTTCTCCAAAATGTAATTGTCTTCAGAGTGTGAACCAATCCCAAACTACACGCATACTAGTGTACTAGAAAAGTGTCCTTTTGTTGAGAGTATATTTTTATAGTTCATATCAATTCAGAAAAGTGGAATCTCCACAGCGGCAGTCCCACGCCAGACCAGCATTTAGATTATGAATGTATTTTTATACAATCCCCCTCAGAGGTTTTAGAAAAGAGGCCGTTGACTGTTTTAAAAGGTTTTATACAACCGCCGATTGTTTACCACCAGCAGTTATGACTGTTCTATCACCATAAAGTAGGTGTGTGTGTGTGTACTGTATGTGTACATATTGTATTTAATTTACCATCTGTTAAGTACAATATCCAGATTGAACAGGATTTCTGGAGTATATACAGATAGTGATATTTATCTCCATAATGGAGAAAATTGTACAAAAAAAGGTATTCTCCACCTCAACCAAGTTCCCTCTGACTTATCTTTCAGAGGGGAATTCAAAGCACAGTTCATGTTGTTTCTCCTTTATTGTCCGTGTCACGTTTGGTTACTACTCCATGGATGTGTGTGTGCGTGTGAATTAATGGAAGTTATACTATGCAAATTGTTACCTCAATTTTTGTCTAGAGAAAATTACCTCAATAAATGAGAATATTTTTTCATTTTTCTACAAAAGATGAGTGTCTTGCCCGTTCTCATTTTGTACAGTAAGCTAGTCAGGGCAGTTTTATTTATGTTGCCAAAAATCAAAGTATGTCTTACCATCAAGTATTTACTTCAGATAATTACCAATTATAGCCTTTAACATTTCCAGAACAGAAATCTAAACATTGGATAAATCCAGATTCTAAATTCTTATTTAGTTATTACAGAGTGAATTTTAGACATATCAGAAAATACTGTCAGCCATGAAAGAAAAAAAAAACAATTTTTAACCATGTTTTTAGAAATAAAATGTAATGTAAATCAGGCTATGAATGATTTATGAACAAACCCCTCTGTAAAATATAGATACAGCAGGAATATAAAGGCAAAGCTCAGTGTATGTAAGGACTACTTGCTATTTGAGTGGCTTTGACTCAGGTGGTAGAGCGGTCGCCTACCAATCAGAAGGTTGGTGGTTCAATCCCTGGCCCTGCATGTTGAAGTGTCCTTGGGCAAGTGTGTGAATGGCTTTACTGTTAAAAGTGCTTTGAGTGTATGTTAATGGTGTTTTCTGGCTTAGAGAACAGCCCTCTATTAGTGTAAAATTCATACTTTTCATCTTTGCAAGACACTACAGGTGAATAGTTTTAACATACTGTATCACTATGAAACTTCCCCAGTTAATTACTTATATAAAGTCTATTCTATTTTGTATTTCAAGTTTAAATATGCAAATAAGGCATTATCTAATTCTAAGTGTTGGTGAATTTAGAAGAAATGTACAGGTGCAAATAGACACAGTGTAGTAAAATAAACACCTAGAATGTGCATTTTGAGTGTTTTTCCCCCACTAATCTGAAAGAATAGATGCATTATTACCCATTTTAAAAATGACCAGTGCATGAAAGAAACATTGTTCTGTCTGTTGTGGTTCACCCTAACCAGATGCTAGCTGTTAGCTTAATGTTTAAAATTTAACCAGACAGATTTGAAAGTGGTATTTATCTTCTCATCAAACTCTCTTAAAAAAACGTGTATTCCCCCAAAATACAGTATCAACCAATCACTTTCTCCAGCTTCTTAACCCTTGTGTTGTCTTCCTGTTAACCATGAACTTGTCCTTCCAGGTCAAAATTGAAAATGATTTTTTTTTTGTGCTTTTCCGATGTTTTTGTCGCTTTTTCTGATTTGTCACTTTTTCCATGCTATTGGCGCTTTTTTATTTTTTTTTTTTAAACCTGAGCTAGTTTAATAATAGGTTTTACACTTATTCTTGGAATTCATGGTCAACAAACTTCATTTATATCAAATTATACATACATTTTTAGTTAAAAAGACAGAAATTATGAATTATTTAGTTTTTTTGGGTAGATGTCAAAGTTTAGTCCGGATACTGTTTTGAAACCATTAAAAAAAAAAAAAGAATTCAAATGCTATTAGATTAAATAAAACACCCAAAAAAATTCAATGAAAGTAATCCTTAATTTTACCTGAAGAACGTTGTATGGAATCATCCATGTTATTTTTGGGCAATTCTGTTAAAAGAAATCCATATTTCTGAAACGGGTCTATTTGACCCGAGGACAACACAAGGGTTAAGTCTTCTATGACGGTAAACTGAAAACCTTTCAGCTTTGGACAGTGAGCTAGACAAAAACAAGCCGTTTGAAGGAAAGTCATCAATATTTTGTGACAGTTTATACACACAAAGATGAGTAAGCAAGATAATAAAAAAAACAATTATTAAATAATCTATAATCCAATATAATTGTTACTTGCAGCCTAAATCTGAACATCTGAAGTAAATGAGGCGGCCTCTAGCTCACCCAGTAGGAGCGTGCGCCCCGTGTAGGCTGAGTCCTTTGCAGCGACCCGGGTTCAAATCCGACCTGCGGCCCTTTGCTGCGTGTCATCCTCTCTTTCGCTCCCCCTTCATGTCTGTCTGCTGTTGAATAAAAGGGAAAAGCCCCAAAAAGTAATCCTTAAAAATGAAACTACTGGCTTTTGCAGTTATAGATTAAGTTTAAATGTAATTAACATAAAAGAGTTACTAGCTTTGATTAATGGACAGATGTGTGTTATTGAGCTTTGAAAAAATACTTTGTTTACTGATAAATCCACTAATAGTTTCAGCTCTCAAGATATAATTTGCTAATATTAATATACAGTTGTCACTTGTGAGATTATAGAAATCAGAAGAGAGGCCCACAATGAACAAAATCATTTTAATCAACTTTTTTTCCTTTCTTACAAAAACATTTTTAGGGAGCTCATTTTTTATTGGGGAACAAAGTGGCAGCAACCATTTCAAAGATATTTTTAAAAATATCTAAGAAACAATGACTAGGGGGCCAGAGTGCAGAGCCCCCACCCGTTGCGACAGAAGCCAAACATAAAGATGCAGATGCACGGTGTTTGTATGAAGATTTATGTTACATGTTTTGCAGAGATTCCTGGCCATGCATTGGCCTGACCACTTCTTGAACGCATCAGTAGCATTTGTGCTTAATGTAACTCGAGCACTAAAGAACTGGAGGCTCAGAGTGGCGCAATCGAAAACCCTAAAAAATGAAAAGGGGGTTTTCCCCACAGTCACCGTTTCCTTGAATATGGGGGGTGCACTAGATTCAGCAGCAGCTGGCTTGACAGTTTTGAAAATTCTGCAAAGCGAGGTCCGCGAGACATTGCAAGAAACTATAATGTTTCCTCCGACAGAAATGTGTTGGCTTGTTTTTAATTTCTGTGGGTGATGACAAAAAAACAACTCAGAAAGCCAATCCTTCTTCCTTGCAAGCTGTGAGCGGTGCATTGTGGGTAGAATACAGTAGCATTCGGCATCCCTCACAGTTGTTTTTAAAGCGCTTTTCTGTCGTTTCTCTGGAGGAATTGCTAACGGGGTGTGGAGGTGCTGAGTGGGGGTGGTGGGGGCGAGGAGGTGAGGTGCTGTTGACGGGTGGAGTTAGGCGATCAGTAGTCGTCTCCCCGGCTCACCACCTCCTTGCACGTGGGCCTGAGCAGGATGGTGTGCTCGAACTGAGCGGTGTAGCAGCCCTTGGTGTCGCAGAGGGGGGGGGGTAGGGGTCCACGATGCCCAGGTCACACAGGTTCTTCAGGGCCATCAGGTATTTGCTCTCTCCCAGACGGTCCAGCCAGCGACGGCAGAACGCCAACGTGCCAAAGTTCTCGTTGATAACGTTCAGCAGGTGCTTCGCTCGGGGCAACCTGGGACGAGGTAAGTGTCAGTTATTTAAGACCACAATTTAAATATTAACAGTTCTACATTGTAGAATATTCAGTCTGTTTCTCTGGTAGATGCAATCCAACTTTATTCAGTACAAGATAGCTAACTAGCGCTAGCCACCTGGAGTCATGACACAGTTCAACTAGACATCAAAGAAATCACCAGTATGTGTATGATTTATGAATAAGAGGCGTGATTTTTGACACAAAACATGTCGATCAGATCTTCAGGATTTGTATCAGACTGTTCACAATATACTAACATAAAATAATAGTTGCATGTTTTTTGTGCAGCAATGCATCGTAAAGGCAGACAAACTCCTACCTGATGGGGACATGGCCGATGTCAAAGTTCTTCATATAGTGAGAGCACTCCATGTCGTCGTGGACCATACCTTTACCCGTGCTGCCAAATGTCTCGATGGCGTAAACTTCTCCCTCCTGCAGTGTGAAAACAATCAATCAATACCGGGATGACTAAAGAATATGAAAAAGCCTCTGAAATTATCCAAAATGAAAGGCTCAAAAAGACAGAGTTAGGTCTGAAACTAACGGTTATTTTTCATTGTTGACTAATCGAATAGTTGTCTGGTCAATAATGTGGTGAAAAATGTTAAAAATGGGTTTCCCAAAGTCCAAGATGATGTCCTCACATGTCTTGTTTTTTTGCAGAAAATATTCACATTTAAGAAGCTGGACTCAGAATTTCCAATGAAAAAAAAAAAAAATGACTCAAACAATCAACAGATTATCAAAAATGTTGGCGATTGTGGCCAGGCTGGTCAGTGGTGGAGCAGGCTCACATGTACTGAGAGGTTTATGCCTTGATGTAAAGGTCCAGGGTTTGAATCCGACCTGTGATGATTTCCTGTATGTCTTCCCCCTCTCTCTGCCGATTCATTTAATAGTTGACGTAAGTAGTTGAAGTAATCGATTAATCTCTGCAGCTCCACATACAGCTAGCTTTTCAACATTTTAGGCTTTACTCGCACAGATACAGATATCATGAAAAATCTTGAAAATGCAAATATCCGTATAATATAATATTTTGTATAGTGAGAACGGTGAGGGTCATAACTGACTCACCTCCATTCTCGTTGCTTCTCCTCCTTTAACGATGGGCACAGTCTTGCCAGCATGTATCCTGTACTGACCGATCGAATGGCCGTTCAGGTTTCGGATTGGCTTCACTGGACAGGAGATACAAAGTTCACGAATAAAACAAACATTAAGATATATATTATCACATGAACATATGAATTGAAGGGGGGGGTAAAACTATTGCACTGTTGTGATTGTGCAGTTTATTTTACCGAGATTTAATGACACATTTAATCAACATTTTAGGTAATAGAAGTATTGGATCAAACTCGGTATCAGCAGTAAAGGACTCAACAGAAAAAAAAATAAACTTTATCGGGGCGTCCCTACTGTGCAGTGTGTAGTTAGAAGAATATACCTTGGTATGTTTTGCCATCAAGCTCGACCTCGTAGGACTCCATCACTTCTTGAATGGCCTCGCCGACGTCACACAGACGCACATCGATGCCAGCGTTCTGCAACAAACAAACAGGAAATCATGAGCTTCAGGGAGAATCAGAGAGAGAGCTGAGTTTGTGTATAGGGGTGGGTATCGTTTGGATTGTTACGATTCCAACACCGATTCTAGAAAAACTGAAAAGATGAAATCAAAGAAAGGCTTTTTTATATAGTTTTTTTTTAATTAACAATTATTGAAACTTAACAATATATTAACATTTTAAAACACACACACACACACACACACACACACACACACACACACACACACACACACACACACACACACACACACACACACACACACACACACACACACACAAAAGCTAGCTGGCTAACATTAGGGTAATATGTTTAACATTAGGGTAATATGTTTAACATTAGGGTAATATGTTTAACATTAGGATATTATGTTTACTAGCGCCCACGTGCGGTGAATGGATAATATGCTTTTTGTCATTTTCAGTGACCCCAGAGGAAAAATTTGGCATTTTAAAAGTAGAGGGAAAATATTTTAGTCAAGACATTAAGTGGAACCAAAATGAGGATCCAAAATTTGCGTTCTAATCCAGGTTTTGGTACCCAACCCTATTTGTGTAGTAGTCATACTTTGATTCCAGTATTGGTGGCGTCTCTCACAGCCTCCAGCAGCTTGTCATACTTTGGATTAAATGTGACAGTGAAGGCACAGTCAATGATTCGCCCTGCAAACAGACACCAAGCAGAAAGCAGAGCATCCTTTAGATGATGTTCTTCAAGCTGATTTCGGTTTTTAGAGGTTATTTTTCCTCTATGTCAAACATCCAGCAGCAGAATATTAGAAAAGCGGATGAGAATTTGGTTTTGGCCACATTTTAAAAAGCATGATTTCAAATGTTGACAAAAGATCAACATTAACAGTAAGTATAATGATACAGGATAGTTGGAAAAATACTCTTTTTGTAATTCCAGTTGTGAGAAGCAAAGTATATTTGAACACAAAAAAGTGAGCCATTAGCGGCCTGAAGTGTAAATCTGTAGTGGCAGCTACTTTGCCTATCCATAATGGATTAAGAGTGGTACTTGAATGCATCGCTTTTCATCAGCACAAAGTGTAGTTGAAGCAGCACTTTATTTCCTGTGGTACCGTTAATGTGCGTGCCGAAGTCGATCTTGCAGACGTCGTCGTACTGCAGGACAGTGGTGTCTCCGGCGTTGGGAGTGTAGTGGGCAGCACAATGGTTCAGGGAGCAGCCGGTGGGGAAGGCCAGGCCGGCGTTCAGCCGGTCCTCCTTTATCAGCTTACGAGAACAGTCCTCCAACCGCTCACTGGAGGGATGGGTGATGGACAAAATGAGTTCAAAGCAAAAATAAATGACTATGCAACAGAGCAAAATAGCTGAGAATGCAGCTTTGGAACAACTCTGTCAAGTTGAGAGCTGTGCAAAGGCTGGCACTGTGCCTCCCCCCCCGTCCTAGGGCTCTCAGACAAAACGGATACAATTACACCCTCCCTAATACCACTCGGATTTTAATGAACAATCATACAATTACTATTTAGCAAATATTTGTTTACATTTTGGGAAATTAGCAGTTCCTCTTTGCAATGTACCCATGGGTACAGACAATTATCACGAGATAACTTTGAAACTGAAGAAAACCTAAATACTTGATGATTCTCAGGCTCAAGTTTTGGAGTTATAAGGAGGATTACATTCACCTTCATCCCTTCAACTCTCCTGTGCCCCCTGAGGAGGGGCCTCACAGTTTGAATACCGCTGGTCTAGTTCCAGACAGCCACATTATAATAATAATTATTATTATAAATATAATACTCATTAAGCGGATTGAACAGATGATTGCAGCCTCACCAGATTTCAATCATGGTCATGCCGGGTTTCATGAAGCCGCGGACGTGCTGGCGGACCTGTCTGTGGGCCTCGGCTGCCTGTCTGAAGTCGTTCCACATCTCCTCGTTGGCTTTATCCAGAACTCGCTTCTCCTCGCTGCTCGTACGCCACGCCGCGCTGCGACTGGGCAAAGAACACAACAACACACTTTGTTTTGTCGGGCAAAGCAAGAATACTGCCTAATTTTTTTTATAGAGGTGTAACAATTCTGGATAGTCAGAGGTGAAATTAAGCATGCTAACACTGCAGGCAGTACCTGGTTTTACATCATTAAAGACTTGTAAGCCATATGATAACTATCAACAGACCAGGGTAAATGAATATATCTGCACAGAAGCACAGTACAGTGTAGTACTGTAGACAGCTGCAAGGTCACCACCATTTTTAATAACATGCTAATTTAAACATGATTTTTGTAAGCAGTTTTACTGCTAATATAAAAACCTGCAAATAACATTAACTAGTACAACTTTTAGTACTCTCAAACTAAATGTCTGCCCTTTAAAGACCTGAAGGCAGGATACTATTAACCGACAATTTCTTGTTTGCAATGACTTGCAAATACTACCTTCTGATTTTGTTAAGTCAGAAGTTACAAAGTGCTTTACAGGGAGAAAAAAAAGAGGGAACAACAGATGGATGAGACAAACAATGTAATATAACAGCAAGCAGAATTGTAATAGATGTATAAAATCAAGAAAAGGCCACAGAACTTTTAAATTTAAAGATACATTTAAAGATCTGGCTTTCAGAGTCGTAAAGCAACAGCAGCAAAAGCCCAATCTCTTTTAGCTCCGACATGATTGATGAACCATGTAGGGAACTAGCCCAAATACTACTAGAGGGTTAGGTGTGTGTGCTCTTCTTACCCATCCTGTACGATGGGGTATTCACACTCCTGTCCAATGGGGAATACTCCACTTGGGTGTAACTCACAGATGGGCACAGATGGAGGATCAGTCTGAGATTTGGCTGGTAGGAAAAACAGAACAAAACACTCCATCAAACCGACTCTGCGTTTGATTTCAGGCCAGACAACCAAACTTCAGCTGGGAACAGATTGCTCATTTCAACTGTGAGATTAGAAAACAGTCAGGGATATTCTTCACAGCATTGCAGCATATATTTTTTTGCGGCGCTAACAAATTAAAATGTAGTAAACTTACGTCCTTTCTTCTTCTTTTTCTTCTTCTTCTTTTTCCCCGTCGCATTATCTCCATCATCTCCATCTGTGCGAGTCAAGATACTGCTGTTACACCAACCACCATGCAATATGTTGAGATTGTTTTAGTGAGAAGATGATGTGTGTTAAGACAATCACCTTCCTCGCCATCCTCCTCTTTCTCTTTGTCTTCTATCGCCTGCTTCTCCAGCTGTTTGGTCACCTCGGCCACTCCATCAGCCTCTGCAGCAGCAAGAAGATCGTCAACGACGACTACACATGAACAGTCCGATAAGCGATCGACTAGCAGCGGTTAAAAATGAATCCGTCCATGTGTGTGTTCATAAACAAGTGAGTAGACTGGTATAAATATAGATATGCATTTGGGTGTGTTACGTTTATATTGACATTTCCATGTTTCTGCTCATCATGTTCAGGCACATTAGCACAAAAGTGCGCTAGCCACATGCTAACGCTTGCAACAGTATTATTTTGCTCACAATGACTAACGTGGACCTAATTCATAATGGGAAATGAATGTGTGTACATTAAGAATAATAAATTGAATTTATATAGCGTTTTTCACGAAATTAAAATATGCTTTACAGGGCATGAAGATAATAAAAACAATGGACAACTAAATAAAACAAAGCAAAACAAAACAAGATTCAGACACATTAAACGAATAGTAACCGTATCTATCAGATTGAAGCGTATCTCATCGTTTCAACATCGAATCGTCCCTGAACCGTATCGTAGCCCATGCATCTAGATACGTATCAGATCGTCTTATAACGGAGAGATCCACATTTAACATTGATACCTTAGATCCATAATAGAGATATAGATTTAATCTTAAGCAGCAGTTCCATTGATTTCCTTTGGGGAGGCAGTGCCGCCCAACAAGGCTGCGCTAACCCCGGCGCCATGCACTGCTCGGAATTGCCGCTGTGTGCTGCGCTCAAAGTCAAAACTATTTCAATGTTGACCTAGTTGCCGCTGACCTTTCAAGGCGCAATCATGGGCGCAACCCATTCCAGAACGTTCCTCTGCCTCTTTGCCCTGCCTCGCCTCATGTGTAGGCGGCTTTAGGTATTGAAATTAAGCACTGAATGACAAGGCATTTTTCAGAACTTGATACTATGGATGCAATTTGGTCGGTGCCTAAATGTATCCAGGTTCAGTACCCAGTACTAGCCAAGAATGAAGGAAAAACGTTAACTGATGTCTACTAGCAAGGCAAAATAAATACTTTAGACATTATCTCTCTCTATACCGATTACAATACCTCATGACCTCAGGGTCGTCTACCAATACTAAGTACCACTTTACAATCTTTATGTTACACACTTGGAACGCATTGCTGTCATTTTCAAGTAAGGTAAGGCTCAGCAGCCCGTCGTGACTTAAATGGATCGAACAAAGTGGAAACACAGGATTGTATAATGATACTGACAAAGAAACTGTATTTAATGGCACCCGTATAGCTCAGTTGGCAGAGCGGGCGTCCTCATATAGAGGTCTACTCGCAGCAGGCCCGGGTTCAACGCCGACCTGCGGCCCTCTGCTGCATGTCATTCCCCCATCTCTCTCCCCTTTTATGTCTTCAGCTGTCATGCCAAATAAAGGCCTAAAATACCCACAAAGTTAACTTTAAAAAGAAAAGAAAGAAACTGTATTCAACATGGATTCGTCACATGACTGACACCGGACTCTCTTAATAAATTCAGATAGAGAAGAAAGGTTTGGTCGGTGCATCCCTATCAAAACTGTCAAACTCTACAGCACTCATTCATTTGTATTTGGTTATGTAAATCATACATGATTTGAAGTTAGGAAGAACACCCTTAAGAAAAATAAAAAGGAACAACAATCAATGTATTGTGAAAGATCTGCCAATGTTTGGTAGTTGTACATTAATTACTGCTTGCTCACAGTGTCAGCTAGGGAGAGAGGTAGGGCTGGGCAATATGGAGAAAATCAAATATTACTATATTTTTGGCCAAATACTCTGATATCGATACTGCAACGATATTGTGGTGTTGACACTTGGCGCTTTCACAAAATATTTACACAATGAGATTTTTGATAAATAATCATCAGTAATGTGAATGTAATGACTAAGTGGGTGAAGGCTAATAATAGAACAGTTACAACAGTGTGGTAAGATCAGAAAATGAGATCACTTTACTGTAATGCAGCCTTTAAAACCAGGGTGAGATAATACTTATGCCATATTACGATGTTCAAAATCTAATACGATATCCAGGCTTATATCACAATATGGATATAATATCGATATATTGCCCAGCTCTATAGAGAGGGTCTTTAAGGAGTTAATAGCAAAAGGGTAAGAACAACTGCTTTTTTCCCCTCTTTCTCCACAACAAGTAGGTATTCAAAGTTGTGATAATACAGAACATATCGATCCATTTAATTAGCAGGGCACATTGTTATCACAATCCTAACAAATGTCTCTAGAGTTTGGTACGAAAAAGGTATGTGGCTCATAAGTTCATCATGTTTTAGTGTGGGTTATTTATTGAAAGAAAGAAAGCCTCCTTTGGCTGTGCTTTTCTTACATAATAATTCTCTTAAACGGGGAATTACGAAACAGGAAAACTTGTCTGAGGCTCAGTGCAGTTGGCAAAAAGAACCGCAGCATTTAGATCCGCAGATTCTCGCGTTTTCTCTAAAAACAAATAAGCAGCATATTCCTTTCTGTATCAGCTGTGTTAAATGTCACCGTTCCTGAATGAGCTCTGACTGAAGCACGGCGTGTTTTATAAGGCCTGACAGCAAGAACACCCCCACTGCCCTCAACCCGCATGGCTAAAAACGATCTGCGTCAAGTCAGACATCTTCCGACACCGTCCTTCCGGCGTGACTTTTAAAATAAACATCCGACTTGGGTGACAGTGAAAAATATAATAGAGATAGATAATAGAGTCCATTGGCACAGTATCCTATTCTAACAATAGGAAGGTTGTGATAAGGATTAATATGTGCCACTTATATTTTTTATCTAAACAAAATTGTAAATCAAAACCTCGCTGGTCTCTGTAACGTTAGTCGTTAATACTTTTTTATTTGTATATCTTTGTTAGTATATTGTTATTTATTAACTATATAAATTGTTGTACAAACTTAATGATATGTACCATGCAAAAAATAAAAATCCACATTACATTCAATAGATTAATAACAATGACATGGTCCTTACCATTTCAATTCTGGTTAATAAATTGATCATCATCATCCCGGGAAAAAAAAAAGCGAAAACCATTATTTTGAAGGCCATTTCCCCTCATTTCCGATTTCGTCGAAGCTAACTGCTGCTAACTCGACCCAGCTGTCTGGTTGTAACGTTATGAGCAACATTAGCTCTGCTAGCTTGTTAGCAAGAAAACTGCTCAAGCCAGCCTCACCTGTCGTTGCGGACTTGTTCTTCTTCTTCTTTTTCTTCTTCTTCGCTGCCTCCCCGACGGGGTCGGCCTCTTCTCTGTCCTCCGCCTCCCCGTTCAGCTCCCGGTCCGGGACGGGTTTCTGGTCCGCTACCTGCTCCGCAACCACGTCCGCCATGATCGCAGGCGCTGCTGGAAAAGGAAGTGCTAGGGACTGTGGGAGTGCTGTGTGTGATGCTGCCTTTAGGGACGCTGGGTGTTTTCATAATTGTTATCCATCATATTCTTCATGTTCTTCTTCTTGTTATTCTTGGCAGTATTATTACTAGTAGTTGTTATATTAATAAGCTACTATCATGTAAAAGATAGTTAGGAACATGCATTATGTAAGCACAACATACACTGTATTTATTAAGGCTCTTGTGTAATACTGCATTGAGTGAACCTTCAGGAACCTTGAGCATCTAAGGCTATATAATTGTCTGGTTTCACTAATTGTTTAACAATTAAATGGGTTGCACACATTAAATATATGTTTTAATAGACAAAACTGCATCAAAAAGAAGATTCTAAGTCTAAGTTTGTGTTGTCTTTTTTCCTTCTGCTCTAATAAACTAAGTGCGGTTTTGTTAAAATAAAACATCTTAAGAGAGTCAGCTTCTGGTACAGGTGTTTTATTTTTTAATCCTACCAAAATAACATTTCATAGCATTCGTGACTGGACCTTTAAACCCAGAAATCGGATTTTAATACGAGCACTTGAAGGCAGCATAAAGTAAAACATGCCGAATCAGCTGAAGGTGAGCTCGTGCACTGCGTGAGCCAAATGAGGAGTGAGTGAGGTATAAACTGATAAACTGCACTGACTAAAATATGATCAGTATCATATCATCAAATATAAAAAAGGGTAACATTTGCTAGGCTATAAATAAAAAAATAAAGGTGTGATCTGTGAGCAAAAACAATCAAACAAAACACTAAAACAGTCTATAGCATTATTTATGGTTTTAAGTTAATTTTCACACAAAACTGTATGCATCAAAAATCCTGCTTTATTGCCCGAAGAACGTGTCAGTCACAGCATTGACCACTAGAGGGCAAACCTGTAACAGTTAGCAATCTAATAAAAAATAACATCACTAATAAAATTGTGTGGTGCTTTATATTTAGAAAGCATTTATGCCACTTGATGCACAGTTGCACAGGAGACAGTTTCAGTATTTGTTGCCTTTGTTGGAGTCCTTATCTGATGGTTGTAATGACAAACTAAAATGTCAAGAGGTAGAGTTACTGAAATATGGGGATTCCCTTCTTAAGTGTATTAAATCCCGAGACAGGGGCACTTATATGTTAAGTCTTAAGTCCACTTCACCAGGTCTGTGTGTGACTCTCCAAAGCCAGGAATGGCTTTAAAGTGGAGCACCAGCTGTTGTGGGTGAGACAAATGCAAAATCTCACAAAACATATCAAGTAACTCACCAAACCTGTTTCTCTACCCCTGCCGTGAGAGCCTCTGAAACACGAGCACCACAAAAGACTTCAGGATACATTGAACACTTCCAGAATGGTATTTAATTTCAAGTTGGAAAATGCAGGAGGGGGGTTGACCTCACCCAGAGAGAGGGTGCAGGAAGGGTCAGGACAAGGCAGACATGGTGACAAGAAAGACTGGGAAGATGAGGTGGGTGGGACATACACCAGGGCTGTCAGACTTCTATGGCAACTTAATAAGAAGCATAAAGTTATACATTGCCCTCACAGGAGAGAAATACAACTTTTTTATTACTATACCCGTACAGCTATTTGATTTAAAAACCTCACAGCAGCACACAGTTCAGTCCATAACGTGTAGAGTCATAAACAAGTCTTTCTGATCTTTCCTCCCAGTTTGATACAATAGTGTTGTATTCGAAATAGGATTGTGAATGTCGGCTATGTGTCCTTCCGCCATCGTGTCCAGTCAGACAGTAAGTAGGGAGATGGATCGCAGAAAGGGCCAGACAAAAATAAAGCGCTGATAGTAAAAATAGCATTCTACTTCCTTTTCTTGCAGAGCTCCATCTCACACCTAGCGTGAGTCGCATGAACTTGACTTATAGACCTTAGTTTTTACCTGAAACATTCAATATACTAACTGCAGTAGTGGAAACATTATTTACCCAAGTGCTGTACATAAGTACAAATTTGAGCATCAGAAATCCAAAAAATACAACTTCACTTTGTTTAATAAATACTCTGAAATGGGCTATTATGCTTTAGGAGTACTTTTTTTTTTTTTTCACTTTAACTACATTTTGTTGACCATGTTTAGGTTCAGTTGAATTCTGAATGCAATACTGCTACTTTTAACAGAGCATTTTTACACTGTGGCATACTCTCTTTCCTTTTATTTCTGGACGTTTCATAAAGCTCCAAGATAAGCTTGAAATTTGTCGCATAAGATGAATTTAAAATCAGACAGACAGCTGTTTGCATCTAACTTCGCCTTCTGCCCCAACACAGAGAAGTACTATTGTATCTCAGATTATTGCTCTTAACCTTTCAACTCCCCCAGCGCACAACGTCCTAAAAGTAACTCAGATTGGATTGTTGTTGAAAAACTGCAATTTCTTTCTCTCAAAGAATCCGATCACATCATTACACATTCTGTTTTATGTATGAAGCCAGTGTTTCCTACAATCTTTGTTTCCAGACATACTGAATGACTGAACAATATACACTGTATTGATGTCACCAGGTTTCTGCAGACAGTTTGGTCTACCGGTCTGACCATAGACCGTTAATATTAATATCAATAATATACAGTTTATGGGTCTGACACTATAAGGTCATGTTTTAGTGGTTCTGGTACCTGAGTTTTAACAGCAAAAGAGCAGTAAGAATTGTGGGTAATGTACAGCAAAATGGACGGATGGGTATAGACAGAGTGTGTCGTACCCGATCTGTGCTGCAAGATGTTTGCGCATGCGCAGAGGATTTACGACACTGCACGATCTGTTCCACACTCGTAGTCGTAGCAGTCGGCCGTTAGCCTAAGCCTCCACCGAGGAGCTAACGTTAGTTAAGATAACAGCTAATTCGGCTTTACAGTTATTACTGTAAAGTCTTAATTTAGCTGTAGCCTGCTTTTCCTACAGATTGTGCAGTGCCGTGAATCCTCGTAAAACAAGATTATCTTCTGCGCATGTGCGAGGCAGATCGTGCAGGGAGCACAGATCAGGTACCGACAGAGTAGTGTAAATTTGAAAATGCCTCCACACAAGAAACAGTTAAGATGTAACACGGACCCATCGATAGAAGACACCCAGACATAAATACAGTCTCTGCTCAGTGCTAGGTTAAAGCAGCGGGGGTTTTAACTTAAGTCCTTCTCAAGGGTTTGACCGTCGCCCTCTTCTTCATCCTCCTCCTCATCATCACCAAACGTCTGCTCCTCCATGGCGATGAGCGAGTGCGAGCGTGCCGCCACCTGAGCGGCGAGGGCGGAGCTGAAGCTGAGAGCCTCTGGGCCGTGGAGCTCCGTCAGTCTGTCCATCACAGTGACGGCAGGGACTTTAGGCTTTAGGAAGCAGTCCAGACCATTCTGGCCCTCTTCCAGGACACCGTCGTACTGGTGGAGCTCAGCCGCTCCGCCTCCTCCTCTGCTACACACCGAAGTTCCTCCCAAATCCCCTTCCTTCTCCTCCAAACCACAGCTGAACTCTGTCACCGGCTCTGCGAAGGGATCAGGCCTCACCCTGCCATCTTTTCCTTCCCCTTCCTCCCCTTTGTTTCCTGCCGAGCACTCTGAAAAGTGGTTTCCTTCTTTGACGCCACTTTCTATAGATCCCAGAGAAGTCGGAGCGTCTGACAGGTTTGTGGCCGGATCCAAACTCTCACTGGGAGCTGAAGGTGTCACAGCAGCTGCACGAAAGAAGAGGAAATATATCACTTAGGTTTCAACTCATATATTGATTTCCAGTTTTAACCTTGGATTAAAAATCTCATATGGGCAAGTCAGTCCCAGGCTCAATTCAAGAATATTAACAATACCAGCAAAAATCACCACCAGTCAAACTCTACTGTCCTCATCTATAAATGACCACAGGAGAGAGGTGACATGGGGTCAGCACAGACCTTGGTCGTTGAAAAGCAGCTGCTTCCTCTTCATCCTCTCCCCCTCTGACGCACGGAAGCCCAGCACGGCTTTGAGCTCCGACAGGACGCGACGGGACTCCTCCCTCTCCCGGCGCTGCCGCTCCCGTTCCTCCGGTGACAAGATGTCAGACCAAGACCCTCTGCCTTCACCGTCGGATTCTGAGTCAGACACGTAGGCCTCCCACTCCTGGTCCAATGAAACAGCAGGGGAGGTTGACAACAGGGAAACAGATCAGGATGGAGAATGACTCTTTCATGGCAGTTTTAAAGGCCACATACTAGGGACATAAGTCTTGACTGGGGAGAGGAAATATATGGGGAAACAGACAATGCAGTGGCCAGTTCATCTTACCTGCTCTTCTGGCACAGGGTCTCTGTCCAAAATCAACGGGTAGGATGGAGGAGGAGCAGGAATCTCGGTTACAGGGGTACCACACTGCTCCAGACCCTCAGCATAACCTGCAGAGATGGTGTGCGTTACTGTAAACTGACTGTCATTCTCTGGTTGGTCTGTTTCTTGTCCGACATTGGGAAGGAGCCACTTCCACCAACTGTTAATAGTCTTGAGTCATGGTAAAGGAAGGAGGAAGCCGGCGCTAAAAATAAGACCTGTGTAAATATGGAAACTAATATACTACTGACGGTGATGTCACTGTTCTGTATTGGCTGTCGGCGTAGCGTTGTATTTAATGAACAGCCATGAGAGTGTTTGTGTTGGAACCAGCTCACCTGGACAGGCGTTGGCCCGTCTCAGCATGCGCTCCACCTGGCAGATGGTGTCCTCCCAGCAGCCGGTGCTGGCCTGCATGTGAGGTTGCAGCTGGTGCAGCCGGTCACTGAGGTCCTGGTAGCCCTCGAATGTCAACTCCGCCGGTTCCTTGGACACCATCAGTTTCTCCAGGTCATCCTCCAGGATGATCATCCTGGCGATATCAAAAACAGAAGTGGAGGAGGAATGTTGATATCGACAATAAGGCGACTTTTACGATATTATGTTTTGCCAAGAAATGAAACAGAAAGTGCAAGATTTGGCTGCTTTAAGTTAGGTTTATATAGTTTTCTGTCTAAACGTTAAGTTTCACAAACATGAAATCAAAACAAATGGGGGAAGAGAGCGTCAAAATGTAAGTTGTCATTTACAAACTAGGATTGTGATTACTTGCTGTTTAAAAAAATAAAAACCTTTCTTGTTAGGGCTTCAATGTGTGGTCATAACTATAACCTTTGATACCATAGTAGGCGTGTATGATTCGGAAAATGTCACAATTCAATTCCGATTTTTAGGCTCACCATTCGATTCAATATTGATTCTCGATTTTAGAAAACGATAAGTTTCTCTATCTCTCCATCGGCTCCATTGTGAGTGCTATGAATTTAATGAAGGAAATCATTGAGGGATAAAGGCTATCTGTCTACTTGATTTAAAAGTTCAAATTGTCTCCTATTTAGTCCCTAGTTTTTTTTTTTTTCATTGAATAGTTTGAAAATTCATATTTGCCCTTTCATTAATTTTGTGTCTTTTATTTGTGACTCATGCCTTTTAAATGTATGTACTTTTTAATATTTTCATATTTGACGAGAAAATCTCAACTCTGTATTTTCTGTATTATAATCATATATTGCAGAAATGTTATGTTTTTAGAAACTGTACTTTTTTTTTTTAGTGCAAACGTAGCACTACTTCAAATGGTGTAATTCATATTTCTTTACTCTGTACTAATACTGTTTTGCTGGTGGAATGACCCAGTTTCCCCTCACTGGTCATTAAAGTATCATCTCCTCTTATGGGAAGTGTAGAATGAGGGCAGTCAGGATTATGAGTGAGTGAGTATATGTGTGTGTGTCTCACTCGCTGAGCAGGGCCTTGAGGTGCAGCTGCAGGCTTCGGATAGAGGTGTGCAGGGTGTTGAGCTCTCGACATTTCTCCCTCGCTCTCCCCGTCCTGTCAGAGCCTGTCGTCCTCACATGGGTCTCAAAGTGTCGGTGGAAGTCGTAGCTGCGCTGCACTTCGCAGAGGCAGCTGCCCAGAGCGTGGTGGAGGGGCTCGGTCACAGCGGCGATGGAGCGGTGCAGCGGGGGAGGGGGTGGGGTGGTGTCTTCGCTGGGTTGGCCCTCTTCTGGTTCCTCTGTTCTTCGGTGTGACAGGAGAAGAGCCAGTCGACGGAAACATTCAGAGCTTTGTCCCACCCACAGCTGGAACAGCATCTACAGGGCAAAACAACAAACATCTGCTGAACAACATGTATTTAGGCCCTTCATCCCAGAACCAGGACCATTCCTTTTCTTTGGCTCTTTCAGCTGTCAATCGTTGCTTGTTTAAGTCCTTTTAATTCAAGAGCCAAAATGAGATCAATTCATGAATAGGGTGTTTGCAAGATACTCATCTTACAGGACAGACAGCAGAGAAGTGGATAAAGTAGATTAAGATTATAAGCTTCTTCCTGTTCTTGTTGAGAGTTAGCTGAGAAGATCATTACCACTTTGATGTCTATGCGGTAAGTCAAGGCTTCCGCCAGCAGTCGGTTAGCTTAGTTGAGCCAGGAAAGAGGGGGAAACAGCTAGCCACTCTGTCTGCAAGGCCTTACCTTCAGGGCAGGCAGGCTGTAGTCATCGGTAAGCTCCTGAGCCTGCTCGTCACCCAGGTGCTCGATCCCCAGGCCGAGTCCCAGCTCCTTCAGAGGCACCGCAGACACATAGTTGGTCACGTTATCGATCTCAGAGTTCAGAGGGAACGTGGGGGGAGGGTTAAGGACACATCACACTTCTTTGTGCTTCATAAAAAGATTACCTCCCATTATTATAGATTTATGCTGGGTAATTTCCTATTTCAAATAGCATGTTACTGCCTATAAAAGTCTATAATTTGTCATCAACTGAATGATCAAAAAAGGTCTGGGGATTTCCAACCTCAATCAACATTCTCTTCTTGCTGAGCAATAGCTGTTAACCTCAAAAAAAAAATTTTTTTTTATTAAGTCTTTATCTCAAGGTAAAGGATATGCCTTGAGCATGTGACAGGTGGCTCTACGAGACGCTCTGAAGGCCGTCCGGAGCGCCCGGTACAGGGCCTTCCTCAGTCCGATCAGCTGCTGGCCTCGTGGCACCGCCCCCGGCCCCGCCCTGCTAAAGGAGTTGGCCGCACTCACCCTGTCGAGCAAACTTGACAAGTGAAATGTGATACAACTGTGGAGACGTCCCAAAGAGGCAGGGGGGCAACACGCAACACTGAACACCACATGACTAAAGACGACACACAAAACTAACCAACAAACTCAGACAATGAGCGCTGAGACAGGAGTGTAGAAAACACAATGGCGTTGTGATGAACAAGACAATATGATGTTATTAAAGGAATAGTTTAGGAAATACGCTTAAATCACTTTCTTACCAGGAGTTACATGACAAAATCGTAAGCACTCATGTCTGTGTGCAGCTGGTTAGCTACGCTAAGCACAAAGAGTTGTAACAGGGTCAAACAGCTAGAATGGCTCTGTCCAAATGTAACAAAATCCACCTACCAGCACCTTTTCAAAGCTCAATAATTAACGTCCTATATCTTGTTTGTTTAGTTCGTACATAAACTACTAGGACTGTCTGGTAGGCCTTTCAGATTCAAGCTAGCAATGTCCCCATTTCCTGTCTTTATGCTAAGCTAAGCTAATTGGCTGCTGGCTATGGCTTCATATTTTCTATACAAACATGAAAGTGGTATCGATCCTCTCATCTAACTCCCAACAAGACAGCAAAACTATTCATTGAACTTACTCAACCCTCATGTTGTCCTCGGGTCAAATTGACCCGTTTTCCAATATCAATGTTCTTTTAAACTACCCAAAATGACATGATTGATTCCACACAACACTTTTTGGCAAGTACAAATCTCTACTTTCATTAATTTTGGGGTGTCTTATTCAATTTTATAGTATTGAGTAAAAGTTGACATATTCCAGTCTGTGATTATCTATCACCATACATTCCTTTAATTTTAGTCTAAATAATTCCTAATTTCTGCTTTTCTAACTTAAACATTAGGTATCATTTCCTATAAATGAGGATTATTGAACATGAATTCCAAATATAACTGTAAACTAAAGTTAATAAGTTAGTGTTACGTAGTGTTAAACGTCAAAAAAGTGACAAAAGTGTTGAAAAAAGGGACCTTAACGTAAGAAAAAGTTAAAAACAGCCATACACAGAGTCAACAAAAGTGTTAATTTTCAATTTTGACGGGAAGACAACACAAGGGTTAAAGCTCCATTGTGTAATATTTTGAGTTGATTCTTAGCAAAAGCCCATTTGTTCTTACACAAATATGAGCTCATTCATTCATTCATTCGTAATTACTTCCACCAACTAACAAAGTATTCTCATAAGCGTAGAATCTGCCATTCAGAATCGTTCAGAATACATATGAGCTACGTTGCGCCTCTATCTTTAAATATATTAGCCAAAGAGGGACATACCTCTGCGTTTCGCGCTTTTGCCCTCAGTGGCACCGCAACTAATGCCAGGGAGAGATTACTCGTGCCTGCCGGCAGATTTGACAGCCTGTTGAAGATGGAGGATCACGCTGATACTTTACTAACATTAGCTAGCATTTGTTTGGGACCCTGATAGCTGATGTTAGCAATGAAATGCTACCAAAATAACAAAAACATAAAACTATTATTACACTGGAAGGAACACGCATGGACGAAGTCGTACTTGTTGAAATAATACGGCCACTGTAGGAGTTAAAATGCGATTGGAATGGGAGGGGCTAGAATATAATATTCAGTTGGATGTCATGTACAATTTCACCTTTAGATGGGAGAAATTCTTACACAATGTAGCTTTAAGTGATTGAAGTATGTGCTTTTATAGACAATGCTAAACCTATACACACAGACAGAGACAAATGGTGTCTAAAACAAGAGCTCACATAAATAATAAAACACCTACAGACACACTACCTGAGAGGAGGTAACTTAAATAAGACATCACTAAAAAAAAGCGTGACTCGACGGAGGAGGCTTGAACCAAGCAGTGACAGTAGGAGACGTGACAGGAAATGCACATGAACGTTCTGAGATTGGGTGATGTGCATGTAGGTAAACATAAAACAAGCACACTTACAGGGTGAACCCTCTGGAGATGACCTCCGTCTCCTGCACCAGGCGCAGGGCTTTACGAGACAGCCCGGTCAGAGTCTTGCTGTTATGGACCAGAGTCTGGAGCTGCGTGGCCTGTGTGTGGACGGCTCTCTGCATGCGGCCCCTTCTCCACAGCATGACTCCCCTCAGTCCAAGCCAGCCCAGCAGGGCCAGGCCCCACGGGGCTGCCGCCAGCGACCACAGGCCCTCAGAACAGAGACCCAGCAGCACCGCAGCCAGGCCGAGCAGCCCCGCCATGTCCCTGATTGAGGACAACAGGTGGGAGTTGTGATTAGTGCAACGATCAACTGTTCATTTGACATGTTAGATGACAGTCCAATACTACATGCCTGGAGTGTCCCTTTAATAAGACACTATTAGAATCAATTCATTACTTAGTTTCCTTAATCTTTGTCATCTTTGTAGCATCCCAAGAATACCAAAGCTGTAATAAATACATATATTGAATTGATATAAATTCTGCTGTTCATTTTACGTCATTAAATGAAAATATTTTATTGTTATATTAATAATGCTGTAGATATAGATACTACTTATTTTCCTGCCTTGTCAGAAGGTGCTCTTTTTGCAGGTCTTTGTTGAAAACTTCAGTGCTTACAATAACTAATAACTCATTTTACTATTGTTTTAGAGGCCATAGTTTCAGTTTATGAATGCATTATATTCTCTTGCCTAGCCCATCCACTGTGGTCTCTATGTGTTTTTTCCCTAACAATGTACCATAGGGAGGGCTTGGCTATGAGGCTTGGTCTGGGCAGGCTGCTCGATCGGCTGGATGAGCCAGAGACGGACGAGCCAAGGGTGAGCAGACTCGGGTCTAATAGCTCGATCAGCTCCACATCCTCCTGCAGTAGCACGTCCTGGTCCAGAATGCACTTCACAGAGTACTGGC
The DNA here is from genome assembly GCA_026937815.1 of Etheostoma perlongum. Taxonomy (NCBI): domain Eukaryota; kingdom Metazoa; phylum Chordata; class Actinopteri; order Perciformes; family Percidae; genus Etheostoma; species Etheostoma perlongum. Next base: position 10,343,992 of record CM049393.1, on the reverse strand, counting down.
CAAAGACACGGTCCTACAAGAGAAAGACAAACACATTAAGAAAAGTGCATAAAACAAAGAGTTAAGTTGCTGGTTTGAGTGTCAGCATTCCTTTACGTCTTCCCATTCTACCTACCAGCTGCTGGCCCAGCTTATGAGATGCAGCTGCCTGGTGAATCGGACTCCATCTCCACAACGCTTCAGCCAGTCTCCAGAAGCGTCCTCCCTGCACATCACAGACAGGGAAAAGGTGATAAATCAGTTAATTAAGTAACAACTCTGTTCCAGTTTTATTCGGGGCTTTCCATTATTTTACGCCCACAGTTTATAAGTGAAATATAGTCCAGATTAAAATACCAAATGCAATTTTGGTGTGCTTCCTTTAGCTTAGCTTTATTTCCCAGGAATCACTCACGCACGCACGCGGCTTGGTTTGCCTGTTATAAAGCATGAAGTAGCCTGTAAATTATTCTCCATTTCTGTCTTACGTCTTCATATACCAACTTGATTCCAAGTTATTACCATTAGCCTACTCGTTTTCCGCTTCTGTAATGTATGGTCATTACACCTCATTTACATGAAATGATGCCAAATCTTTGGATAAAATTAGTCAATATTCTAGTATTAATACATTAAAGGAGTAAGATCAAAGGAACATATGTTATTGTATTAGCACAGATGTGACCCGGGTAGACCATGAAAGTAGTTATCATCAATATTTATTTTAGTGTTGCATTTTATTTTTGGGGACATTTGGTTGAAAGAAACCTATATTTCTGATATAAAAACCTCAAAAAACCCACGACAACACAAGTGACTTGCATCTGGCATCCCTTTCACTATAGATCAGTTTTTTTACAACTTACAATGTATTTCTCCACACACACATACACACACACACACACACACACACACACACACACACACAAAAAAGGAGTTTCCCAGGAGACAAACTCTTTGAGGCAACAACAATAAGTGCTATGTGTGTTTGTAAAAAACACTCCAGGTCTTTATATAGCTCTGCTGTGGCACAAAAACCACATCAAATTGTTAAATTTCCATTTTGGTGTTATAACTAGATTTTTAAAGCTTTTATTCTCTGAAAATACCCAGTTGACAGATGAAGAGGAAGCTCAGCTTTGGTTCTAGAAAAAGAAACAAGTTTGTACGCCTTTCAATGGAGACACTACACAGAAACAAATACACACTTCTGTTTTATTTCTTGCTTCTAAGAAGTCTCTGCACCGTGGACTCGCACAGTAAACGCTCTGAGACATCCAATCCCAACCAGAGTGACACAGTGCCCAACATTTTAAAGTGCGTTGACATTTCAATGCAGAACAGTGTTTCTTGCAAGTGATAAATAACCTACAAAAATCCCAAACTGTGTAATGCCTAATCATGAATGGGATCTATTATTCTAACTAATCTGTTTAGAGTGTTGGGACTCATTTTAACCCTTGTGCTTTCCTTCGGGTCCCCGGGACCCGTTCAGTTTTATTGACTTTTTATTGGCCTGTCGTTGAGTTTCAGGGTCCCCGGTGACCCTTGCGTACTGTGATGTCATTTCGGGGTTGACTGATAAAAGAAAAGAAAGAAAGAAAAACTGATAAAAGACTGATAATCCTAGAGAAACCAGCATCAAAACATCCTGTGGCGTGTGTGTTTGCTCCAGGCAGGGGTTATTGATTCAGACTGGACAGCCTGTGAGCTGACCCCATTCTGTGGGGTAAAGCACAAGTGTTATTATTCCAGTGGCCGCAGTAGTATTGATTACTTATTTGAGATTGAGTTTCAGGACTGGGACATTTGCACAACAGTCATCAGCCTCCAAGTAGGCCACAGCCCCTTTTCCGTCTTCTCTGTAGTATCAAAGCGACTAATCCTACCACAGAGATGATGCAAACCATGCACAGATTAACTCACAGATGCCTGCACTCTCCCTGCTGTATAATATCCTGCCACAGTCAGTTCCTGCTCATCAGTATTCTCCTGGTGTCATACAGAAAATGCTTCAGCTTCCAGACACTGGACTGATCGCTACTACGTGAGTGGATGGACACACACACACACACACACAGCACAGATAACTGCATTTTTTAAAGTTCCCATGACATGGTGCTCTTTGGATGCTTTTATATAGACCTCAGTGGTCCCCTAATACCATATCTGAAGTCTCTTTCCTAAAATTCAGCCTTGGTGCAGAATTCCAGCCACTAGAGCCAGTCCCACAATTAGCTTTCCTTAGTGTGTGCCATTCTGAGTCTGTAGCTTTTTAGGAGGAGAGAGGAGGGGGGTGTGTCCTTGATCAACTGCCACTTTGCTGGTTTGAAAGCCATGATGTCTCTCTCTCATGGGTGGGCCAAATTCTCTGGGCGGCCAAAGGAGAGAGGGGAGGTAACCTTGCCTCTTATGATCTCATAAGGGGCAGGATTCCAGATCGGTCCATCTGAGCTTTCATTTTCTCAAAGACAGCAGGATACCCAGGGCTCGGTTTACACCTATCTCCATTTCTAGCCACTGGGGACCATAGGCAGGCTGGGGAACTCATATAGAAGTTAAATAAACTCATAAAGTGAAATTGTCACGCCATGGGACCAGAAACAAATCTATAAGTAAAGCATGTAGTGCTTTGAGGGAATAAAAACTGGTAGATTAAACTGTTGTCATCTGAGCTCGCCTCTGGCTCCGCCTACATCAGATACACCAATGTAATTGGTGCAACTCGGCTACAAGGGTATAGTTAATGAGCAGCATTACTTCATGCCAGAGTAACTCGCTGAGCACATTGTGCTCTCGTGAGAACTCTGGATTTCCAGGGTACTTCCACATCCAAATTTATTGACATGACATCCAAATTATCAGCATTTCAGGTCAAGGACATTCACATATACAGTACATACCACAAATGTGTATGTGAGCTGTGTTTAGAAAGACCTTTTACAGGCAATGTATAAAAAAAAAAGTGTCCATGTGAATGAGGCGTTTTAACGCGGTTCCGACTCTATCTGAGCTCCAGGAAACTGGCCTCACAGGGATGACCCAACAGCTTTCCTATCTCATCTGAATCCCTTATCATCCTTAACTCCTTAGAACAACAGCGCACCAGAGAGGAAGCATGACACGTACGGAAAGATCCTGAACGAAAAACAAACACAAAACTGTTTCCTGTCGAACTAAGAGAGGGAGAACGAGGCGAGGCAGAGTCATCTGATCCTGAAGCTTCCCAGGAAATGTCTGTGTGAATCACAGGTCGACTCAAACTACGGTCATCAACGGTTAGATTATTGCAAGTGCAGTTCAAAGTTCACAAGTTCCTTTGATTGCAGAGGTGAAGTGCACACAGATCCAAAAACAAGTATACATATGTATAAATAGCAACAAAACGCAAACAATTTCTAAGGAGGATGTTCAGAAATTACGTCGGGGAGAGCAGAGTGGGGTTGCAGTAATCCCATTTTGACTATCTCGTCTAAAATCGGGACAACAGCAGGAGAGATATGCAGAAAAGGAATCTGCGGTGTGTGTGTGTCATTCAAGATTAAAGAACATATAAAATACCTGCATCTGTGTGTAGGAAGCCCTCATTGCCATGCTTTGTCTGATTAAAGCAAAGCAAAGAAAACCAGTGCACATAACGGTCTGAGGGTGATTGTTTGCCAATGTTTGCCACTGTTTGAAGTCAATAGTCAAATTAATTACTTTTTGTGACAGACACGCGTAAACAGACACACACCGCCCCGGGTCAGGGATCCAGACTGTTTGAATAGTGATAGAGTAAAGGCTGTTTTATGGTTCTGCATCAAATCAACGGCGTACCCCCCCAGACCCATCTGCGTCGACATGCAGATGCCCTCTGCGTACGCCCGCCTAAAACGGCCTTTAGGCATAGCCCCTCGCCCTGATGGGGTCTTATTTAATATAAAGATGCAAATAATCTGTATTTTAATTATTGATTAATATGCAGACCATTTTCTTTAATTGTTTGGTCTCTATGAAAAAGTTTTTTTGCATTACATAAAAACGGTTTAAATGATTAACAGATTATCAAAATTAAAAGATTAATTGACTAATAGCCTAATTGTTAAAAAAAGTCCCATCTTTTTTTAACAATAAATATATATATATATATATATATATATATATATATATATATATATATATATATATATAGATTTTGAACTGTTGGTTGGACAAAACAAGCTATTTAGAAATATTACCTTAGGCTCTAGGAAATTGTCTGACATTTTTGTAATGTGTAATTTTTAACACATTTCCTGTATGATTTACAGGAAACGTTGATCTATTTCAGGGTGATTGTGTAACAATTTTTCAGGGACTATGGATGAAAAATGCCGCTTTGGCATATTTACAGTCATGTCCATTGGCCATGTCAGATAAATAATAAATAAATAAATAATTAGCAGCTATTTATCATTGGTCAAAATAAAAACTATGTCTCCAGAAAATAACAGGAGAGGTACATTTCTAAACAACCTGAACCATGTTAGTCTTTTATTAGCACTTGATTTTAAGATTAGATCCTTCTGGTTGTTGTTTTAATCAATTCATGATTGGGCGGATGCTGATGGCTGGATGTGCACCAGGTTTTATGTTCATGCATATCTTTGACTTGGATATTCCCTGGCTGAAATATAAATTTCCCCTTGGGGAAAATAAAGTTAAAGTCGAGATACAATAGACAAAATTAAATTAATTAGTTCAACTAGTTGATCAGTTGAGGAAAATTAAAATGCCTTTAGGAGCGGACAGTCATGTGGGATATTTGTGTCAAGGATGGGAGGAACTCACTGAAGTTGTCCGTGGATCTTTGTCAGGAGTGGTGAGGTCTCCCTCTTGTCCGCCATATTCGTCGTCCAGTGATGCTGTTGGACATGCCTCAAAGTCTGTGTGCCCTAAATCATGCAGGTACTGGAAAAGAGGGGAGTTCTGTAAAGAGAAAGAGAGACAGATTGAGCAATAGAATGATGGATGAGAAGAAGGTGGTGGGGGGCAAGACATTCAATATTGCCAGATGGAAGGATAGAGGGAGAACTCTGTTCTAGTTTTTCCCCAGAGTGAATCCAAAGGTGTCCTGACTCTGAAAAGCAAGGGAGGTGAATTGTCAAGCCAGTCTACCTTCCCTCAGGATTCATCAGCTGAAGTTGAGGCACCTCACTAAATTACAAGGTGTTCCCCAAGGCTCTGTACTCGGCCCCCTCCTCTTCATCATCTACATCCTCCCCCTCTCGGTCAGATACTCCACCACTTCAACCTGGACTTCCACTGCTACGCCGACGACACCCAGATCTACCTCAGCACCAAATCCCCCCATAATCCTCCCCTCTCCCACATCAACTCCTGTCTGTCAGCTATTAAAACCTGGATGCAACACAACTTCCTCAAACTCAGCAGAGATAAAACAGAATTCCTCCACATGGGATCCAAATCCACACAAAATCAACAATCCCACTCTCACCATTGACGGCACCATTATCTCCCCATCTCCCCAGACCCGCAACCTTGGCGTGATCTTTGACTCTTTCACTCCACATCCCCCATATCTCCTCCATGCAGCTTGCTTTTCTGTTCTGGTGTGAATGTTGTAAAGCTAAGTGCCTTCACATGTGAATCTGTAAATCACTCATACAGATGCCAGGACTGTCTTTGGAGCCTCTGATTGCACCATGGAAACTGGACTAAATCTAAGCACAAGTCATCATGCAATAATCCTATCTACTCATAGAGGGATAAACACAGGTGATGATGTTTCTTACCCTAAACAAAGAAAGCTCAGAATCAAATCAGCCATAAAATAGGCAGAGAGGAGGACATCCCATGCCAGAATATGTCCAAAAGATGTCTGACCCAGTTCTCCCCCAGCTGCTGGGAAAACATTACTTAGCATCTTTGCTGTGTTCTGGTGCCTCTGCACAGCTGCACAGGGGCATCTCAGTTTAATGTAAATGGCCCACCATAATACGTTATATGCCTAGATAGCAGCACAACAATTAAATGCTACTCACATGCATTGTCACACGAAGTCGCAGCAGCTCATGTTGTCACCATCCAGATGGAGCTACTTGTGTGTCAATGATTTTTTTTTTTTCAGAACAGACGCATTGGATCTGGTCATCCCCACCCCACCCTACCTCTCTCCAAATCTAGTAGATTATGATGAAACACCAACAACAATGCGCATACTCGCACAGCTCAGCTCCCTCTCATGACCACCAAAGCTCCTTGGCGGAAACGCAGTTAGCAGCCAGCCAAATATGTGGATTTGTTTTGTATTGCAAATGCATGGCAACAGGGCAAACAGCTGCTTATGTGAAGCTCGCATGCCTACTAGCTTGTTAAGCTATCTGTGTGAGCCATAGAGCTAAGCTGCCGTTAATGAATCGGGAACCCAGCGTCTACATTTACCTCAGAACTCGAAAGGTATGACAAAGCATCCGTAAGTTTCGATTAAAAAATAAATAAATAGCGGCTGTAATACAAACCTCAAATACCACATCTTCATCAAACTCCTCAGTCATTGCTCTCCGCCATCTATACACAGCCAGTTCTGCATTCTGGAGTTGTAGGCGACAGTAGTGAGGAACAGCCAGCCGTTGAGAAGTTGGTAGTTAGCCGGTTGCTAAAAACGTCGATAAAACTACAATTCCCATAATGCTCGTCTTCAACCACCGCTTGCTCGCTAGCAACAAACAAGTTCGTGCCAGTTAGAGCTCCTCCGCTGGGCGCGAAAGGCAGTGGTCACACCGTTTGGAAAGCTGGGCAAGAAAAGCGTGTAAGGTTAGCGAGAAACAGCCACTGTATTACCGGAAATTGCCTTCAAAATAAAACGCAAGTTACAATTTTGTGACTCAGAATCACAGCAAACAGTAGCATTTTTTTAAACATTTTTTATTTACTGAAAGTATACAGTTGAACATATGTGAATGCATACTTCTGTACTTTATGTCGTATTATAACAACAACTACACGAGATATTATCTAACAATATATTTGTTTTGAAATGTACAAACGGAACTGGGCTGTTTTGTTGTGTCCTACTTAACGTTATTGGGAAAAGCACCGTGGCTAAAAACTTCGGGAAAATGGAAAAAGTAACAGCCGTTAAGACTTTATCCGTGCATCCGCTGCCGAGATAAGGAGCAACAGCAATGGATGTGCATGTTTTCTTCCTGGAGTGTCTTCCAAACTGACAATGGTGTCGAATGAGGAAAAAACGCAGATTTTCTCGCATTTCCATTGAAAGTAAATTTACTCATGGAGAAAGGAGCAAGTCGGGAGTCATGAGCACAGGTTTGTTTCGTGGGGGAGCTAACTTAACTTAGCAAAATCCTGCTGTGCAAGCGCATATTGTGGTTAGCTAAAACTAAATACAAATACGTATTGAGTTTATTCGCAGAAAGTGTAAAACTATGCAATTTGAATGTCATAACGGTCGATAGCATCTACTCTATTTTTACTCAGCCACAGTTAATTACAGTTTTTCTTAATAACAGCTTTCAAAAAGATATAAAAGAGGACGGGCTCGACCTCAATTGGAGTGCTTTCTAAAAACGCAATCACTCACAGTCCCTTTCCGTTTGATTTTACAGCTACTGTTACAGCTGGAGGGGGTTAAATCCTTTGTCTTAAAACATCTGTCCTGCTGTTGATGCAACAAGTCGGACTTGAGAATAAGCTGCAGTGTTAACATCTTACTTGTGAAACAGTTAACCTTTGCCTGAATGAAGAGGGGTGCCCTCAGTGAAATGGTATATGTACGACAGTGTTATTATGATTATGTCTTTCCACGACATGAGCGGGTTTACCTGGCGTTGCCTTTTACAGCGAAAACATGAGGCCAAACTCCCCTCAAAAATCTTTGAAAAAAAGTTGAATGCTTCTTAAGTTATTAGTGGGCTTAGATGACATAGTTTATTAACTTTGCTGGTGTTGTAAGCATGTACTGGCAAATTCGGCGTAAAAATAAAGAGACCAAGTAACGTTTTTGATACAGTTTTATATTAATTTTCCTTGCTTATTACCGCCATCTATGGTAAATTTAGATATGCATCTGTGTGAACCACTTCTTAAAGTTAAATTTTTCTAATATAAGGTGAATGCCGAATTGAAGAGTCAGCCCTAAATGATTACTACGAAATATTAATTTCTGTCCCACACCGTATGTATTGTTTTTGAGCCCAATAACTTCATACTTAATGGTTTTAAAACAGAGTTTGGAGCGAGGCTCTGTCTGCAAAGGCAGAACAGCAAGCATTGGGGGCAGAGGGATTTTTGGTCGTTGGCCTTTTCGGAAACATCCGCTCGATGACTCCACTTCTCGTGGTGTCGGCCAGCCAAGACTTTCAGCCAGTAGAGCGGAAAAATATCGCCAACTATCTCAATTCACAGCTTTCTAATAATGTAGAGACTCTGTTTTTTTATTATTTAAACTATTTAACCAGGTTAACCACAGTTATATGGTCTCATCAACCTTAAATTAATAATAATAGCAGCATTTATTTATTAGAATAATGTTTAGTAGTTCAATACAAGCAGAAGCAGACAGTTACCAGTAGGGGACACAACAAACATGTACCAATTATATTTACATTATTGGTTGCTGCTGGTGTAGTTTGTACAATTTAATTATACAAGAACTAAAGACATGCCCAGCTTTAGAAAGGAGGAGGAAGGAGGGAACAAATTCAATTGTGAATCTGAATTGAATAATCTTACTACTTACTTACTAAATACTTTGTATTTCCTGCCCCAAGTGAAATGTAAGCCCTTAAGTACTCCTGATTTTAATGTCTGAATTTATTTAATTGATTACACAAACCCTTAGTTCTTTGACCCCAAGAGTGACCTATGACCCAAGCTTTACCCACAGCCCGCAGCTGTCTATCCTCATAATAGAAGAGGGGTGTGTGGATAAAGCATGCTTTTATGTGATGTGCTGGTGTTGCATGATTAATTTCAAAGGAAGTTTGAGTAAATTATTTTTGACTTTTCTTCAAATCTCCTCCCTCTTTCTTACATGCAGATGTGAAGAAGCCTCCATTAGCTCCCAAACCTAAACTCCCTGCTACCACCAAACCCTCTCCCCCACCCATCGCCCCCAAACCAGGTCTTTTCTCCCATTCTTCAATCGTCTCTCAACCTTCCCCTGCTACTCTCAAGAGGACAAAACCGGCTGTTGCCCCCAAACCATGCATTCCCAAATCCCCAGCCTTGTCTTCCCCTGTTTCACCCCCACCACCTAAACCCAGTGAACCCTTTATCTTATCTCAGGAGGAGCAGGAATCTTTAGGCAATAACCTCTCACTTCTCAACTCCAGAAATGGGATTTTATCAGAGACAAACAAACGCGACTCGGATTACATCATTCCCTCCTGCTCCTGTGGGCTGCAGGTCTGTTCCCAGTGCCAGTGTCTGGAAAACGGAAATACAACTGAGGTTGGGAGTGATTTGCACCAAGAGCTGTTGCAGAATGGGATTACTACAGAAATATTCACAGGGACGAGGCAACAGGAGAAAACAGAAAACCGGGAGGAGGGAGTAGCTGTCGAAAAGGCTGAAGGTGGAGGGATTAGCAAGAAGCCCAGGGATAAACCTCAAAGACAGAGACACCTGGACAGGGTTAACAAAGAGGCACAGAGGACCGAGGAGCAGAACGCTTCAGAGACTGTAAAACATCAGGAAAGTGCTGTTGCTGAGCCTGATGTTTCAAGCAGATGTACAGACTGAGACCAAAAACACAGATTTAACAGACTCAGCCTGTGATGTTGCAGGCAGCATCATTGTTTCCCAAAGTGCAATTCCTCATGAGTCTTCTGCAGAATCCTTTCAGGGAGAGTGGAGTGAGCCTACGAGCAAAGCATCTCCTTCCAGGTTACACCCTGATGTGCAGGTCCCTGCTGCCCCCAGTAAGCCTCTCCCGGTCCCTCACCCGCGCAAACCTAAAAAGCCAACCCTAGTGAGGCAGGATGGCCTGGAGGGCAATGTCCAGGATCAGGTGGTGGACCAACAGAAGCAGGGGCTTGAGATGCGAGACGATGAGGGGAAACTGACTCTAGCTGGTCTGTGTCTCAGTGCTGAGGATGAGGAGCTCAAACAGGACACATGTGACAACCTTTTACCCCAACAAGACTCAGGGATTGGAGATGAAGAGACCAACGCACCCGTCCCCCCTCCTCGACAGACCTCACTCTCGCCACGTCTTTACAGAACAGTCCACATGCCACCCTCTCTTAACAAAAACACCTCCCACTCCTTAGTCCTGCTCTCACATGCTGACTCAATGAGCCACAAAAAAGGGGGCGAGGAGCACCGGTTGGAGGAGGATGAAGAGGACGGCTACGGCGACTTTGAGCGCTACCCGATCACTCACAGCCTCCCCAAACAGATCAAACTTGGCTGTCACCCTCCTCTGGCTAATGTGAGGAAAGCCTTTTCTGCCGACGATCAGCAGTCACCGAGGGCGCCACCCAGAAAACCTCAAAGACACAGCCTGCCAGCAGCCCCTCCACCCTCCATCTGCCCTCCTGCACCTCCACATGCTAACACCCCGATGAGGGAGCTGCCTGCGCCTCCTCAGGAGAAAACAGCCTGGCGCTTCTCCCGACCCTGCGTGACCTTCTTCAGCCGGCAAATGCCGTCCAGGAGCAGTGTGCCGCCAAAGAGCCGAGCTCCAGCGCTGGGGGGCAAGCAGAGGGCACAGTCCTTCTCTGCAGCTGACCTGGCAACCCGGGCCGACTCTCAAAAGAGGAGCCTCTCTTTCCGGAAGCTGCTGGAGCTCCGGCTGTCTGTCAAGATGCTGCCAAAGCTGCTAGCCAAGGGAGGGCAGTCTCTGGACTGTACCAGCGTGGACTCAAGCCAGGGGGAAAAAAGCCTGGAGCGGCCCAATAGCTGCATAGTGGAGGCTGATAATTGCGGAGAGGGATCGGTGGAGTATGAGAACGTTCCTCTGTATGAGGAGATCCCTGAGTACATGAACCTGCCGTTTCACAGTGCGAGGCTGGGCTGGCCACATGACTCCGATGGCGCAGACTCAGACATCTATGAAGTGCAGGATCCCTACCACAGCTACCACGAACATGAATACGAGAGAGGTAGCATATTTTGCATATTTAGAAGTTTGTAAACATATTGTTTAATAATAATAAATTGAATTTATATAGCGCTTTTCACAAACTCAAAGCCGCTTTAAGAATGCAACTAATGATTTTGACTTTTAATTAATCAGTCTATTTTTTGTGGCATTTTATGATGACACAAAGGGATGGGGAATGACTTTTAACAAAGTTTGCTAGCCGGATTGAAACCTGGAACTCTGCCTAAACCCCTAACTACATCTCTTTTTAATTTGTATGATTTATTGATTTAATTGTTAAGTCTATTAAATGTCTTTTTGTCAAAACAAAACCCAGACATATATAATTTGCAGTGACATAAAACAAATTGTCACTTTTAAGAAGCTGGACTAAAATGACCACTAACATAACACTGTAACTAATAGATTAACAGCTTATCGGTTTAGCACTCATCTTGTCTTAAAATCGTCTTCCTAAAGTGATACAGCAGTAACAGGTGCCGTATATGAAGATGATAGCTCATCTGAGTCAGAATAATCTTTTATCATAATAGAAAAGACTGAAAACATGTCTGTTTAACAGCCACTATCAATTAAATTCAAGAACAATGATTTCAAGAAAAAGTTTTTTTTTGTTGTTGCTGTGAACAATGGCAGCCTGTGTTTGTGATGGAAAGAGCCTGAGGGTTGCTATAGGCCGAGGTCCAGCAGTCGCTGCCACCATGCAGCTTCAGGTGACCCGTAGCTTCAGTCTGGGAACAGCTGTGTGCAACAGGTTGCGCAGGTGACATTAGTGGTTTACATTTACAAGAGTGTAAAAAGCGGCCTTTAAGCCAGTGGCATTGAATTTGAATGGTGCATTGATGTGCAGCAGGTCAGCCTGTTTTCCTGTGGGTTATTTTCAGTGGCCGGAGCAGGAAATGTCTGAGAATTGCAGAAACGCCACACAGCTCTCTAGAACAGGGAAAATAAACCTCCAGCAACCACCAGCCTCCTCCTCCTCAGCCTGCACGCCCTCGCACTGCGTTTAGCCTCTTCCTAACCTCATCACTGCACTTTTCTGTTAGTGAATTTTTGTTCTTATCCTGGGAAATGAACAAATAAATTATCTTTTAAATCACCTGTGGAAAAGCAGCAGAGGGCTATACAGGGAAAAAGGCAGTCCGTGTACAGTGGGTTTATCGGAGCGTTTTACTAAAAACAACACTGATAAGAGCGCTCGACCAAAGCAGTAAAGTTGCATGCTTTAAAACCAAAACAATGAGCTGTAGAGCCGAGTGGAGTGATAGTTCTCAGTGGGGTTGTCGCTACACCTAACCCTGTTAGTACAATAGTAATAATACAATACTTTGCTCTATTTAATATAAAGAATCTTGATTATTGCAGCTTTAAGAGACTCAGAGTGGAGAATCTTTGGCATTATGCTCGCTTGGTAAATCACTCAAACAAACAATCGATTGTCAGAACTAGTGTGTTAGAAGTGTCGAGGGACACCGCCTGCAACTATTACTCAGTCCCCTTGTCACATTTATGCCATTATCATCCCATTGACCCACTCTGTTCTTGATATTAGGCCCAGTCCACGCTGTTGGGATGAGGAGCTGTTCCCCTAATAGCTGCCATGCTTCCTGTTTCCTCTGTCAGGCCATTGCACTACAAGCCGATAAAGCCGAGGCCGCGTTATGTGACGAATCGATGAGGCCCACTGGTGTGAAATGACCCGTTTAAACAATTAAGATGTACCCTGCTTCTTAATTCTGTCCGGTATGCAGAGTGTTTAGCGGGTATTTTAGAGAGGAGAAAGAGGGAGCGATTGAATCTGTAGTGTTGCCCAGGCATCTGAGCCTGTTAAGTTTATGTAAGTAGCCTCAGGCTGTAAACAAGTGGCGCTCTGTGCCTGTTCCAGTGTTTTGGAATGCTCCACTATAGAGAAAGCATAAGAGAGAAGAGAAAGAAGTTGGGGGGGGGGGTAAAAGAAACTGTTGGGAGGCACGTAAGAAAAACAAGGAAGTGGAGAGAGTGGGCTATTGCTGATGAGAGTGAAAGGAAATGTGGGAATGTTTAGAGTCCCACAGTCTTTCCTAACTAAATGTATTCTGATCATTCACCTTTTTTTCCCCAAATACAACATCTACAAGCTGCTATACAACGCTTTGTAGGAAAGAGAAACAGCAGGTCAGGGCTGAGGAGGCAAAATCAACATATTTCTCTTTCTTCATTTTATTTCATCAGCCTTTTAAATCAGACAGCGTAACTGTAGAGAAAAGATTAAAACATAAGTGACACACAAACACATGTTGCTGGCAGACAACACTTTTTGTGAGTAGAGCAGAACCAGCAGGTTGTCTCACTGCCTGCAGTAAGTTTATCAAGACGCAGGCATTATGGATCTATGAATATAGGTCTACTTAAAACATGATAAATAATAAAGGATTACCTCCTTGGTGGAGACAGTAAGAAGCTGGGTGTTATGGCTGAAATCAACATAACAATAAATGTCATGTCATGTGTTTTGGTGCATGGCAAGCCCATATTCATCTGACAACAATCTGAAAACAGTAACTTAGTCAACAAGATTTTGTAAAATATATACGACCTGAATACGAAAAGTCAAGGTTTGCTAATACTGAATTCATAATGAAATAATAATTACTGCTGCAACTAACCATTATTGTGTTGTTATGTTGAAAAACGTGATGAGTTTCACTCTTGTAGTGACTCATATGCGTAAATTTGAGTAAAGAGTAAGTGTGCTCTATTTATCATAAAGTCCCTCCTTTTGCACAAAACTGTAATCTTTATTTATCCAGGGAGTGTTTTTTTGCTCCTCTGCAGCCCCGCTCTGCTTCTCCTGCACACATTTACACATTCCCTCTAAAGCAAAGCTACATTTTGTGCCGTTTAATATTTCTCTGACTGTCGCTCTGTCTCCGTTTGTTGTGTTGAATGTGTGGCGTCTGCAGTGGCTGGCTGGGGCAGGACGTCCACTCTGAGGAGGAGGAGATCCACAGTTCAGATGAAGAGGACCACAGCTCCACCTCCAGCAAAGAGCACCTGGACTTAGCAGACCGACAGGTAATCACCTCCCTCTAAGCTGGGAGGGGACGTCAGCAGTTAAACAGCAATTAATATAAAGCAATAAAACAATTAAGTATGTGTAAAACTGAAACTGACGTGTTTGCCAGCACCTGATAACGGATAATTTCTGTTCTCGTTTAGGCCGGTTATAAAACCAATAGAAATGTATTTAGTTTCTATAACGACATGCCTCAAGTTTACAGTGGAGTTTACTTATTAACACGCAAATTTGATTTAACAACCTTGTTGGTATATCTTTTTCAATAGCAGTTCCAATAAGTCTTGAACAATGTTTTTTAGAAAGGCGCAGCAAATGAGATGTCAACTTTAATTCTTTTGAAACTGGCTTGTCATTTTAACAGAAATAGTCCATTATGGTGTAGTCTGACTCACTGAATCTAGACTGTTAGTGTAAGCTTGCCATTGCGTGGCTTTTTAGGCCGGCATTCTTCTCCCCTTCCTCTATCTCCGCATTCTATTTGCAAGGGCTTCGTCACTGCAGTCGGGGCTTAGCCCCCCCAAGACGATTGTGAATGTGTTTAAAGAAATACAAACAAGCCAGAGCGTTTTTTACGTTGCTGCTTCCAGACCTTTCTCTATCGCAGACACAGCACTGTGGAGATGGGTCTGGCTACACAAGACTCATTATGGATGAAAGAGATGAAAACACACATTATTTGTTTTAACTATAAAATGACAGGGCGCCCAGATAGCTCAGTTGGTAGAGCGGGCGCCCTTACATAGAAGATGTTTTCTCCTCAACGCAGCCGGCCCTGGTTCGACTTCCACCTGCGGCCCTTTGCGGCATGTCATGTATCTTTATCCGTCCTGTCTAAAATAAAGGCTGAAAATGCCCAAAAAATAAACTATAAAATGACAGAAAATTTGCCATTAGGGAGACCACAGTGACATCTTCAAATTGGTATTGTCCAATCAGTCCAAAGCCAAATGTTTTCCATTTTTGGTTAAAAAGTCATTCAAACTCTTAATAGCAAAGATTGACCAGAAGTCAAAAAAAGAATTGTGCAACAGAAATGTTTTGACCTCTCAGATGTATCTTGCGACCGCTTGAGGGGGAAGCACTGCTTTGATAAGGCTGCTTTTATTCACACTATTAATCACTTTTAATATCACTTTATGAGTTTTTTAAAAAAAGGAATAGGAGTTCCCCCAGCCTGCTTATGGTCCCCCAGTGGCTAGAAATGCTCTGCCTTTGAGAAAAGGAAAGCTCAGACGGGTTGATCTGGAATCTGGCTCCTTATGAGGTCATAAGGGGCAAGGTTACCTCCCCTTTCTCTGCTTTGCCCGCCCAGAGAATTTGGCCCACCCATGAGAGAGAGACATCATGGCTTTCAAACGAGCAAAGTGGCAGTTGGTCAAGGCCACACCCCCAGCCTACACCTTGCCCCCCCCCCCCAATGGCACGTAGCTCATTGTGGGACTGGCTCTAGTGGCTGGAATTCTGCACCATGGTTGAATTTTGGGAAAGAGACTTCAGATACAGTATTAGAAGACCAGTAAGGTCTATATAAAAGCATCCAAAGAGCACCATGTTATGGGACCTTTAAGAGAAAATGCTACAGAAATGTTACCGGGTCATAACTAAAGCCAAGAACCAACTTTTTTGGGAAAATGGCTCTGTGCTGTTTTTCTGACATGATGCCAACATGTAGAATTGCCGAGAGCATTTACGGATGACATAGGATGTCTCATATCACTGCCGGTGACTAAACTGTCATTGCAGCTACTGGAGATTGTGTGCACATTTCTGCCAAGTGTGTTCGTTACAGCTTTCCAGAAATGTGTGTGTGAAGTGTATGTGTTGAAAGGTCAGCAAACACACAAGGGTTACAGGTTCAAGAATAGCTCTCTCAATGAGCTTTTTTTTGTTGTCCTGTGTGACCCTCTATGATACTGTCAGCACCTGTGTCCAATGCCGCACAAACCTCCAGGGTATCACAAATACAGGCTCCAATAGGACCAGTAGGACATTTCAGTCAAGTGGGGGGCCAAGGCCGCTGTCCAAATTAAGTCATTGAAAGACCGCCCCATTACCATTCAACAACACACACCATCAGAAAGACACAGGGAAAGGAGAGAGAGAGGGAGAAAGAAAAAGAAAAGGCTCTCCGCTTTACTTTCGGGCCTGATTGAGCTGTTCTTTGGGCTGTAAACTCAAATCTGATGGTTTTACGGAGCATAACAGGATCTGAGTGATCATGGTGATTTGTAGCGAGCCTGTGAGTGTGCTGTACAGTGATGTATTTAGGTAAAGTCAGTCGCTGTTAAGATTTCTGTAGCTTGGCTGAACTGTTTGTGTTTCTCTTCTTTCAGCAAGAGGATGAGATGAAGAGGAAGAAAGTGGTGCACATTGCCCAGGAGATCATGAGCTCCGAGAAAGTGTGAGTGGTTTTGGTTCCTAAAGTATAATCTCAAATGTGCTGTACTTTATGGTTTATCTAACTGCTGTAATTTTTCTCTCGTATCAGGTTTGTGGATGTCCTGAAGCTTCTTCACATAGTAAGTGTACTAATTTATTTATTATTTTTCGGGTTTTTTGCAGTGGAGGGAAGAAGAGTGGCCAACATAAGAAATCGTCCTGTGTGTTTTGCTACCCCCGTTGACACTGTGATTGTTTTGAATGGTGTTCAAAAGCTTTTTTCCCAGGGATGGACATGAATTAATGAGGGCTGGTGTTGTCTTTGCTCAAGTGCCCGTCCAGAGTTGAATAATGCAGTTACTTACCAGCTGAGGCTTTGAAAGTTGCTGTGTTGGACAGTTTTGGTTTCCCGTGGGCAGCACTGGGCAGGTAAACGCACGGCCACAAGTAGGGAGGCTGTGCTTTGATCAGTCCCATTACCAGGGAACGCTGTCAGGCAAGAGTGTGTTTGTTTTTGTGCAAGCAAAAGAGAGCATGAGTGAGTCTTCAGTCCAGGTTTGGTTTGGCTCTGTTGATGTGAACTGCCTAGTTTGTCTGGTGAATTTAAATGCCAAAATATTTTTTTCCCCATCTTTGTTTTTTCATTTAGAATTATCATTATCTTATTATTCTGTTGCCATTTACAGGAAAATAAAATAAACATAAATTATGGTCAGTTTTTAGGGATATAAATGGTCAGCTATTGCCAAGAAGTATTTAAAAAGGGACTTTTACTGTTTTTTTAGTATGTCCATGTAAGGCTGGACCATGTGTATAAAAATCCAAATGTCACAATTAATTATACATTTAAATACATACATGTGGTTGTTAGGGTTCCCTGAGTCTGTAACATGCATGCTAAAATGCTGTATTATTGTTTATCATGTTGCATGCTTCTCTATTTTGAATGAAGACTAACAGGAACTATGTTACTGGATGACGTCTGGTTGTTGTAGTTTTTTTAGGGAAAGCTTGTCTAAAAAATGAACTGTACACACTGACAAGAGCAAAATCAGGTTGTGCCTTTTAATGTCAGTATTTGTAAACTTAGTGTGTAATATATTCAACTACTTTTTATGTCTTTCCTTGTTTGTTTGTTGTAACATTCGACAGGGAAGCTCTGCCTTTATATATGTTTATGTTTATGACAAGGACCGGCTCTGTAGTCGGTCTGTCCTGAGAGGAATCCCAGGTGAGACGGGTCGTGGGTCCACCTGTCTGGCCGCCTCAGACATGGCTTTAGTGAAACCCGCGGCAGGATTAGTAGAATACTTTATCCTGTGGCTGGCGGGGGAGGTCGTGGTGCTCTGTCCAAGAAAAGAGGTCATATAGCATTCTTCTCTCTGCACGGACGGCCTGGCAGCTGCTTCCTCAGGCCACAGAGAAGACCTCCAGACACAAACATACCTTAGATAATCCTCTATGTGTGTACGTGCAGTGTTTGTTCAGGTGTGTGTGTGTGGGTTGGTGACCCATGTGTCATATATTGCCATATTTGCTGCAAGTCGGCCAGCTGATGTGTTTACATTTTTGTCCCTTTTTTTTTAAAGTTCTTATTTATTTATTTTTTTTCACGTGCATGTGTGTTTTGTGAATAAGATGGCGTTTTTGTTAGGACTGATTGTGTCACGTTACGTAAGTGCACAAGTGGTTGATATGTAAGCTGTGATAATAGTGCATGATTAGAATAGAGTGTTGGGAACTGGAGAAATGTAATTGACTCGTCTTGTTTCTTGAAGTTGATGTACTACCCTGATGAGAAACGTCAAACCTGACATGATAAAGACAATCTGCAAAAATGCATTGGCTGTGATTAGATAAAAAAAAAACATTTTGTATAAAGAGTGTTATATTTAGAAATAGAGGAACGAAGCACAAGATAAACACATCACGAATACATATCATAAATGCTAAATTAAGTCTGCTTGTCACCTGAAATGTTCCAGTCCATTTGAGGTGTGTGTGTGTGTGTGTGTGTGTGTGTGTGTGTGTGTGTGAGAGAGAGAGAGAAAGATCACACTAACCAGGACATTGGGGTCCTGCATGACCTCACGGTTTCCTTCCAGATGGATGTGTGTGTTGGCACGCTGGACAAAGTCAGCGTGCTGAGTCAGGTGTGTGTGTGTGGCCAGTTTATGAGGTGATAACCAGGTGTTCCTGTTCAGCTGCAGTACAGTATGTTGTCATGTCACCCCACCCTGTACTGTGTTTGTGTGAAATAATGATGACATTCCCCCTCCTTGTCTCTTCAGGACTTTCGGGATGCTGTTGCCAAGGCAACCCGTCAGAATGGGAAGCCTGTGGTGGATGAGCGAATCCTCAGCCAGATCCTGTATTACCTGCCACAACTCTATCAGCTCAACAGAGACCTGCTGAGGGAGCTGGAGGAGAGAGTGGCACACTGGTAAACACACACACACACACACACACACTAGCACCATTATGCAATATTAGCTATTAGCAGTTCCTGTTTGCAGCGCACCCATTGATGTACAAACAACTATCACTGGATTACTTTGATACTGAAGAAAACGTCAAAACAAAGATTCTCAATCAAGTTCTGCAGTTATAAGGAGCATCTTTTTTCAATGGTTTTTGTATCATTGAAAAAAAACATAATTTTGTATCATTTATTGTATTTTCTCGATTGAGATCTAAGAAAATGTTTTTCTCAGTAAGTGTAAGTCACACTGAATCTAAAATATGTGTATCATGTCTGTGTGTTCAGATTTGAGTGAGTAATGACTCTGAGCAGGAGTACAATTTATAAAAAACACTTACAAAGTATTTTAAACAAAGATGAATGCTAAAGTTGACATCCAAAAATCTGTTGTATAAGTCAGTTGTTACATTTTGCAGAGCGGTTTCAGTATTGACTTGTTGTATCTCTGTGCAGTTTCACAATGCGATTATCAATTTTAATGGACAGTTTGGGCACTTTCACTATTATTTGTTTTCTTCCAAATACCGTAAATAGTAAGTGTTTCACCTACTTTGTGTGTAACTGAACGGTTTGTTTACAACTTCTCAGATCATTTCCTCCTCATGTCCTCATGCTGCTGCTCTACTGGACTCTTCTTTTAGCAATGTTAGTGAAGGGAGCTGTTTATGCCTGTCTGGTTACAGGAGTGACCACCAGAGACTAGCGGACATCTTTGTCCAGAAGGGTCCTTACCTGAAGATGTACTCCACCTATATCCGGCAGTTTGACAACAACGTGGCTCTTTTAGACGAACAGTGCAGGAAAAACACCGCATTTGCCGCTGTTGTCAGAGAGTTTGAGGTAAAGCTGGAAAAAAAGTTGTGTGTTTGTTTTTATTATGTGTTATATGTTTTCCTGCAGTAAAGGTTGGAATACCATTCCTTTTCTTATTGTTATTGTATTATGACTCTTGGCTCCAGCTAACAATTATTTCCATTATTGAATGATCTTATCGTTTGGAAAGTTATTAATTAATTGACAAAAATGTAACCAAGTCTTTTCTTCTTCTTTGTTTTATAAAGCTGTAAAAAGCAAATGTAGTTTTCACAGTTCCTGGTATCTCAATTAACTTTTCATCAGGCCTTTTTGTCATTTTCTTCCAAACATCTAATCACTCTGTAGACTAAAGCACATCAGCACTTTTTCCAGCAGGTTTTTAATGGGGACTGTTTATTTTATATTATCAGAACAATTCTTTATGCCTTCACAGTAACTACAGATATTTAAAAATAATATAGTTCAGCTGTCTACAACTTTAATCCAGATGTGTGTAGCAGCCATCAAAACACTCTACACGTACAGTAACTCCAGCAGTTGCTTCAGCGTCTGTCTGTTTTGTCTCAGACGAGTCCGAGATGTGCCAGTCTGGCTCTGAAACACTACCTGCTGAAGCCTGTGCAGAGGATCCCTCAGTACCAGCTGCTGCTCACAGGTACCAACACCCTGACACACATCCACTCCCTGCTGTTATCTGTTCAACAATCCTGTGCAAAGGTCAAAGGGTTTATTGAATCAGGGCACTCCTTTATTGATCACCCGTGAATGGATCTTAGGTCTAGAGTCACTTCTTTCTTTGTTGTGGTACCATACTGGCACCCAGTGGACAGTAACAGTAATAATCATAATTTGTACTACACATTACACACAGATGCTCAGTGCATATACAATCACTAATGGAGAGTTTTTGGGTTTGGTAACTTCAAGAGCACCTTGGCTGTGAACTGGCACTTCTCCAGCTACCAGTCCACCACCATACTTTGGTCAGTATGGAGACTTGAACCAGTAAACCTCTGGTTCCCAACCCAACTCCCTACTGACTGAGCTACTGCCGGCCCCAAACCTGAGGAGTTCCTGTTTGACACATTGGTCAAATTCTGCAGAACAAATTGCAAAAAAATATTTTTTTTAAGGTAAATGAGGAGCTGTCTGAACACTGAAAATTAGGAATTTGGCATAAAACACTTGCTAAATCATCAAAGAAGGTATACAGGATATTAAATCTTCCACTGGTGCCAACATGTAGAGCAAAACATTATTTGTTTCTTATAATTCATATTCGGCACAAAATGTAGGTGGAGCAAAAACGTATGACAAAATACATCTGGGATCAGCCTCTCCTTTTCCTTTTATTGCGGTTGTTTTTGTCCTGCACCTTTACCCAGCTGGTGCACACTATCCACCTTTTTTGCTCCAAATGAATTGAATCCTCTTTTCCAGATTATCTGAAGAACCTTCCAGAGGACTCTGAGGATTATAAAGACACACAAGGTTAGACAATACTTGCCATTAGTGTCTACCAGAACATGAATTTGCGCTGTTAACAAAGTGAACGTATGCCAAAACACTAATGTTTTATCTTTGCTATCTGTGCAGCTGCCCTCAGCATAGTGAAAGAAGTGGCCAACCATGCAAATGATATTATGAAACAAGGGGTAAGACCTTATTCCGCACACTGCTTTAAATGTGGTCTATCTCAGCCTCGGGTTTCTCCTCACCTCTCTGATGTTGTTTTTCAGGATAACTTTCAGAAGCTGATGCAGATTCAGTACAGTCTCAATGGACACCATGAGATCGTTCAGCCAGGCAGGGTAAGTCTCAAAAGAGTTGCCAGGGGCAACATGTAAAACCCCTCCCTAAACCAAAGTTTGTACCCCAGTTAGTTTTGCCAGGGTGGGAGAATTATCACACAGGTGTAAATTCTCCCAAAAGACTGCCGAATACCAGTGTTGCTGATATTTCAAATTAGCTGTTTAACAAATACTAGTCATAGGATAGTTTTTCTGCACAGAAATTCACATTAAATACATAACAATACTTTAAAACACATTTGAATATATATTTAAGTAAATAAATACAACATACTGCAGACTCAACAGGTCCCTTAACTGATAATAACAATATACTGCACATTAATCTGCAACCCTGATATCACCCAACATGCCAAATATGCTCCTACACTCACCCTCTTCTGTGCTTCTGTTTGGTTCCTGTTTCTGTCTTGGTTATTTTAAAATTATTTTTAGATTTAAAATATTGTGTAGCCACTGGACTAGGCCTGCACGATTAATCGTTTTAAAATCGCAATCTCAATTCACCATGTTCACGATTTCATTTTTAAATAACTGATTTTATTTTTATTATTATTATTATTTTTTAAATGTAATGACTTTGATTCTCATTTACTTACTCACTGGACTCTAAGTATTATAGGTGTTTTTTTTAACCCTTGTGCTGTCTTCGGGTCAAATTTGACCCCTTTAAAAAAAATGTCCATATCTAAAATATGGCTTTCTTTTTAACTAAATTACCACAAATATAGATTGGATTCCATACAACGCTCTTAGCAAATAAAATTAATCACTGTCATTCCTGACTAAAATCATCTGTACGTTCCTCTGATCTTAACTATTAGTCAAAATAATTCATAATTTCTGCTTTTTTAACTCAAATATTAGGTATAATTCTATATAAATGAGGGTTATTGACCATGAATTCCAAAAAAAGTCTGAAAAGGGACAAAAATGTGAAATCTTTGTCCATTTTTTGACCCGGGAGGACAACACAAGGGTTAAATGTAACCCATTGAGACCAAGCCTGTTGATATTTGCAGGTGTTTCTGAAGGAGGGCACTCTAATGAAGCTGTCCAGGAAAGTCATGCAGCCACGAGTCTTCTTTCTGGTGAGCAATGCATGAAAGGATTGTTGTGACTCCAGTTTACATTTAGCTTTCACATTTCTCTTACCTGTCTTTACTCTCAAAATGGAGTTTGAGTTTAAATATATGTTTGCATTTTCTTGTGCCTCCCGTAAATCTGTCTGTTTGTTTTACTTATTGTGTCTGTGTTTTCTTCAGTTTAATGATGCACTCATGTACACCACTCCGGTCCAGTCTGGCCAGTATAAACTCAACAGTGTCCTCTCTCTGGCTGGGATGAAGGTTAGAGATGCACTGCAAACACAGCACACTGTTATGGTGCCCCACTCATTTTTTATTTAAATTCTTCACTTTAAATTTCATTTATATACTAACTTCCTCAATTTACACTGATTATTCCTATTTTTATCGACTATGTTGTAAGGTTGTTCTTTATTTATTTTAAAAATTTGCTTCCATATTGCATTTTTTGTGTTAATCCATACATAAACTTTGGGTCTAGTGAATTATTGAGGCTGAGTTTTTAGCCACAGTTTGAATTACTCATACATTTTACATGGTGCACAATCTGTGGTGGTTATTAATGGATTTCTGGTGTAATTTTCTAGGTGAGTAAACCCAGCCAGGAGGCCTATCAGAATGAGCTGAACATTGAAAGTGTTGAACGCTCTTTCATCCTGTCTGCCAGGTCAGCAGTCCTCATCAGATTCTGCACATAATGAGCTTTAAATGTAACTGGTTGTGTTCGCTGTAGCTGAGAGTTTGGATGTATTTTGTGCTTTTCAGCTCAGCTACAGAGAGAGACGAGTGGCTGGAGGCCATCGCTAAGGCCATAGACGACTACACGAAGAAGAAAATAACCTTCATATCAAGTCGAAGTCAAGAGGAGGTAAACCAAAAAAAATCGGTGTGTATGTTCTAAACTAGTCTCGCATTGCCAGACCTTCCTCCACAGCGCTGCGGAGGAGGGTCTGGCTAATCCACACAGCATTCTGGGATGGGAGAAAAACGTGCTCTGGTTTATTGGCATTTCTTTAAACCAATCCCAACTGTCATGGGCGGCACTATGCTCTGCTGTGAAATAGCCTCGGGAAGGAATTGATGTAGGGGGAATGTGTACGTTTAAAGGTTGTTTGTTGACCTCAGCAAAAAGACACGCATCCGGCGGAATATCCTGCAGCACCGGGAGCAATCCCAGACGTGGAACATCACTAGGGCTGGGTACCGTAACGACCGGTATCTACCGGACTAAATCCCAACGCAGATTTCGGTGCCTCAATGCAGTGTCGATTAAAATTATTATTAGATGCTCTGAAACAGACGTTAGACACAACAGAAGCATCGCTGCACGTGACGCTAGTCACTTGATGGTAGGTAACGTTAGCCTACCATTGGCTAACAGCTGGATTAAACACGGTTAAAATACTAACAGCTAAACGGTGTGAAGGGTGTCGGTACTTCACTGTAGAGGATTCCAACAGTGGGGCGTTAAGCAGTGTGCAGCTGCCGTTTTCGGAAAAACAACACAGATGGTGCGTTCACTTAAAACTAGTAAGCCCTGTGGTGCATTCAAAATTATTGTAAAATACCGTATTACCTACTAACCTGTTTTTTGAGTAACGGTTCAGGTACCGTTTTAGCACCGTTTTCAGAAAAGAAAAACAATCGATGCCCAACCCTAAACATCGTGGATATAGACTAGCTCTAAATCAGCCCTGAATGTGTCCACGTTAACCCTCGATCTGTCTTGACTCAGGCAGAGTGTGTTGTGGACACCGGGGCTCCATTAGGCTCAAAGGCTCCCATCTGGATCCCAGACCTGAGGGCCACCATGTGTATGATCTGCACCTGCGAGTTCACCCTCACCTGGAGGAGGCATCACTGTCGCGCCTGTGGCCGGGTCTGTACCACTCTGACTACCCCTACTCCTACAACACATTGTTTCATTAACCGCCTTCTCATCGCAGTTACACATGTGTCTGACAGGTGGTGTGCCAGGCCTGCTCTGCCAATAAGTACTACCTAGAGTACTTGAAGAACCAGCCGGCACGTGTGTGTGATCACTGCTTTGTTAAACTGCAGGAGAATAGTAAGTAAAGATGGATTTCTGTTTCAGCATATTTGAAAAACAAAACAAAAAAAACAATAATGAATGTATCTACTAGCAAGTTGCTTTGTTTTGGTCTTTTCCTGGGAGTCGTTGATGATACTGACAATTAAAAAAATATATGGGATACAACTAGACTTATATTTACTTGTGATGGAACCAAATGGTTTTGGTCAATTTACTTTTTTTTTTTTATTATTAAGGTGACCGCTGTGCCTCAACATCAGTTTCTCCTATCAAATCTGGAGCTTTCTCCTTCACTAGAAAACAGAAGAAGATTCCTGCTGCACTAAAAGAGGCAAGGAACATAAATTAAACATGTCCTTAGTAAGTTTTGGGTTCATTTTTAGCATCTTATGTGTAGCGAGCATGTGAGGTTATTTGTTTTTCTCATGCTTTTTTCCAGGTGTCCGCCAACACTGAGAACTCCTCCATGAGCGGTTACTTAAACAGGTCAAAAGGCAACAAAAAGCAGTGGAAGAGGCTGTGGTTTGTCATCAAGAATAAAGTCCTGTACACCTACGCTGCCAGCGAGGTACTCCCACTGTTGGTGGTTTGGTTTTACTTAACTCTGTATAGCTTTTATACCTTTTTGGCTGAGTAATTATTTCTCTCTCCAGGATGTTGCAGCTTTGGAGAGTCAGCCGTTGCTCGGTTTCTTCCTGAGGGAGGAGAAAAACGGGCCGGCTCAGAAGCTGCAGTTTAAGCTGTATCACAAAAATACGCTGTTTTACATCTTTAAAGCTGACGACATCCCCACCGCACAAAGGTATTTGAATTTGAATGAAAGACAGTGCCTTCAATTTGTAATCCTATAACATTTTAGTCGTGGTTGATTTGGCGACCCCAGTGGTTATCGGGGGTAATAGCAGGTGCAGTTTAATACGACAGCCAACACTCGACTGTCAGAAATACAGCTGGTGTTTCCCGTTTACAGTGCAGCCAAACAAACACACATTGTTTCAATAAAGAAGTCAATAAAAGTTATAGCTGCGATTTGATTACAACCTGCACACAGCCAGAGTAGGACACAGTAAAGCTGGTTACCTTGCTGACGAGTTGCAGTGTGTGTAACCTCTTGTTTCATTACTCCCTGCAGTATTTAAGACGGATCCACTGTCAAAGAATTGTCTTGTTTTGAAGACGTATTTTTTGAGGTGGTCAAATACAGAACATTGCATTTGGGCTGCCGGATCGCTCAGTTGGTAGAGCGGGCGCCCATGTATAGAAGTTTGCTCCTCAACACAGTGGGCCAGGGTTTGACTCCGACCTGCGACCCTTTGCTGCGTGTCATCCCCCCCTCGTCAATAAAAGCCTAAAAAAAAAAATACATTGCATTTCTTGTGACTGCTTCACAATAAAAGGTACATGTGTCACCAGGTGAATGCTTTTAATGTGACACAGCAGTAGGAAATGTTAGCTTTGCATTAGCAGTAAGAGAGCAAACAGTAAACAATGAGGCTGATATTAATGAGATAAAATAAAAGGAAGTAGTAACGCTAAATTACATCCCTCATGCGTTTACATTTATATTCATAACAGGAATGGCGGACTCCCCCGCTTAAAATAAAAAATAAAAAACTACCATACATAGACCACAATTACTATGTGTTCTGCAATGTTTTTTGGTTGAATGTGCAATAAATGTATCTATTTTCAGGAGGCACACTTAATGCACTCTGTGGAAACAAATTTAATGACACTAAAATGTATCTATCTACATATATGCATATACAGTACATTAAATGGCAATTTAATGATTTTATTATCAACCATAAAAAAATATTCATTATGGTTTCTTTTATTAAACTCTTTATATATAATATATTAATATATTATACCATTATAACTTTAAATGATGTTATCTAGTAAAAGTATAGTATTGTTCATTTGAATGTGTTTGTTTCGATTTGTAGCTAATGTTCTGTTGTGTATTTTTTATCTGTAGATGGATTGAAGCCTTCCAAGAGGCAATGATTCTTGAACAGTGATTTGGTTTGACAGCAGTGGAGTCGCATCACAGCCCCGGAGCCAGTAGATATACAACGTACGACCCCTGATTGATCTTAGGTCAGGGGTCACCAGCTCAGGAAGGAGTCCCGATGGACTGTTCAACAGAAACCCGCTGCAGAACGCCACATTTACTGCACGTGGGAAACCGGACTACTTTTCCCTCAAAGAACTGGGTTCTTTTTCTCTTAACATATTTTTACAACGTTACTGATGCTCAGCTGAGGTCAGAGTTAATCGTTTGTCACAACTGTGGGTCAAAGGTCAAGTCCAGGAGTGTGTGTGTGTGTGCATGCGTGTGTGTGGAAGTGAGACAGAACAGTTGTCAGGAATATTTAAAGCCCTCGGAAATCCTAGCAAGTCTGGGAATTATTTTTAACTGTAAATGGATGAAGGAGCTACTTTTTGTGTGAGACAAAATATACACAACAGCCCGCCTTCTTAGTAGTTTAATAAAACCTACCGTGTCATTTGGTCAAACAAAGTCTAAACGTAGAATCGAAAAAGAAATCTGTATCATGGATGCAAAGTCTCATCAATGTGTTTTCAAGGGTTTAATGTTGTAACAAGGTGGGATTTTACTGTGAAAATCCAGCTTCTACAAAGAAACAGGAAGTTGATAGTCTGCTCTCTAGGTTGATCTCTCTGGTTACACCTGTATTTTTAAATTTTACATACAAAACATTTAAGTGATGGGTTAAAGAAACAGCATCCTGGAAAAAAACTGGAAATGTCATGAATAATGTAGATATTTTTTATACAATTAAAATATTTTTTTGCCTGTTTAGCCACATTAGATATGGTTAATGGGTAAACGGTGTATAGACATAAAAGAGCAACATTTACCTTTTTTTTATATCAAAGCCAAAAACTAATATTTATAAAATAGGAAAATGTATTGTTTGTAAAGCACAGGCTGGAGGTCAGGGTTTGTTAGGAAATATGTTTCCAACATTTATCCTTTTAAATTAAAAAGGGGATTTTTTTATGGGCAAATACTGTGGAAAGTATGCATGAACTATATTTCTAAGGAAATGTTCAAAAGGAAGAAAACATTTTTAATTTTGCAGAAACTGTGCCGTACAGTATATCTCCTGTTTTGAGATGAATTGTAATAATATAGATGCTCTGTTTGACATTCTTCACCAAATAATGACATTTAAGCATCCAGTTCGCGTGACTACTCACTGTCTAGCCAGGGTACTCAAGGTTTGTAGTTTAAAGAACTACTAAAAGGTTTCGTCTTGGTTAGGTTGACATAGCAGCATGGTGGCCCAATGGCCAGCACTGTGGCCTCACAGCAAGAAGGTCCTGGGTTTGAATCAAGGTCTTTCCGGGCCTTTCTGTGTGGAATTTGTATGTTCTCCCCATGTTTGCGTGGGTTTCCTCCGGGTGCTCCCACCATCAATATGCATACTGGGTTCTCCAGTCAAGGCACTGGTTCAGATCTGAGTTGGTCCCGGGGCGCTGTAAATGGCTCATCCACTCCTCCCTTGAGGGATGGGTTAGATGCAGAGAATGAATTTCGCTACATGTATGTGTATGTGACATTAAAGTACCTTTACCATATATTGCACTACCCTGTTATGGAAGATTTCACAGTGGGAGAAACCCAAATTCCTACTCTTTTTAGTGAAGGGATAATTCTGTCATTTTAGCTCATTGGCTGATTTCGTCATACAATGTGTGCCTCTTTCAGAATTGTGTTAGTGAGCTATACATGTGCTAGTCAGGAGCTAGTAAGCATGTATTTCTTGATGATTGTATATTAACAATGACCATTTGTAAACATCTACTCTATCAGAGTTAGATACTCCCATAGACAATGATTCTAAACTGTCAGGCAACAGTTTTTAATAAAATATATATAAATATATATCTTGTCCTGTATTAATTTCCTGTTCTGTTCCTTCAAAGGATGAAAAGCAGAGAGCTGCACAAACCACCATCACTACACAATTGCAGAGTGCAGACAAATGCATGTGTGAGGAAGTAGTTCAACTGTTTGTCATTTGCATCTATCGTCGGGGTCTCTCTTGGAGCAGGCGATCAAAGCATTGGTTTGTGTGATGTTTTTTTTATGAGTGAGTCATGATGCCAAAGCTCTGACTTTTACTTTATCCTCCATTTCCCCTGAAAGCTTCTCCCTGAGCTGTAACACTCAATGTTACATCCATCCTCTTAGGCAGTAGAGGGATGTAGCCCGTTGAGAACCTGTCCTTTGTTTAAAAAGTCTTTGTCAGGAAACATTGGCTCTGCTGCTGCTGAAGTGTCTTCAAGCAATACGCTGAATACTCCAGGATTGCTTTCTCAATTTTCTGATTTACTTTTTCATTTACCATTCATTCATGTTTGATGTGTGAAGGATTTCAAATTATATAGAAACTTATTACAAAAGGTTGCTTCAATATAGTTTGACAACTTTTAATATCTAGGCATTTGTAATGGTAATTGTTCACCTTTTATGCATCTATTGTGTGTGTGTGTGTTTGTGTACAAGCGCGATTTCTTATGTTTTTCTTCTGGGTTTTGTGAGTTTTATATATTTTATACCTGTGTTTTAATTGTCAGTGTGTCTTCTGTGCATAAAGTCAATTGGCTGTGAGAAATAAAATATATAAGAGATAATATATATTTTATTGTCCTGCAGGGCAATAGTATGAGTTATATTATTAATATTATAAGTTACCATACACACCTTTTTATCTGTATGTGGAACTAAATGTTGACAGGCTGGTTGGTGATACTCGGGCCTGTTTTTAATGCACAACAGTCCGTCTCGGTGATTCTTCCGTCGTAAGATGGCGGAGTATGCGAACATCGTCCGAAGGGCTTTGGGGCAAATAGGAGGTCATGGTGGAGTCCGAGGTTTTCTAACTCAACTTTTCAGGTCAGTTTATCTTACAGGTTGTATTGTCTATAATGACCCACTGTTGACGACTGTGAGAGCTTTATAAACACTTGTGACCCCGGGTGTTTCTGTTCAGAGCAGAGTTAGCATGTTGACAGCTAACTTGAAACCAGCCAGCTAACCGAGTATATATATATATATATATATATATATATATATATATATATATATATATATTTCCAAAGGTCTGGACCTACAGCACACGTGAAATGATGACAAACATTTAACATAGCTGTGAAACGTTTGATACAGATACTTTAGCTGGTGTATTAAAAGAATGTTGCGCCAAACTCCATTCAAAAATTTCCCAATTTAAGTTTAGGTTCTGCAGCACTTGTTCTCTCGCTTTATTATTACAACTAAGATCACGACTGAAGAAAACTAACGTTACTGATAAATTCGGCTCACAAGTTAGTCACTTACCATACCAAGCATTGTTTATTTGAGCAAGATCTTAGCTTCTGCAATTGGTTGATTGTGTCTGTTTTTTGCAAAGGCAAATGTTGGAAAAGATTCCTTTTTGTAACGCAGACCTGTGTGTGCGTCTTTGTTGAAGTGTGCTGTAACTCACTACAAAAGTGGACAACCTGACTATCATCATTTTATTGGCAGGGTGAATGATGTGAAGACAGGACCCCTGGTTGGCGTGGATAAATATGGAAACAAATACTATGAGGACAGCAAGCACTACTTCTTTGGTGAGTTGAGTTTCTCCCAATGGGCAAGTGCATTACATTTGCTTAAAACATATGGTGGTTTTCAGGAGAATTTAGCAGATTTGTGTGCTGTTTTATCACTGTCTTATACCAAATATGTTGCAAACAAATGCTGCTTCATAGTGACACGTGTTGTCTGTGTCAATAAATGTTTTTTCAGGACGTCACCGCTGGGTGATTTACACCACAGAAATGAACGGAAAGAACACCATGTGGGAGGTGGACGGCAGCATGGTTCCAGCTGAATGGTACGACTTGCAGTTTGTTATAGCATAACTGCAGGGGGCAGCTGTGGCTCAGTGGTAGAGCTGGCAGCTGCCAATCGGAAGGTTGTTTGACCCTCGTCAAGTCCCATGTTAAAGTGTCCTTGGGCAAGACACTGAACCTGAAGTTCATTGCAGTTGCCCCAGATGCTGCGCCATCAGAGTGTGTGTGTGAGTGTTTATCTGACGAGCAGGTGGCACGGCAGCTTCGGCCACAGTGTATGAATGTGTGTGAATGGTGAATGGTTCCTGTACTATGTAAAAGCGCTTTGAGTAGTTGTTAAGACTACAAAAGAGCTTTATATAGTGCTGCTCATGAGTATAGGAACCCCTGCTTAAGTTGACTAAAAAGAGGAATAAAAAAAATCTTTTAGAAATTGATCTTAACGCCTTAATTAAAAAAACAAATAGGAAAAATCCAACCTTTAAGGACACCAATTTTCTTTGTGAATGAATAATGTATTGTAAATAAATAAATGTGCTTCCTTAAAATTTAAAGGGCATAAGTATACACCCCTATGTTAAATTCCCATAGAAGCAGGCATATTTTTATTTTAAAGGCCAGTTATTTCATGGATCCAGGACACTATGCATCCTGATAAAGTTCCCTTGGCCTTTGGTATTAGAATAACCCCGTATCATCACGTACCCTTCGCCATAGCTAGAGATTAGCATGGTTATTTCAGTTAGCCTAATAGCTGGTTTGATATGCATTGAGAGATGCCAACAGGCCATTTGCATTTGGGCTACAAATTTGGAATGCACACTATTTACAACACATGTTTTTCAGATCCTAGTAGAACTAAGAAGTAAAAAAAAAATATATATATATATATATATATTATGATAATGCCTTAATATAAATCTTCAACTGAGGTTCAGTTTTTGAAAAATGACTTGAACATGAACTGTTTTTGCTGTTGTGGTGGACTGTTCAACTGTACTGTCCTGGCGTCGTTATGTAAGCCAGCTACCTTCATTCTGTTCACTCTTCAGGCACCGCTGGCTGCACTGTATGACAGACGACCCCCCCACCACACACCCACCAGAGCCAAAAAAGTTCCTGGCTGAGGTCCACCAGTTCAACGTGAGTGGCAGCTCACAGCAATACGTGCCCTACTCCACCACCCGCAAGAAGATCCACGAATGGGTTCCACCCAAAGCTGGAGCTCAGTGAACTGCTTTACTGCATATTTGTAAATTATGGCATCCTGCCAACATGTCCTAAATAAAATCTCTAAACAGACACTTGTGATGGGAGTGGTGCAGCCATTAAAAACTTTTTAACTCTCTTTAGAAAGCTTCAATGAAGAGCTGGAGCAGGATGTACAATATGTTTAGCTTCTCTCTCATAATTTTAAATCCCCTTACACTTCAACAGCATTTCCATGCATGTTTTTTAAGGGAATTTGTCACTGTTAGAACTCAAAGAAAAATCTAATGGTAGGTGGACTGTCCAGATAAATTCACTTTATGTTAAAAGAAACTTCAACATATGTTATTAAATCATTATTTTTCAAGGTTAGGGAATTTTTTTTATATCTTCACATTGCATTCCTGTGATAAAACATCTGCCTTTCAGTTTTTGTACCTTCATAACCCCCCTGACAAAGCCTGTGTTTAGTAATGTCAGTTGTTACCAAGTTGTTTTTTAACATTTGGTCCGACCTCACTTGAGCTTGAGCTAGTTGACTATAAGGCTGTGACTAACTAGCAATTATCATGTATAGTAAATCATATAGATATATTATTTACCAGGTACCAAAGGTAACAAGGAGATATTACATTTTCTATCAGATTTGATTAACAATAGCATCAAAGTTGTAATCAGAGAATGTTTGAATGTTGAAGGTTTGACCTTTTTGCAAACAACTGAAACAATTCATCGAGTTTATCAAAATGTCTGGCTACTAATGGACTAATCGTTTAAGCCCCAGTCGGGTGGGGAAGTAGCAACAACACACTTGTTAGCAGAGACTGTGTAACCGTGGGCTTACAACACTGTGTGTCTGTTACGAGTTAATCGCTGCAGGATTATGCTGAGCTGAAGGAAAGTTGCAGCATTTCACACTGAGGTGTGCAGAGATTCTCCAGAGCTGACCTGTCAGACTGTGTTAAGTGACAACAACACACAACGCACACTCATGATGACTCTAGGAGACAACTAGGAGCAGAAAAAGAGGTTTGTGTGCTTGTTTATTTCCACTTTTTGAAAATAGGTACCTGTAGATATTTGAGCCATTTTTTACCTGTTGATTTATGTTAAATCAGGTACGCTGAGATAAAACATATGTTGTCTAATACTTAATCCTACTTTTATAAAGCTTTGGTTTTCATTTGGACCTGTTAAAGAGAATTTAATGCTATGGTAATGTTGGAGGATGTAGTTTGTGGTGCTGTTAAATTAACATTAGGTGTCCATACTATTTAGTCCAACCTGTTTATATCAATGAGGAATTGAGTAATTAACAGAACTAAACAACAAGTTAAATCAACATTGTTTTAAAACAATTTGAACAAATCCTGAACATTATAACTTTCATGAAGGGATCATCTTTATTGCGAAGGCTTTATTGCGAACTATTTTTCAGACAAGTATTACCTAGCTCTATTAAACTGGCAATTTATCTGATATAGATTCAGATTTTTTTTTCAATAAAGGAGACGAAGTAGTTAGATGACTTTTTTTAACGTAAATAAACATGTAAATGTCTTTAGAAATTACCTGGAGGTTAACTTTAATCTCATTTGTGTGTGTTATGTATCCAAAATAAATTTAATGTACATTTCCAACGGCTGTAACACTTGGGTATTTGCGTTTCCTAGGATTGTAATCATAGACCGCTAATATTATCAATATATACAGTCTATGATTGTAAGGCATGACCGGCCCCTACTCTGCCCTACTAGGCCTCTGATTGGCTTACCCTTGTATTCTCATAACCAATCACTCCTCATTCCTGGATTTAATCGATCCAACCAACGAGTACTAGCCAATCAGAGACAGAGTAGGGCAGGTCATGTCTTGGCCATCCTAGGAAACGCAGATTAGCGAACACGCAATAACTTTGGTATTTCTGAGGATTTCATTTAGCGCCATCATCAGGTCAAAATTAGTTTATGACCAAATATCTGCAATATCTTATGGCATTCTCATCAGCATCAACTGTACTTTGCGTCCAGTGCTAATTAGCAAATGTTAGCATGCTAACACGCTAAACTAAGCTAGCTAACCTGAACGCTTTGTTTTGCGAAACGATTTGGTATTGTATTTTGACGCTAATGCTTTTGTGCTTTCACTTAAAAACAATTGTAAATGCACTCCTTTTACTTCTAATAGTATTAGTGCTAGTTCTACTACTTCTTTCATTCGTGTTTAGGTAGTTGAGACATTAATTGCCTTTCTAGTTTCAGGGATGTGGAGCTGTTAAATGAGGAGATTCACTGTTACATCACTTTTACCTCGGGGGGATTGTTGGGAGGAAGAAGAAGAAGAAGAAAAGGAAGAAAGTCATCTCAATGTAAGCTTCAGCACAATAGACATAAAACAGTTCAGCACACACGTGTCTGTAATAGTGTTTCATATCCAACAGGGGGCATTGTTCCTTTTCATTTAGGCTGCTTGTCTTGTGAGTCAGCCCTGTTACTGTTATCAGTGCAAGATCAGCATGTAGACAATGGAAAGGGCTTTTGGCATCTGCTTGAGTCAGAATTTTAGTGTGCAACACACCTCTCTCGTCTATATTTAGAAAACTGTAGAGACTTTGGTTAGGGAATGGAGGCCGGCATTGTCTCTTCCATTGAAATTAATTAAGAAGAATGAGCCGGACATGTTTTGAAAGATGACAATAAGCCTGAGTGGCATTTTTAGTTTGTGTTCAATGAATGGTTGTTGCTCGTCTGTTTGTTCACATTAGTTTATAGCTATGGTCTGATTCATCCTCTGCAAAATGGAGCACATAATCTCTCCCAGCCTTCATAAGTGCTGATGCGGCAATATACTGAAGCTGCTGCTAGTGATGCCAGCAGGGCACCAGGAAGAGGCTAAAGAGGGTCGTCTTGAAGTCCAGGCACACTCCATGTTGGCTCGCTTTCCTCATCCATCTTCACTCTGTCATATCCCTCATGTGTATTCATAGTCCATCAAGTCCACTTCTTTGATCCTCCATCTCCTCTCTTTTACAACTGTCTTTTGCTTTTTTCCCTCCCCTTCTTCTGTTCTTGCATCATTCATGCCTAACTTCCTCCCCCATGGATGGATTTGAGTGTGAGATCCTTGATGATCCAGGCTCCCATTTTTATCTCTAGTTCTCCAATTATTAGCTGTGCTTAATGGGTCAGAGTCTGAGCCTTGGGTCTTTTATTTTTTAAGCCTGCCTCTTAGCATTTTGGCTGTAAAAATACCCACGTCCCAGTTCTGGCCTCTTCCCATGTGTGTTTCTGCACACAAGAGGGATAAACTCAGAGCTAGCTGGGAAGAAAAGTCCAGCTAAAGCTGTCAAGATTGTTTCAATTTTGTCTCAAACCTTTGTGCTGTTGTTATGTGGACTGTAATTCTCAGGGTTCACCTGTCCATCATCGTGACCACCAGTGAGGTCTCATTTTTTCTGTTGTCTTAGGTTGGTTACTATTCTTGGAGAACAAATTATTTTTATTAGGAAACAATCCTTTTTCACGACAGACATTTTGACATCTCCCAGCAAGGAAAGTGCGTCCTGTGCACAGGAAAGTCACCGGACGCCACAATCTTCTGACCATAGTCATACTGAGAAATACAGAGAGTTGTGTGGAGCGTCATGAGAGAGTCATGAGAGTACATGATGTAGGTGTTGCAGTTCTGGTTAATTACAACACCTGAGCTTTTTCTGGGGTTAGGGTTAGTCCTGCCATAAAAAATCTCCCAAATGCCTAAAAGTGTAAAGGACGCAGAAAAAAATTAAGACATGTCTTAAATTGTTTATTTTATCTATCTATCTATCACTACAAAATGTAAACCATACTCAAAACATGTCTGACTAGATTTTCAATGTAAATTTAAGATTATCTCACTATTTAGAAATAGTATAGCTGCCAGCAGGATAAATGTATTGGTAGTTGTGGGGTCTTCAGTGGAATTGATGATTAAAAACATTATGCTTTAGTTTGGGTCGATGACAAGAAAACCTTGACCCTGCTCCCGCTCCCACTTGTAAAGTACACCTTTGGGCATGAGTGGGAGTTAGTGCAAAGTCCAGCCTCGGTCTCACCCATACACACACACACACACATACACACACACCCATCGGCTGTTATCTGGCACTGCAGTCCAGCAGAGTGTTCACCCCTCAGGGAATGTCCCCAGCAGGATATCTGCACTAACTCAACATTCCCTTACTCATTCATTCCCTTAAAATCTCTCCTCTTCCTCCCTCCTCCCCACCTTTCTCTCAACGTCCCCTGCTCTCTATCCTCAGTCCGCTTGCTCCCTCTCTTCTGATTGGCAGCTGAGGTTGTTGTTACTGTGGCGAAGCGTGCCCGTGCCAGTGGAGGGTGACTGATATGGATCAAAAAAATGTCTGGCTCGGGCTGCTTCATTCCTTTTAAGGTGGTCTTTTCCCAAGTGTGTAAGAACGGCACAGAACAGGACGGCTTGGGAGCGCACCCCAGGACAAGGCAACGTAGTGCAGCGTTAGATTTTAGGTGCACAAGGAGCCGCTGGTTTGAGCCTGATAGTTGCCTACACAGGAAGCAAAATATTTCACAATAAGAGGGTTGCACACACGCGACCATACAGGCACACACACACACACACACACACATACTGCCCCTCCTCCCTCAGGGACTAAAACTTCAAAGAGACAGACAGAGCTCTCAGATGTGCAGAGGTCTTCTGAAGCTGCTGTGGCATGCACTTTGACCTCAGGCTGTGAGCAAGAGGAGGCATGAGGAAGAACTACAGCACTATTCCACTCATCTATCTGACAGAGGTAGCGTTTACTCTTGTTACAACTAAACTAAATCTGTCGCCTTTGACTTTGTTGTTTGTTCGATGTGATAGATAGTTTAGATAGATACATGGTAGATAGAATAGATAGTGAGAGAAGGGAATCACTTGTCTTGCTGGGTATATACTGTACAGTAGGGTCAAATGAAGTCAGTTACAGAGTCACATGTAATCAGAAGTGCATTATTGCCCTTATTACTTAACATTTACGTGGCTCACATGAGAAGCTGTGAGATAGAAAACCTTTTTTGTTTGTCACTGAAATGGTCAGTGTTACATACCAAGATTCTAAATTTACATAGCAATCCAGGCTTTCTGTTCTTGGTATAGCTGGATCTGATTAGATAATATGGTTTAAAGGCAGGACTATAAAGAAGGACATTGATGTTAAATGGTTTTGTTCATTACAGCCATGTAGTTAAATTAGTTATTTTGTGTTTTGCGACCAGAGATGATCCTGGAAGATGTTTTTTAACAGTTGAAGGTTGAGTCAGGCAAGTTATATCACGTTTGTTGTCTGTGTGTGGAGCATGTGATTGGCCTTTGCTGCTCAAGTAAAATCTGGGGAATGTGTATAGCAAGCCATGTATCATGCAAGCACCTCTTGCTGAGCTTGTTTTCATTTTGTCTCTCTTTCTCGCTTATCCCTGAAGTTTCTCAGTCATGGCTTTGAGTGCTCGAGCAGTCACGTTTGTGTTCCTGCTGTCTTCATCTGTCTATCACAATCTCAGCCGCTCTGTCATAATGTCTGGCAGTTGCCCTTTGTGGTTAAAAAGAGAGGCATTCCTGAGCCAATCCCTAGGTGTTTACTGTACTTTGGGCCGCCCTGATGCTGTGTGTTTTTGTGTGTGCATGCATTTTGTGCCTCAGTCTGCCAGTTTATGCACAACAAAATGCCATAAAAATAATGTTATGTAACCGTTCCAGTATAATGGAGCTCTTCCTGTCAAGCCAAACGCCTTTGCCAGTTCACAAACAAGGAAATAGTAGAAGGTAGAAGCAGCGGGACGGCTCCCCAGTTTGTTTCCACCCTCCTTAAGTTCTCAGCTCTGCAGAAGAGTACTGCAACAAGTCATAGTGTTTTCACAGCTACTGCACCCATAATATGTTGCCAAATCCTCTGTGTACAGTATAGCCTTAGAAATGCCCTCCAACTGTTAACTGTGGTCCCTTCCATCTGTTTACCATGGTAACCCATGACAGTGTCTCAAAGACCTCGGTGGAAGCTCTGCTTTTATTGCCCTCCTCTTGTCTCTTGTTAAGCTGTTTGTGTTTATACCATAATAGAGGTAATGTCTCAGAGGACATCACAGTATAACGTGTCAACAACACATTTATCTCGCTAATATGGCTCATTGAGCAGTTGTTTCTGTACTTGTGCTTTTATCCTCACAAGCTCTCGGGAAAGAAATGATGCAATGGAAAGACATTTTGCAGCTTCTCGCCACTTCGAGGGGTTCATTTAAGATAGGATTGAAACAGGGGTAGTGGATATGATAATATATAAAATGACATGGTAGCTGTCTCTCATCACCTCTCTGAGTATTAGGCCATTGTGGCAATGTTGCAAAGCACTAAGGAGGGCTCTATTTGGAAATATCTATAACTATTGGATGGATTGCCATGAAATCTTGTAGAGACATTTGTGTTCCCCAGAGGATGAATCCTAACGTTTCCTCTAGTGCCATTATCAGGTCAAAATTTGAATTTTTACAATATTCTTATGTTTTTTTGTCCATATTGGCTACCCTAAAACTAAATTCTGAAGTAAGATTTAGTTTAGGGTATGTTAAAGTGCTCATTTTTAGGTTTATAATTGTGTTTAGAGGTTATATCAAATATCATATCGAAGTGTGAATGTGTGTGTGAGTGTTTATCTGATGAGCAGGTGCCACCTTGTACGGCAGCCTCGGCCGCAGTGTTTGAATGTGTGTGTGAATGGTTCCTGTACTATGTAAAAGTGCTTTGAGTAGTCGTTAAGACTAGAAAAGCGCTAAATAAATACAGTCCATTTGTTGCAGCTCCTCTTTTCACCCTGTGTGTTGAGCTCTTCATCTTAGCTACAGAGTGAGGCATCCCATTTCTATTCCATCTTTGTTGGGAGTCACACATGTTGCCGTAGCTAGGTAAGGACTACTAGCCAGTCAGAAGCAGAGTTAGAGCGTGCAACGTTAGCAGCTAGGCAAGCATTATAACGTGTGTTACAAAGTGATGCATGTTTTTCAAGGAAGTAAAATCTGGACTACAATAGAGCAGTTTGGAGCAGGTTGTGAACAGTGTTTTCTGTTGGAGATGGTGGGAGGTGGACTTTGGGCTTTTTTACTTTGTAAACCTATAACGTGCACAAAAAAGATATATAACACAATAAAGGAAAGGGGGGGGAGCCAAAACGCATACTATGAGCACTTTAAGGGTTTAAGTGATATTTGTGATGCAAGTTGTACTTCCCCCGTGCTTTTAATAGATCTGCATTTCTCATGAATCGCCTTCCCCCTTTGCATCTGAAAGTGAAGTAAAGTCTAATATCAGCACATTTCTGTGGCAACAATTGTTCATTATTTATGATTAACTAAAGCTACTCATGTGTAGAGTTCCCAACCTTTCTGCAACATAAACAACTTCACCTCTGCAGCTTTCTCCGCCCACATAAAATTGTTTATTATTGATTATTATTGTTTATTATTGTTTTTATTAGTAAGTATTAAAGAAAAAGAGCATATTTTATTTCCATGTATGTGAATAACACATAATAACACATATGTTAAGATGTATTCATATAGTTGACTTGTTATACAGATACACAAGCTATACACAAGTTAAGTTATACAGAAGCGTGTGTGTGTGTGTGTGTGTGTGTGTGTGTGTGTGTGTGTGTGTGTGTGTGTGTGTGTGTGTGTGTGTGTGTGTGTGTGTGTGTGTGTGTGTGTGTGTGTGTGTGTGTGTGTGTGTGTGTGTGTGTGTGTGTGTGTGTGTGTGTGCAGCCTTATTAACATATAACCTTGTCTGTGTCAGTAGCCTCTAGCTACCTGGAGGAAAAACAGACTATACTGCCAACAGAGGTTTGGTGTTTTTTCTAATGTCATCTGTTTTCTCAGTCAAGTCAGCAGAAAAAAAGAAATGCCATATTCTCTCTGTTCTTAATTTCATACTGTCTTGACTTCATGTTCACTCCAGTTGGCAGTGTATAACCTCTGCTACAACAGCAGCACTACAATAAATCCTTCATAAAGGTTATTATGTTGGATTAAACACTTTCAGAGAGGAGTTGATTCAACTTTTGAGTCATTTTGGAAGCTGTTTCTTGTTCTGCTGTCTACTTTCATTTCTTTATACTGAGAGCATAAGTATACACACTCACTAATAAAGACAAAAGCAGCAAATGTTCTCTCTGGAGTTAGATGAGAAGCACTCTCATGTCTGTACGAGAGTTGGGTTAATTTCCAGTTCATCCGCTCTGGATTACAAGTTTAAACCAGTTTGACTTTTATGAAAACAGGCTGAACTGGCATTTGTCATTATTAGACGGCATTTGTTGATCTAGTGAATTTGTTGTTCTGGGACAGCTTGCGTAAGCCTATCCAACCGATAAGGCGGACTGACTGCCATGCATTAACGTTTACAAAGTCTCCGTTTGTGCTTGTCCAGAGTACAATGCAACCCCAAAGTTTTAAAACAGAACTGGAGCAGCAGTGTTTCCAAATGTCTTTGTTTTAGGTGCTCGGAAGCGGCGGAGTAGTGCGAAACACACAGCATAAACGTACCAAAAAGATATTTGTTTTTAAACCGAAACGTAGTAGCGTACAGTAGATGTAGCCTCTGTACATGCATGTTGTACTGTAACCTTTTATCTCTCTCTGACCTTTGCTTTAATGTCACATCCCCTTAACTCTCTTTCTTTATGCCAACATATCAAAGCAGCTGTCATTCACTCTAGAAAAAGAAAATAATTATCCATAGAGATCTGAAACCACTCAGAAGAAGACAACGGGAAATTAAATGTCACAAGCTGGTGGTGCAGTGTGGGCAGTGACATGGACTTGTAGCGATGACACATGAAAGCGTGGCTGGTGCCCAACACCTCCTCCCCACATACGCTTTGAAAGCTTGACCCCTTAGATATTTATTTCAAACAACCTCTGGTGCCCGTGTTCACTCGGAGAGGCCGCTCTGTCCTTTATGAAAGCAGGCATACCTTCTGGAAGACAGTGGAGCTCACATTACACTGTGGCTGCAGTGTGTAGGTCACTAGAATACATTAACGATGTAAACAAAAGAGCAGATAAAACATGCAACAGGCAACAATCCATGTATAACGAGTGGTGGAAGAAGTACTTACTGAGGTAAAAGTACCAATACAACAGTGCAGAAATACTTTGTGACAATTTGTGACAAAATCCCTTAAACTTGAGTAAAAGTACACGAGTATTTACAGCAAAATGTACCTAAAGTGCTGAAAGTAGAAGTACTTTGTATGCAGAATTACCCATTTGAGAATAGTATATATTATATACAATTATAATTGTTCATGCATTAATGTTTACATCACTTTACTGTTGCAGCTGGTTACTATGGAGATCATTTAAATACTTTATATACTGCTGGGTATCTAAATGAATACACCAGAATGTTTTTGTTGATTATATGTAGTAGTACCTCAAAATTGTACTTGAGTAGTCCTTTAGTAATGTATTTTTTTGTTGGCCTAAAGACTAAAAGCAAACAAGTTAAAGTATATTGGGGCTAAAAACACAATCAGCCTGTAAAATGCCCACCATGTTATGTTTTCAATAGTAGAATGTAAACTCCCCCCAAGTTGCCCCCAAATTCCCCCCAACAACACAGAGGAATTTTTAGCTACGGCCCTGGATCCTATCTACTGACAGTTGATGTATCTAATAAGAAGCTAAGAAGCACATTGTTGAGTGTGGTTTTGGCATAATTTCCTTTATTCTGCAGGTGTAGTACATGTTTGTAGTAGTTTTTAAGGGAGGGGTACTCAGCAGCGCTGTCAAGATAGATCTGGCAATGCAAGACTAATGGAGGGGAAACCATGGGGGGGATTTATAACCTGACCTCCTTTAACCTCTGGGCCACCAAACCCCCGTCTCTGTTCTGCCTATTCAGAAGACCATCTGTTTCATTACCAAAAATATGTTTTACTGTACTACTGTATGCAATAAAACTGCGTCAGGGATTGTGACATAGTGGCCATTTTATTAACCTTGACAGTACTGCAAATATCTGCTGCAGAGCTGCTGCTGAGTCCCTTAAAAAAGCCAAGCCTTTTTTTATTCCCAGCATCCCTATTCAAGTGCCCCATTGATTTAGTTCCCATTCTATGCTGGGACAAAAGCAACGGCTGGAAAGCAGGCAACCTTAGTCCTCCCTGAAGAAATGCTATTATAAAGGCTGAAAAGAGCTTGAGGAGCGTAAGGAAGAGGGAGTTGCTTTTGAGGTAGTGAAAAAGTGAATACATTTCTACATATACAAATAAAAACCTACTTATGTTATGTAGTTAAAGCCTTGCACCAAATGGCAGACAAAGTTAGCAACTGCCTGCTAAAGAAAGTGGAGCATTTAGCAGCTAAAGAGACATATTTTACAGAGGAGCTGATGGGGACTCAAAACAAAACTAAAAAGAGAGCTTAAATTCTTCCTATGGCCAGGAACGGGACTCCAAATGAGTGCGAAAGTTGTATCTGCTGCATGTGTTTGCTGTCCTGGCTCCTAAATGGTGGAATGAGCTCCCCATTGACATCAGGACTAAAAACACATCTCTTCTGACTACACCTTGGGGAAAAAAGGGGGAAAAGCACTTACAGTTGCACTTTTAATGTGGCTCTTTTTAGTCTGGCATATTTAAAGCTAATGTTTTTGCACTAACTTCTTGCTGTCCGGAGTTTGTACCTTTAAAGTTGAAAGCAGGTTGAAGTCACTTAGATGGATTACAGCGTTATAAAATAACTAAATTACATGTAATCTAATTAAGCAACTGTTTGCTAACAAGTTCAACCTAAAGGGTGATAATAATCTGACTGTTCACCGCTTGTTTCTGCTGCCCCTAAGTGGGCAAAATATTGCTGGTGTAAGTTTTAGTAATGCAACCAGAATCAATAAAAATCAGTAGTTAAAAACGTCCACGCTGTAACTGCTTGGGAAGCACTTAGGTCTACATTTCAGGCTTTGTATCATGGCTGACCCTGCCACTGGAGGATGTCAGACTGAGTCCTCTCTGTGGATTTCTTCTGCCTTGTGACATACTGTATGTGGATGCTCAGGGGGATTAGTCACTGTCCCCATTGCCAAAACGGTAGCCACAGCATCAGCAATCCCTCATGCCCTTTACCCCTTCTCTGTTGCAACGTGTTTATGTGCGAGCAAGGATCATTACTTGTCCACTACTGAGTCTAATGGAGCTTATCGGCATCAGTGGCACATGGCGAAACGAACATTTATGTAGTTCAAACTAGCTTTGCTGACAAATCCATTTTTTTTGGCAGAGACCTGGAGGGATTACATACATTTAAGCTTTTCAAGGTGACACAGATGATGCGCTGGAAAGAGATAAAAGCCAAGAGGCGAGAAACTGGCAGGGAAGGAGACATATCGTGAAAGAAAATGTAATTTGGCACAAAAATGACATAATAAAAGAGTGAGCAGGAGGTTGACAGCTTTGGTGAAATGAAATTTGAGGACATGATACACAGCGATAACGAGTTGGAGTAATGAAAGAAGGGATGTTTTTTGGATGGGGCTTCTGTCTGTGAGGATTATGTAATCCAAAAAATACATCATACCCTCACTGCTCCAATTACTGAGCCCAAAGGATGTGCATGTGTATGTGTATGTGTACGGGTCTCCCTGTTCAATTGATTCTGTCTTTGCCCTGCATTACACTAGGAATGAAAAGTTAGTTTTACCTACAGATGCACACAGCAGTGGGTCGCAGCTTTTTGCCTCTGTGCTCATCTGGATGTAGACAAATGTCCAACTAGCAGAATTATAAACACATAAGGGGTCTCTGCAGCAGTGATATATTAGCCATACATTTTAGTGTAATTCTCTTCACATAATGGCCACGCTTTTTCCCAGCACTCCAAAGATTATATGATTTATTTCTTTTTTATTATATGATCATTTATTTCTCATACACATGCATCTCCCTGTCTATGAAAACATGGTCTCTTGGTGTAACCTTATCTCCATAAGATCAGTTGATTTGACAGTCTTTGACAGTCTGTGTCACATCCATAAAATCTG
Source organism: Etheostoma perlongum (assembly GCA_026937815.1). Taxonomy (NCBI): domain Eukaryota; kingdom Metazoa; phylum Chordata; class Actinopteri; order Perciformes; family Percidae; genus Etheostoma; species Etheostoma perlongum. The sequence continues at coordinate 10,300,037 of CM049393.1, read as the reverse complement.
TGTGTGTGTGTGTGTGTGTTGTGTACCATGTACCGAGCGTCTGTCTCTGACTGTCTGAGTAGCAGTGCTATCTTACAAGGCACAAAAGAAATGAGGAAGGCCATGAGATGTTTCTTCTCACAGAAAGACGTCTGAACGCTGTCTACTCTAGAGAGTTTCCCTTCCTGTCTGACTCAGGGATACAGCAAGAGCAGGGCTGAAATAGCACAGCTGTATTGTTCTCAGCTTCTTGTCTCACTTTCTCTCTCCGTCCGTCAGTTTCTTTTCTCACATGTATTGGAAGAAGTCAGTTTTACTGTCAGTGACGTATGGGAACTGCAGCATTGATGTCAGTTTTACTGGCATTTATTCTCCGTATGTGTAAATTAGGTGGACAAGATATTAGAAACATTTTCAACATAATGCATTCTAATAAAACAAGAAAACAAGTATCGCCTCAAAATATATCACAGAACTGAGCCAACCATAGAAATAAAATGGAGCCATTCGTCAAACAACGAATGTAGAAGTCTCAGTTAAAAGTGAACATCTTAAATAATCAAGGTTATAGCATTGCATTGCATTTCATCATACACTCTATTTTTTGGGGGTACTGCAGTTGCACTGAAAACAGTTATACTCGCGGAGAGGTCATAATCAAATTAGTTGTGTGACATGATTTTAAAGCTGCGTTCTTTTTTTTATTATTCTTTTTTGGGGAATTTTAAACCTTTAATTCCACAGGATAGATGATGATGTGAAAGGGGAAAGAGAAGGGGAATGACATGCAGCAAAGGGCCGCAGGTCGGAGTCAAACCCGCTGCGTCAAGGAGCAAACCTCTATATATGTGCGCCTGCTCTACCCACTGAGCTAAACCGGCCACATGTTTTAACCCTCATGTTGTCCTTGGGTCAAATTTGACCTGTTTTCAGTTAAAAAAAAAAAAATTGTCACAGAAAATGTGCCGTCGAAATAAGCGCTGAAAAAACTTTGGAAAAAATATCAAAAAACTTTGAAAAAAACATAAAAAAGCACCCACAACATTTTCATGGTTCACGAGAAGACATGGTGTACTTGGTAGTAATGCTGCGTTCCAGGCAACCCGTAACTCATGTTTTCACAACCTTCTACCCGTGAAAGTGCCCTGGAAACGGCAGTCAAACCCGTAACTTACTCCTCGTGAACTCGTACAAGATAGTTGTACTCCCAGTTACAGTGTTGACGTCACACACACAGGCAACAACAACAAGACCCCTGTTGATGCCGTACAGACGCCATGAGAAATAGTATAAATAGGCAACGTATAGTAATTCCATACATTGGAATCAAAACAATACACATAGGATTGTGTACTACCATAGGTTATGTTTATTAAATGAAGCCTAAAATATGTCGCCAACTAGAAATTGCTAGTATGAGCTAGCGGTAGCTAACATCCACGTTAGGTAGCTGCTACCTAACGCTAACGCTAGCTAGAAGGGTTTGTAGTGACTTTGCCTGGAACGCTGCCAAGTCGTGAGTAATGACTTGAAGTCGTAACTTAGGGGTAAAAAACTGCATCTGGAACGCAGCATTAGACTGGGTAAATATTGTCCTGCAGCCCGTTTGGAAACCTGAACCCCCCACCATAAGAGTCATCTGATGCCCCTCACACATTCGAGCATCCCACCAGGACATCCTGAACAACACGGAACCACCCCTAACTTAAACATTGCAGAACCTCTACACAATGTTCCTATCCCCCCCTTCGTCCCTGTCCAAAATCCTGGCTCCTGACCAGTATTAGTGTTCTAGAAAGCCTCTGGTATTACGGAAGTCAGCCTGATTATGGCTGAGATGGAGACAGGAAGCACTGCAGGAAGTCCATAAAGAAAACAAAGATCGCTGGGGGGAACGGGAACAATAGCATCTTGTCCTTAACAGAGGGAATTATATTTATATACGCAAATGCTTCAAATCCTTGACACACACACACACATGGGTTTTACATCATCTTGTAACCATAAATTTTGAGATTAATATACACTGTAGATAAAAATGCCATGCAGCATCTCTCTTTGTTCCAGATAATTGGATTTTTAACTCTACTGCACTTAACAAAAGTCATATGGTGACATTTAGATGAATTATCACAACTGCGTGCATGTTGCAGAATGTGTGTGTGTGTGTTTATGTTTGTCTGTGTGTGTGTGTGTGTTTTTATTTTCTTGCAAAGAGTCTAAGCAGTGTAGAAAGAAAATAGTCTTTAAATGCTTTTTTGATGCTATTTTACAGCCTTACAAGTGTCGTGCTGTGCTGAAATACCCATTAGAGATCTGCTCTTAATGGCGTTACATAAGGCTAAAGTTGTTTTCTGTGAGCCCACAATCAATGCCCCCTCTGAATCCAATCAATGCTAGACAGCACCAATCTGGACCTAATTAAATGTCACATTTAACTCTGCCTGCTACCACTAGTTCACACACGCATAAGCATGAATATAATAAATCAATTCCCCCGGGCGGAAATGGACTGGAAGTGTATTAGGTTATTAGGATTGATCATAGCAGAACGATTTGTTGTGGATCTATCCCAGAGCTATGCAATGATCTTTCTAAATATGCACACACGCATTTACAGAAATTATATGATTGAATCTCTTGCCCCAGTGCCAGGTGCTGTTCTCTGCCCTGCAGGCTGAATTACCCGGCCTCAAAGTGTCCAGCTTGTCAGCAGACACACTTGTCACAATGATTAAAAAATGGCTGACTCACTCACTGTCCTCCAAAAGTGGGCTTCAGGTCGACGTGTGCATGAGAGAGGAGACAGGGATTAAGACAGGGACAGACAAAAATTGACAATTTAATGTAAATGAATACTTAATGTGAGCCTGGACATTAAACTATTAGCAGGCCCATATCCAATGACAGGGCCACTAATGATTCTAATTGGTTTCTTTATCAATAGGGCCAGGTTAGACCTGCTGTGCCTTTTTAAATCATTCATGACTCATTCCCCAGACCTTAGTGTGGTAATTCATCTATCCTTTCACTTGGCCGGTGTCATGTTTATCTATTGTTTATCAGTTAATTATCAAGGTGTGCTTAAATCAGCTGTAAATGTGAGTTTATAAAAAAGTCTGCTTGTAAATGATGGAAAGTAGTAAAGAAAAGAGCTGATGATCAGGCTATAATAACCAGGAAAACCTGATGCATGAAGGATCACATAACTTGTCTTGTTTGATTCTACCTACAGTGGTGGAATGCAACATAATACATTTACTCTTGAAGTCCTTGTATTTTACTTGAATTCTTCCATTTTGTTCTATTTTTTAGTGCTTTAGTACAAAGGAAGGCAATACTTCCTGGGTGTAGCCAGACCATAGGCTTCTTTTTCCACCACTGAGTACTTGCTGTATACTTTGACTTACATAATAAAAATACAACTAGGCTCATTTAATTTGGAGCAATCTATTTCGTAGTTATGAATTAATTAATGTGGTGGTGTATTCGATATCTCCCGCAGCCCCTCCCTTTGTGTAAAGCGGTGGGCGGGGCGTAATCACACATTGTGTTTCCCTGGCTCGCTGGGTTTAGAAGGATTACCGCGGTGGGCCGGCTGGGGAACGAATCACACCGTCGCCGTCATCGGTCGGTTTTCCAGCAGCGGTGGCAGCGAGTGGGAGCCGTAATGGCATGCGTTGCACCGACGACGTTAACGGTCAACTTAACACTTGAGGACAAGGAAACGGGAGGTCCAGTTTGAGTCCCGGGATTATGTCCGGACTGGAGCTTGTCGTGCTGCTCTGGAGAAAAGTTTATCAGGAGTAACGTCAGGAACCAGCGGTGGTAATATGGTAAATATGCGTTCTCTACTATTACGAAGTTGGCTAACCTGCGCTAACTAGCCTCAATAACATTGCTCAAAGGGGCTCTTTCATTCTTAAAAACAAGCGACTTATCCCGTACCATACGTTGAGTTTACGTTGTCCTTTCTAGCCACGTCGATACAATGTAAATATGACTTTAATTAGGTTGAAACTGTCTAGTTTAACACACATTCAAAGAGTTGACAAGTTATTCTAATGAATGTAACGTTACGTCTTTAAAACAGCCAACTGTCGAGTTTCTGTCATGAGAGAAGAAGTGGAGTTGGAAATCCTGTTCTTCTCCAAGCATTATTTCTGAGCACCCTCAGCTGAAACAACGCTCTCTGTCGACTAGTCCCGACACGTTTAATTCCTTCACAGACTTGTCGTTTATAAAATCGTTAAAAAAAAAAACATATTTAGACACACCGTATGAATCTGTAGGAGCCTTTCTGCATTTCGGCTCAGATTTGATACACCATTCACTGCATTTTCGCATAGCCTATGATTTCCATTCTTAATATCGGTCATACTATCTACTTATTCACACAATCGCGTGCTACGAATAATGCACTGCGGGATGCGCTATGGAGAAGTGTCAGGAAGATCATGCTGTATGTTTGATTATGCTCTCATATGCGGGGCATCATTAAATTGATAGATTTTATAATGGAGTTTGTTGGTGAAGAACCAAGCTTCCTCAAGGTCTTATGCAGACCAGACAGTGAACTTGTCATAATGTTTTATGTCATCTTGACACTGTTCCAAGGCTAGACATCATGGCACGTCATGTCACCTGTTTGCAAAGCAATATATGCACCCACAGGCAAAGCCAAGTGAGGGAGCAGGTTTATCCCGTCTGTCTGCAGGTGTTGATTTCAGGTGAAGATTCAAATCCCTTTCCTGTTGTTATTATATCCAGTAAAATTGAATGAATATGGAAAAAAAAAGAAGTTGCTGTTTTCTGGAGTTGTGTCCACGTTCCTGTTGTATTACAGAGCTCCTTGTTTAAAGGAGAATGCAGCACGTGCCTTCCTGTTATGTGTTGCATGGATGCAACTAGGCTGGGCGACATGGAGAAAATGAAATATCACTATATTCTTGTCCAAATACTTTGACGTTGATATTGTAGGATTAACAATTGGTGCTTTAAAAAAATATTATTTACACAACGAGATTTTTGATAAATAATTATCAGAAATGTCGTTTTAATGACAAAGTGTGTAAAGGCAAATAATAGAACAGCTAGAACAGTCTTCTAAGTTCATAAAATGACATGACTTTACTCTAATGCAGCCCTCAAAACCAGGAAAAGACACCACTTAATATATGACGATATAAACAATTTTACAATATCCAAAATATCTAGCCTCATATCACGATATTGATATAATATCGGTATATTGCCGACGATTGGGTATTGTCACTGATTTCCTGATTTGATTATAATTCACAAGGTCCAGATTTGATTTGATTTTATATTTAATATCAATACGATTAGGGATTTTTCAGTTTCTATACCAATATTGCATGATATAAAAGATCTTCAGAACTTATGCTGTAAATTGTACAAGGAACCCTCCAACCTGGTGCATTATTAAAACTATTAATGTTCATGTTAAGTATTGACCTCCAAGCTGTTACATAGAGACAGGACAGTTTATTGTTAAGTGCTTTCTTCAGGGCAGGGACGGTCTACCTAAAGCCATACATCTGTGATAATGGCCACGGCAGTTTTTCCCTCGCAAAGATTTTGCCTAACTTTAAAGCGTTATTTAGCAGGACATGGATTCCTTAGATTGTCTTGTTTAATTTGATACCAGTGTCTTCAGTCTAGCTTTAAAATGGAGCCTCTTAAAAGGTCCATCTCTGCATTTTATGAATCAATATCAGATCATTCAAATGAAGATCGATTTGAATTTGATTATTTATTTTTTTAATAAACCCAGCCCTATGTGTCACACTGTTATTCCTCCCATAGATTGAATAACATGACGTGTTATACCAGAAAAAACTGATTATTATTTGACGGGGGGGCTTTTTCTGTAGCTCTGTACAAAACATACAAGCTAAGAGTTATGTGACAGCTTTCCTCAAAAGAGGAGGATTTCTAAATGGAGATGAGGTGCACTTACTTTTCTGTTGCCATGCAATTCACAAGTCTGTGAACCTCAATTTAAATGTCCCATTTGCTTTCAAATCCAAGTTTTCTTATTCACTTTGACTTAATTTGAATGCAATTGTTAAAGAGCCACTCAGATTGCCACAATCTTTTTAGAGAGATGGGATTTTTTTGCCTGCTGACACTTGCAATTAGTCAACCATGTCTCTGTGGTACATAGTCCTGCTGTCTGTTAGCCAGCAGTACACCCAAGTATACAAGATAACACACACACAGGCATTTTTCAACACACAACACCTTTATGAGCTGTTCGAGGACTGGAGGCAGATCATCCTGTCTTCAGTTGTTAACCTTTATTTGACAACACTCAGGTGATTCTTATGGAAGTGTCGACTGAGCATCCTTCCAGCGACCGGGGGGCCTGCCCAGTGCAAACGTAGTTTCTTGCTGAGCAGCTATGTTGGTGCGAGATGAAGAACCTGAGTGGTAGTTGTTGTGTAAGGATTTAGCATTAGTTAATTTCCTTAAGCATATGTTCCATACCGTGGCTGTAAAGTCTAGTGTGTGTAAGTAAGGGAGGACGATTTGGAGGGACTAGAGAGAGTAGTGTCTGTTGACTAGAGTTTGGTTTTCCTGTAACTACCTCCCTCTTTGTCTGCACTGTTTTTTGGCCATTTTCTGCCTTTATTTTGACAGGACAGCTGAAGACATGAAAGGGGAGAGAGGGGGGATGACATGCAGCAAAGGGCCGCAGGTCGGAGTCAAACCTGGGCCCTCTGCGTCGAGGAGTAAACCTCTATATATGGGCGCCCGCTCTACCAACTGTTCTATCCGGGCGCCCAGGCTATTTTCTTAATTCATTGTTTTGTCTATAAAATGTTGAACAGTTGTGAGAATGCTTGTATTAGTTCTGACAGCCAGTGTTGATGTAATGATGTGATGGTTGCCTGTGTCCATGATAATGCACGCAACATCATGGCTGCTAACTCTCGCCGGGGGCCGAACTGGGACTCAGTTGGCTGCTTAACGGTCTGGAAACGGTTAATGATCAGTTTACAAGCGTCGGCTATCGGTCTTAAAAAAAATCTTAATTTTCATTTCTAGTTGGAGGCTGGCTTATACAGAAGGGAGAAAACTTTGTGTCTCAACCTTGTTTCAACGTCTCTACAGTTTAGAGGGTTGTGCTCTCCGGAGGACAATGTGTGTGTTAACTGTCAAACTGATACAGGAGTCATGCTGAGCTCACCTCTATGATGTAAAGGGAAGATGACTGATATATGTGAGGAAATTGATTTGTTTATGCAGGTAGAATGACTGTAGTAGGCTTGACTTATTGAAATATCAATATGAATGGTGCTTAAAGGTCTAGTGTGTGTTTACGTAAGCCTAAACCGTGTGTGTGGGGGTGGCGGTGTATAATTAATGCATCAAGTAGTTTTTTCTCTTGCTGTCATGAGATCAGTTTCAAAGAGGAAGATTTAGTCCTCTGCAAGCTGGAATTTGGTGTGCCTGTGTTTTTGATCTAGAGGAAAGAGGATGGGGGGGGGTTCCTTTTCTGAGCTTCTAACAGTATCCTCTCTGGGCAGCAGGGTGTTTTTCTAAGATTTGTGTTCTTCTTCCCAAGGTCTAATTCCACTTTATTGGCAAAGACATAACAGGATTCTTTTTGGTCAATTAGTTAAAGAGCATTTGTATTCCATCAGTCAGGTCAGGTTTGTTTGGATGAGAAATGCGTCATGCAAAGACTTCTATAAGATCATCCAGGGGAGTCGGCCTTCACCATGCCTTGGTGTTGGAGCATTAGAAACCTGGGAAAAAGGAAATAATCTGGCTGTGCGTGATTTTCCCACCTGATGGCACACGTGAATGGATCGTTTAGTTTCTAGGATAGTGGTGTGTAATATATTGAGGTGATAGGTTTGGGTAAAGTTTTGTCTTATAGTTATTCCTACTAGTGCTGTTATTTTTGCTGAATTCATTAACAATAACAGTCTTCCAATTAGGGCTGCAGCGATTAGTTAATAAACAGAAAAAAGAATCAGCAACTTTTGTGATGATCAATTTGAGGCCACAATTAATAATTAAATGTATTAATCTGACACAGATATTTAATTGTTTGGCCTATAAAATGTCAGAAAATGGTAAAACAAATGTCCATTAAAGGGCCCCCCAGGTCAATGTGACATATTGATTTGTCCAACCAACAATCCAAAATCCCTAAAAAATGTACATTCAAGTAAGGCAAAGAAAAGCAGGAAATTGTTTGAAAAATAACCCTGCACATCTAATTTATTAACAGAATGGTTGATTGCTGGTTTTCTTTTGACTAATGATTTCGACTAATCAAGTAAACACTGCAGCTCTAAATCAATTGGGTCATTTCTCAAGCAAAAATGGCAAATATTCTTTGGTTTGAGCTTCTCAAATGTGAGCATTTGGTGCTTTTCTCTGTTATTTATCATTGGAAACTGAATATCTATACACTAGCGGTCAAAATTTTGGGGTCACTTAGAAATTTCCATTGCACTCCATTGAAGACAGAATACCTGCTGAGATCAGTTGCATTGCTTTTTTTTACCCAGGGCAGCAGTTTTCAGATTACATTATGTTACATGATTGCAAAAGGGTTCTCCAATGTTTCCTCAGTTAGCTTTTTAAAATGATATGAGATTAGTGAACAGAGTGAGCCTTTGGAGCATTGGATGAATGGTTGCTGATCATGGGAAATGTAGATATTGCATTAAGGATAAAGATAAAACAGGACAGCTGAAGACGTGAAAGCGGAGAGAGAGGGGGAATGACATGCAGCAAGGGTGGAGTCGAACTTACGGCTGCTGCGTTGAGGAGTAAACCTCTATATATGGGCGCCTGCTCTTCCAGGTGAGCTACCCAGGCGCCCCAATTGAGCAATCTTTTAAGCACAAATGCAAAACATTTGCTGGTTTCTTACATTTCTTCTGCTTCAGCTTCTTACATTTTTTTTCTTCTTACATTTTCTGCTGTTATTTATCTTATGTGATAGTAAACTGAATATTTTGATAAGCAAGCAATGTCAAGACATCAACTTGGGATTTAGGAAATTGTTTGACATTTTATACAATTTTCTGACATTTTATTGAGCAAAGAAGTAATCAAGTTGCAGGCCTACCTTTCTTTGTGTTACCTCTCTTTAGTTCTCTGTTCAGGCTCATTTTAAGACTTAAGATTTGAGATGTAAAATGACACATTCTCTAAACGATCATGCTTTAAATATATGCATAGAAAAAAGTGTGTCCAAATAGAATAGAAAATGTTCCCGGCCTTGGATGTTGATGGTTGTTGCCCTAAACATTGCAGCATTTAATCATACTCAACAGGTAAGAACTTGTTTTTTGCTCCACTTTTGTGTTATAGAGGGAACATATTTTGTAGCAGGCCTAGTTTTATGGGCAGCACACACACACACACACACACACACACACACACACACACACACACACACACACACACACACACACACACACAGTCACAGTCCCCCATCAGCACCACAAATCACAGTGATAAGCTGAGCTGTGGTCTTTGTTTGGCCATTGAGAGCTTACAAAATGGGAGGAGTAAATGTAGTTGAATGGAAGCAGACTGATGGTCTTCAACTCGCTTCATTGGTCATTTCAGTGAGGTGCGAGCCCAGCGCTTCTCAATGGCATCTGTTGTCAGGGCAACCGGTGGAATCTGTGTCACATATATCGGAATAAATGATGCTTCATAAAATGAGGGAAGTGATGTGAGCATGACAGGAGGATGGAGTACAATCTGTGAAATGTAAATTATGGAGGTACAGGTTTATCTCTCTCTGTGCTTTTGGATTAGGGATTGTGTGGGCTAAGCTGATCGTGAATCGACACACACCAGCAGTGATGCCGGGTGTGTGAGTAACACGGTGTGGATTAACCAACACAAAAATACTATAATACCATCAAAATACCATCAAAGAGATGATGTGTTGGGCTAACACACACATACACACAGCCTGTTTTCCCACTAGTCATATGGTATAAGGCTGATTCATTGCCCATCATTAAACTCTGTGAGCAGATGTGTTAAGATAGCTGCCTAATTTGGTTCGACGCATTTAGTTTTGAAACCGCTCAAACTCAACAGAAGAGCTTGTGTGTAATCATTACAACCAGTTACAGTGACACGTTAGTCAGAAATACAAAAAAGATGCAGGTACATGCATGAATGAATAGTCCACAGTATTCCAGGATGGGAGAACAACTTGCTCTGGTTTATTGGCTTCTTTTAAACCAATCACAATCGTCTTGAACAGCGCTATCTAACGGCGCCTCTGCAAAATAGCCTCGGGAAGGATCTTGGAACACGCGTATGTTCAAATGTTGTTTTAATTGTGCTGCCCAACACACACACACACACACACCTGCCAGCCCCTGTTTTGTAATTCACAGGGAGTGTTTTGCATGTATGTTGACAGAAGGCTGCAGGCCCATTCAGACTTAGATTCAGACTTAGATGTTGGAGTTTATTTATTTATTTATTTATTAATGTTTATGAATAATCCCATGAGGTATGGGATATAAAATGAATATAATCATTTGATTATATATCAGTTTGATCAATGGTTGGTCAAACTAGGCTTCTGTTGTGATTTAAATTATGGGCACACTGGCCTCCACTCTTTCTCCTTTCTTCTTCTGTCACCCTTTCTCCATCACTTTTCATGCCCTTTTTAAATCTTGTTTACTATTTCTGTCTTTTTCCCAAGATTACAACCTCGTCCCTTCGTTTTCTTTCTTACTTTCCTCCCCGAGCCTTTTAGAATCGGAGCGAGGGCTGCTGGGTAATCTTTGCTCTGAACAGCAGCAGATTAAAATCTGAGATTACAAGAGAAGAGGAAGGATTACAACTTTTTTTTTTTTTGCATGTGGGTGTGTAAAGCAGGTCATACACGTGGTTCAGATTGTATAGGGATATTGTCCCGTCATTTAGCTTGTGTAATACATGTGCTCAGTTTAAAAGCTTTATATAGGCCTATGTGTGTTGTCTCTGATGCTGAGCTCACCATCGAAAATGGATTGCCAACCATTCATTGATTTTTAACTCAATGTCCATTCAGACCTCTCTCTTTTTTGCTGGAGTGTGATTAATTGATTTGTTATATTACCTAGTTTTTCTCTGGTGTAGTAACCAGAGCAACGCAGCAAACTAAATCACCTCACAGTGTACAGTACATCTTAGAAGAGTGTTGCTCTTTTCTTTCTGCTGCTAAAAAATGTTCTCTAAAGACAATCCTGTCCCCGAGAAAATTGGTTTCCCATATAACTGCGTTCTAAATAACATTTCGAGGAAAACATGTTTTCTTGCGACCAGCACACAAAGTGAAACGATTGCTATTTTAAACATGTAATTAAAGTTGTGAAATGAAAAAAAAACTACAGTGAGCTCTGCAAAAGGTTTATTTAGGCCTACCACAGGAAGATACTTGTAAGAAATTGTAAGAAATGGGTCATATCAACTCTATTTAAAATGAAATCTACTGCTATCTTAATATATATATATATATATATAACATTTAAATGCAAAGCACATTCAAGAACCATGTTTTTCAGTGCAGCCTCACAGAGCTGCTTGGTTGTGTAGACTCTTAGCCCTGATTCTTCTAAAGTACTAGTCAAGTATTTGTATTGGTTTGAGTGACTGTAGTTCTGTAGACCATGTAAACATCAAACACACGTTACATAATTAAGTAGGGCTGGGCAATATGGAGAAAATCAGATATCACAACATTTTTGACCAAATACCTCAATGACATTGTACTGTTGGCTTTGGGTGCTTTTACAAAATATTTACACATGACATTTTTGATAAATAATCATCAGTTACATGGATATAATGACAAATAATACAACAGTCTGCTAAGTTCAGAAAATGACATAACTTTACTCTAATACAGCCTTTAAAACCAGGAATAGACAACACGTATGCCATATAACGATATCCAAAATCTAAGACGACATCAAGTCTCATAGCACCATATCGATATAATATCCATATATTGCTTAGCTCTGCAATTTAAGTTCATATAACATAAAATAATTAATTTTAGAAAAACATCACTTTCTAGTTGTCGCTGTTTTTTTTAAGTCTACACCAGCCATGTTTTCCTCTGTGAACATCACAGTTTCAATTTACAGTGAGTGTGAAAAGAAAAAAAGAGGAGAGGATGAGAGCAGGATATCTCAGTCAGTCTCTCATCCCTCCATCTGTGGTTTGTTGATGAGCCTCTGGGGGGGGGTTGGAGGTCATGTACTCCAACACTATGCCACTTTCGTACTGTATGACATCCCAGTCTAAGAAACTACAGAGTTGCTGGAAATTTGGTTGCTTTTCTTATCTCTAGCACAACACCAGCTGCATGTCAAGTGTTGAGTGAAATGCAAATGGCGTGACTTTATGTGATGTTTCAACTTTTGATGATCTCTCCAAATATTTCAGTTAACTTTATCATTTTCTGTAGAGGCTGCAAAAGTTAGACACTCTAGATATATTAAATGGATGTCAAATTAATACATAACACATATTGAGCTGTTTTCAAATTGAATGCTTTCTTTCAGTAACAGAACCATTTCTGTATTAATTATCCTGACATTTACAAGTCATTTAAAACAAATCTGTCCAAATTTATTTAAAGAAAAACAGCAGGCTGTTAACCGGTTTTGTGTCATTGCAGCGTGGGCAGTACATGCAGATGAACGGCACAGGAATCAGCAAAATGTCCCTTCAAATGCTGATACATGCACTCAAAAATCAATTTTACTACCTCAAGCAGGTAGTGGCAATGATGCTAAATGCTCCCTATTGTCTATATCACCACCTCACTGATTTTGGTGCATCTGTGATTAATGCATAGGTCAGGCATATAGATTCTCCGTACAAAATAAGTTATGACAATTTTGACACATGATTAAAGTGCTATTGAATCAAATGAAGAGGCTTTAGGCTTTAAACATAATATGGAAGCAGTAATGATCCAAAGCAAAGTGATGTAGGATCCATTGAACATGGCAGCTTGTGGCAGACTGTTGCGTGGTCTGACATCACCTTTGTGTTTCTTGCAGTACTTAGCCCTCTGCATAATATGTGTCCTGTTCAGCCCATCACAAGGTAAATATATGTGTGGGTGTGTGCGGAGAGCAGCCTGTTAAGACTTGTAATCAGAGTAGAGCGACACAGTAATCAGTGAGTGCAGCAACACAGTAATCAGACATGCACTGTTCTCCTGAGCCCCACCTTGAGTTTGGCCTCACTGTGTCTGTGTGTCTGTGTATTACTTCAAGTAGAACAAAGCTGGTGTTGCTGAACAATAAATGAATATCACTCTGTTTTACTCTGGCTCTCAACCATATAATATTGTATATCTATGCATTTTTTTTACTATTTTATTAAATAAGTAATATACCAAATTATCATATACCTGTAGTCAAGTCAGTTTTAAATAAAAAATAAAACTGCATATTTGTATTCCAGCCCATTTTCTGTCTGCTCTGCTTTCCATTTATTCTCGTGGGTTACTCTATGTTGAGCCCCATGGGGAGGTGGTTGGGGTGCCTGTCTGCCAGCGCCTCCTCCCCACAGGAGGCTCCTCTTCTCTGGCCACAGAGTCACGGCTGATCCTCCAGGCATGAGGCTCTCCAGTCCAATTCACATGAACCAAATGTCTCATTTCACCTTAACCTGTCCCCTCTTTTTTTATCCTAGGAGAACTGACAACTCTTTTCTACTTCTGTACGTGATTTGAATGCAGTTTTAAAAATGGAAACGGTTGAATGAACACACCTGGAGAGGAGATCTTTTCACCATAACAATGTCATAACACGTCTTTTTGAGAGAAATGAGTTCCTAACAATTTAACTGCTGGACAACAGCACATCAAATATGCGTAATGTGTTAAGATACTCAAAGGTTTCCTTTCGATTGCAGAATTGAATATAGGCAGTTCCTCTGCTTAATTATTAAAATATGTTCCATTGAAGTCAATTAAGAAGTAATGAGCCCTCAAATCCTAGCGGCAGATATAAAAGTTCAGTAGTGATATAAAACAGCATTAAGATAATGTGAAAATTATACGACACAGTGTTTGGTAGCCCCCTGAGAGCAGACAGTAATCCTAATGATTAATAGCACTATTAGAGACCCAGTATGTGACTGTTTCCTTTATTATTCGTACAGTAGAAAAAATCATTTTGCACCATTTTTGTTTGAGTTGTTGCAGAAAAAGTTTTCAGCATGCACAAAATGCTCCTTTGCTTTTTAGCATTTCAGCCTCAAATGGATTTGAATTCAATTGCAGGTGCAGTGGTTTGTGAAACCTGCACCTTGTTCTGTGGCAGCATGATGCATTAGCCTCGGTGTATAAGCTTTTCTCTTGAGCCCCTTTTGGAAGTACAGTCATAAATTACCACGAATACTCATCTGTGCTATTGTCAAGTCTGTTGGAACAGAGTGGCCTTGGCAAACCTAACCGGGTTTGCTGGATTATTATGAATTATGGTCTCAATACATTTCCATATTTGTCCAAAGAGCTGCTGTAGTTTATGTTAGGCAGGAAAGTGATAATGAGGGACCAGGAGAACTGATAAGAAAAACCACCCTAGCAATGTAGCTGTAGGGAAGTTGGTCTATTGGTTGACAAATTTGATATCGCTTAAATATCTCAATGATTTCCATTATATTTATAACAAACATTTAAGGAGCATTCATTTATGGCATAGGTTGGAGCATCAATGTAAGGGGCAGCTACATGTCACCTCTCTGTGGTGAGCTAGCTTCCTGTTATTGGCTTAAGAAGTCTGGGTTTAAGCATCTCCTCCACTAAATCTCTTGATCTCCCTATCCCATTACTTCCTCCCCCTATACTCTAAACACACTCCAGTTTAATTCAGCCTGTGCTAATCTGGTGTGCGGGTTCAGACTGTGTGGCTCCACGTTGTTTATATCCAACTAATATTATTGGCTTTGGCTTTCACATATTTGGCTTTATATTCTCTCTCTGATACAAATAACAAACTTCTTCATTTGTTTAGGTTAATTGATTAATCTTTGGGTTTGAATATTGTCAGATAGTAGTCTTCTTAATGTTGTCTTATACAATTAAGGTGGCTAATTTTCACTAACTAAAAGCTGTTTTCTCAAAAGAAAAGAAACTGCACCTGCCACCCTAGACATGGTTATATGTTAATATTGAGGCTGCAATTAATGATTAATTTCAGTATTGTTTAAACTGCAGATAAAATATCAGAAAATTAAATTCCCCACAGCCCAAACTGACATCTTCAGTTGTTTGTTTTTGTCCAGCCAACAGCCAAAACAGAAAAATATAAATTTTACTGTAATGTACGTCAAAGAAAACACATAAAATTGGCACGTTTCAGGAGCTGATACCAGCAAATTGTTGGCATTTTTTAAAGTGCAAGTTATCTAAACCAGATTAGGAGTGTGATGTCTTATCAGTACATTAATATGTATAGCTTAGGTGAGATACTATTGCACTAGCAGTGACTGTTGGCACTGACAAATAACATTCATGACCAGTACTTATCTTAAGGGGATTTTTCTGTAAACAGCCTTGACTTGATGGATTGGTGTGGGGGATAATCTGTCACTGGCGGGCTGCTGCTGATTGGTTTTTGACAAAAAAGTGTCACCTTTGCGGTTTGCCAAAATTACACTGATTAGCTGAAGGGGAGTATTGTGTCGTTCATGAGGGACAACATGTTTACTTGTTTCTGACTTGTGGTTACCCCTGGCTCTTGTTAGTGGAAAACAAATTGATGGATCGGAGGCAGTAATAAAGAGATTCTGACTGTTGGAAGCCACAAAAGAAAGGTTTCTCTTAGCAATTTCCTGTGTGTTTGTGCCTGGTTGTCGTCTCCCCATGGCAAGGTCCCCACTCCCAGCTCCCATCAATGAGACGCCGAAATGAGCTGGTTAGTGGGAGTTGGAGTAGCACTCGCTGGCCCACTCTATTTCTCTCTTTTCCACATACAGTACAGACCCCGAGCTTCCTCTTCAGTCTCTAATCTTAGATTTTGGAAATTACACGCTTGCTTCATGTTGTATGCTTTACTTGTTGGTTTTTGTTTGAGTTTTTGCCTTCTAATGATCATTGTTTTCATTATCAGTTAATCTGTAGATTATTTTTAGCCACACTAGCGGCATGGCTCTAGCAGTGACAAGGTCAGTCGGCCCATTACTTTGGCCCAGACTGAAACATCCCCTTCATCTACCGGATAGACTGGCACACACTTCTGTTCAGACATAAATGGTTCTGCAACTATACATCCTACTGACTTTAGTGATCCCCTGACCTTTCCTCTAGCACCACCATTAAATTCACATGTGTGCTTTTGAGTTTAATGTCTTGACAACTATTGGATGGATTGCCATGAAAATCGGGTACAAACATTCATGTTCCCCTCAGGATGAATTGTAATAACTCCGGTGACAATCTGACTTTTCATCCAGCGCCATCATCTGGGCAACATTTGAACTTGTCTGATACTTTTGACTGTGATCAAATATCTGCTCAAATAATCACATTCCCATCAGCCGTTACATAGCTTGTAGTACATATTAGCAAGTAATAGCATTCTAAGACGCTGAACTAATATGGTGAAAATGGCAGACATTACCTGCTAAACATCAGCATATTGCCATTGTCATTGTGAGCCTGTTGGCATGCTAATGTTTAGTTCAAAGCATTTCCAGGCCAAAGTACAGCCTCATAGAGCTGATAACCTGGCTGTAGACTTTCATCTTGTTTTTAGAGTAATCCAAAAATCTATCTTAGTTATCTTATCTGAATTCCCAGATCAGGTTGATTGATTTCTTCAAGTTGTTTGTTTTGTGTGACCAAAGGTACAAAAGTCAAAAATGAATTGCTTTACAGTAGTGCTGTCAAACAATTAATCACATGAATGTCATAGTTAACTCGCAATTAATCACACATTTTTATCTATTAAAAATGTCCCTTGGTGTCTTTTTGTCCCATTATTTTTTCTTATCAACGTGGAAAAATGGATTGGGGGGAATTTGCATCAGCCGTGTGCTTGGCCATAAAAACATTTAATGAAACATTCGAGAAGCTGGAACTAACAAGTTGTGCATGATAAATGACTTAAATGATTAGCAAAGCTCTCATCAATTGTGTTGATCTATGAATCAATCTACCAATCTTTTCAGAAATATTTTTATCATATACATATATAGATAGATGTTCATGCATCAAAGGCTCCAGTCCATATTTAAACGCAGGAAGCTGCAGATGTTATGTAAATTAACCAACTAAGCCACCAGGATATTTAATTTTTTGTCAGCTTTTTGACTTGTAGGTGGTTTGCTGTGAAAAAATCTAATTTAGAACATTAAATAGGAAGTTTTATGGTCAGAAGTTCTCTCCAAGGAAATCGATTGGAGGCCATGTTTCATTTTTTAAGATAGTCTGCATTCTTTTCGAGACCTAATTGGTCTCGAAGGGGGGAAATATGTAGTATCTAATGATTTGTAACTTGAATCAGGTTCTGTTCAAAGTAAATACTACTGATGCAAGGGGGTTCCTATATGTTCTCTAACATATGACCTAAACACATTCTATATAAAGAATGTCTAAGGTTTTGAAAGCGTGATTGTGTTCATTGGGTTAGCACTCTTGCTTGTAGCTTGTAAATTGACGCTGAATCTTTGATATAATAAACTTTATAATCAAGAAACAGTGTCGAGGCGGTTTTCCTTCGACACATTGTCAACACAGCATTGTTGTTTAGGCACCACAACATCATTAATACATTATTTATCTCTTAGAGACTAGTTGAATCGCCGGTGGACAAATGCCCTGGTGTGTTGTTTGTGTTTTTACTGTGTGTTCACCCATCTGTATAATAATTTAAATGGCCTCCGTGCATACCAACAGGGTCATAGGATGAGTTGTGACCTGATAGTTGCTCTGTAGAGCAGACACGTGTACCCCTCAGAGACATATGGAGCCTCTGTGTGTTCACATGTTAATATTTTTCCACTCTTTCTCCCTAAGACCCACTTCCCAATGGATGTGTCCACTACGTGTGTGGACTGCTGAGTGTGAGCCACTGCCAACTGTATGTTTATACACTACATATTTTGTATGTATGAGGAAAGGCAAAAATGTTTGGTTTGGTTATTACAAATGTAAGGAAGCGTGATCTGTTTTTAAATGTAAAATATTCAAGGTTTGTGTTTTTTCCAAAGCCGGAGGTTAAGTGTATGCTGCAGTTTCTTGTTCATTGCCATAGACTCACAGTGTGGTCGTCCACTAATCAGGCCGCAGATGATTAGACTTAATAATAAGTCATCTGTTAATTATTTTTATGATTCAACTTTTACCACCCACTGTTCCAGCCGCAGCACGCTGGTACATTAATATTAACATATAGTAACTGTACTGCCAGAAATTATGGAATTGTTGCTGGGAGTTTTGATGACCTAAAGAAGTAGAGTAGGTTTTTAAAAGACTAAGCCACTGATTTGCATTGCACTCCTCTAACATTGTTAGACTCATGAAAGAAAAGAAAAAAAGAACATTACCCACATTGCAACTCAACCGATAGTTTGGTCAGACATTTGGGTGTGTTAATACGTTTTTATAATAATACATGTATTTGATATAGCACCTTTTACAGAAGGTCACAAAGTGCAAAACATAGACTAAAGTAGATAAAAAATAAAACAATACATATAAAACCTTAAGGGTCTATGGCCTTTATAACTATAAATGATTAAAAAAAATCAGTAGCTTCCAGAGTCGGACCAGTAGTCCAAAAATTATTTATTTCATCGTTTAATAAAAGAAGAGAAAAACAAACAAATTTGTGAAGCTACAAATGTTGTGTATTTTTGCTTAATGTTGATTGTATCAGTATTTATTTACAGAACAAGTCTGTTCTGGTTGCATTTCTGGCCGTCTGCTTGGACCGATGTGTTGTGTGTGCTGTTCTAAGCGTGGTAGCCATCTGTACTCAGGAGTAGCAAGAAGAAGTACAGTTACAGTATAATTCAAACCAAAGGATTTACATGAATGACTTATGTTAATAAAAAGTGATGCTAAGTTAGTGACTGTTTGATATTATAATCAATTTATTATTCATGGCTTGGGCTGATGGTAGCTCACTGCGGGATGTATCACAAAGCCAGAAGACACAATTAAAATGTCAAAGCTTCAGCTCGTTTGTGTAAGAAAAAAAAAAAAAAACGCCTTCAGGGTTTGTCAGCAGTTTGCTCGTGTTTGTATGTTTTAGAGCTTAGTCTGTCTGTGCGCTTTGCTGCCGTGGCAACAAGAGTTACCACATACTTATATTTTAGGTTGCCTTGTGTAATCATCTGCTATTGTCAATAGAAAGAGTGGATTTTCAGCACAAGATGCTCTGGAGGCTGTTTGGAGCCTTGAGCTCCACACTGCTCCACTAACGGACCATTGTGCTGTCTTCACACACATTTACTGTCTCATTAGTTGCCTTTTTTACGTGAAAACGGTGAACTCAAACGATGAAAGAAGCTTTTTTTATGAGTCAGTATATCACTTATTATATTTCAGAGGAGCTTTAATTTTCTCTCCGAAGTTTAATGTTTAATTGGGCAATATACAATTTTTCATCTCTCACCTCTACAAGTCTTAATAGCTGAGCGAGCAGCAAAAAAATACATTTTGTTGATTTTACAGTTGCAGTCCAAATAGTAACTCTCCTCATTCTTGTGTGTGTGTTCACAGGCGGAGCGTACTTGCGATGCCAACCTCCTCAGTATCCCGGTCCCCCTTCGTCGCGGCGGCTCAGAGTCCAACCTGGATGTGGTGGACAGTGTTGGGGATGACGGAGTGGGCTTGGATTTCACCAAGGGAGCGCTGGGCATCGACAGCCTGCAGCAGAAGATCCTTAAGGTGAGAGGAAACATTAGTCACCTCCTGTGTGGCCTCTTTGTGGATATGCTGTGTTTGACTTAGGCCCTATAAAATAAAATCACAAAGACCAAATAAAATGATCTACTTTGCTTGGTTTGGTGGTGCTTTTGTAGAACAGTCCAATTTATTTTATCCATTAGTTATGTCTACAACAGATAAAGCAGCTGTTAAATTAATTGGTTGAATTAACTACAACGTATACTCCACCCCATCTTCTGATCCATTCTCATCATAGCCCTTGTCCAAGCTATGAACATTAGGCTTCACTGTAATTTAGTTTGATCACTCCCAATAGATTCAGTTGTTTATTCTAATTTTTGAAAGTATTTTGGGTCCATTACCAAAACCTAATGAAAGCAAATAATATAATAAATTGCTTCTCCCAGTGAGCAATTTATACAAAGCAATAAACAATTGTTTGTAGCAAGTTACAAGTTTTGTTTGTGCTGATCCCGACACTTCTCCCTAAAATGACATTTTAAAATGGCATTGGATGATGTATTTCACTATCAAAGTTTATATTGGAGATGCTCAGATCATTATTGGCCTCTTATTAAAGGTTTCCCAGCAACAAGCATTTATGTTTACGTTCACTGTCACTCACCAAAACCCTACTCTCTAAGTATGGACCCTTGAGGTCAAACAATGTGTTGAATCATTTCCTTTCTCTTTTTATTTTTTTCTAACATTTTAAATACAGCATTGTCTAAATCCATCTTTTTCTCTTTGAAATCTGCCTCAAGGTGACGGAGCAGATGAAGGTGGAGCAGACAGCTCGGGACCAGAATGTCGCCGAGTACTTGAAGCTGGTGAACAATGCCGACAAGCAGCAGGTGGGACGAATACGGCAGGTCTTTGAAAAGAAGAACCAGAAGTCGGCGCACACCATTGCCCGGCTGCAGAGGAAGCTGGAGCAGTACCACCGCCGTGTGAAGGAAAGCGAGACCAACGGGAAGCACAGCCACAAGGATGGCAACAACAAGGAGTCTGGGACTCACAGTAAAGAGGGTAGCCTGCGGGACGTCAGTGCCACCGGACGGCACCCGGCTCTGGATAAGGTGAAGACAATCGGGCCCGGGGTGTCGCTCTCGCCGCCATTCTTCTTCAACAAGTCACGGGAGTTCGCCAACCTCATCAGGAACAAGTTTGGCAGCGCCGACAACATCGCCCACCTCAAGAACCACATGGACTCGGGGTCGGGGCTGCAGGTGGACAGCGCGTCGAGGGGTCTGAGCGGGAGCGCCACCACAGTAGCCAAAGCGACCAAGTACCAGAGTGACGATGAGTGCTCCACGGGGACGTCTGCATCCGCTGACTCAAACGGGAACCCGGCCGGGGGCTCCGGGGTGGGATCTGGAGGTCCGGGGAGGTCGGACTCCAACGCGCGGCTGGGGGAGGTGCTGGACATGGTGCGGGAGATGAGGGAGGCTCAGGCCCTGCTGGTAGATGACATGGAGACTCTGAATACACAGTTCAAACGGGATTACAGCTACTTCACTCAGATGATGCAGGAGGAGAGATACAGGTAGGTACAGCATCAGAAGATCACTGAATGTATCCACTCACCTTGGCAACACTGGTGCCATGTTATACCCATACAGGACAGACATTACACCCGGTCTGCTAAAATACACAAAGTAGTATTCATGAATAAGTAGGTCAATCAGCACTCTATTAGATTAGTAAACACATGGATGTTTCAGTGAGTGTGTGGTGCACTGGCGTCTTTATGGTATATTTGAGTGGTTCTTCCTGTCACTTGTAAATTAATTTGTGTTTTTGGTTAATATGTTTTTGTTCAAAGGACTTTAAGTTTCATGTCTTAAGTTTGTATTTTTATAAATTTTATTTATCAGAACTTTAATATATTTTGATGTTCCTCTCTTCTATTGTGACAATAAAACAAATTATCATTATTTTAGTGAGAACTCATAAATAACTACAAACAACTAATGTTAAGGAAATCTTTTCATGTTTTGTAACGTTTTTCTGGATTTTTTTTTGTAAAAATATATATTGTCATATCGGATTTTTAAATAACCAAATATTCATATCGGTATCGGCCTTAAAAATCCTTTATCGGTCAGGAACCAAGATAAATCTGAGGGCTCCAAGAAAGGTTAAACTAATTTTTATTCTTTCTCGCAAAATACTTTAACTTTCTCATGCTCAAAGTCCTTCAAATGTAACCATCCCAGAAGGAAAAATTACTCATTGCTTGAGCAGCTCATAATGCATGGCCACACTGAAGCCGGAGCCTGTAGAAGTATGAAGGATCACAAGTACAGTACTTCATTTTAAAAAGGCTATTCCAACATATCAAGACAAATATTTCAACTTCTGCTGCACATGTGTCAATAATCCTCACTTCGCAGTAATACTCCTACATGGGAGTGACACATTTTGTTCTTTGGATCTTTGGATCTTCAAAGAGCTTTTGACAGTTACTGCAAGCTTCTGTATGCTAAAAATAGATGGCAGAGCTTACACACACCTCCAGACTGTTACTAAGTCAACCAAGGGCAAATGTTTTCAGCAGCTTAGTTGCAGTAGTGGATGAACTGCTGTACTGTTACTCACCCACACATACACTCAATTATGCATCATTGTGTGTGTGTGTGTGTGCGCGTGCGCGTGTGTGTGTGTGTGTGTCAGATATGAGCGGTTGGAGGACCAGTTAAATGACCTGACGGAGCTCCACCAACATGAGACCTGTAATCTGAAGCAGGAACTGGCCAGTATAGAGGAGAAGGTGGCCTACCAGGCCTACGAGAGGGCCAGGGACATACAGGTAATGTGTGTTTTGTATGCATGCATATAAGAACTAGTTATATAACACACTACTGAATCACATTTAATATATATTTGAACAAGTACAGTGCTGAAATGTCCCTGTTTCAAGTGTACAACCTCTAGTATTGAAATTATTATTTGACTCAATGATGGACAAAAAGATTAGACATTATCTCTTTATTGTTTTAAGTCATTTATTAAGCTAAAAGGTTGCCAAACTTTCACAGTTTCCAGCTTATTAAACATGAGGATTTTCAGTTTTTTTCATTTTAAATTTAATAGAGTTGCCAAGTAGGAGTAGCTTTTTCAGGCGCCTCTGGTTTGTTAATTTCTCCATAAACAATGTTGGTTAATGACAGATGGAGCCGTTTCTTCCTCCTAGATGGCATGAAACTCTCCCAACTGAATTATCAGTAAAAGATGAACAACATTTCAAAACATCTGGCTCTTTGAGAAAAAAAAGTCGAAGTTACAAGCCTGCAAGATAAGTTAACTACAAATCCCAAGGTACTTTTCAGGAGGAGCCATCCAACCACAAAGCTTAAACGGCGAAGTAAAGAAAAACTGTAATTATAAGTAAAATATAACTGTGGTCTGCAGCTTAGATAAATGAACACACCTGTGCCACTGAGTGGCCTCCAGCCTTAATTTCTTATGTGAAACACAACTGCTGTTGATGTAAATCCATAAATAATCCAATTTCACTGTCCTTCCCTTATGACTCATTGTTCTCCAGTATTTCCCTGTCTTAATCAAATTGTGTACGTTTGCGTGTGTATTTTGTGTGTGTGCAGGAGGTCCTGGAGTCGTGCCAGACTCGGGTGTCAAAGCTGGAGCTCCAGCAGCAGCAGCAACAGACGGTTCAGGTGGAAAACACTGACGCCAAGGTGCTGCTGGGAAAATGCATCAACATCATGCTGGCTATCGTCACCGTGATCTTGGTGTGCGTTTCCACGGCGGCCAAGTTCACGGCCCCGCTGCTGCGAAGCCGCCTCCACCTGGCGTTCACCTGCGTGGCCCTGTCCCTGTTAGCGCTACTGTGGAAGAATTGGGAACATTTACAGTGTTCTTTGGAACGATTGCTCCTCCCGCACTGATAATAGGAAGCACAGATGAGAGCAGAAAACTTCCATCAGCCCCGGGGGCTCCGTGATAGGAGGATTTACATGTAGCCTTACACCAGCCCTAGTTCCCCAGCAATTTTGTGCTCCCCGGTGACATGATTATAAATGGCTCTGTGCTTTGTATTTCTAAAGGGGTGCACACAAAGCCTTTTCCCACAATGCACCTCCACTGTAACTCCAACACACAGATGTAAGCTCATATAAGTTATGACTATGACAAAGATCTGCAACGTGCTGTCTACAAGGCTGAAAGTGCAAACATATGAACTTTGCACAACTTTTGCATTAAAGTGCATCACTACAGTCCAAAGTACCAGACCACTAAAACATGAATCAGCTGGAATTGCTCAGCCATGGTATTGGCTTTTTGATTCCCCAGCTGATCTCATGTGGTCATCACAAGATTCTGGATTGCACAAAGAGCAGACACTAAAATCTAAATATAGAGGGTTTCATTGGTGCATGGAAATACATATTTCCTGTTCTTACAGGGAAGTGTATTTGTTATAACACCACCTAACACCGCTAAACCAACACTCGCTGGCTGTGTGTGGCCAGTCTTGACCCCGCACAGTACGCCTACTCATACACAAAAACACATCCACCTGACGGTTGATTTGTACTGTGTACTTAACTGTTCTGTATTCATGTGTCGTTTTTCTTGTCAGTGTCTCATTCAAAAGGACATTTTTTAAGTCGTTGTTTTAAACTGTGGGTGTTTTGTGTTTGTCTGAGTGTTCGTTCATGTATTGCATGCCTGCTTATGTGTGTCTACACTGTTGCACATCTATTTGCTTTATTGCTGAGAACATCAACATCACTCATGTCTAAATATGAAGCTAAAGCCGGGGGGTAATTAGCTTAGCATAAATACTGAAAACATAGGGCAAATTGCTAGCCTGGCTCTATCTGAAGGTGACAAAATCCACCTCCCTGCACCTGTAAAGCTCACCAAGTAACATTATTTTTTTAATTGTACAAAAACGGTGTAGATAGATATTTTATTCATCCCGAGGGAAATTTTTTGCAGAACAATGTGCTATAATTGGGGTAATGTGCAGGACTATTTCTTGGATAGAAGCATTAACTTTCTGCCACCTGTTGTTTTTACATAATTGGAAATTAACATGTTAGTCAGTAAGCTTTAAAGGTGCTGGTAGGTGGATTTTGTTATCTTTTGACGGTCGTTTCCCCATTTCCAGTATTTGTGCTAAGCTAAGCCCACCGGCTGCTGGTTGTAGTTTCATATTTACTGTACGGACCTGAGAGCTGTATCAATCTTATCTAACTGCAAGGAAGCGTATATGCATATTTCCCATAATGTCAAACTATACATTTTAAACTGTCTCCTGTCTTGTTGTTTTGATGCTTTGGGGTTTTTTGTCTTGTATAATCTGTTTTATGTTTTTCGGGTAATAGTGAGTTGACGACCAGCTTGCATGTAAACTGAGGAAGGCCTAGATGTTTAGAGAAAATCTCTAAATGCGTGCACGTTTTACTTTAATTGATTGGCCTTTTTTAGGAGGTGAACAGAACAAATGAACTTTTGTGTGATACCTTTGCTGCATTCAAGTCCTGTGGGGAAAACAACAGCAACGTCTTGACAGTTCAGTCTTGACTTGAAAGGATTCCTACCTGTTGAAACCTGTTTTTAAGCCATAGAGAGACTGTGAGTGATTACTGCTACTACATTTCAGTTACTCATAATAATTCCTTTCAGCCTTTTCACACATGACTCTCTCGCACAGCTGGAAAATGACTCACAGCTGGAAATGAGATGAAACTGGAATAGAAAGTCTCCCCATGTCATCATATTTTAAGACTTATGAATTGTAATGACTTGGCAGATGAAGGTTGTTTTACTTTAAATAAGTATGTCTGTTCTTGTACTATAAAACTGAAATGTCAATAAATCCCCAAGCAGCGTTTACCACTTGAAACTTCCACCATAACACCATAACGACTGTTTTCCCAACGTGACTTGAATGCAGCATTACAGATTAGACGGAGGAAACTGAACAATGTAGCTCCGTGCTCCCTAACCCTGTATCACTGTGACGATGAGGGGGGTGAAATGAGACTGATGCCTTTTCAATGCAGCTTATTTTCTTCTTTGTTTGGTCGTTGCATCCCTTGAGAAGCCAAATGTGGATATTTTAAGACACATAAACCTTTCTAAGTAACACTGAAATAAGTATTTTTAAAAAATATTTTCTGTTTTCTCACCATCAGTCTGTGATAGTTTTTTTTTTTTTTTTTTTTTTTTTTTTTTTAAATTAGCTCGAAATCTATTTGTCTGCTCTGCGGGAGAGACATGAACCTCCTCTCCAAAGCTGTTTGTAAGTCCGTAGTGTATAATTTCACATTTTCTGTCTCTTCTTCATCCATTAGTTTCTGGTTGTGCTTTTTTTTTTTCCAAATGAGAAAATAAATCTTTGTTTTTCTAAGATTGTTCCAGATTTCTGTTTCATAAAGCTCCTTTTTCATTTCTAGCATGTCTCCTATTATATATGATCCATCAGACAGGCTGTGTGATGTAAGGACAAGAGTTCAAACCACTCTGCACGCATCATAAGGCGTTTATACATAAAACGGGTGTAAATGACTGATAAACACCAGCAGCACAGTGTGATGCACTAAAGATATATATGCTAAAAAGAAAATCAGCAGGCCAGTCTTGTTCGTATCTGATGAGTAAAGTCGCATTTCAGATGCAGTTATTGGCAAGCTGACATGTTTTTAAGAGTAGGCTTAAGTGTATTGATTCACTGATGTGAATTTATGGATCATTTAACATTCAGGGTCTGTATTGCCTATTATGCTGTATTAAAGACAAAGTACTGAAAATGAAATCAAGTCAGTACTAGAGAGAACTAGAAAATGCATTTCCTGCAGAAAATGCGTGGGAATGCTGAATAGCTGAATTGCTAAAGCAAACCTGGTTGAATTGCTTAAATCAGTAAGAAGATGTTGAAGTTTTAAGAATAGTTGAATAAGTAGGAACGATTTTAATGAAGTTGAATAACACCACTAATGTAAAAAAAGTAGTGGAAACATTTTTTTAAATTTGAAATGCTAAACTGGAGAAATAAATTAAATCAGTAAGAAGATGTTGAAGTAGTGATAATAGTTGAAAAATGCTGAATAGCTGTTTAAGAAAGAGAAATGCTTATTTAAACCTTTTTACGTTAACATGAGTTGAAGAGGAGAAAGGGGGAACAGGATGCTGCAGCAGCAGGCTGACCTTTGACCCCTTCCACAGAGGGAGTTGTAAAAAAGACAGAGATAAAGAAAAAGGTTTGGTCTGGCAGGAGGGACTCATTTGGAAGAAACAAGTATTTAACCAAAATGCCTCTGCAGGGAAAAAGGAGTTGTTGTTAAAGAGAGGAAGATGTAGGTTAAACAAAAGGATCAACATTTAGTTAATGTATAGATCTGAAAAAATCCAGTTGAAAGAGTTAATTCATTAAATCACTTAGTTGATTGATAGAAAACAGCTTTGATCATTTCCAGGTTTAAAAAAAAACTAAAACGTGAGGCTTCTTATATTGTTACCTGTACAGTATTTTTGTGATACTCTTCTTACTCGGGCAATATTTTAGGGGAATTTTGTTGGTATCAGAAATGGAAAGATATTTACAGTTTAGAATTGTGACTTTAACCTTATAACAGTAAAATGATGATATTTCTTTCTATTACTATGACTGACCCTACTGTAGTAACGTTGTTGAATTAATGTCATAGATTAAGACTTCTTTAAAGTAAAGTGAAAAAAGGAAGAGAGAAATCCTTTATTGACAGAGGTCTAGAGGACAGCTGAAGTGTGGGTTCTTTCAAGGAAACACAAGTATAGAGAAAGATAAGGTAAAGAATAAATTTCCTGCTATAGTTTCAAGTAAGATCAGTGGCAACTATGTTAAGTCAGATGGATTCAGACTCTAAGGAAGAAGAGATGTTGCGACAAGTTCCAGAATATTTGTGGTCTCGACATAGTACTGATATAGGACTTGTGAAATCCGCCCAACTAGTGAAAGTTGAACCAGGAACCAGGAACTAGACCTCTTTGGAGGTATCAGTATCCATTGAAAGATGACAGTACAAGGGATGAACCATAAATTAAAGGACTTTTGAAAGCAGGTGTTCTGAACATAATAAACAATCCTCAGAGTAACACACCCTTGTTTCCGGTGAAGAAGCCTGATGAGACTTATCGTATAGTTCATGACTTAAGAGCAGTAAATGAAGTGGTAACTGATTTTCCCGCGTAGAAAGTCAGGGTTTATTTGGGTTCACATATGAAGGACGGTCTTATGAGTATATAGTGGAGCAGATAAGTGCCATTTTTAGGGTAATCGTTCACATGTGGAAGCACCAAAATTGGTACAATTACTCAGTGGGTAGTGCTCTTTCAAAAAAGTACGTTAGCCATCGCAAAAAAACTTCATGTGAGCCACGGCGGCCATTTTATTTTCCGCCATAGCCAAATTATGTATATTTGCATGATATCTCAAAAAAGATTTGACCACTACGCTACATTTGAGGTTCTCCCCAAATTAGACATGGCTGGTCTGCTTGGATTTGATTCATTTTATTTTCACAACAAAACCAGTAATACAGTGTTATATGTTTTACAAAGAGATGTGATGGACAAGTGCTGAAATAAGTGGTTGTCTCCCTAGAAACAATTATATTTAACAATTTGAAAACATTGACATATTATGTAAAAAAACTAATTTCTTTGTGTAAAACAACTTAAAATTGCATTTAGAGCACAAACCCATGTGGAGAATAACTTAGGAGCAACAATGTTCCTCTCTGTTGAAACTGTTCTTTGGAAACCACAGTGAGTGATGTGGGAAGACTGGTCCATATTACTAATAAACTAAATATTAATAAACTAATAAAGTATATATTATTTTTGAACCTCTGTATAACACACTAAACAGTGTTTAAGAGTACTACTACGAGTCGGATACAGGTGAAATTCATTATTAAAAGTAAAAATATTACAAAAGTGCTATATTTAATCTATTTATTTAACATTGAATGTGGTGCGAATGCTCCACCAGAACTCCTTCCTTCCTGAAACTCTTCTATTAGACCGATACTGCAGCCAGCCACCATGGGCGATCCAGATGATTTAGCTACATATATTGTATACACATACACACCGTATTTCATAATTCAACGCATAATAAGCCAAACTGTGCATATTTATGCGGGGTTGCCTCATTGATTCATAGTCCCCACATTTTCGTTGCAAAGACAAATATCTGAGCAGAAAGTTGAAAAAATGTTGCGTTCGCTTCACACAACAGCAGCCATTTTCCCCTGTTGCCATGGGCACGTTATGAAATGATGTAATCACACGACAAGTCTCTTTTTCATCAGTTTTTTGCAAGTTCCCGCAATTTCATTGCATCCCGCATATTCCATCGCAGTTTTTAAGAAAACGTGCCGCGTAATCAAGGATTTTTGCAACAATCAAAAAAAACTCTGTAGGTTTTATAGCACGGTAAAGGAAGGATCTGTAGGACAGCAGGTGTGGTAACAACCTTCTGCAGGTTTTGAAATACTTTAAATGCTTAAAAGCAGGGCTGTAGTACTCGAGTCCGGTCTTGGTCTTGTCTTGGACTCCAACCTTTTTGGACTCGGTCTTGACTTGGACTCAACTAGTCCTGGTCTTGGACTTGACTAAGGTGGTCTTGACTACAACCCTGCTTAAAAGTGCAATATGTAATGTAATTCTAACAGCTAGTGTTTAAAATAGTTGCTGCATTACAAATTCATTTGGGTCATTTATGGATTTATTCCAGTACATTTCTTACACATTGGACCTTTTAACTTTTCAAGTCAAAATTATGAAATGTAGGTTGAAGTAAATACTTGAAGTCCAAACTATTAAAATTACATCACAGAATTTTAATTTTAAAGTCACAAATTGTCCAACATAAAAACCAAGTCACTGTTTTCTAGGGGTTTCTGGAGGACTTTAGGAAATGTTAAATCCTTTAATTAAAAGACATTATCACATTATTTTTAACATATCTGTGTCTAACATGTTGAAAAAGCTACAACAGATAAATGAATAACACTCAAAATGCTCAAAGACAAAATCAATAATTTAGAGTTTCCTTACCATGCTGATCTCAGACTGTAGTTGGATCTCCAAAGACTGGAGAGTCCGTCTGACCTCGGAGATCTCGGTCTTGGACGTCTGCAGGGTCTCGGTGCTCACAGCCACCTCTTGGTTCAGCTCTGCCGACTAGGAAGAACCACCAAAGGTGTTATTGGTCACATATCAGGGGATTTATACATATAGAGTAAAAGTGCTTTACATTGAAGAAATAAAACCCAATGAAATCAAGCCGCCGTTTGGAAATCACATGATACAGAGGCCGCAAATAGAGAGCATAAAGAACATGTGAAAGCCAAAAAAAGCATTGAAACAGTATGTACAGTATGATGATTAAAAAAACACAATATATAATAAGACCAATGAAAAGCATAGGAACACTAAAACAGAAAACAAAGAGTGGCAAACAGTGCTCAAATACTCCAAATGTCCATGGAGACGGCATCTCTCTTATAGAAACATTCTTCTGCCTCTGTTTGCTGATTGGACCGCCAAAGAATCGGCTGGAGAAAACACAAGAACATACCGCAGAGTAAGATAAGATAAGATAAGATAATACTTCATTCAACCTCAATGGGGAAATTCCCTTGTCACAGGAGCAGTTTCTTCAGTAAAGAAACACAACAACAAACAGACTGTGCAAAAGTACTGAATGAATGTAAAGTGGCATTGTATATAAGATATTGTTAAGTAAAGTTAGGCGGCCATAGCACAACAATATTACAATGTAAGTGAATAAGTGATGTGAAATAAAATAATAGTCCCCATAGAATAGATGATATTTGTTTAACCGTAGTATACATAAGTACTTGGAATGGGACAATATAAAGGGAGCTGAAGGGAAGTGAAAATTGAGCTGCAGTACATAGGGGGGCGGAGCCAGGATAAGTGTTGGCGCCAATCCAAGGATGTTCTTAGCCAAAGCGTCTGATGTTCAGCAGCAGACCTCGCTGCTACACTGCTACTGTCGTCAACATCACTGACAACCAATCATCTCATAATAGAAAACATCACACTTAAGGTTCAGAATTCATAAAACTATTGTATTATTACTACAGTTACCTTATCTAAGTCACTCCCACATTTTTACACTTTGTTAAAGACGTTTTCACTGTACGTTTGTGCCTAAAAATGTATCAGAATGCAGGACATTAAGACCTTAAAACGGCCTTTAGACAACAATTACACATATAGTACACAGATTTAGTTCAAAAACATAGTTTCAAAACTTTCAAAATCATTAAAAAACAAAGATGTTCAGTTGAGCTGAAGCATGTTTTGGACAGCAGGGGGCAGCAGTGAGCCCAGCAGGTTTTGGACAGCAGGGGGCAACAATGAGCCCAGCAGGTTTTGGACAGCTGGGGGCAGCAATGAGCCCAGCAGGTTTTGGACAGCTGGGGGCAGCAATGAGCCCAGAAGGTTTTGGACAGCTGGGGGCAGCAGTGAACCCAGCAGGTTTTGGACAACTGGGGGCAGCAATGAGCCCAGCAGGTTTTGGACAGCTGGGGGCAGCAATGAGCCCAGCAGGTTTTGGACAGCTGGGGGCAGCAATGAGCCCAGCAGGTTTTGGACAGCTGGGGGCAGCAATGAGCCCAGCAGGTTTTGGACAGCAGGGGGCAGCAGTTTGGCTCTAAAACACAGGGCTTTAAAGTCGGGGAGGAGAGTTCATGTCCGGGAGAAGTTAAGGAGAAAACACAAGACTTTCACCAGGAAACAGGTGTTCATGTCCTGGAAAAGTTAAGGAGAAAACACAAAACTTTCACCAGGAAACAGGTGTTCATGTCCTGGAGAAGTTAAGGAGAAAACACAAGACTTTCATCAGGAAACAGGTGTTCATGTCCTGGAGACTTTCGTACGATAATAAGAGTGTTGTGGGTCTGCTGCCTTCTATGTCCGTTCTTCCTTTTTCCCCTGTGTGTCTGTCTGTTTTGTCTGTCTCCCACAAGAGGTCACCCTTGAAGAACCTGGTCCGGAGGCGTGGCCACACTTTACCATCCGGCTTCCTGCACAGCTGCAATACATCTCCATCATTTCATCTCCACAGCTGCAATCCATGTCCATCATTCCATCTCCACAGTATATAAACCCGGGTTGACCACCTCTTCAGTGGCAGATTGTTACTAACCCCTAAGTGGTAACTATGCCAGTCATCTGTGCACGGTGCGCTCTATCTAGCCTTGCTATTTGACTAACCTTGTTTTTGTTCTTGTCACAGTTTCCGTGTTCTGCCGTGAGCGTATGCAGCTTCCTCAGACCCACTCCGTTGTAGCTCTCTTCTACACCTCCACCACCTGTACCTCATCTGTGTTTTTGTGTTGGATTAAACCTTTTCCTTATCTTTTTCATCCGCGCTTGTGTTGTATATGTGTCTGGGTCCAACCTACCCTCAACAGAGAGTGAGTAGTTTCATTTGTCTTAACCCATATGTTGTCCTCCTGGGTCAAAAACAGACAAATATTT
The DNA here is from genome assembly GCA_026937815.1 of Etheostoma perlongum. NCBI lineage: Eukaryota > Metazoa > Chordata > Actinopteri > Perciformes > Percidae > Etheostoma > Etheostoma perlongum. Next base: position 10,267,591 of record CM049393.1, on the reverse strand, counting down.
TACGTTTTTGTCCCCTTTTCAGACTTTTCTTTTAGTTTCCACTACCACCACATTGCTACCACTAGTTTTACACTACTTTGTTGAATTCATGGTCAATAACCGTCATTTATATAGAATTATACCTAATATTGGAGTTAAAAAGCTGAAATTATGAATTATTTTTGACTAATAGTTAAGATCAGAGGAACACACACAGATATACAAAAAATGTTCAGTGTTTAACAAGATATTTTCACATTCTGGCTATGTCATACTCGGGTGTTGTTTTTTTCTAACCATTCTTCTATGCTGCTTTCTATCCATTTCATTTCTATGATTGAAATTATACGTGACGTTTTATAGATGCAAGAAATACAAGAACAGAGCTTGAGCTGAAGTTGTTGATTTAAAAAAAAAAAATCTTTATTTCATTTAAACTTTCACAGTTGATTTGGCGTGTGGGAGAAAACCGAATCACTCGGAGTCCCGCCCTACCAGACGCACCCCTCCCCACCCTGAGTCCCCATGAGACCCTGACATGCTGCACCGCAATAAGGAGACAGGGCGCCACTTTTCTCTGAGGTCTCATTGGTCAAGGTGGAGTGGAGATGGTGCACAATGTAAAGGGGGGGGGTCTTGATGTCTGGAGATCTATCTGGAGATCACTTTCCACAAACGGCTTGACGTGAATGATACCGTCCTCTGGATGAGGACGTGGCTGTGAGGACAATGTGTTGTCTACACGGCGATGCACAGTATTGTCCCCCGGGAGACGGGACCGGGGCTCCTCTACGTCTATTGGGGCAACCTTAACCTCAGCAAGCACAGTTGGATCTGTGAGTTGTGTTTTGACATGGTGCTGCTCCACGGTCATGTTGTTGACCATTCTGACGAGGGAACTCTGGTCCTGGTTGCTTTGCACCTCTCTCTGAAAGATCTGTTCCTGGCAACGTCCCTGCGCCCTGGACGAGTTCTGGTGGCACCATCTGCAACTGTCGATCAGCTGATCTTTGGCTGCAATGGCTTCTCTGAGCCCTATCTCCGTGTTTCCATCCATCTGCACTTTGGAGTCGGTGTCCCTGGCCTGTGGTGTCTTTTGACGTTGAGGACTTTGGGTACAAATGTCTGGGGCTCGGAAGTGAAGTCCATGCACGCCTGCAGATCGGCCTTGAAGCGCATCACGTAGGTGGTCAGGTTCCTGTTCTTCTCTCTCTCCAGGATCAGGTCTGGCTCACATCTCTCAACTTTGTCCTTGAGATGGGAGATGGTCACTCCCATGTCGGCGTTCTCCCGGAGAGTCTTGTTCAACCAGTCTCTGGTGTTTTTGAGCTCAGACTGCGCCACTCTCAGGTCCTCCTTGACGCTGTGGACGTTGTCCTTCACTTCATTTAATTTAACGAGCAGAACAGTGGCGTTGTCCTTCTCTTTCGCCCAATCCTGTTGCAGTTGCTTGTTGTCCTTCATCAGACGAGACCTCTCCAGGTTTTTCCTCCTGATGACATTTTCTCTGTCCTGGATCGTGCTCTCTAACGCGGAGACCTTCTTGCTGGATCTTCCTTGTTCTCAAGATCAGTGATTGTCTTCTTCAGCTTTTCAATGTTCATCTCCAGTTCTTTCTGCTTCACTAACTCGTTTTTCTTGCGTGTTTCTTCTGCGTCGATGATGATGTCTTTTTCTAGTATCTGTAAGCGTAAGTCGTCCATTCTGTCTTTGTACTCCGTCCCAGCTCGGGGCAGCGCAGCTTGCAGTTCTTCCAACTCGGCAGCTTGTCTTTTTGACCACTCTTTGGCGAGCTTTAGCTTTAGCGTTTGCTGTGTGCACACCGCCTTCGCCTCCGCCAGCTTCTTGTTGTGCGCCTCTTGCATCCTCCCTATTTCAGACTCATAATGAGCCTTCAGTTCTTCTATAGTGTTCCTGGCGTTTGCGTCACTCTCACATCTCTGCTGTCGGAGTTCTGACTCGGTTTGGGTTGTTTTTGCTCTATAATCCTGAAATGCTAGCAGGAGCTCGGCCTTATCGAGGCTGATGGAGGCCACTTCAGCTCGACTTAACCGCAGCTGGGCTTTCCACTCCTCCACCTTCTCCTTGTGAGTCTTCACCTCTGTCTCAAGAGACTTGACTTTGGTTTCTAGAGAGTCTATTTTCAAACTCTTTGACTCATTTAATTTAGTAAAGTGCTGCTTTTGATATGTAACTTTCAACGAAAGCTTCTCTATTTGAACCTGGAGGAATTTGACATTATTGTCCTGCAGCTCCATGGTGAATTGATATTCTTGGACTTGTTTCTCCTTCCTGTGGTTGCAGCACGCCTCTCTGGTTGATTGCATGTATAATGAAATTTAAGGCTGTGACCAATTCTCTGGGGACAAAATCTCAGACTGTTGCTGGTTCATTATTAGGCCGCAGTATGTCACTGCATCAGGCCACGGCGCTTTTCCATTTCCGCTTGGCTGCCGCTGCTGTAAAAAGTCCTTACCCTCCTTTTTCTGAAGGATTGGCTGGATATTTGGATTCTTTACCAGTTGGATGGAAGGTGACTGAATGCAACCTCCTTATATCAACACCCTCCTTTTCTGAAACATCATCTGTTTCAGAAACATCCAGACGGGAAGATGATGGCGCTATGCTTAGCGTGCCCCTGAGTGGAACTCATCATGGAATCAGAACCCTCTTTTTCTGACACCTGGTGTGGATGTCATCGCAGGTCTAACTGGGGAAACATGGGGATGGAGTAGCTGGGTGTGCCTCCACTCCAGCAACTGGGGATGATCTGGTCAGCAGAAGTCAGCATCAGCATATTGTTATATTTTGTGTTGACAGTGTAAAGGTTTTGCTTCAGTCTCGTTGAGTCTCGTTTAGCGGTCCTCTGACCCACTGCCGCTGGGTCTAACGTTAGCGGTCCTCTGACCCACTGCCGCTGAGAGAGAGAGAGAGAGAAACACACACACAGAGAAAGAGAGAGAGAAACACACACACAGAGAAAGAGAGAGAGAAACACACACACACACACACAGAGAGAGAGAGAGCGATTGTGAAACACACACACACAGAGAGCGAGAGAAACACAGAGAGAGAGAGAGAGAGAAACACACACACAGAGACACACACATCCAGAGAGAGAGACACAGAGAGAGAGAGAGAGAGAGAGAAACACACAGACACAGACAGAGCGAGACACACACACACACACACACACACACACACACGTCAATGCTAAATTCCTAGCAACAATTTCTGAAATTTTAGGGAACAAAAACGGAAGAAAACACATTTGGAGTGCAGGAGGACTTTAAATTACACGTCGTGATGAAGTATTTTTAATTTTCAGAATTTAAAAAACTTCCCGCCCTCTACTGTAATGCATTAGGCCTATGTAAGCTGTTATATGTTATATATCTGCTCCTGTTATATAACAACTGAGACACACACACACACACACACACACAAACACACACTTGTTTATTTTTGAATTTTGTTTAAAAAAAAACAAAGACACACACAGAATTGTTTATTTATTTTAAAGATTACCTTTTGGGCTTTTCAGCCTTTATTTTGAAAGGACAGCAGAAGACCCGCTGTGTCGAGGAGTAACCCTCTATGTATGGGCGCCTGTTCTACCGCCTGAGCTCCCCGGGCGCCCCAGCATTGTTTATTTTTGAATGTTGTGATGTCATCTTGTTTTGGAATGTTGCTCTTTGATGTTAGATGACAGGCCGGTGATGTCACTGAGGTCCATCAAAACCTTCATATAGCGGTCAGAGCCTTAAATTTCAATCAACCAGAGAGGCGTGCTGCAACCACAGGAAGGAGAAACAAGTCCAGGAATATCAATTCACCATGAAGCTGCAGGACAATAATGTCAAATTCCTCCTGTTAAAAATAGAGGAGCTCACATTGAAAGTTACACAGCAAGAACAGCACTTTACTAAATTAAATGAGTCGAAGAGTTTGAAAATAGACTCTCTAGTGACCAAAGTCAAGGCTCTGGAGACAAAGGTGAAGACTCACAAGGAGGCGGAAACATCCCAAACCGAGTCAGAACTCCACCAGCAGAGATGTGAGAGCGAGGCGAACGGCAGGAACACTATAGAAGAGAACTGAAGGCTCATTATGAGTCTGAAATAGGGAGGATGCAAGAGGGGCACAACAAGAAGCTGGCGGAGGCGAAGGCGGTGTGCCAAAAACTAACGCTAAAGCTAAGGATTGCCAAAGAGTGGTCAAGAAGACAAGCTGCCGACCTGGAAGAACTTCAAGCTGCGCTGCCCCGAGTGGTGACGGAGTACAAAGACAGAATGATCAACGTACGCTTACTAGAAAAAGACATCATCATCAACACAGAAGAAACAGGGAAGAAAAACATGCAATCCAATGAGTTAGTGAAGCAGAAAGAACTGGAGATGAACATCGAAAAGCTGAAGAAGATAATCACTTGTCTGAAGAACAAGGAAGGTCTCAGCGAGAAGGTCTCCGCGTTAGAGAGCACGATCCAGGACAGAGAAAATGCCATCAGGAGGAAAACCTGGAGATGTCTCGTCTGATGAAGGACAACAAGCAACTGCAACAGGATTGGGTGAAAGAGAAGGACAAGAATGCCGTTCTGCTCTTTAAATTAAACGAAGTGAAGGATAACTTCCACAGCGTCAAGGAGGACCTGAGAGTGGCGCAGTCTGAGCTTAAAGACACCAGAGACCGGCTGAACAAGACGCTCCGGGAGAACGCCGACATGGGAGAGACCATCTCCAATCTCAAGGACAAAGTGAGGAGATGTGAGCCAGACCTGATCCAGGAGAGAGAGAAGAACAGGAACCTGACCACCTACGTGATGCGCTTCAAGGCCGATCTGCAGCCGTGCATGGACTTCCCCTCCGAGCCCCAGACATTGGTAAGTAAAGTCCTCGACGTCAAAAGACACCACATGGACACCGAGTCCAAAGTGCAGATGGATGGTAACAACAAGATAGGGCTCAGACAAGCCATTGCAGCCAAAGATCAGCTGATCGACAGTTGCAGACGGTCCCACCAGAACTCGTCCAGGGCGGAGAAACTTTGCCAGGAGCAGATCTTTCAGAGACAGGTGCAAAGCAACCAGGACCAGAGTTCCCTCGTCAGAATGGTCAACAACATGACCGTGGAGCAGCACCACGTCAAAACACAACTCACAGAAACAACTGTGCTTGCTGAACTGGCGAGAAAGACGCCGCTGCAGAAAATAAAGTCGTGGCTAAGGAAAAACGTCTTTTCAACAAATAAGGTTGCCCCAATAAACGCAGAGGAGCCCCCGTCCCGTCTCCCAGGGGACAATACTGTGCATCGCCGTGCAGATAACACATCGTCCTCAAAGCCACGTCCTGATCCAGAGGACGGCCTCATTCACGTCAAGCCTTTTGTGGGGGGTGATCTCCAGATAGTTGACGTCTAAGATGCGGCTGATTTCTGAGGACTATGGTTACCTGGTCCTCAGATCTCCGCAGGGTAAATCCAGACAGCAGCAGGTCATGTTATCTTTTCACAGGCAGGTCCTGAAAGGGTCATAAACTTTCAGTCACATTCCAACTGAAAGATAACGAATAAGCACATGAACATATCATACCACTGTGACCTGGAGACCCCACCCTTAGTGAATAATAAGGGGTGCAAGAGCCAGACAAAGGAAGGGGAGAGCTGTGATAGCTTGATCTCTGTAACTTTGTCTCTAGAAAATAATAAAAAGGATTCACACATCAACATCTGAGATTCTGACTACTAATTGACTGAACCATGAGAATGGAGCAGGATTTGGCTCCAACAATTTGACGCCCAACGTGGGGCTCGAGGAAGACACGGACCCATCCTTGATTAATTAAACAACTAGGACGAGACGCGTCTCCACATTCAGCCTGGGCACTAAAGAAAGGTAAAGCAGAACCTGTTAATATCAAATCTGCAGCATTGGATATGTACAAAATCTGAATGTGGAACGTGCCTGTATCCTAGTTGTTAAAAATTGATACATTTGTGATAAGATATTGGAAAAAGTTCAATTTTAATGTGTTAAATATAGTTGAAGTTGGGAAAACGTAGTACTTCATCATCATCATCATCATCATCATTACTTTATTTATAAAGCGCTTTCACATCAGCAATAGCTGAACAAAGTGCTGTACATGAAGGCAAAAAAACAAACAAAAATAAAAGTAACAGTCACAAAATAAAAAACTGGGGGTGAAAATCTACCCAATAACACTATATAAAAACAGATAGGATCAAGTCTCAGTTTGGGTTGAAAGCCAAAGTGTAGAAGTGAGTTTTAAGAAGAGTTTTAAAAATCGGTATTGAGGAAGCCTGACGAATGGTCAAAGGTAGGGCGTTCCATAACTTACTTGCTAAAAATAGGTACGAAGACGTAGTGCTTAAAGAAAGATATCATTTGCGCCCGGGATATTTTTTCCATAAAATGAGCATGAAGGGCACTGCTAAATTTGAAAAGTAGTAGTGGGAAGAGTAGTAGTTAATAAACCAGACGAAAGCTAGTGTATTTAAAAAGAAATACATGAATGTGTAGTGTTTGGTGACACAAAGAGTAGTTTCTGTAATTGGGAAATAGAAACAAAGGTAGTCTGAAAAATAAATAAGAAATAACAAAAAAAGGAATAGTATGGTATAAAACAAGCACAGGACAATTTAGATCCTGTAGTACAAAAAGGCCCAAGAAATATTGAGAACCCGTTGTTCCGTCCACTGTGGGATGGAATGCATAGATTACAGGATGATATAACCAAACTAGAAAATGCATTTCCTGCAGAAAATGTGTGGGAATGCTGAATAGCTGAATTTCTAAAGCAAACCTGGTTGAATTGCTTAAATCAGTAAGAAGATGTTGAAGTTTTAAGAATAGTTGAATAAGTAGGAACAGATTTTAATGAAGTTGAATAACACCACTAATGTAAAAAAGTAGTGGAAACATTTTTAAAATTTGAAATGCTACAGCTAAACTGGAGAAATAGCTTAAATCAGTAAGAAGATGTTGACATACATACCACACACACACAAATATTGTATGTTTTGCTCCACTATATTTATTTATTACATCTAGTTAGTAGTTACTTTAGACATATAGATTAATAATACAAAATATAATAAATAAATGTGTAATATTGATAAAAAGGAAATAAAATAAGCCCCACCTTTACCAGCTGTAATATTAAAGTGATGAACACATTAGTGCACCAATAACATAACATAATTCTGAAATAGGCCATTTGGCATTATGAGTTCTTTACCTTTGGTACTTTAATATGTGTGTTTGTTTGTGTATGCACTATTCACCAAGGCAAATTCTGTGTGACTTGTATTTTGATGTAACTAATTTTTAGCTTTTACTTAAGATTTTGGATACAGAGCTTTCACTTAGAACTCTGTGGTATTGCTAATTTTACTTAAGTAGCCTATATGATCTGAATACTTCTTCCACCTCTAGAGATAAGTGAAGCACTGACAGATGACTGGCAGGAAATGAATTCCGTCCTTAAGATGCACAGCGTCTTGAAATAAAATGTTTTGATTGATCTCAATCAAGAAAAGCATTTTGATTTTTAATTGGACACTTTTCCATCAAAGAAGCATTTCAGCTACACTGTTGGGTATTATATGTGTTTCATTGCACAAAGAACAAGTAGCAAGCATGTTCCAGCTGTTTTGTGGATCATAAGTTAATTTTCAGATTAAATATCAGACCAGTTTGGCTCATTTTCTTTCTTCTTGCACTTTGCTCTGTGCCTGCCAGAGTTTATTTACCCCATAAAAGCACGTCTCATCATGACATATTAGGTTTAAACACCTGCACTGAGAACTTTGAAGGTGTGCATACATTATATTCTCTATGTATTCATGCATGGCATAAATTACAACGTAGAGGAGACTGCCACCTAACGGTCACTGTCTCTCACAAATGTGTTAAAAAGGTTATTTACAACTAAATTTAAGATGATTTTAATGGCATTTGTTTTACCAAAGCGGATAAAGCAGAGCACAAACATTAAGAAAAACAATTATTTATTATACATTTTTATTTATTATAATACACTAGTTAGGGTATATAAATACAAAATGACAAACAGTAAACATTCAGAAAATCATGATGCAGCTTGTGTAGGCCTAGTCTATTTTGATGTATTATACATCCAGTCTTATCTATTATAACATGTACTTGTATACATTTGTACGGTTTACATACTTTAATACACATATGCCTATCTCATAGTTGCCCTTCTAGTAATAAAAGAAAGGAAGCAAACAATTTAAGTTGCGAAAATCAGGAACAAAGTGTAAAGAAGAGGACGATATGAGCTAGCGGTCGTGTTTTCTTTAAATCATCCTCAACACCAGATGGCGACAGTGAGCGTCCGAATGTTTTGGCGCAAAACGGAAGTCGTCACAACTGTCCCTAACTGTCCGCCTTAGAGAAGTTTAATGTTGCTGCGGAGACCAGCTGCCATTGCCAATTGCCGCTGAAAAGTAACGTTATTAATTAAACGTTTTGTTATTGATTAAATTTGACGTATGTAATAAAAATAACTCAACGAATTAGGATCGTACATAGCGGCTTCAAAGTGGAAAACCCCAAAGAAATCACACAGGAATGTTGTGGTAACCTGTTAGCTAATGTTAGCAAGTGTAGCTAAACCGTTAACTCAGCTAGATTGTAACGTCAACGCTACCTTCACGAATTAACGTTAAATTCACGTTAGGTTAGTCTGCTAACTTGCTGACTAGTTTCTGGATTATCTCCCACCTTAAATGGATGAGCACAAGGAGAACATACACGCCAAGGACGTCAATGTGAAGATGTCGAACACGAGAGAAAAGACTGAAAAGGTTGGTGTAAACAGCGAGCTAACGTTAGCTTAATGTTATAACGTTAACGTTACCTTGAAACACTGTTAAACATGTAGCTACGTGGTTCACAGATAGCTTTATTTAATGCATTTACATTTCAAACCTAATATAGCTAGCTACTAAATTGAAGCTACGTCTACAAAACGTGGTAACGTTACAGGGAGCCAGCTAAAAAATCGGCTAATTATCTTGTTATTGTAGGTAACGTTAAGCGCTAAAAGACTAAATCGGTGTTTTAGTTAGAAGTATTTTGATATAAAGTAGACGGCGTTATGGTGTAGAAACACTGCGACAAGTAACCTTACGTTAAGTCCTGCATTCAACATTTTCCTTATTTACTCATTTGGCTTAATAGTCCATTTCAAAATGATATATATTATATTATTGGATCATAATTGGTGATGCAACAATGTTTAAGCATCACTAAGCTGTGGAGGTTTCTTTTAAATCTGTAAACCAGTAACTAATGTAGTTTTTAATGTAGGTTTTCCAGTCAGTGGTGTAAAACAAAGCAAAATCATTTGTATAGTCCTCTCATTTCTGGACGATGTACAGATGGGTAACAGGAAAAACCTTTACGACCATCATTAAAACGCCAAAAGAGTGAATATTTTTTGGGAATAATGGTGTTTATCCCTCCAGAAGAGACTTTAAAAATCTCTGTCAAGGAGTATCAAATATGAAAGCTTATTATTAAGACAGTTTATAATGTTTTTCACAGATAATCAGAACCAACACATTTTTGGACTTCACACTTTTTTGTAAAAATGTTTATTGCTCTGAATGTTGTGTTTCTGTGACACATCCTGACTGATATAATTCCTCTATAGGCAAAGCCTTGCAGCAGGATATGTCCTGATGAAGAATCTGCTCCTCAGGGGTCCCCGTCTCAGTCTAACAGCGACTTCAGTCATCCGGTGTACAAAGAGATCGCTTTGGCCAATGGACACATCAACCGCATGTCCAAGGAGGAGCTTCGGATCAAGTTAGCAGAGCTGCAGCTAGACACAAGGTAATAGTGTACCCAGTACATTAAACATAAGATAAGATAAGCCATTATTGATCCTCAGTGAGGAAATGTGGTTGTTGCAGCAGCACAAGGACAGAATAAGTGTATATATATATATAACAAATAAGTTATAAAAGGTATGTAAATAAAGTACCAGGGTTTCTGCGCTTTATCGTCAAAATATAATTTTCTGCAGTACGACTACAAATGGGACCAATATGCAACTTATGTTACTCTCTAGACACCAGTCCTAAAATGCCGATGAGGAAATCTGGGAATTCTTTCAGACAATGTTTCCGGACTCTGACATCTGACTCTTTTTTTATTTTTTTATGTCTTGATTAAATTTCATTCATAATGGTCTTTAAAATGTATTACAAAGTCTTAAATTTGACTTGTTGAAACCTGTAGAAACCTAGACTGGGTAAACCCCACCCACTCTGCCAGCAATTTGATTTCGCCCTGCAGCTCGGTCTGGAAACCTGCATGTTTAATTCTCCTGCTTCACTTCACAATTTTGCGGGAACCAATCACAAACTGGCTTACCAACCTGGCGCACTATTGGCGGGTTTAACGTAATGACGATAGAGAAGCGACCAAGCAGCTTCTAGTTTACATTCAACATAGCGGCCACCGAAGCCTAGCTGAGCGCAGCGACCCGTTGATGCCGCTGTCGCTTCTACGTCACCCGGATCTTTGGTCTGATTGGTTGAAGGACTATCCAATTGCGTACAGAGTCATTTGAACAATGCCCGTTGGTCACGCCTCTTGTGCAGAGAAAATACAGAGCAGACTCCCCAGACCAATCTCAAATCTATTGAGCTTGGCTTGGTCTGATGATCGCCAGACTAGTAGAAACTTTGAATACAAATGGAAGTAAAAATAAAAACTATACAACAGAATACTTTTACTATTAAACATATACAAATTGGACTGCACACAAAAATTAAATTTACATGGAGAAATCTCAAGCTCAATTCATCATCCTTTAGTATTAAAAACTACTTCACTTCACAACATAGAGAGCTACTGTTTCCTAAACTTCCTTTCTCTTGGTGTGTGAAGAGGTGTAAAGGATGTGATGAAGAAGAGGTTGAAGAGCCACTATAAGAAGCAGAAGCTTCTGCAGTCTGCGTCTGAGGGAGGACCCACTGACACCTACTACGACTACATCTGCGTGGTGGACTTTGAAGCAACGTGTGAAGAGGATAATCCCTCAGACTTCCATCATGAAATCATTGAGTTCCCCATGGTTCTTATCAACACGCACACCTTACAAATTGTGAGCTAAGTTTGAGAAGTTAAATTTTTAAACTGCAGAGCATTTGTATATATGAATGTTTTTGTAAACTTTTTTTTTTTCCATTTATTTTGCAGGTGGACTCCTTTCAGGCATATGTGAAACCAGAGTTGAACCCACAGCTTTCAGACTTCTGTGTGAAGTTAACAGGAATAACGCAGGTCGGTTGAGCTCAGTTTATAGCAAAGTGTCATAGTAATCAGGAGTTACTGTGGAAAGCCCTTCTAGGGACAGGCATCGGAAACTAGTAACAGCTATATGTACTAGCATTTGTCCCTATTCAAATAAACATGAAATGTACATGAGTAAAATGTTGTTTTGTTGAGCAGAAGATGGTGGATGAAGCAGAGCTGTTTCCAGCAGTACTTCAGCAGGTCGTCACTTGGCTTCAGGAGAGGGAGCTCGGGACAACGTACAAATACGCCATCCTGACTGATGGGTATGTTTGAATTCAGTAATGGTGCAGAATTTTAACTGTAATTGTGATGCTTCTTGTCAGTTTAGTGAAATCTTACACTACTTTGGTGTCTACATCTTCTTAAGGGCCTGGGATATGAGCAAGTTCCTCAACATCCAGTGTCGGCTCAGCAAGATCAGATATCCTCAGTTTGCAAAGAAGTGGATCAACATCAGGAAATCATACGGGAACTTCTACAAGGTTTGTGTTATTAATTGTTTTAAGATAGGAGACTGGATGTAAATGTCTTTTCAAGACCTTAAACTTTATTCCACAATGACCCCGCAAGGAGGTATATGAACATAGTTACTCATAATATAAAAGACATCAGCACTTGCAAATATGACAAAGGAAAATATGTTTTGTTTTTTAATTAAATAATCAAATATGCAAACAAACATATTCTGCTCCCCTAGGTCCCCCGCACACAGACGAAGCTGAGCACCATGTTGGAGAAGTTGGGCCTGAAGTACGAAGGCCGTCCTCACTCTGGGCTGGACGATTCCCGCAACATCGCCCGGATAGCTCTGCGCATGCTGCAGGACGGGTGTCAGCTGCGCGTCAACGAACGCATCCACGCCGGCCAGCTGCTCTCCGTTCCCAGCTCAGCTCCTGTGGAAGGAGCTCCTGCACCACACAGCCCCCGCAGCAGGGATTAGACCTGGGAACTCTTTACCCCCATGAGTTACAGAAAAGGAAAAAGATCCAAAGCACTTTTATTGTCTTTATGTCAAGTTGTAATTTTTTGTTTTGGAGCATAAAAGCTGTAGGTTGTGAAGAGTATAAAGGGGTCAACATTTTGATTTAAGGTTCATATGTGAGGGCTCCTCTCAGACCACAACTCCATTTATTTTTACACCAGATTTCTATACACAGAGATCATTGCTGTGTGTTGTGGGAGGATTTCCCCGTCAGTGTTGTCACCCTTCCGTATCAAGCTGCTAATATTCAACAAACAACTTAAAGAAAATGCAAGTTTCAGTTATCCCGTGATGGTGGGAATTTTTGTTTTCATTTCAGGTTTTTCTTCCAAGAATACAACTCAATACCCTATGCCAGTTTTATCCTTTAAAATTCTTGTGATTATGTTTGCCCAACGTTGAGGAATGGAACCTCACCATTGGGCAAACATAATCACAAGAATCCATACAAATGTTGCTGCTGCTAGTGCTGTCCTGTTTGCTACATAATTACAGAGCCATAACATCTAACTGGTATGTAATGAGAATATGTTACAAATACAGCACATGTATTCATCTGACAAATTGATAGACAGCTGAATACATTTAAGTCTTATCCGTTGTAACTACTGTAAAAGTTCAGCCTTTGTTGTAGGAGTCATCTTTTGTAATATTGAATAATTTTTTATTTCATGGAGGATGCTCTATTTTAACAGGAACACATATTCTTCTGAATGCCAAATAATGCAAATAAATATGTTCTTGTAGTTCTTGTCATCTTTCTCTTAACATGTGAATGTTGCTGCTTTGTAAGTGTTGTCTTTTTAAAGTTTCAAAACCCCTTAAAAAATATTTAATACATGCTGCATTTGTTTTACATTCAAAAGCTGTGTAATATAAATAAGTACATTTACTCATGAGTATGTTGAAAAAGTGATAAAAAATTCAAAGCATAGTATGTCCAAAATATTGATTAATGCAGGTGTAACTGATCAAAATTGGGGAAATATGTATTGGAAGAACATTTTCTAGGCACTCAACCATACACCAAAAATACAATAAAAGAATAAAATTTAGTCATATATTTAAATACACAGATTGTAGTGTCTTCTACAGCTATATTCTATATTCTCTACACATCCCTGGTTTCGAGCACTGAGGTCACATTGGCTTTTAGTGGTTTCCTTTGGGACTCGTTACTTCAATACTTTAATGGTCTTTGGCAGCTTTACAACTTGTTTCCATTGTTAAAATCCTTTTTGGCACAGCTGTTCAAAATACTTGAATGTAAAGTTTTTGGCACTGACAATGTCAAACATATTACAGTGTTTGGTCCTAAAAGCTATCAAATACTCTGGGAGTCATCTGGGAGCAGTATTTTGAAACGCTTTAAAACCATTTGGCACCATTTAAATCCCAGCCAGAACACTTAGGACAATAAAGAGTTTGAGGTGTTGGAGCGGCCAGGTAGGTCACAGACAGGTGCTGTACAGCGTCACTTTGTAGCTGATGTCCTCTAGGAGCCTACGGGCAGTTTGCTCCAACTCGGCCAGCTCAGCAGCTTTTTCCTCCAAGATGATCTGGTTGGCCTCGTAGGAACTCTCCAACTCTGAAAACACAGGAAGTGACATCACTGTGTGTTTGAACTTTAGTCATATTAAGATTGTCACAATGGGAAAAAAAAAGTTATGATATAGAATGCTATAAAATGAAAAAAGTCAGTATAGTATGTCATAACAATGTTTTTTTTTAAGTAATAGTATAGTATGTTATAAAATGAAAAGTCATAGTATAGTATGTTATAAAAATGTTTTAAAAAAAGTATAGTATGTTATAAAATGCAAAAGTCTTAGTATAGTATGTTATAAAATGAAAAAAGTCATAGTATAGTATGTAATAAAAAGGAAAAAAGTCATAGTATAGTATGTTATAAAATGAAAAGTCATAGTATAGTATGTTATAAAATGAAAAGTCACAGTATAGTATGTTATAAAATGAAAAAGTCAGAGTATAGTATGTTATAAAATGAAAAGTCATAGTATAGTATGTTATAAAATGAAAAGTCATAGTATAGTATGTTATAAAATGAAAAAGTCAGAGTATAGTATGTTATAAAATGAAAAAGTCATAGTATAGTATGTTATAAAAATGTTTAAAAAAAAAGTATAGTATGTTATAAAATGAAAAAAAAAAAATGAAAATCATAGAATAGTATGTTATAAAATGAAAAGTCATAGTATAGTATGTTATAAAATGTTTAAAAGTCATAGTATAGTATGTTATAAAAGGAAAAAGTCAGAGTATAGTATGTTATAAAAAGGAAAAGTCATAGTATAGTATGTTAAAAAATGAAAAGTCATAGTATAGTATGTTATAAAATAAAAAGTCATAGTATAGTATGTTATAAAATAAAAAGTCATAGTATAGTATGTTATAAAATGAAAAAGTCATAGTATAGTATGTTATAAAATAAAAAAATGTCATAAAAAAGTAGTATGTTATAAAATGAAAAGTTAAAGTATAGTATGTTAAAAAAATGAAAAGTCATATTATATAGTATGTTTTCAAAATGAAAAGTCATAGTAAAGTATGTTAAAAAATGAAAAAGTCATAGTATAGTATGTTATAAAATGAAAAGTTAAAGTATAGTATGTTAAAAAAATGAAAAGTCATATTATAGTATGTTTTCAAAATGAAAAGTCATAGTAAAGTATGTTAAAAAAATGAAAAGTCATAGTATAGTATGTTATAAAATGAAAAGTCATAGTATAGTATGTTATAAAATGAAAAGTCATAGTATAGTATGTAAAAAAAATGAAAAGTCATATTATAGTATGTTATAAAATGAAAAGTCATATTATAGTATGTTATAAAATGAAAAGTCATAGTATAGTATGTTATAAAAATGAAAAGTCATAGTATAGTATGTTAAAAAAATGAAAAGTCATATTATAGTATGTTATAAAATGAAAAGTCATAGTATAGTATGTTATAAAAATGAAAAGTCATAGTATAGTATGTTAAAAAAATGAAAAGTCATATTATAGTATGTTATAAAATAAAAAGTCAGAGTATAGTATGTTATAAAATGAAAAGTCATAGTATAGTATGTTAAAAAAAGAAAAAAGTCAGAGTATAGTATGTTATAAAATGAAAAGTCATAGTATAGTATGTTATAAAATAAAAAGTCAGAGTATAGTATGTTATAAAATGAAGTCATAGTATAGTATGTTATAAAATGAAAAAAGTCATAGAATAGTATGTAATAAAAAGGAAAAAAGTCATAGTATAGTATGTTATAAAATGAAAAGTCATAGTATATTATGTTATGAAATAAAAAGTCAGAGTATTGTATGTTATAAAATGAAAAGTCATAGTATAGTATGTTATAAAATGAAAAAGTCATAGTATAGTATGTTATAAAAGGAAAAAGTCAGAGTATAGTATGTTATAAAAAGGAAAAAAGTCAGAGTATAGTATGTTATAAAATGAAAAAAGTCATAGAATAGTATGTAATAAAAAGGAAAAAAGTCATAGTATAGTATGTTATAAAATGAAAAGTCATAGTATAGTATGTTATAAAATGAAAAGTCATAGTATAGTATGTTATAAAATGAAAAGTCATAGTATAGTATGTTATAAAATGAAAAGTCATAGTATAGTATGTTAAAATGAAAAGTCAGAGTATAGTATGTTATAAAATAAAAAGTCATAGTATAGTATGTTATAAAATAAAAAGTCTTAGTATAGTATGTTATAAAATGAAAAGTCATAGTATAGTATGTTAAAAAAATGAAAAGTCATAGTATAGTATGTTATAAAATAAAAAGTCATAGTATAGTATGTTATAAAATAAAAAGTCATAGTATAGTATGTTATAAAATGAAAGGTCATAGTATAGTATGTTGTAAAATGAAAAGTCAGAGTATAGTATGTTATAAAATAAAAAGTCATAGTATAGTATGTTATAAAATAAAAAGTCATAGTATAGTATGTTATAAAATGAAAAGTCATAGTATAGTATGTTAAAAAAATGAAAAGTCATAGTATAGTATGTTATAAAATAAAAAGTCATAGTATAGTATGTTATAAAATGAAAAAGTCTTAGTATAGTATGTTATAAAATGAAAAAAGTCATAGAATAGTATGTTATAAAATGAAAAGTCATAGTATAGTATGTTAAAAAAATGAAAAGTCATATTATAGTATGTTATAAAATGAAAAGTCATAGTATAGTATGTTATAAAATAAAAAGTCAGAGTATAGTATGTTATAAAATGAAAAGTCATAGTATAGTATGTTATAAAAATGTTTTAACAAAAAGTATAGTATGTTATAAAATGAAGAAAAAGTCATAGAATAGTATGTAATAAAAAAAAAAAAGTCATAGTATAGTATGTTATAAAATGAAAAGTCATAGTATAGTATGTTATAAAATGAAAAGTCATAGTATAGTATGTTATAAAATGAAAAGGTCATAGTATAGTATGTCATAAAAGGAAAAAAGTCAGAGTATAGTATGTTATAAAATGAAAAAAAGTCATAGAATAGTATGTAATAAAAAGTCATAGTATAGTATGTTATAAAATGAAAAGTCATAGTATAGTATGTTATAAAATGAAAAGTCATAGTATAGTATGTTATAAAATGAAAAGTCATAGTATAGTATGTTAAAAAATGAAAAAGTCATAGTATAGTATGTTATAAAATGAAAAAGTCATAGTATAGTATGTTATAAAATGAAAAGTCATAGTATAGTATGTTATAAAATGAAAAGTCATAGTATAGTATGTTATAAAATGAAAAGTCATAGTATAGTATGTTAAAAAATGAAAAGTCATAGTATAGTATGTTATAAAATAAAAAGTCATAGTATAGTATGTTATAAAATAAAAAAGTCATAGTATAGTATGTTATAAAATAAAAAGTCATAGTATAGTATGTTATAAAATGAAAAGTCATAGTATAGTATGTTAAAAAATGAAAAAGTCATAGTATAGTATGTTATAAAAAAATGAAAATAGTATAGTCATAGTATAGTATGTTATAAAAATGTCATTTATGTTAAAAATATAAAGTATGTTATAAAATGAAAAGTCTTAGTATAGTATGTTATAAAATGAAAAAAAGTCATAGTATAGTATGTTATAAAAAAAAGGAAAAAAAATCATAGTATAGTATGTTATAAAAGGAAAAAGTCATAGTATAGTATGTTATAAAAGAAAAAAGTCATATTATAGTATGTTATAAAATGAAAAGTCATAGTATAGTATGTTATAAAATTAAAAAGTCATAGTATAGTATGTTATAAAATGAAAAGTCATAGTATAGTATGTTATAAAATGAAAAGTCATAGTATAGTATGTTATAAAATGAAAAGTCATAGTATAGTATGTTATAAAATGAAACAGTCATAGTATAGTATGTTATAAAATGAAAAGTCATAGTATAGTATGTTATAAAATGAAAAGTCATAGTATAGTATGTTAAAAAAATGAAAAGTCATAGTATAGTATGTTATAAAATGAAAAGTCATAGTATAGTATGTTATAAAATAAAAAGTCATAGTATAGTATGTTATAAAATGAAAAAGTCATAGTATAGTATGTTATAAAATGAAAAAATAGTCATATATAGTATGTTATAAAATGAAAAAGTCATAGTATAGTATGTTAAAAAAATGAAAAGTCATAGTATAGTATGTTATAAAATGAAAAGTCATAGTATAGTATGTTATAAAATAAAAGTCAGAGTATAGTATGTTATAAAATGAAAAGTCATAGTATAGTATGTTATAAAATGAAAAAAGTCATAGTATAGTATGTTATAAAATAAAAAGTCAGAGTATAGTATGTTATAAAATGAAAAGTCATAGTATAGTATGTTATAAAATGAAAAGTCATAGTATAGTATGTTATAAAATGAAAAAAAAAAAAGTCATAGTATAGTATGTTATAAAAGGAAAAAGTCATAGTATAGTATGTTATAAAATGAAAAAAAGTCATAGTATAGTATGTTATAAAATGAAAAGTCATAGTATAGTATGTTATAAAATGAAAAAAAAAGTCATAGTATAGTATGTTATAAAATGAAAAGTCATAGTATAGTATGTTATAAAATGAAAAGTCATAAAGTATAGTATGTTAAAAAAAGTCATATATAAATGTTATAAAATGAAAAGTCATAGTATATAAAATGAAAAGTCAAATAAAAGTCATAGTATAGTATGTTAAAAAAATGAAATAAAGTCATAGTATAAAAGTATGTTATAAAAAGTCATAAAGTTATAAAATAAAAGTATAGTATAGTATGTTAAAAAATGAAAAGTCATAGTATAGTATGTTATAAAATAAAAAGTGAAAAGTCATAAAAGTATAGTATGTTATAAAAATGAAAAGTCATATAGTATGTTATAAAATATGTAGTATGTTAAAAATGAAAAAGTCATAGTATAGTATGTTATAAAATGAAAAAAAAATAGTATAGTATGTTATAAAATGAAAAAAGTCATAGTATAGTATGTTATAAAATGAAAAAGTCATAGTATAGTATGTTATAAAATGAAAAGTCATAGTATAGTATGTTATAAAATGAAAAAAAAAAGTCATAGTATATAGTATGTTAAAAATGAAAAAATGAAAGTCATAGTATAGTATGTTATAAAATGAAAAAAGTCATAGTATAGTATGTAAAAAAAAAAGTCATAGTAAATGTTATAAAATGAAAAAGTCATAGTATAGTATGTTATAAAATGAAAAAAAATAATAGTATAGTATGTTATAAAATGTATGTTAAAAAAAAATTATTATATATGTCATAGTATAGTATGTTATAAAATATAGTATGTTAAAAGTCAAAAAGTCAGTATAGTATGTTATAAAATGAAAAAAGTCATAGTATAGTATGTTAAAAATCAAAAAAGTCATAGTATAGTATGTTATAAAATGAAAAAGTCATAGTATAGTATGTTATAAAATTATAAAAAAAAAGTCATAGTATAGTATGTTATAAAATGAAAAAGTCATAGTATAGTATGTTATAAAAATGTAAAAAGTCATAGTATAGTATGTTATAAAATGAAAAAGTCATAGTATAGTATGTTAAAAAATGAAAAGTCATAGTATAGTATGTTATAAAATGAAAAGTCATAGTATAGTATGTTATAAAATGTTATAGGCATAAAAAAAAAAGTCATAGTATAGTATGTTATAAAATAAAAAGTCATAGTATAGTATGTTATAAAATAAAAAGTCATAGTATAGTATGTTATAAAATGAAAAGTCATAGTATAGTATGTTAAAAAAATGAAAAGTCATAGTATAGTATGTTATAAAATAAAAAAGTCATAGTATAGTATGTTATAAAATGAAAAAAGTCATAGTATAGTATGTTATAAAATGAAAAAAAGTCATAGAATAGTATGTATAGTATGTTAAAAAAATGAAAAAAGTCATAGTATAGTATGTTATAAAATGAAAAGTCATAGTATAGTATGTTATAAAATAAAAAGTCATAGTATAGTATGTTATAAAATGAAAAGTCATAGTATAGTATGTTATAAAATATCATAAAGTCATAGTATAGTATGTTAAAAATGAAAAGTCATAGTATAGTATGTTATAAAATGAAAGTCATAGTATAGTATGTTAAAAATGAAAAGTCATAGTATAGTATGTTAAATAAAATCATAAAGTCATAGTATAGTATGTTATAAAATGAAAAGTCATAGTATAGTATGTTATAAAATGAAAAAGTCATAGTATAGTATATAAAATCAAAAAATATGTTAGTATGTTAAAAATGAAAGTCATAGTATAGTATGTTATAAAATGAAAAAGTCATAGTATAGTATGTTATAAAATGAAAAGTCATAGTATAGTATGTTATAAAATGAAAAAGTCATAGTATAGTATGTTATAAAATGAAAAAAGTCATAGTATAGTATGTTATAAAATGAAAAGTCATAGTATAGTATGTTAAAAATAAAAATTCATAATAGTATGTTAAAAAAAGTCATAGTATAGTATGTTATAAAATGAAAAGTCATAGTATAGTATGTTAAAAAATGAAAAGTCATAGTATAGTATGTTATAAAATGAAAAGTCATAGTATAGTATGTTAAAAAATGTCATAAAAGTCATAGTATAGTATGTTAAAAATGAAAAAGTCATAGTATAGTATGTTATAAAATGAAAAGTCATAGTATAGTATGTTATAAAATGAAAAGTCATAGTATAGTATGTTATAAAATGAAAGTCATAGTATAGTATGTTATAAATGAAAAAGTCATAGTATAGTATGTTATAAAATAAAAGTCATAGTATAGTATGTTAAAAATGTCAAAAGTCATAGTATAGTATGTTATAAAATGAAAAAGTCATAGTATAGTATGTTATAAAATGAAAAGTCATAGTATAGTATGTTATAAAATAAAAGTCATAGTATAGTATGTTATAAAATGTCAAAACATGTTATAGTATGTTAAAAATGAAAAGTCATAGTATAGTATGTTAAAAAAAATCAAAAGTCATAGTATAGTATGTTATAAAATGAAAAGTCATAGTATAGTATGTTATAAAATGAAAAAGTCATAGTATAGTATGTTATAAAATGAAAAGTCATAGTATAGTATGTTATAAAATGAAAGTCATAGTATCATAAATAGTATGTTATAAAATGAAAAGTCATAGTATAGTATGTTAAAAATGAAAAAAAGTCATAGTATAGTATGTTATAAAATGAAAAAGTCATAGTATAGTATAGTATAAAAAATCAAAAGTCATAGTATAGTATGTTATAAAATGAAAATAGTATAGTATGTTATAAAATGAAAAAAGTCATAGTATAGTATGTTAAAATAAAATAAAGTCATAGTATAGTATGTTATAAATAGTATAGTATAGTATGTTATAAAATGAAAAGTCATAGTATAGTATGTTAAAAATGAAAAAGTCATAGTATAGTATGTTATAAAATGAAAAAGTCATAGTATAGTATGTTATAAAATAAAAAAGTGTAAAAGTCATAGTATAGTATGTTATAAAATGAAAAAAGTCATAGTATAGTATGTTATAAAATATAAAGTCATAGTATAGTATGTTATAAAATGAAAAGTCATAGTATAGTATGTTATAAAATAAAAAGTCATAGTATAGTATGTTATAAAATGAAAAGTCATAGTATAGTATGTTATAAAATAAAAAAGTCATAGTATAGTATGTTATAAAATGAAAAAAGTCATAGTATAGTATGTTATAAAATGAAAAGTCATAGTATATATGTTATAAAATGTTATAAAATAAAATGAAAAAGTCATAGTATAGTATGTTATAAAATGAAAAAAAGTCATAGTATAGTATGTTATAAAATGAAAAAGTCATAGTATAGTATGTTAAAAATGAAAAAGTCATAGTATAGTATGTTATAAAATATGTTAAAAAAAAGTCATAGTATAGTATGTTATAAAATGAAAAAGTCATAGTATAGTATGTTATAAAATGAAAAAAGTCATAGTATATGTTATGTTAAAAATCATAGTATAAATGTTAAAAATGTCATAGTATAGTATGTTATAAAATGAAAAAGTCATAGTATAGTATGTTATAAAATGTTAAAAAGTCAAATATATGTTATAAAATGAAAAAGTCATAGTATAGTATGTTAAAATGAAAAAGTAAAATGAAAAGTCATAGTATAGTATGTTATAAAATGAAAAGTCATAGTATAGTATGTTATAAAATGAAAAAGTCATAGTATAGTATGTTATAAAATGAAAATAGTATAGTATGTTATAAAATGAAAAGTCATAATAGTATGTTATAAAATGAAAAGTCATAGTATAGTATGTTATAAAATATAAAAAGTCATAGTATAGTATGTTATAAAATGAAAAAGTCATAGTATAGTATGTTATAAAATGAAAAGTCATAGTATAGTATGTTATAAATGATAAAAGTCATAGTATAGTATGTTATAAAATGAAAAGTCATAGTATAGTATGTTATAAAATGAAAATGGAGTAAATAAAATGAAAAAAGTCATAGTATAGTATGTTATAAAATGATAAAAAAGTCATAGTATAGTATGTTATAAAATGAAAAAGTCATAGTATAGTATGTTATAAAATGAAAAGTCATAGTATAGTATGTTATAAAATGAAAAGTCATAGTATAGTATGTTATAAAATGAAAAAGTCATAGTATAGTATGTTATAAAAAAAAAGTCATAGTATAGTATGTTATAAAAAAGTCATAATAATGTTATAAATAGTCATAGTATAGTATGTTAAAAATGAAAAGTCATAGTATAGTATGTTATAAAATAAAAAAATCATAGTATATGACTTTATTAGTATGTTATAAAAAAAAAGTCATAGTATAGTATGTTATAAAATGAAAAAGTCATAGTATAGTATGTTATAAAATAAAAAGTCATAGTATAGTATATAAAATAAAGTCATAGTATAGTATGTTAAAAATGAAAAGTCATAGTATAGTATGTTATAATAATATGTTAAAAAAGTCATAGTATAGTATGTTATAAAATGAAAAAGTCATAGTATAGTATGTTATAAAATGAAAAGTCATAGTATAGTATGTTAAAAATGAAAAATTCATAGTATAGTATGTTATAAAATAAAAAAGTCATAGTATAGTATGTTATAAAATAAAGTCATAGTATAGTATGTTATAAAATGATCAAAAGTCATAGTATAGTATGTTATAAAATGAAAAATAGTATAGTAGTATAGTATGTTATGTTAAAATGGAAAAAGTCATAGTATAGTATGTTATGAAAAAGTCATAGTATAGTATGTTATAAAATGAAAAAAGTATATGACTTATAACATAATGTTATAAAATGAAAAGTCATAGTATAGTATGTTATAAAATGAAAAGTCATAGTATAGTATGTTATAAAATGAAAAATCATTTATAGTATGTTATGTTAAAAAGAAAAGTATGTTAAAAAAAGTCATAGTATAGTATGTTATAAAATGAAAAAGTCATAGTATAGTATGTTATAAAATAAAAAAAGTCATAATAGTATGTTATAAAATGAAAAGTCATAGTATAGTATGTTATAAAATGAAAAAGTCATAGTATAGTATGTTATAAAATGAAAAAAAGTCATAGTATAGTATGTTATAAAATGAAAAAATAAAAAGTCATAGTATAGTATGTATGTTATAAAATGAAAAGTCATAGTATAGTATGTTATAAAATGAAAAAGTCATAGTATAGTATGTTATAAAATGAAAAAGTCATAGTATAGTATGTTATAAAATGAAAAGTCATAGTATAGTATGTTATAAAATGAAAAAAGTCATAGTATAGTATGTTATGAAAAAAGTCAAAAAGTCATAGTATAGTATGTTATAAAATGAAAAGTCATAGTATAGTATGTTATAAAATGAAAAAGTCATAGTATAGTATGTTATAAAATGAATAGTATAGTATGTTATAAAAAATGAAAAGTCATAGTATAGTATGTTAAAATAAAAAGATAGTATAGTATGTTATAAAATGAAAAAGTCATAGTATGTTATAAAATGAAAAAGTCATAGTATAGTATGTTATAAAATGAAAAAAGTCATAGTATAGTATGTTATAAAATGATAAAAGTCATAGTATAGTATGTTATAAAATGAAAAACTAGTATAGTATGTTATAAAAAATATATAAAAAAATACATATACTATAGTATGTTATAAAATGAAAAAAGTCATAGTAGTATGTTATAAATGAAAAGTCATAGTATAGTATGTTTTCATGTTATAACATATATGTTATAAAATGAAAAAAGTTTAGTATAGTATGTTAAAATGTTATAATAATGAAAATAGTATAGTATGTTATAAAATGAAAAAGTCATAGTATAGTATGTTATAAAATGAAAAAAGTCATAGTATAGTATGTTATAAAAGGAATGAAAGTATAGTCATAGTATAGTATGTATGTTATAAAATGAAAAAGTCATAGTATAGTATGTTATAAAAAAATTAGTATAATGTTATAAAATAAAAAGTCATAGTATTTTATAACATACTATACTATGACTTTTTCATTTTATAACATACTATACTATGACTTTTTTCCTTTTATAACATACTATACTATGACTTTTTTCATTTTATAACATACTATACTATGACTTTTCATTTTATAACATACTATACTCTGACTTTTTTCATTTTATACATACTATACTATGACTTTTTTATTTTATAACATACTATACTATGACTTTTTTTCATTTTATAACATACTATACTATGACTTTTCATTTTATAACATACTATACTCTGACTTTTTTCATTTTATAACATACTATACTATGACTTTTTTTCATTTTATAACATACTATACTATGACTTTTCATTTTATAACATACTATACTCTGACTTTTTCATTTTATAACATACTATACTATGACTTTTTCATTTTATAACATACTATACTATGACTTTTCATTTTATAACATACTATAGTATGACTTTTTCATTTTATAACATACTATACTATGACTTTTTTCATTTTATAACATACTATACTATGACTTTTTCATTTTATAACATACTATACTCTGACTTTTCATTTTATAACATACTATACTATGACTTTTTTATTTTATAACATACTATACTCTGACTTTTTAATTTTATAACATACTATACTATGACTTTTTTTTTTATAACATACTATACTATGACTTTTTTCATTTTTTAACATACTATACTATGACTTTTCATTTTATAACATACTATACTATGACTTTTCATTTTATAACATACTACACTATGACTTTTATCATTTTATAACATACTATACTATGACTTTTTCATTTTATAACATACTGTACTATGACTTTTCATTTCATAACATACTATACTATGACTTTTTTCATTGTATAACATACTATACTATGACTTTTTCATTTCATAACATACTATACTATGACTTTTCATTTTATAACATACTATACTATGACTTTTTTCATTTTATAACATACTATACTATGACTTTTCATTTTATAACATACTATACTATGACTTTTTTCATTTTATAACATACTATACTATGACTTTTCATTTTATAACATACTATACTATGACTTTTTCATTTTATAACATACTATACTATGACTTTTCATTTTATAACATACTATACTATGACTTTTTTCATTTTATAACATACTATACTATGACTTTTCATTTCATAACATACTATACTATGACTTTTTTTCCATTTTCATTTTTATACATACTATACTGACTTTTCATTTTATAACATACTATACTATGACTTTTCATTTTATAACATACTATACTATGACTTTTCATTTTATAACATACTATACTATGAACATTTTATACTATACTATGACTTTTTTCCATTTTCATACTATGACTTTTCATTTTATAACATTTTATTTTAAACATACTATACTATGACTTTTTTTCATTTTATAACATACTATACTATGACTTTTCATTTTATAACATACTATACTATGACTTTTTTTCCATTTTTTTTATAACATACTATACTATGACTTTTCATTTTATAACATACTATACTATGACTTTTCATTTTATAACATACTATACTATGACTTTTCATTTTATAACATACTATACTATGACTTTTTCATTTTATAACATACTATACTATGACTTTTCATTTTATAACATACTATACTATGACTTTTTTCCATTTTCATTTTATAACATACTATACTCTGACTTTTCATTTTATAACATACTATACTATGACTTTTTATTTTATAACATACTATACTATGACTTTTTTTTTTGACATACTATACTATGACTTTTTTATTTTATAACATACTATACTATGACTTTTAATTTTATAACATACTATACTATGACTTTTTTCATTTTATAACATACTATACTATGACTTTTTTATTTTATAACATACTATACTATGACTTTTTTTTATTTTATAACATACTATACTATGACTTTTTCATTTTATAACATACTATACTATGACTTTTTATTTTATAACATACTATACTATGACTTTTTTATTTTATAACATACTATACTATGACTTTTTATTTTATAACATACTATACTATGACTTTTTTATTTTATAACATACTATACCATGACTTTTTAATTTTATAACATACTATACTATGACTTTTTCATTTTATAACATACTATACTATGACTTTTCATTTTATAACATACTATACTATGACTTTTTTCATTTTATAACATACTATACTATGACTTTTTTCATTTTATAACATACTATACTATGACTTTTCATTTTATAACATACTATACTATGACTTTTTCATTTTATAACATACTATTTTTTTATTTTATAACATACTATACTATGACTTTTTCATTTTATAACATACTATACTATGACTTTTTTTCCTTTTATAACATACTATACTATGACTTTTCATTTTATAACATACTATACTATGACTTTTTTTATTTTATAACATACTATACTATGACTTTCATTTTATAACATACTATACTATGACTTTTTCATTTTATAACATACTATACTATGACTTTTCATTTTATAACATACTATACTATGACTTTTTCATTTTATAACATACTATACTATGACTTTTTCATTTTATAACATACTATACTATGACTTTTTTCATTTTATAACATACTATACTATGACTTTTCATTTTATAACATACTATACTATGACTTTTCATTTTATAACATACTATACTATGACTTTTCATTTTATAACATACTATACTATGACTTTTCATTTTATAACATACTATACTATGACTTTTTCATTTTATAACATACTATACTATGACTTTTCATTTTATAACATACTATACTATGACTTTTTAATTTTATAACATACTATACTATGACTTTTTATTTTATAACATACTATACTATGACTTTTCATTTTATAACATACTATACTATGACTTTTTTCATTTTATAACATCCTATATTATGACTTTTCATTTTATAACATACTATACTATGACTTTTTAATTTTATAACATACTATACTATGACTTTTTATTTTATAACATACTATACTATGACTTTTTCATTGTATAACATACTATACTCTGACTTTTCATTTTATAACATACTATACTATGACTTTTTTCATTTTATAACATACTATACTATGACTTTTTCATTTTATAAAATACTATACTATGACTTTTCATTTTATAACATACTATACTATGACTTTTCATTTTATAACATACTATACTATGACTTTTTCATTTTATAACATACTATACTATGACTTTTCATTTTATAACATACTATACTATGACTTTTCATTTTATAACATACTATACTATGACTTTTTTTTATAACATTTTTTTATAACATACATACTATGACTTGACTTTTCATTTTATAACATACTATACTATGACTTTTTTCATTTTATAACATACATACTATACTATGACTTTTCATTTTATAACATACTATACTATGACTTTTTTTTTATTTTTTAACATACTATACTATGACTTTTCATTTCATAACATACTATACTATGACTTTTTCATTTCATAACATACTATACTATGACTTTTTCATTTTATAACATACTATATTATGACTTTTCATTTTATAACATACTATACTATGACTTTTTTTATTTTATAACATACTATACTATGACTTTTTCATTTTATAACATACTATACTATGACTTTTTAATTTTATAACATACTATACTATGACTTTTTATTTTATAACATACTATACTATGACTTTTTATTTTATAACATACTATACTATGACTTTTTAATTTTATAACATACTATACTATGACTTTTTTCATTTTATAACATACTATACTATGACTTTTCATTTCATAACATACTATACTATGACTTTTTTCATTTTATAACATACTATACTATGACTTTTCATTTCATAACATACTATACTATGACTTTTTTCATTTTATAACATACTATACTATGACTTTTCATTTCATAACATACTATACTATGACTTTTTCATTTCATGTATACTATACTATGACTTTTTAATTTATAACATACTATACTATGACTTTTCATTTCATAACATACTATACTATGACTTTTTCATTTTATAACATACTATACTATGACTTTTCATTTCATAACATACTATACTATGACTTTTCATTTCATGTATACTATACTATGACTTTTTAATTTATAACATACTATACTATGACTTTTTAATTTATAACATACTATACTATGACTTTTTATTTTATAACATACTATACTATGACTTTTTAATTTTATAACATACTATACTATGACTTTTTTTTATAACATACTATACTATGACATTTTATAACATACTATACTATGACTTTTCATTTCATAACATACTATACTATGACTTTTTTTCATTTTATAACATACTATACTATGACTTTTTCATTTTATAACATACTATACTATGACTTTTTTCTTTTTTATCATACTATACTATGACTTTTTCATTTTATAACATACTATACTATGACTTTTCATTTTATAACATACTATACTATGACTTTTTTATTTTATAACATACTATACTATGACTTTTTAATTTTATAACATACTATACTATGACTTTTTTATTTTATAACATACTATACTATGACTTTTCATTTTATAACATACTATACTATGACTTTTCATTTTATAACATACTATACTATGACTTTTTTATTTTATAACATACTATACTATGACTTTTTAATTTTATAACATACTATACTATGACTTTTTCATTTTATAACATACTATACTATGACTTTTTTTTTCATTTTATAACATACTATACTATGACTTTTTATTTTATAACATACTATACTATGACTTTTTATTTTATAACATACTATACTATGACTTTTTTCATTTTATAACATACTATACTATGACTTTTTATTTTATAACATACTATACTATGACTTTTTTATTTTATAACATACTATACTATGACTTTTTATTTTATAACATACTATACTATGACTTTTTATTTTATAACATACTATACTATGACTTTTTAATTTTATAACATACTATACTATGACTTTTTTCATTTTTTTCATTTTATAACATACTATACTATGACTTTTTTCATTTTATAACATACTATACTATGACTTTTTTCCTTTTTATAACATACTATACTATGACTTTTCATTTTATAACATACTATACTATGACTTTTCATTTTATAACATACTATACTATGACTTTTTTATTTTATAACATACTATACTATTACTCTTCATTTTATAACATACTATACTATGACTTTTTTCCTTTTTATAACATACTATACTATGACTTTTCATTTTATAACATACTATACTATGACTTTTTTCATTTTATAACATACTATACTATGACTTTTTCATTTTATAACATACTATACTATGACTTGTCATTTTATAACATACTATACTATGACTTTTCATTTTATAACATACTATACTATGACTTTTCATTTTATAACATACTATACTATGACTTTTTCATTTTATAACATACTATACTATGACTTTTTATTTTATAACATACTATACTATGACTTTTTCATTTTATAACATACTATACTATGACTTTTTCATTTTATAACATACTATACTATGACTTGTCATTTTATAACATACTATACTATGACTTTTCATTTTATAACATACTATACTTTGACTTTTTCATTTTATAACATACTATACTATGACTTTTTATTTTATAACATACTATACTATGACTTTTTCATTTTATAACATACTATACTATGACTTTTTCATTTTATAACATACTATACTATGACTTTTTATTTTATAACATACTATACTATGACTTGTCATTTTATAACATACTATACTATGACTTTTCATTTCATGTATACTATACTATGACTTTTTAATTTATAACATACTATACTATGACTTTTCATTTTATAACATACTATACTATGACTTTTTCATTTTATAACATACTATACTATGACTTTTCATTTCATGTATACTATACTATGACTTTTTAATTTATAACATACTATACTATGACTTTTTATTTTATAACATACTATACTATGACTTTTTTATTTTATAACATACTATACTATGACCTTTTAATTTTATAACATACTATACTATGACTTTTTAATTTTATAACATACTATACTATGACTTTTCATTTCATAACATACTATACTATGACTTTTTCATTTTATAACATACTATACTATGACTTTTTCATTTTATAACATACTATACTATGACTTTTTTTCTTTTTTATCATACTATACTATGACTTTTCATTTCATAACATACTATACACTGACTTTTCATTTTATAACATACTATACTATGACTTTTCATTTTTTTCATTTTATAACATACTATACTATGACTTTTTCATTTTATAACATACTATACTATGACTTTTCATTTTATAACATACTATACTATGACTTTTCATTTTATAACATACTATACTATGACTTTTTCATTTTATAACATACTATACTATGACTTTTCATTTTATAACATACTATACTATGACTTTTTTCATTTTATAACATACTATACTATGACTTTTCATTTCATAACATACTATACTATGACTTTTCATTTTATAACATACTATACTATGACTTTTTTTTATTTTATAACATACTATACTATGACTTTTCATTTTATAACATACTATACTATGACTTTTTCATTTTATAACATACTATACTATGACTTTTCATTTTATAACATACTATACTCTGACTTTTCATTTTATAACATACTATACTATGACTTTTCATTTTATAACATACTATACTATGACTTTTTCATTTTATAACATACTATAGTATGACTTTTCATTTCATGTATACTATACTATGACTTTTTAATTTTATAACATACTATACTATGACTTTTTATTTTATAACATACTATACTATGACTTTTTTATTTTATAACATACTATACTATGACTTTTTTATTTTATAGCATACTATACTATGACTTTTTTTTCATTTTATAACATACTATACTATGACTTTTCATTTTATAACATACTATACTATGACTTTTTTATTTTATAACATACTATACTATGACTTTTCATTTTATAACATACTATACTATTACTCTTCATTTTATAATATACTATACTATGACTTTTTTCCTGTTTATAACATACTATACTATGACTTTTCATTTTATAACATACTATACTATGACTTTTTATTTTATAGCATACTATACTATGACTTTTCATTTTATAACATACTATACTATGACTTTTCATTTTATAACATACTATACTATGACTTTTTTATTTTATAACATACTATACTATGACTTTTTTATTTTATAACATACTATACTATTACTCTTCATTTTATAACATACTATACTATGACTTTTTTCCTTTTTATAACATACTATACTATGACTTTTTATTTTATAACATACTATAATATGACTTTTCATTTTATAACATACTATACTATGACTTTTTTCCATTTTCATTTTATAACATACTATACTCTAACTTTTCTATTTTATAACATACTATACTATGACTTTTTCATTTTATAACATACTATACTATGACTTTTCATTTTATAACATACTATACTATGTCTTTTTCATTTTATAACATACTATACTATGACTTTTCATTTTATAACATACTATACTATGACTTTTTCATTTTATAACATACTATACTCTGACTTTTCATTTTATCACATACTATACTATGACTTTTTCATTTTATAACATACTATACTATGACTTTTCATTTTATAACATACTATACTATGACTTGTCATTTTATAACATACTATACTATGACTTTTCATTTTATAACATACTATACTATGACTTGTCATTTTATAACATACTATACTATGACTTTTCATTTTATAACATACTATACTATGACTTGTCATTTTATAACATACTATACTATGACTTTTTTATTTTATAACATACTATACTCTGACTTTTCATTTTATAACATACTATACTATGACTTTTCATTTTATAACATACTATACTATGACTTTTCATTTTATAACATACTATACTATGACTTTTCATTTTATAACATACTATACTATGACTTTTCATTTTATAACATACTATACTATGACTTTTCATTTTATAACATACTATACTATGACTTTTCATTTTATAACATACTATACTATGACTTTTCATTTTATAACATACTATACTCTGACTTTTTCATTTTATAACATACTATACTATGACTTTTCATTTTATAACATACTATACTATGACTTTTCATTTTATAACATACTATACTATGACTTTTCATTTTATAACATACTATACTATGACTTTTCATTTTATAACATACTATACTATGACTTTTCATTTTATAACATACTATACTATGACTTTTCATTTTATAACATACTATACTCTGACTTTTTCATTTTATAACATACTATACTATGACTTTTCATTTACTCGGCGAGCAGCTCTTTGGCCTCCTGCTGCAGCATGTCTGCTCTTCTCCTCGCCTGCAGCACCGATTCCCCTTTATCCTCCACCAGGTCCTCCACCTCATCCATTTTATCTTTCACCTCGATGTCAAACTCCTTTCCACACGCAAAGAAACAAATAACCACATTACCTGGATGAGAGCAGCAGGTCAAAATGCATTTTTGTTTCACATTGTTACACTGATGGGAAGTAGTCATTACCCACATTCCAAATGCAAGGTATTTCAGAAGGTCCGCATGAGTTGACAGTGTGTGTGTGTGTGTGTGTGTGTGTGTGTGTGTGTGTGTATGTATGTGTGTGTGTGTGTGTGTGTGTGTGTGTGTGTGTGTGTGTGTGTGTGTGTGTGTGTGTGTGTGTGTGTGTGTGTGTGTGTGTGTGTGTGTGTGTGTGTGTGTGTGTGTGTGTGTGTGTGAGAGAGATAGAGAGAGAGAGAGACCTGCTGGGCCTCAAAGGAAAAAGATCCAAAGCACTTTTATTGTCTTTATGTCAAGTTGTAATTTTTTGTTTTGGAGCATAAAAGCTGTAGGTTGTGAAGAGTATAAAGGGGTCAACATTTTGATTTAAGGTTCATATGTGAGGGCTCCTTTCAGACCACAACTCCATTTATTTTTACACCAGATTTCTATACACAGAGATCATTGCTGTGTGTTGTGGGAGGATTTCCCCGTCAGTGTTGTCACCCTTCCGTATCAAGCTGCTAATATTCAACAAACAACTTAAAGAAAATGCAAGTTTCAGTTATCCCGTGATGGTGGGAATTTTTGTTTTCATTTCAGGTTTTTCTTCCAAGAATACAACTCAATACCATATGCCAGTTTTATCCTTTAAAATTCTTGTGATTATGTTTGCCCAACGTTGAGGAATGGAACCTCACCATTGGGGAAACATAATCACAAGAATCCATACAAATGTTGCTGCTGCTAGTGCTGTCCTGTTTGCTACATAATTACAGAGCCATAACATCTAACTGGTATGTAATGAGAATATGTTACAAATACAGCACATGTATTCATCTGACAAATTGATAGACAGCTGAATACATTTAAGTCTTATCCGTTGTAACTACTGTAAAAGTTCAGCCTTTGTTGTAGGAGTCATCTTTTGTAATATTGAATAATTTTTTATTTCATGGAGGATGCTCTATTTTAACAGGAACACATATTCTTCTGAATGCCAAATAATGCAAATAAATATGTTCTTGTAGTTCTTGTCATCTTTCTCTTAACATGATAATGTTGCTGCTTTGTAAGTGTTGTCTTTTTAAAGTTTCAAAACCCCTTTAAAAATATTTAACCTGCTGCATTTGTTTTACATTCAAAAGCTGTGTAATATAAATAAGTACATTTACTCATGAGTATGTTGAAAAAGTGATAAAAAATTCAAAGCATAGTATGTCGAAACTATAGCAAACTCAGCAATATAGGCTAAATATAAAATAATGACAGTATTAATAATAGCTTACCTCCAAAATATTGATTAATGCAGGTGTAACTGATCAAAATTGGGGAAATATATATTGGAAAAACATATTTTCTAGGCACTCAACCATACACCAAAAATACAATAAAAGACCAACAGGAAACATGTTTTTGTTTTCAAATCAAAATTTAATATTTTTTCATCTCACAGAACCATTTACAAATGTTTTTTGAACCACATAATGTTTTTATATCTTTGGGCTTATAAGGTATGTATAAAATGTTTCTATCATATATATTTAGTCATATATTTAAATACACAGATTGTAGTGTCTTCTACAGCTATATTCTATATTCTCTACACATCCCTGGTTTCGAGCACTGAGGTCACATTGGCTTTTAGTGGTTTCCTTTGGGACTCGTTACTTCAATACTTTAATGGTCTTTGGCAGCTTTACAACTTGTTTCCATTGTTAAAATCCTTTTTGGCACAGCTGTTCAAAATACTTGAATGTAAAGTTTTTGGCACTGACAATGTCAAACATATTACAGTGTTTGGTCCTAAAAGCTATCAAATACTCTGGGAGTCATCTGGGAGCAGTATTTTGAAACGCTTTAAAACCATTTGGCACCATTTAAATCCCAGCCAGAACACTTAGGACAATAAAGAGTTTGAGGTGTTGGAGCGGCCAGGTAGGTCACAGACAGGTGCTGTACAGCGTCACTTTGTAGCTGATGTCCTCTAGGAGCCTACGGGCAGTTTGCTCCAACTCGGCCAGCTCAGCAGCTTTTTCCTCCAAGATGATCTGGTTGGCCTCGTAGGAACTCTCCAACTCTGAAAACACAGGAAGTGACATCACTGTGTGTTTGAACTTTAGTCATATTAAGATTGTCACAATGGGAAACAAAAAAGTTATGATATAGAATGTTATAAAATGAAAAAAGTCATAGTATAGTATGTTATAAAATGAAAAAAGTCAGAGTATATGTCATCAAAACAATTTTGTGCGGACCCTGAATGTCACATGAAATGCACGCATTACATTTTATAATTGTCCTAAATGAAATATAATGAAAACGATAAAATCATGTAAAATGAAAATCCATCAAACATTCGGCGGCTACCTCCGAGTTTCTGCAGCTTGCTGCTGCTCTCGGCGAGCAGCTCTTTGGCCTCCTGCTGCAGCATGTCCGCTCTTCTCCTCGCCTGCAGCACCGATTCCCCTTTATCCTCCACCAGGTCCTCCACCTCATCCATTTTATCTTTCACCTCGGTGTCAAACTCCTTTCCACACGCAAAGAAACAAATAACCACATTACCTGGATGAGAGCAGCAGGTCAAAATGCATTTTTGTTTCACATTGTTACACTGATGGGAAGTAGTCATTACCCACATTCCAAATGCAAGGTATTTCAGAAGGTCCGCATGAGTTGACATTGTGTGTGTGTGTGTGTGTGTGTGTGTGTGTGTGTGTGTGTGTGTGTGTGTGTGTGTGTGTGTGTGTGTGAGTGAGAGAGACCTGCTGGGCCTCATCGGCGTTCAGTCTGGCCTGGTCGGTGGTCCAATTGGCCGTCTTCGCCAGGCGGTCCAACTCCAAGTTGTTCTGTCTCAGTAGGCCGA
This sequence comes from Etheostoma perlongum, assembly GCA_026937815.1. NCBI lineage: Eukaryota > Metazoa > Chordata > Actinopteri > Perciformes > Percidae > Etheostoma > Etheostoma perlongum. The sequence goes on along the minus strand of CM049393.1, from coordinate 10,231,695 downwards.
CCTCTATTTCCAGCTGAACCAGACGACCTGTGGTGTGACCGAGCTTCTGCTCCGACATCGCCGTCTCTGACTCCACCTGGCACGCACACGCACGCACGCACACACACACACACACACACACACACACACACTAAAGTATAAGACATTGCTTCTGTATCATTGTAAAATGTGCACAACTGTGACCAGATGTAGATCTATGTTTCATGAAAAGACAATGTAACTTTCTTTTTATGCCGGCAAGCCAATAACATTAAAGGCATTGCAAGTCATTACATTTTATTGAAAGTGTTCCTTTTTTCTGATAAGTTAAGTTTCTATTAGTTATAAGCGGACTACTATACTACAGAGACCCTGGCTTCAAAATAATATTTAGCGTTCAGTTTTGTAAATTGGGAGGATCTTTATATACAATCTATGTGAGCTCCTGATTAAGACGGGGAGATTGGTTTTTATGTTAGAAATCATGCTGGACGTAAGAATTTCAGACATTTTACAGACAAACCAATGAAAAAAATCAGTTGTTAAAAGAATAATGAAGACTCAGTATTTATAGTTGAATCAGTCATCACTGACATCCATTACATTAGGGAATAACATAGGTCTAATATTTATAGCATGCATATAGCATAATAACATGACAACAGTAACCTTGCAGGTCAGAGGTTAAACTCACAGACGTCAGCAGTTCCTCAGTTCCCTTTGTGTTGTTCTGGGCCAGTTGGATGGCGTCCATGGCGATACTCTGAGCACGCACAGTCTCAACCAGGGCTGCCTTCACTACATCTGCTGTCTCCTTCATGTTAGACGCCTCTTCACTGATGGACAGATACATAGACAGACAAACAGTATATATGTTAACAGTGAATACATTGGGCATGTGTTATTTATAGTAACATAACTTTATTTATACAGTGGGTACGGAAAGTATTCAGACCCCTTTAAATTTTTCACTCTTTGTTTCATTGCAGCCTTTTTCCAAAAATCAAAAAAGTTCATTTTATTTCTCAGTAATGTACACTCAGCAACCCATCTTGACAGAAAAAAAACAGAAATTTAGAAATTTTTGCATATTTATTAAAAAAACAAAAACTGAAATATCACATGGTCATAAGTATTCAGACCCTTTGTTCAGTATTTAGTAGAAGCACCCTTTTGATCTAATACAGCCATGAGTCGTTTTGGGAAAGATGCAACAAGTTTCTCACATCTGGATTTGGGTATCCTCTGCCATTCCTCCTTGCAGATCCTCTCCAGTTCTGTCAGGTTGGATGGTAAACGTTGGTGGACAGTCATTTTCAGGTCTCTCCAGAGATGCTCAATTGGGTTTAAGTCAGGGCTCTGGCTGGGCCATTCAAGAACAGCCACAGAGTTGTTGTGAAGCCACTCCTTCGTTATTTTAGCGGTGTGCTTAGGGTCATTGTCTTGTTGGAAGGTAAACCTTCGGCCCAGTCTGAGGTCCAGAGCACTTTGGAAAAGGTTTTCGTCCAGGATATCCCTGTACTTGGCCGCATTCATCTTTCCCTCGATTGCAACCAGTCGTCCTGTCCCTGCAGCTGAAAAACACCCCCACAGCATGATGCTGCCACCACCATGCTTCACTGTTGAGACTGTATTGGACAGGTGATGAGCAGTGCCTGGTTTTCTCCACACATACCGCTTAGAATTAAGGCCAAAAAGTTCTATCTTGGTCTCATCAGACCAGAGGATTTTATTTATCACCATCTTGGAGTCCTTCAGGTGTTTTTTAGCAAACTCCATGCGGGCTTTCATGTGTCTTGCACTGAGGAGAGGCTTCCTTCGGGCCACTCTGCCATAAAGCCCCGACTGGTGGATTGCTGCAGTGATGGTTGACTTACTACAACTTTCTCCCATCTCCCGACTGCATCTCTGGAGCTTAGCCACAGTGACCATTGGGTTCTTCTTTGCCTCTCTCACCAAGGCTCTTCTCCCCGATAGCTCAGTTTGGCCGGACGGCCAGCTCTAGGAAGGGTTCTGGTCGTCCCAAACGTCTTCCATTTGAGGATTATGGAGGCCACTGTGCTCTTAGGAACCTTAAGTGCAGCAGAAATTTTTTTGTAACCTTGACCAGATCTGTGCCTTGCCACAATTCTGTCTCTGAGCTCTTCAGGCAGTTCCTTTGACCTCATGATTGTCATTTGCTCTGACATGCACTGTGAGCTGTAAGGTCTTATATAGACAGGTGTGTGGCTTTCCTAATCAAGTCCAATCAGTATAATCAAACACAGCTGGACTCCAATGAAGGTGTAGAACCATCTCAAGGATGATCAGAAGAAATAGACAGCACCTGAGTTACATATGAGGGTCACGGCAAAGGGTCTGAATACATATGACCATGTGATATTTCAGTTTTTGTTTTTTAATAAATATGCAAAAATTTCTAAATTTCTGTTTTTTTCTGTCAAGATGGGTTGCTGAGTGTACATTACTGAGAAATAAAATGAACTTTTTTGATTTTTGGAAAAAGGCTGCAATGAAACAAAGAGTGAAAAATTTAAAGGGGTCTGAATACTTTCCGTACCCACTGTATATCATGTAGAGACTATTTAAAATTTAAATGTAAATGTAAATAAACAATGCGGGGTAAAGAATGTTTAAAAGAGTGCTAAACAAATGCACAGAAAAGTCAGCAAAAATGAACTAAAATGAACTCAGACTCATACGTTGTTAAAGGTCCAATGACATGGTGCTCTTTGGATGATTTTATACAGACTTTAGTGGTCCCCTAATACTGTATCTGAAGTCTCTTTTATATAGATCGTAGTGGTCCCCTATTACTGTATCTGAAGTCTCTTTTATATAGACCTTAGTGGTCCCTAATACTGTATCTGAAGTCTCTTTTATATAGACCTTAGTGGTCCCCTAATACTGTATCTGAAGTCTCTTTTATATAGACCTTAGTGGTCCCCTAATACTGTATCTGAAGTCTCTTTTATATAGACCTTAGTGGTCCCCTAATACTGTATCTGAAGTCTCTTTCCCAAAATTCAGCCTTGGTGCAGAATTCCAGCCACTAGAGCCAGTCCCACAATGAGCTTTCCTTAGTATGTGCCATTTCTGAGTCTGTAGCTATTGAGGTGGAGGGGGGGGGGGGCAAGGTGGAGGCTGGGGGTGTGGCCTAACCAACTTCCACTTTGCTCCTTTGAAAGCCATGATGTCTCTCTCTCATGGGTGGGCTAAATTCTCTAGGCAGGCAAAGCAGAGAAAGGGGAGGTAACCCTACCCCTTATGACCTCATAAAGAGTAAGTTTCCAGATCGGCCCATCTGAGCTTTCATTTTCTCAAAGGCAGAGCAGGATACCCAAGGCTCGGTTTACACCTAGCACCATTTCTAGCCACTGGGGGACAATAGGCAGGCTGGGGAACGCATCTCAATGTTAAAAACCTCATAAAGTCAAATTGTCATGCCATGGGACCTTTAAACGTGGAACCCCATGCTACCCCATGCATGATTAAAAGGCTTTTTGTTTCTGAATATTAGCAATGTATTTTAGACGATCCAAATGTAAGCGTGCATGTTACCTGGCAGCCTTGGCCTGTTTCAGGAGCGTCTCTGCAGCCTGGATGTCGTCAGCGCTCTGACTAAGTATCGTCTCCACACTGGTCAGAGTTCCCACCTTCTCCCTGATCTCCTCTGTCAGCTCCTTCAGCTTTTCTGTTGAGGTCGGCATCTCCAGACCCAACACCTCGTTGGCCACAGCCTCGATCACTGAAACATCTGCCTTCTCGTCTGGATAATCAGAAACAAAACATAGTAAATGCTTTTTTTTTTCCTTTTGAGTTTGTTGAGTTCTATAACTAACAATCAATACTTCAGCGTCAGTCAGAGCTTAAGTCCTTTTATTTTAGACCCTTTTATATTGAGAACATAATTTTTTTTACCCAACTCTCAGAATTTTGCAACATTGAAATTACTTTTCAAACTTCACTCTTCCAAAAATCACTTATCTTGAAAGAATATACTTAGTCCAATAGATTCAAAACTGGAAATAAAGTTACTTGACGGCGTACTCACTGGTGAGCAGGTCTCGTATCTCTTTGATGAGGTTGCGGAGCTGCTCGTTGCTCTGCTCCACTCTCTCTTTGCTCCGGTTGGATTTGATCAGCACCTCCATAGCATTCACCTTGGCTTCGTTTGCACGGCTGTTGGCTTCCCACACCTGACCACAAACAAAAATCAGTGACCTGCTCACAGCCATCTTAACTTATTCTACATGTGTTTAGTTTTAACCACGTTCACTCACCATCCTGGAGAGCTTGTCCACCTCCTGCATCGCTGTGAGGATCTCCTGGTCCAAGTCTTTGGCTGATTTGAGAGCAGTTTGGGAGGTTGTGACGAGGCCTCCGCATCCTTCTCCGCCACACTGAGGAGCTCCGTCCTCGCTGACACAACCCAAACCACCGCAGGGGGAGCCAGGGCAGCCGTCCCCTTCAGCTGCACCACCACATGTCTGCAGAGAGATAGAAAAACATACAACCTTCAGTGTTAAAGAGCCCCTTTCAAGCTTTTTTTGATTTTTTCATCTTTTAATGTATTATATACAGTAGTTTATGTATGTAATAGACATGTAAAAATTACACTCCAAATTGAGCTTTCTCACCCACATACAGCACTTTTTATCAACTGCCTAAAAAAACGGCTCGTCCACATTCCTGTTTGAAATTTCTCAAGTAAAGAGTCATTTATTGAGAATGGCAGCCCAGTTTTTCAAATGTGCAGCCCATTGGCACTGCCTGAGCAAGCATAGCTCAGTTTCAGTTTGGTTGACCAAACACAATAGAGTTGGCCAGCTGACCAATCAGAGCAGACTGGGCTTTCAGAAAGGCGGGCCAAGAGCTCAGAGAGAGTGTTTCAGGTGGAGGCACTGCAGCAATGGGCAGTATGAGATACATAATATGTTTTTTTGAACATCAAAGCATGTAAACCTATTCTATGACACCTCAAGAGTACAAATATGATGCTAAAAAGGAGTATAATACGAGCTCTTTAAGATGAAACTTTACTCTTGCCTTTTTGTAATAGAGACCATACAAAAAATCTTTCTCACCTTCTTGCTAAGTGGTGACAGATCAAATTTATCCAGCTCAGTGGACAGTTTGTCCAGCTTCTGTGAGTTTCTTTGGTGCTTGCGGTCAAATTCCTTCTGAGCGCTGGTCAGTTTGTCCTCCGTGGCTTTCCGTACTGTGGCCGACCCCTCCACCGTGTTTCCGGGATTACTGGTGGAGATGTTGGCGCGGAGCTCTGCCGTCGTAGACTGCATGTGTGCAGTTGCAATAGTGTCCATGGCACCTGAAAACACACACACACACACAAAACGCTACTTGGTGGTGGATATAAAAGCCACTTCAGGGGCAAGTAAGGAATCCTGTGATGACTATGCTGCCTAGATATGATTCTGATTAAGTTAAACCAAAACTTGTCTTAATACCAACAACGGTTCATGTCCTTGCTAATGCTGCGCTGCACAACTGGTTATTTGTCATTTTAAGGACAGTCTTTTTTCCAAGTTGTTTTTAAACTGCATCTGGACCAAGATCTGCATCAAAATAACATTTTTTTTGGAAACAGATCCCTTTTTTTCAAGTGTAGTTATTAGGAGAAAAAAAGCAGAAATATTAATATCTTACAGTGGGAAGAAATCATTTAAAACTAATTACTGGAATTGTATCAAAACAAATCAGCTATTCTTGGGTCCATACCCTAACTTTCTACCATATTTAATTGAAATCATTCAGAATTTTCTTCAGATATCAAGCTAACTACCAAACATGCAACCCAGCTTTTATAAACAAAACACACTGCAGTTTTAAGAGGCAGCTCCAGGGTGACTCTACCTCTTCAAACTGTCATCCTCAGTGCTATGTGTTTCTGTTTTATCATTGTTCATCTGTTTTTATCCTTTATTATTTGTAAAGTGTCCGTGAGTGTTGTGAAAGGCGCCCCTAAAATGTACTATAATTATTATTATTAGGATAAATGTGATGCAATATACTGGTGACATGCTTGTTAGTTTAAGGTTTAAAAAACACACAGTTTCTCTCATCCGGTTTGGTTTCTCACCCTGGATGTTGGCGTTCTTTGCTTTGTGGACCTGCTGACTCAGGTCCTGGACACTCAGCTCCAGCTGGTTGGCCTCGGCAGTCAGCGCGTCCAAGTTTGCATCGGTGGCGTTGGCGTCGCTGTGGAGAACGTTTAAGGTCTCCTCTGTTGTGTTCAGCTTTCCGTTTAGGTAGGACATCACACCGCTAAAGAAACAACAAGACTGTGATGAACTCAAACAAAAACGTGTCTGCTACATCTTTCTGTAGATCACCACTGTGTTTGTTCATGTACGTACGTAATCTGATGCATCAGGTCCTGAATCTTCTCCAGCTTCACCGCAGCAGGGTTATTCTCTACTATTTCTCTGACAGCTTTGGCGTTTCTCTCCAGGCTGGCGACCAGGTCTTTATATGGCGCTGTCACCCCGCTGGTCTGCAGCTGTGTTACTTGGGTCTCCAGACGTTGGGTTTGATTGGTCAGCTCGCCCACCACGGTGTCCCACACAACAAAGCACTGGTGGCAGGGTTTACAGGTGGGGAACTCACCCATGTAGCCTCTGGCGCACTCGTCACAGCGTCGGCCCGACACGCCCTTCACACAGGTGCACTGACCTGTCGCACGATGGCACTGATTGCTGGAGATTCCCCGAGAATCGCAGTCACAAGCTGGAAACACAGGGAGGAAAGTCAGGGGGAAACTAATTCCAGGAATCTAAATAAATCCTGGAATTGGCATACGCCATACAGAATAATTCATTTGTAAGCTCCAGCCCCAGATAGCTTTGAGGAGACCTAAACATACAGAAATTTGAATACTGTTACATGTTTAAGTGATTAAACTTTTCTATTATATTGTATAAGTACGTTTCAATACATAATGGTGAAAAGTTTTCACAAGTGAGAGTTTTTTTCTACTCTGCCAGTAATAAATTCTGGTAGGAAACTCTGTTAAATTCATTTATGTATTTCCTTTTTTTTCTTGGCCTCCAAAAGGTAAAATCTCAGGATACTGCATCTAAAACAATATTGCGGCCTTCTTTTAAAAAAACCATACTGCATTACTTAAAACTGTGAAATGTAAAGTGCTCTCAAGTCGTCATATTCCCAAAAAAATCAAACAGTGTTCTCAATGGTCAGCTTCAACTATGTCTAATTAATACAAAACTCAACAAAGAAATAAAGTAGAAGTAGAAATGATGTGCATATTTGTATATGTGTGTTGACTTTCCATTTCATTTGACATGGAAGATCAACAAAATATCTGGACACTAAAATATATATACAGTGTAATAAGTTGTTTTTCGTCTAAATCTTACGTGAGGCCTAAAGAGCTCCATTTTATTGATCATAAAACAGTTATATGACACTGTGTTAGCACTTTTTAAGTCTCTCCTGGGACTGTATGTTTAACCTCAAGTTAATAAAGTGAGACAGGAACGTGACCTTAAAGGTCATTGTGTCGGGGCACTCTACAACCCCCCCCCCCCTCCATCCCAGGGAAGAAGAAGTGAAAGAAGAAGAGGAGGAGTTTTGGAGTAAGTTAGAAAGAAGGAATGCAGCATTTGAGCGGTTTCGACTATCGGTGTTGCTGCTTTTATTTGCATAATTTATGGAGCGGAAGATGAGTGTAAGGTTTGAAGTTTTGTCGGGGGGGGCAATAGTATGCCTGTTTTTAAACGCACATCAGGGTCAGAACATACATGGTGACTAAGGGCCATTAACGTGCCATACACGAGCCACATACTTATAACAGCCGCCCTGTTTGGTTACACCACGCAGACAAAGATGACGACAAGACAAACATTTAAACCTCAGACATTGAAATCCGGACTACCTCTCAGCTGTGGCGGCATCTTTATGAGGCTTTATTACCACCACTCTCTCGCGTAACTACACATTACTCCCACGTATTTCTCAGTACGGTGGCCACAGTGCTTAGATTTCCATAAGTGTATCATCTGTGGAGATGGGCAGCGAGGTCCAGCGGGTTTAACAGCTTAAGAGACCTTTGGGGAACACAGCTGGGATAATTCAGAATTCCTGGGTCCTCTGGGCGTAGCTGCATGACGAAAATGGGATGCATCTGGTTCTCATGAGCAGGGAGCAAGAGGTCATTCCCAGATCCCCTACCTCCCTCCCCTCTTGCTCTCTCTCTTTGAGTGTGAGCCAGCTACTGTAAGGCGCACATTTCTGCAGATGGACTCTCCAGCAGTTAAATAAATAACAATAAATAATTCACTGCTAATTCACTGCTGCTGACATGTAACCAACTCATTCACTTAACTCACCAAAGTAATTACACAGCCACCACTGGCATGCTTCCTAATACATAAGGAACTGCACATAGAAGGACAAAAACACACAAAAAGAGCAATAAAAAAAACAAAACAAGGACAAACAATATAAAGCACAAGTCCTCCAACATGGTGACTCATGGTGACACCATATCCAAAAGAACTTTAACTTGCAAGGAAAAAAAAGCTAAGGAGTTATGTGAACTTGAGAATACAGTTTTGGCAGGCAGTATTTGGACAGTTTTGGCTCTGTACTCCAGAACAATGGATTTGAAATGACCATGAGATTTAAACAAAGGCTGTTTAAGAGTGTTCACATCCTTATTGGGTGAACAGTGTAGGACCTTTTTGATCCATAGTTCCCCAGTGTGTGGACCGTGATCCTGAACATACAAACAAGGCAACTGAGGAGTTCTTTTCTGGCCTAAACGTGGCATGTTCTTGGCTGGCCAAGTCTGGGCCACAATGAAAACTACTGAAGAAAGCAGGAGGTGACTGTGGCTATAGTCCAGGCCTGGCAGAGCATTACTAAAGAAAACAGAGAATTTGTAACCGAATATTTGAACCTCCATTAACTGACTTGGCCACCAGAGGACAGCAGAAACACGCTATAAACACAACATTCACAGAAATATTCAGATGAAAAAAATAGAGCAATGGAAGCATGAAGAGATTTATGATCTTCCCTGGTCTGCTGGGAATGTTTTTATGTTTTTTCATATATTGGTGATGGGTGACTTACCATGACATTTGACCTCTGGATCCCCCCAGAAGAGCTCTCTGCACTCCCGACAGGTCTTGCCACCAAAACCAGGTTTGCACAAGCACTGTCCTGTGACCTACAGGGACACGGAGAACATCAGGTCAACACAATATAATCAGACAGTAAGTGTACGAGACGGTAGATTAAGTGTCTAAAATAGTCACTTTTGGATTAATTCAACATGTTTTATGTCTTTTGTTTCAAATGCAGACACAATGGGCCTGCGTTGTTTGATACAACTCACTCCTCTTAGAGAAATGTGTATTCAGTTACTCCACAGTGTATTCTGAGACTTCCTTCCTCTGATGGAGAGCAGCCAGTAAACACAGAAACCCAAATGTTTGTGTGTGTGAGTGTGTGCACACACATAGTGCATGTTTCTGTGCATACACATGTAGATCTGTGCATTTGGGAATTGCTTCTCTCTGTTAGTTCTGCAGCTCTGCTTTGCCCAAACAGCTGGAGTCCATATATCAAAAAATATAACAAAAACACAGGCCTCTCTGATTAGATGGGTTGGTCACAGTGACTTACCACCGCCGTGCAACTTTGCTCTCAATGAGAATTGTTTGTGAGCCAGTTTGTGAACGTGTGAGCCAGTCCCCACATTGTGTAAGGAAAATTCTGCCAACAGTTCATTGAGTACAAGTTTTTGTGATGCAGCGCTGGGATTCAGTTCAGCTATACATCTTAACGTGGGAGAGAAAATGAAACCAGCTGTTGCAATGCTAATGCAGGAAACGGTGGGATGTTGAGTGGTTATGGCTCTTGGTTTTCATCACAGTGTCCCACTCACCTCATCGCAGGAGGATCCAGAAGAGTGGACGGGGTGGCAGTCGCAGCGCTGGCAGCCCGTCCCGCTGGCGATGTTCCACGTATCAACGGCACAGCGGTCGCAGTTCTGACCGACCACGTTCGGCTGGCAGGGACACTGGCCGCTTTGTTGATTACACTGACATTCATCAGGGGGAGGAACAGGCCTGAGGTGATGTGCCCGCTGAGTAACACATACACTCTGCACAGAGGAGGACAGATGTTGATCAGGGTTCAACAAGCTTTGGCTTTTGGACGTTTGTACCCACATCTTTGGGTAAAAATTGCTGATAGTAGTTCATTACATTTAAAGGAACACTGTGGAAAGCCACTGTAAAATGAGATTGATGTAAAGACCCAACTATTACTGGATTTTTGGGTTTGTTTAACAGACAGTGTTGTACTTCCAATTATACAGAAATTAAATGAATGGGCCCCAAGTTAGCTCAGTTGGTAGAGCGGCAACCATATATAGAGGTTTACTCCTCAACGCAGCGGGCACGGGTTTGGCTCTGAGCTGCGTCCCCTTTGCTGCATATCATTCCTACTCTCTTTCACCTTTTATTTCTTCAGATTTCCTGTCAATAAAGGCCTAAAAATGTCCCAAAAAATCATCTTAAAAAGAAAAAGAAGACATTAAATTTACATCAGTTAGAGCTAAACTGGCAAGTCAGCCAGGTCATTACATCAGCCAACATTAGCAGTTTGCAGATGTATCGGTATCAGGATATAAACATGGAATTAGACTAAATTCTGTACTCACTCCTGCAGCTCTGAGTGCCAGCGTTGCCGTAGTAACCCTGTTTGCAGTGTTGACACCCGTAGCCCTCAGTGTGGTACAGGCATTTGAGACAGGCGCCTGTGCGAGCGTCACAGGACCCCGGGTCGTTCATGTCGATGTTGCTGCTACACTGGCAGGGCATGCAGCGCCCACCGGGCACCAGAGGGTTCCCGAAGTAACCGGGAGCACACTCATCACACCTGGCACCTGGATGAGGAAAGGAAACAGGAAGTCAATTCATGTTCAGCGGGATAATGAGAGGGGACCTCAAGTGTTGTTTGGGTTTATAAGATGTGATGACATTGTGATGCTTTGAGCACTTAAAAAAACTGCTTACATAAAAACAAATCTCTTATTAATAATTACTGTGTGTGTGTGTGTGTGTGTGTGTGTGTGTGTGTGTGTGTATATACACCTTTGTAGCCAGGGCTGCACACACACACCAGCTGGTTACTATTAGCCATAAGGTAACAGCTGTCAGAAAACTGGCGTCCACTGCGCGGTCCATCGGGGCACATACAGGGGCGACAGTTGCCACCTGAACCCAACACTGGATTGCCATGGTAACCGTCCAAACACCTGGAAGTGAAGAAAAGGGGTAAAGTAGAAATATTTACACTTCACTTGACTCCAATCACTTTAATTTAGCTTTCTGCCTAACTTCTACCTCTCACAGTGGTGTCCAGTGGTAAAGTCTCTGCAGCCTTGACACTCTCCAGTCTGAGGGTGGCAGTACTCGCTGTGGCCGTTACACTGGCACGCTCTACACTGAGGGAAGCCCCAGAATCCGGGCAGGCAGTGGGAACACTGGCGCCCTGTGGCCCCAGGGACACACTCACACTGGCCTGTCGCCTCGTGGCAGAAGGCGTCGATCGAACCCCGAGCGTCACACTCGCAAGCTGAGGGAGAATTTTGAATCATTACACTTCTTGTTACTGAGTTAAGACATTGCAGGGGAATAGGGTAAGACATCATAACTAATAAATAGCTCCTTGAAACTTCCCCAGTTGATTACTTACATTAGGATAATGTTTTTTGTATTTCTGAAGTTTTCATTTTTAGTTTTAAATTTGAGTCATTATCTTATTAAATAGAAGCAAAATCTGAACATTGCACAAAGCCAGGTTCAAAATTATTGCATACATTAAAACACTATTTACAGACACAATATCTAATCAAATCCTCAGCATCCTATACCTTGTATGCTTAATTTATCATATAATCTTATGGAATGTACTGACTCAAAAAGAAAAAACAGTAAAATAAACACCTAAATGTGTATTTTGGGGGTTTTCTTTCCACAAGTCTTAAAGAAGACATGTCATGGAAGCTCAAAATCTCAACACATATCAGTGCATGAAGAAACAAAACAAATGCTTTTGCCTGCTGCGTCTGGCCTATAATAACCGTACAGCCATGCAAAACTTACACCTGCAGCCGTTGGGGCTGAAGAGAAACGTAGCCGGGGCACAGTGGTCGCAGTTCCTGCCGACCACATTGGATCGACACCGGCACTGGCCTCCACTGGGCTCACACACAGCACTTAGTGAACCCTGAGGGTCACACTGGCATGCTGGGAGATAAGATGAGAGAAAGAAAAAAGGACATTTATTAGAATGTTATGAGGAAAATTACTTGACAATCATTAGTTGTAACATAGCCTTAAATGATAGACAGATCAACATATTTTTTCCAAAAAGAAAATAACAAAATGTTTGCCACTGTACCAACACATTATATACACATACATGAGCTACGTACCAATAGCTCCTTTGTGGAGCAGAGCAGAGACGCTGAAGATATAGTTGTTACAGATGTCGGTCAAGGGGCTTTTGATGACGCTCTGGCTGCTCTCCAGACACCGGTAGCGCTGAAACGTATCCCACGCTCCATCACCATCGACCCCATGGAACATGTCCAGCTCCCTGACCCGGGGTATCAGCACCAACTATAAAGAGAGGAGGAGGAGGAAGAGGTCAAGGGGAATGGAAACCATAATAAAAAATAAAAAAAATGTTATAATGTGTGCTTATGTATTAGCAAGAAGCCACCAATCTACAAGGTTTACATGGCTTATTTTAGTGCATATAGTCTGATCTCTTAACAGGAAGGAAGATCAACAAGGACAAGGCCTGTCCTTTAAGATAACTTGGGAGATAAGGAATGAAATTCAACGTACGGAGTCGACGAGTGTGTACGGGCTCTGGACGTCACTGACTGATGAGTAGAGAGGCAGAGTGAGACGAATAGTGTAGTTCAGTCCTTGCTCGAAACACACCGGCCTCACCAGCAACACGTGTCTGAAACACAGAAGAGAGTCAGTGTGAGGAGTGAATGCCTTGCTAGAGAGACATTTTTTTAGAGAGATGTTTTCACCTGGATCCAGGTGGAAGAGAGATGGACTGCTCGTCTCCGCCCTGGATGGAGTTGCCGCAGTGAGAGGAGTAGTTTGGAGGGTTATAGACGGGGCGCTGCACTCGGATGTTCACCTGCTCCCACTGGTCTGGCAGCTGCAAACATATATAGACACATGTTATTTATTTTACTTAAAGGTCCCATGGCATGAAAATGTGACTTTATGAGGTCGTTTAACATTAATATGTGTTCCCCCAGCCTGCCTTTGGTCCACCAGTGGCTAGAAATGGTGCTAGGTGTACCCGAGCCCTGGGTATCCTGCTCTGCCTTTGAGAAAATGAAAGCTCAGATGGGCCGATCTGGAATCTTCCCCTTATGAGATCATAAGGGGCAAGGTTACCTCCCCTTTCTCTGCTTTGCCCACCCAGAGAATTTGGCCCGCACATGAGAGAGAGACATCATGGCTTTCAAATGAGCAAAGTGGAAGTTGGTCAAGGCCACACCCCCCCCCCCCCTCTCCTCCCACTAAGGTCAATATAAAAGCATCGGCAACAGACATGTCATGTCATGGGACCTTTAAAACTAATGAAATTACAAATTAAAACTATTAAAATATTCTGTGTTTATAGCGTTGTTCTTGATCTTATTATCCCAAAGTGTAGATACACATTAAAATTTGGACAGAAACCACAGTATGTTTATATGTATGTGTGTGTGTGTGTGTGTTTGTTTACCTGGGGCTCATAGCGAATAAGGATGTCATAGTCCATGGAGTCTGGGATGTTGTTAATGGTGAACTCTAAGTAAGCTCCTTCTGGCATATTAACAAAACCAATTCCGGTCCATGTCGGACTGCGATCCAGAGGGTAAGGCCTCGGTACCACCGTCACACCCTGACAGACAGAAACAGATCAACAAAGCTGTAGTTTACACATTGGGGTAAATAGATGGGGCGGTACAATAAACACACTCACAGGTCCATGCTTGGCGTCCTCTGCCTCGTAGGTGTAGTGATCCAGAGCGATGAAGTAGAAGCCCGACTCGACTTGATCGCAGCGTCGTCCATACATGTGCTCCCTGCACACACACTGTCCTGTGCGAGGATCACAGCTGTAGAAGGAGAGATTTGGTATTATCTGTTTTTGTGCATTTGTGTTGAAATTAAATGAAATACATCTCCTGCATCTGTACTCTTAGTATGTCCAACAATAAATATAAAACTACATTGCATGCTATGAGCTCTAAACTTAAAATAAGTAATTAATAAAACAGACATCTAAACATACTTATTGTTTACAGCCCCACCCTGGTCGCAGTCACATGATTTGCAGCCGTCCATGTCATTGGACAGACCCCAGTGCTGCGGCTAAAGGGAAAAGAATGGAGAACAGACATTTGTTCCTACACTGCACAAACACACGTATAGAGGTAAAAGTATCCAAAGTGAGCTGTGTTAGCGTACCAGACACTGATCGCAGTTATGTCCGTCGACGAGGCGTTTGCAGAAGCACCTCCCTGTGTTTGAATCACAGGGGTTTCCTCTCCAGGCAGAGTTCCCAGCGGGTTACAGGTACACGCTGCAAAAACACACAACCGAACAATGAAGCACCAGATCCAACTATGTCAACTATGTCTATTTGACTGACTGTAGTTTATCCACACTGTGGATGTTAGTGTCAGTTTTAATGGGAAGTTCTCCAAAAATCCATTAATTTACCTAAAAAATTAAGGTATTAGTAATAGGATTTAAAGGGGATACTTCATGGATTCTCATATATTTGGATTGTAATATATATATATATATATATATATATATATATATATATATGGTATTTTAATGATTAGGGGCATGAGATTAACAGGCAAGGTTTAAGGAAGTTGTAAGGGGTTAAACCCAAAGTGGAAAACAAATGGAAATGTCACGTACCTTTTTAATTGTAGCCTACTTAAATTGTTAATTTATAGTTTTTCAGATTAAGGTGTTTTTTAAGAGGTTAGATTATTTTAGAAATTAAGGGAGCTCTGTCTAACGCTAAGGGGGGGAATTAAGGAGTCACCTGTTTTACTTTAAAGCATTTGTGTTTCATACTGAGTATCCAAAAACAACATCCACCCTCCATCCTGTTTTGTTTTCCTTGTTTTAGTCAACTGTTCACACAGAGAGCTAGAATAAATATGGCAGCAAAATGTGAATAACTATTTTGTTTTTTCCTGAGCAAAAGGATGATTTTTTTCTTTATGTGAACTGAGATATTTAACAGACAATACAAACATACTTGGGGCCTAAACAGAATTCTAACTCATTGTGACTTACACAAGCAGCCGTGAGGCCCCTGTCCCAGTCCGTAGTGTCCCTGTCTGCAGTGGTCGCAGTTCGCCCTCCACATTGGCTTTGCAACGACACTGGCCAGAGATCATCCCGGCGGCTACATCGTTGTGCGAGTCACATAGTCCGCCCTGCAGAGACCCGGAGGGGTCACAGTTACACGCTGTGGAGACGTGAAAAATGACATTAGTGAGACTGCGTGGACACATGAATTCCTACATCTTATGGTCATGCGAAAATATTAACATATTTCACAATGTACAGACATAGTGAGGGAAATCTACCCAGTAGATTACGATATTTTTGTGTTAAAGTGGAAAAAGTTAGCCTAATGGTGTAGCAACAGACAACTTCTTTTGGGATTACAAATATAAACAACAGATTTTGGTCAGTAAATGTTGAAATATCTTGCTGTGTAGCTAATTGATGTAAGATGAAGGGATTTCCTTTCATTTTGTTAAAAAAAATAAAGATTCAAAATTACTATTTTGTGGTAAGATTACATCACCAGTAAGTAAGATATTTGTCAGTGGACAAGATAGTGAAGCGCAAAGAGCTGCAAAAGCAGCGTGTAACTAAAAGTCTAGTAAAGAGGAAAATAGAGGGGGAGGCTGTATTTCACTTTACTGCACTATTTCCACTTGAACCCAGTACTCAGCAGGTAATTACAATCATGATGTAACAACAGCTACTTTCTGCTTTTCCCTTCAAAGGATGCAGTTCCAGATGGTGCTGAAAGAAACCTGTCCTGGAGGAGGACACCAACATTTCAACAGACTGTCCATGTAATGAGTAGCATGGACTGTAAAGAGGAACAGCGCAGCGGAGAACACTCAGAGAGGTAATGTAGAAGTGACTTACGCTCACAGACGTTAGGGTCCCTGAGGTCTCGGTTTGGGTGCTGGAAGTAGAAGGGTGCACACTGCTCGCACTGTCGGCCCACCGTGTTGTGTTGACAGTCGTTGCACACGCCTCCGCTAATGTTCCCGGTCGTCATGTACACGGCCAGGTCAAAGTGACACGATGTGGAATGATGGTTACACTCACACTCTGAGAAAGAAAGTGAGATTTGCTGCTGGTCTTTCTTTAGGAAATGTGCATTTTATTTCATTTTCAAGCACATTTCAACAATAAGGCAATTCAAAATGCTTTATAAAAAACACTTAGGACATTTAAATACAACTGAAAACTGTCATTAAAGAGCCAAGAGAATAGAAAATAGAAAACAATCTAAAATAAGTAAAGTGTACAGACTTTACTCTTGTGGTTCGAATTACTTGTGAGTATTTATTTGTTATCTTATTGTATCAATTCTGTGTTATACAGTATAAGGCTACAACTATACAAAATGCTAGTCCAATAACCAAATATATTTAATTCACTTTCAGATATAAAAGAGTAAAGCAGCAAATCCTCGTATTTAAGAAGATGGCATTTATATTTTTATTATTAAATAATTGCAGATTGATTTATCGTTGCAGCTCCAGCGTCATGTGCTTAAAGCGTTTAAGCGTTAAAGTTTTGTAAGTAAAGGACATTTACTTACACAATTTGTCATTTTGGAAAATACCTTTATTCACTTTTGTCTTAAGATAAGATTGATACCACTTTCATAAAAATGAAGCTAACCACCACCAGCAGCTGGTTAGCTTAGCTTAGCCTGAAGACTGGAAGCAGGGGGAAACAGCTAGCGTAGTTTGGTTATCCACAAATTGTCGTTGTCACACTTCCTTTTTATACAGATTAAACAAATTAGATGTAATGTGTTGGTTAATGAGCTTTGGAGGTGGCTGTTGTCACCTTTGGACAGAGCCAGGTACACTGTTTCCCCCTGCTTTCAAAACGAAAAAAAAAAAACAGAAAGAGAAGTAAACTCTGTATTTATGTTGTGTTCTTACTCTTGCAGGCGTGGGTGTTTTGCCCCTCTGCAGGTCTCCAAGGCATATCATGGTAAAAGTCCTGACAGCGCTCACAGTTTAATCCCTCTGTGTTGTGATTGCAAGCACAGCGGCCATGGACCTGCACACACACAAAATAAATTTACACCATTTGTAGTACCAGAGTTATGTTGAATTTTGTTTCAAGCTTCATAACTGGATCTTTTATTTACTTTCGAGGTTTTAGTATCAATTAGCAAAATACAAAACATTCAAGCAGTTTTGAACATGGAAGTTTATTCAAGACCTAGGGAACACCTTTTGCAGTTAAAGACCATTAGATGAGTTTGATGTACCATGCCCTCAGCATCAATCGTTGCTCCATCCATGGGGGCGCACTCCGCGGCATGACCGTAGCAGAAGCAGTTGCCACGGACGACCATGTCATAGAGGGAGTAGTAGTACTTCTCTATCACATCGTCACGGGAGTCGAGCAGGTTGTCGCCCAATGTGTGGAGCTTGGTGAACTTCACCCGGAGATTAGTGATCTTCAGCATGTCTGCGCGCACACGCACACGCACACACACACACACACACACACACACACACACACACACACACACACACAGGAAATTAAGAGTGTTAGGTATATAACAAGTTTTTAGAGCTTTCTTTACACATCTTTCAAGTTTCTTGCCGAGTTTCAGACTTCAAATAGGCCGCCATTGTTCCTCACATACTCAGCGCATTCACCACTTACTTAACATGAGGCCTCTGCATGTGTGTGTGTGAGTGTGTCTCAGGCTGGTGGTGAGTGTAACTAAGGCCCAGTTACTCCCACATGTGAAATTCCATGCAGCGCTCTTCCCCGTCTGACCCTTGAAACTCTGCTCCAGGTAGCTGTTGCCTGGGCAACAGGCAACTAAAAAAATACTACAATTCATCTCAATACTGTTGTATGTTCACTGGACATTTCTCTTTGTCTTTCCTTTGGCCCCTCACCAGAAAGGTCATAGGTCAGGCTCAGGTAAAATGAATGTGCTCAGTATACTCTTTTGTCTACCACTGTCTGTTTGATCTTGATTATTTATTCACATTTTATCTTACAGGTCCATAATATCCATTTATTTCTACTACGTTTACTAAAAATAACTACAAAATTTGGTACAAAACGGATAATAGAGACAGTTGGCAATTGATTTTAGCTAATTGCTTGTTAGAGCCTAGTTTCCCCCCAAAGTTCCCGGGGACATACACTATGGCAATTTAAGAGCAGCTTACTCTGTATCCTCAGGCTGTAGGGGTCCTCAATCTGAAAGACGGGGTCCAGCGCCCGAAATATAACCTATAAGACAAAAAAGACCAAAAAGAGAAAACCAAGGGAAAATTTGTATAGAAAGGGACTTTAGAGAGAGACACATTTTGTCTATATATGTACAGTATATCCTACAATCTAATCGAGGCACTCTTATCAGAAGAAAAACCTTCAAAAATGTAAATATCAAGTAAAACTCACTTCTCCCTCTGTGGATGGTTCGATGTCTGAGTAATGGGAGTCACAGACTATCTCGTCCACTCTGGCCATTGGCCTGGAGGTCACGCCGGGGAAGGATGACTCGCAGTCGTAGGCAAAGTAACGATAAACCTGCCATGTTTTCCCAAAGTCCATGGACCGCTCGATCAACATGGCAGCTGGCCGGAACGTCTGTCAACAGAGATGGAGGGAAAATCACTAAATATAAATCACCATATTGATTTTCTGCATCTTCTTGTACTTACAGATGTCAGGATGGTTGTGTCAGTGTGAATGATCAGAGAATCCAAAGTGTAGTGGTAGTACATTTTCATTTCAACTATTATTGTGAAAGGAAAGCTAATCTGCTCTCTCACCCTCAGATGTCCATTTCTTTTCCTTTAATTCCCACTGGAAACCAAAGATAGATTAAGGCTTTTTCATGTCATTAACATCCAGTTTTAACTCAACTAATTACTTGTGTCTTTGCAATCATCATTTTACATGGAAACTTCAGTGTAAATGATCAGGAAAAAACAAATTACATTAAACTATTTCTGATAAAATAGAAGTTTTGGCATCTTTTTATGTTGGATAAAGTACTAATTAAGTAGTAATTTCTTGCTATTTTTCATCTAGATGTACTGTAGAATTTTTTTAATATGGATACAAAAAATTACCTATAATATTACAATTCTTTGTTAATATTATTATTATTATGTTATGTTATTAAGTTACTGTTTTCAAAGTTTTACTGTGTTACTGTCAACTGTTACTATTACTGTTACTATTGGACTGTTACTGTTTATTAAGTATTGTACATGGCTTTGTTTTTTTGTCTTAAATGCTCTTAAATGTCTGTCTGTCGGTCTATAATAAACATAACTTGAACATAAAGTAATGATATTCCTGAAAGGGTGGAGGCTGTTAGATGTGTTGATCTTTTCTGCCATCTAATCCCATAACAGGATGGGACAGGATACACATGGAAAGTGTGTCTTTGAGTGTGTGTTTTGGCTATAATGTAGAGTTACAGAGAAAAATCCAGCTGGCCACCGTCATGGCCAACCATGAGAGCAGCCTCAAATTCATCCTCTCCCTCTTTCTTCTTTTCCCACCATTCTCCAGAGACCAGAACAATTTTCCACATTCCTCCACCACAGCTGTCTGACGTTGTGTTTATCTCCGTGGGTACGGGAGTGTATGAGATATATGAGATATAGATATATATATACATATATGTGTGTATGTGTATGTGTGTGTGTGTGTGTGTGCGTGCGAGAAACAGAGAGAACAGGCACCCTGAAGGTCATGATAAGGTGTGTGAAGTGAAACTCGGCCTCCAGGTCCAGCTGGATGGTCACATTCTCCACACCTGCAAGTGAAAGGAAACACACAGGAAATGAACAATTAAATCTCTTTCTCAACTGATTCCCATTCATAAAACAACTCAAACATAGGAACTGTCAACACACCCCAGACACACTTTCTCAGACACTTCAACATAATTTATTTCCATATTTACAGATTCTTTCTGCACGTGTTTATGCAGCTGAGGCTCGGGCATTCCCATACGTATCTAATCAATCTAAAGCTCCGGTTCTGGATTGTTTTGCACCAGCTCTTCCTCAATTCTTTACTATGTTCATGTGGAAATGTGGTTTTAACTTTTACTACGTTGGTTTGCAACATTAAAACGTAAGGACATGTCTTAGTAGTGAGTTAATTGGTTGCTCGTAAACATTTATAGCACTGTCCAATCAACAGCAATCAACTGTGTAACTAAGAAGTCACTTTAGCATCTAGAGCTAGTAACAGAACTTCTAAAGTTACAGTTTTAGGAGGCCAAACAATATATAAAACGTAACTGCAGACACTTTGTCAATGTAGGTATCCCTCTGCTTTGTTTTGATCAAATACCTGCAAAACTAATGACACTCCCATCAGCCTCTGTGTGTTTAGTGCAAAAGTTAGCATGCAAATGCACAAAATTAAGATGCTGAACATGGTTTACCTGCCAACATTTAGCTGAAAGCACCGTTGTGCCAAAGTACATCCTCACAAAATGGCTGTAGAGTCTTTATTTTTATTTAATACCTGGAGGGATATATTGAATCTATTAATCTAATCACGTTTTTCTAGTGTAATATTTTTACATTATTTTATGTTTTTTTGTGGGAAATGCAATATAAGGTTTTTTCCCAGTTTACATCAATCTTAAACTGCATTTTATTAAGTGCATTTAAGTGTCTGGTAAGATATGTAGACCACATCCCGTTACCCCTTTTAAGGCTACTATTCAGTCTAAACTAGTAATATTTTAGCAAGCTATTGCTAGTTCAGTCAGTTTGCTACATAAGCAAATATCTAGTAACAAATAATGTCTGCGTAAGAAATAGTCAGAGTGGTGCAACTTGTTTTAATTCAGTGATGTGTAGTTATCCCAAACCAAACACAAATTAATTAAGAGCCTTATCTTGCAATTTTTATGATATTGAAAAATAATTAGTGTAATGTAATAGGTTCTTCCATCCACTAAGTTTAATGAAAATGGGGCCAGAAGTTTTTTTTCCATATTGCTGAATTATAGACAGACAAACAAACCAAACCGTAAACATGACCTCCTTGGGAGAGGTAAAACTTTGCTAAGTTTAAACTTAACAGCTGGTGCAAAGACGGAGCTGGAGCACGACTGTGAGGGAATTCGGAAATCCCTAGCAAACCCATTGTGTGTCTGCAGCTTCCTGCTTTTCAAAGACATCTGCACTGCTGGCTGCCGCTCCCTCCATGACTCAGACCTCGGACAGATTCCCACCACTCAGAGAGGGAACAGTGTGCAGCATGAATGTGGGAGTAAAGAGCCATGGTTTGTTTTAGTCTGTTTGGGAACTTACTTACTATAGTGTGATTTCTTTCAGGGCCCAAATTAAGGATGCAATACTTATTTCTTTGCCCAGAGTAACTAGTGTGCTGTTGATCAGGCCGATCGGCTTTTCGCGAGTCATTATTGCTCAAATGAGTGTTAAAACCAGCAAAACAAATGAGCTTAGTCGCTTTAAACACAGCTTGCTTCTTCGGTTTCAGCACCAGAACAATTTGTCTAAAACCATTAGATTGACTGAATTTGTGGTCATAGCTTTAAAACATTTAGTTGTTCCCCCGCATACAATTGTACCTGATACCTCAGTTTCTGCTGAGTCAATTAATCTGTTTGGTTAATTTGTAGATTTACATCTGAATATTGCTTGCATGCTTTTTGTTACTTAGAATAATATTGAGGTTTGGACTGTTGGTCGGACAAAAGACATTTGAAGTGTCACTAATTGTGATGAGGGGCATTTCTCAATATTTTCTTACATATTAAAAACAATTTTTTTTTTACAAATTGATCAAGAAAAAAATCATCAGAATCAGAAATAATAAAGCCTTTTACAAAATAGATAAAAATAAGCTCCCCTTCGATCGACTACAAGAATAAAGTGCTGCTAATTGTTGCTATATGCATTCACAGAAGCCATTTTTCTGCAACAAGTACTTTTACTTTTGATACTTCAAGTACATTTTCCTGATTATACTTACATTAGGTAACATTTTAAATGCAGGGT
This sequence comes from Etheostoma perlongum, assembly GCA_026937815.1. Taxonomy (NCBI): domain Eukaryota; kingdom Metazoa; phylum Chordata; class Actinopteri; order Perciformes; family Percidae; genus Etheostoma; species Etheostoma perlongum. Next base: position 10,209,308 of record CM049393.1, on the reverse strand, counting down.
TGGAGTTTTTTTTTTTTTTTTACACTGTGGTGATAGTACTTTTACTAAAGTGAAGTATCTGATTACTTCCGCCACCCCTTGTTTCTTGTTCTCCCTGTGGAGCTCTCTGAAGCACCGCTGTCTCATTATACACTTCCTGTTGCTCTCAACTTTAAACGTCTGTGTGTATTCAAGTGTTGACACACATCTGTTTCTTATCCGCACACCTGTTCTCCTCAGCACACCTGTGTAAGCCTCGCCCCCTGGTCCTGCTGTGATTGGCTGCAGTAAGAGGCTCTGTGATCTCCTGTCTAGTCATTACAGTTCCCATGAGAACAGCCTCAGTCAGAGCTCACACGCTACATACATGCTGCTGTGCATTCATTTCAAACCAGGAGAGAACAGGACTTCTGTCCCTTTCATTCAACAACAAACACCCTTTTTTTCTCCTCCTGTGTATTTTCTGTCTCTCACCGTTCTCCGACTGCCACCAGGTCTTGAGGCGGTTGTGGGCGAACGTGGTGACCAAGTTCTCGATGGTGTGGCTGTCTTGGTTGTTGTGCTCGTTGAACGGCTTCCTGGAGTCGCACACAAAACATTTCTTCTCGTCCTGACACAGAGAGTGGTAATGAGTTAAATATGCTGATAGTTTCGCATTTTAGTCACCCAGGTTTAGAAATTTACAGTGAATACAACACAAAGGTGAATGATAGTACCTCTGATATATTGGTTGATCCATTAAAGATAGTATTCATAATTTATATATTAATATTATATATAAGATATAATAGTATAGTGATTTCTTTGACAGAAAGTAGTTCTAAAGAAAAACCTTTAAAGATCAGGAACAAAGACATTTTTCAGGTTGCCTTTTCTGTTGATCCACTTATTGATGAACTGATTGCTTTAGCTCTAAACTGTAAAGTTTGATGGTAGGGTTAATAATGGTTTGGTTCCTGGTTTGAGTTGGCCAATTAATTCAAATTAAGGAAATCTTAAATCAACAGCAATGAATAAAATGTTTACAAAGGTGTGTTTTCAGCTTCGACACGTAGCATCCCAGTTTGGTGTGGAAGAACTTGACTGGCCGGCACCAAGCCCCGACTTCAACCCAATCCAGCACCTTTTGGGATGAACTGTGAGTCCGGCCTAACACTTCTTCCTAACATACACTGTGCACGTGTACTGTGGCAGATGGAACGCAAAGACTTTAGATACACTATGAGCGATTGCATTGAGTAGGGATGAGATATTTTTCGTTTTGATATTTAGCCAACACTACTTTTTTTCAGTCAACTACAGAGAAAGAGTCACAGTAGCCTAATTGTAAGAGTGAAGGTAGACATTTCATAACATTCCCCCTCATTGTTACAATCCAGAGCCTGCTGTGTTCCCCTGAAACTCAGCCAGGTTATTACCTTACTATTGTTCTGCTAATAAGCAGCTAACCTCTGCCAAGGTATGTTACTTTTTGTCTGCCTTGTTTCTATATAGCTGTAGGGCAGTGTCTCACTAATAAGTCTAAATGTGAGCCAATCTCTGTAGCCAGTCTCTGGAATCTTGAGAATATTTGGAGGCTGTTAAAGCAGCAAAATGAAACTTGTGGTTTTGGACTGAGTATTCAAAAATCACATCCGGGTGTAAGTTTGAGGTGTCCACATACTTTTGGCCACATTTGTATTATGTGTGATGAAAGACAGATCCATTAAAAGTGAATTTAAATTAAGGCTGTACGGTTTATATCATGTTCACTGCATTTGTCAACAGCACACCAGATGGTTTGGCATAGACACAGACTATACTCTGGTACACACACACACAGACACAGACACACACACACACACAAACACACAGTTAAATCCCACAGACAAGTTTCGCAATTTCACCAAGCCCCTGCCAATCTACGTCTGTGTTGAAATGTGAGCGGAGTCTCTCTAAGTGGCCTCACTTAACACTGTTTGGTGGAAAAATATCTTCTACTTGAGGCTCACTTCCTAACTCCTCCCTTAAGCATCATGTAGCTCATTCTTGAGGACTGTGCTCATCCTCGGGAAGCTCAGAAAAGGCTACACAGTGTGTCATTTCATAAAGACACCATTCATACAGCTAACTCGCCATAGGGTGTTTGATAAGAAGAGAATATCCCCCCACCTCGCCCCCGGTTCACATGCACACAGGGAAGGGATTGTGAGCCACACAGCGCTTTTATTGTGGAGAGGAATGTCTGAACTCCCACTCGACAAGACAGCAAGCAGATACCGTACATCTGCACTCTCCCGCACATGATGTAGAGCTGAAACTATTAGCCAATTAACAGTTTAGCTGATTGATTTGGATAATCAGTTTAAAGTTTGAGTCATTTTTTAAGGGGAAAAATACAAAACATTGGCTTTTCAAATGTGAGAATTTGCTGCTTTTTTTCATCATATTGAACAGTAAACTAAATATATTTTGGGGTTTGGGTTGTTGATTAAACAAAAAAAAAAGTTTTTAGGTTCTGGGAATTTATGATGGGTGACATTTTAAAGACAAAAAACAGAGAGTTGGTCTCTGGTTTTTTTATCACTCAAATTACAAAAACACAAACCAAGCTGGTGTACAAGGTTGAATCTTATTTTTTTATCATAATGATACCAGTGTAGATTTATTGGACTCTTAAATATGAGGGATTCATGGCTGACATTACAGCCATCTTTCTTTTGCAAGAAGTCACAGAGAATAAGTAATAAGTCAGGGTCAGGGCTGTGGTGTAAAGTGCAAAAATGTTTTTCTACATGTAAATGTGGTTTTATGAGCATAAAATGAGAGGACATGTACAGTACTTTGAATGACAGTGAATGCCATTGCATATTTTAGTCTTACGACTGATTGAAATGTAATTTAAGTTTTTATGTCAGGTGGAATCACATACAACTGTTTTCTACTTGTTACTCTGATCCCTTTTGAGTATTTCTCTGTCTTAACATGACATGCATGTCTTTAATGGAGGATTTTTATCCAAATCTTTATCATTCTACAAATGTGGTCAAAATAATCCATGCAATCATTTATTTTTTTTCTTTGTTTTCATTTCTAACTTTCACATTGCGGGTGATTTCTTGTTCGTCTTCTCTTCTCCTCCTTTCCCCCCCTGTAACTCCTGTAAAGCAGTTTGTCCACTGTTTTGAAAAGTGTTATATACGTACAATATATATGTAAATAAAGTTTGCATTCTTGCTTGCACTCTACAGTCACAACAGAGAAAAAAGCAAAAACCAAAGAACATTCCGAGCTGAAGAAACTTTCTCACTCTGTGTAGTTTCCAAGTAATTACTGTATAAATTCAAGGACACTAGTTTATTCTGCTGCTTGCAGATGAAGCAAGAATGAAAAATCATGTGTTTACATCTCTTTAGCAGAGTCCAAGATTGGCATTTTTCCTACCAGAAGTCATTCATGGGGTTAAAAAAGAAAACTCCAGACCAAAAACGCATTAATCAAACTTCCCAAATGTGTATTTTGTTCTACATTCTGCAGAGAAAAAAAGCAACCGTTCACCCATGAGGCCATGGGTTACTTTACTGCGCACATGCTCAGAGTTTATTTTCCCAGCAGCCCCCTTTTTCTTACCTCCAGATGTCCGACGATGCAGTAGCGCTCCGGCTGCTTGAGTCCGCAGGTGGAGGAGGCGCTGAGCCTGTGCGCGCGGCCGATCAGCAGGTCACCTGTGGCGGGGTAGCAGCTCCCTTTGGTGCAAACATCCCCGAACTCTGGCAGCAGGGCCCTGACGGGCCACCACAGGGCTGCACGGAGGAAAACAGCTGTCAGTGGGAAAGTCCTGACGCCCTGATACAAAAACTGCTGCTGTCACCAATCAGTGCAGCTTCATATTGTGCTTTCAATTATGAAACTCAGAAGCAGTTCACTTAAATTAAAATCACATGGATTCTCTCTGTAGATACAATTGAGTAGGTAGGCGTGAGCAAAAAAACTTTCCTGCAGCAGTTTCACATTTTATAATCTCCTCTTTAAATAGGACCACACCATATTTTCTGGTGAAAACAAATGACTAATGGTTTACATATGGATCTCATTACATGGGTAGTTGCTGCAGACGTGGGAACGAACCTTTTTGGCAGCTATAAGCTATAGCAAAATAAATTCCAGCCAGCGTCCTGACAGCAACTCAGGAAGGTTTAACATTTAAAAAAAAACTTTAACAATGGAAACCCAAACTCACCCAAAGCTGTTACAAAGTGGATTATGAGCGACATTTCCAAGTGAGGAACATTGACAGCACGTCAATGATGTAGATGCGTCCTGCAGCTGAGAGAGACAGTGTGAGTATGAAGAGAACAGCTGGAGGCAGGGGGAGGTTTCTTCTAGTCCGTATGATAGTAGACTACGGTATGTGGAGAGTGCCAAACTAAGGACTTCAGAGTGTATGAAGTGTGGATAGTGCCACAGAAGACCAGTTTAACATTTATAGATGAGCAGTGGCGGGAAATGTACTTAGATATTTTACTTAAGTAAAAGTAGCAATAATGTGTAGAAATAGTCTGTTACAAGTCTGTTAAAAGTCATACATTCAAAATGTTACTTAATTACAAAGTTATTAGCACCAAAATATACTTACGATACCAAAAGTAGGAGTACTCATTATGCAGATTGGCCCATTTCAGAATAACGTACAAGTATTGTAAGTATTGTATTGGAAAGATGCTTTTATTATTATTTTTCATCACTTTAATGTGGCAACTGGTAACAGTAGGGTCATTTTAATTACTTTATATGCTGCTAGTTATACATAAAAATATATACACACACACAGGTATATATATATATACTTCTGGCTAGTTTGTTAATTCCCTCCCAGATATAAACAAAGGTTTATCTTTATGTATACTTTCACATCATTTATTTTGTTTATTATATTTTGTGTTAATAATTAATTCAGAGACAAAGACAGCTGTCATCTAAACAGAACTTGAACCACTACAGACTTCTTTAAAGACACAAACATAAAAATAAATAACATTTTTGGGTCTATGCAAATCTGTTTCAAATTGACTTTACAATACCTTCATTTGACGCCACTTTACATTCAGCCATACCTTCTGCTCATTGTCTGTTGTTTGCATGTTAATTTGTGTGTTTACTTGTGTGCTTGTTTGTTTTGTTTTTATTGTAGAAAATGTTGCTGCTGCTGCTGTAATTCTAAGATTCAGCAGCAGAGAGGATGAGGTTGGGATGAAAAAGTATAATTTAATCTAATCTTTTTTTTATTCTGCAATCAGTTAAATCTGATAAATATGTGACAATCACAGACCTTGGAATTCACAATAATAGGAACTACAGCTTCAAACGCTGTTGTTGAGTCATGTTTTCACCCTGTTTTTAAATTGTCCTTTTCTTTACCTCCATCTTCCACAATAACATGTACTGAACAAATCAAGCTCAGTAAACTGACAGTTTCAAAATTTCCAAACAACACTTACATTGCTAAAGTGGTAGCTCCAGAAAACATCACAGAGGCCTATCAAATGTCTAAAAACTACATTCCAGCCCGTTGGGAGACAGATCACAGGTAATTAAAAAAATTATAAAATGATTTATAATAATTTATAAATCATCACACTGGTTCAGCATGCCACAACTAAAAGTTGTGAGACGTCAAACAAACACGTCACTGAAGGCATCTGGTTGTTGTTGGTTTTGCACAGAGCTTGATAATTATGTTCCAACTTCCTACGGCATCAATCAAATCACCAACCGGAGAATGATGAAGTATTTAACTTTAATTTAGTACAGTTTAACCAGGTCGTCTTAGAAATGAATTAACACAATGCATGTAAAATGTTTTAGCATCAGTGAAGCCTCCGTTTTCCCCCCTTACACATCTGTTTATCTCATTTATCACATCTGTAATCTGCTCAGTCAGCTGACCTGTGGAGACACTGTTTCATTATCAAACCATTTTCCATTTGGGTCAGTACGGTCTGACATCGGCTGTTCACATATATGGAGTATGGTATTACCTTCAGCAGATGTTCAATAAGAAATTTTGTGGGTTGCCTAGATAGCTCAGTTGGTAGAGCGGGCGTCCATATATATAGACTTCTTGATGCAGCAGGCTGGGGTTCAACTCCAACCTGTGGCCCTTTGCTGCAAGTCCTTCCCCTTCTCTCTCCCCTTTCATGTCTTCATTTGGGGTTGCTGTCTTAACCATGCCAACCTATGTCACATGTTCATCCACCATTTCACCTAGATGTTTTCCTCAGTTTCTTCCCCTTTTATGTGCACTTAGGATGTTGGGAAGTTTCCTGGTGACACACACTATTTGTGTTCCACTTATAGCTTGTGTTACATAGTATTAGGGTTCCATTACATGAGTAAGAAAAACAAAGTTTATTTTATTTTCAACTGATTCTGGCTGCCATAAAAGGTCATTTATAATACATGTCACAAAGTACTTTTTTGTTGTTTTGGTCTCTTTCTTCATTGCATCTCAAATGTGTCTTCCTGTTAATCTCTTGTATTAACGAACTACTTACTTAATCATAATATATAAAATCATAATATATATTAGTCTGTTGTACGCTGTTTACATATACTACACCCTGCTGCTATGATTCATACCGTTGTCACTTTACCTCCTAATTTTGTCTCTCTTAGTATTCCTCTTTTACCTTTAACTTTCATACGTTCTCTATTTATCGGCACTCCTTTCTGTTTGGCTTTTCTTATCTGAAACAACAAAAAGAAGAAAAGTAAATACAAAAGGTATCTGTAAAATAAATATCAAGTTACAGATTGGAAAAGAAAACATTTCAAGCACAGCTGTCTTAGGTATAAGACAGCATGTAAAAAGTGTTCTAACATGGAAAACATTGACATTAAAAGCCCCTCATCATGCTGGTACATGCGATATTCTACTTCTGAAGTGAGCACACACAAGAAACCAGAGAAAGAGAAACTTATAATAAAGTATTTTATGATTAATTTAATGTAAAAATTCTATTTTCTGCAAGTTTTCTTTTAACTTGAGTTTGACATGCTAGCATTGGCTTGCTTTTGAGGCTGAAAAACACAAAAAAAATACATCTAATAATATATGGAAACTAGTTTTTGCTAACCAAAGTTGTACAGTAGCTCTGTATTTACTTAGTTGCTCATGTCTGAATGCGAAGACATATGTGAGTGTGTGTGTGTGTTGGTAGAAGTTTCTTTTTCTTCAGGTGTGTTTCCAGCTGAACTTCCTCCTTTAAACCCACTCAAATCCATTTCTATTGTATTCAGGCAGAAATGAAATAGATTCAAGCTGACTCTGATCTACTGCCTTCAAACTGTGCAGAGATTTCAAAGCAGCTGACACCCTAAAACACACACACTTTCTCAACAGCAGGGGTGCACACACTGCTTCTAGCAGTTGTCTCCCTACCTCACTCTCTCTTTCTCCTCCCTCCCCTCTCCTCCTCCTCTTTTCTTGCCGTCATTTCAATCTTTCCTCAATGCTCAGCGGTTCACTGGATAGACACAGAGGAAAAGAAAAAGGAAAGACAGATAGCACCTCCTCCCTATTTATTTCTTAGTACCTGCTTGTTCTTTACTTCTTCTTCCTCTCATTCACCTATTCTTTCCTTCCTCTTCTTCTGTGCTTTTACAGACTCAGGTGAGAGATGGGATGTGGAAATTCCTCACAAGCCACCACCAACAGCAGCAGCAGCAGCACTGGAGGTGAGAAACACTGAGAGGATGTTTGTGCCTGAAATAGAAGAACATTTGGTTTATCTAGTGGCATATTAGAGATAACAAGAGATAATTAAACAGATTTAAAAATCACTTTTTCTAGTTGTATTTAAGTTATTTTAGAAACTTTTATTGTCATATAATGCTGTTAAAAGCACTGTCAGTAATTTGTTTTGACCCTACAAATTGCAGGTAAGCTGATGAGATGAACTCTGCACGCCAACCAGTTTTATGTTATATACTTAACAATCACCACCTTTTAGATATTTACCTAAATTAAAACAAATTAAATCTGAATCTGAGCAGTGAGCTGTGACAGGGTCAGGTTATAATGTCAGCTGGAAACACCTGCTTGAATGTGATTGGATGTTACTGTCCATGCAGCTGTGAAATGAGCCAATGATTGAAAATGCGACTTCAGTGCTCTGGACACGATGTTCCATACTGTGGACAATATGTGAACAATATACTGTATGATACATTTCAGTATTTAAAATGTTGGTGTTTAATGTCCCCATTTGCTCTTTTCTTTACTGTTTGGCCTACTTGTAACTGCTTTTTAACCTCATTAAATTTGTTTTTTTTTATTGCTTGTTTTGCGTCATACTTGTTGCTGCAGGTTGCATTTCGGTTACGTTACTGTAGTCATAGGTGATAGCAAAGAAACGTGTGCAAATGTAAACATTACAGATTATTAATTTGACTGTCAACTATTCATCTATTCATTTATCTGTCTGTTTGTGACCTCAGGTCATGTTGAGTCTTCATCAAAGGTGTAAGTTCATTTTACAATAATATTAACACCTCTTTCATGAAAAGCCACACACACACACACACACACACACACACACACACACACACACATTAAAAGTTCTACGTTAACAGAAAAACATCAAAGAAAGGTCAAACAAGACCGACTGACATTTTAACATCTCTGTGTGTGTGTGTGTGTGTGTGTGTGTGTGTGTGTGTGTGTGTGTGTGTGTGTGTGTGTGTGTGTGACAGATCAGAAGAGTCTGTGCCAGGAGATGACAAATGGCAGTGAGTCATTCAGTTTGGATAATGTGTAATATCTCTATATGCATATATAAATTACTTATGTAAAATAATTTTACATTTACACTTGCTTACTTTACACATATTGTTTGTGTTGTGTAGGAACTATGGAGGTGTGTATGTGGGTTTTCCTGCAGACCTGAGCAACATTCCCCAAGTACAGTTAGGATCACTCAGAGGTAACACACGCGCACGCACGCACACACGCACTTGAATGTGTCATTCTTAAATGACACTTGAAAGAAAATTAATTAACACCTGTTACAGAAAAACAAGACGAGAGCTCTTTTTCCAAATCATAATGAAGCAAACACAAACCAAAAACAAAAGTTAAGCTAGTTAAATGCAGTTGTATGTGCTCCGACCTCAATCTGACCCAACTACAGGGTGTACGCTGCAGGTTCTAGTGGCGCTGCTCCTGCAGCCAGGTGCCAGGTTTGCATACTGGGATGCAGACGAGCGAAACGGCAAAACCAACAGTTGCTAGCATACTCAAAGTCTGACCTGAACTAGCAACAAAGTAAATGGATACCTGATATTTAGGCACGTAGGATCTTCTTCAGCACTTTCCTGTCCTGTGTTTGTTCTCTTGCTGGTTCCCTTGAATGTTTTTTTCTGCACGACAAAAAACAAATTAAGTCTACCAACTTATCCCCCGATTTAGACCAGAGGAAACAAACTGCAGGTTTAAAATGTCCCCAAAAAGACACAAAACCAGAAATTAGCATCAATGTTTTTATCTCAATGTGGGTCAGATGAGAAACAAGACCGTTGTCAAATTTCCTTTATTGTTAACAAATGTGTTTGTGTTTAGTTTCTGACAGACATACACACACACACACAAACACACACACACACAATTTCCTGTTGAGTCTCCAGGGGCCATGAGAGCATGGGAGAGAGAAAACACTTATGATCACTTCACAGTCTGCATGTGAATTTTCTTGCTCTTGACCCTTAAATCTGTGTGTATATCTATACAAGTAAGTGCTGTATATGTGTTTTATATTTTGTTAGTGCTAAATTTCATTTCATATTTGGTGTGTGTGTGTGTGTTAATTAATTAAACTGTCTTCCACAGAGCATGAGAGAGACTTGTTGTCCCTCAGGAGGCCGCTGTGGAACGGACTCTGATTTTAATGAAGAGCCCAGGTGTGTGTGTGTGTGGTTCTGTGTGTGTGTGTGTCTGTCCGTGTGTGTTTGTGTGTGTGTGTCAACCTCCTCCAGTTTCTCTGAGAGCTATGATGTCATGTCAGCGGTTAAAGGACCATACCTGTGTTTGTTCTTGTTATCTTTACTTCACCTGCCCTTTACGTCACTGCTTAAAAGCTTATTTACCGCTACGTTTGATGTCAGTATTGTGTGGATATCAACTTGCAGACACTAGAAACGTGTGTGTCATCATAATATGTCTCATATCTCCTCACAGGTAAAGGAAAATTCTGTGTTTAATGTAAGCAGCTTTAACACTGAGTTGATTATCCTGTTGAAATAAAGTAAACTGAATTAATTTGTTTTCAGTAGTTCTGTCCATCATTCCAGAGACATAAGACTTTCCCCTTTTGAAGCCTCTAAAAATTCTTCAAATGCATAGTTTATAAATCATAAATTTATAGACAAAACTGACTCCAATCCATAAAATTATGAGGAAATTACGTCTCAGCTCAATCCTCATCAGTTCAAAATCAGTGATCTCTGCAAATTGACTTTTATACAATACTGACAGTAGAAATTAGGAAAAACACATTTAAAGTGGCGGAGAGTCAGACTGCAGAGAGTAAATACAAAGTAAAGCTGAGGCTCATGGGAATATCTTTGTATTGCAGGTATTTGTGAAAAAGGTCAGGGGTTCACCAAAGTTAGTAGGTGTAATCTTCTGGAGAACTTGACTATCTGAAACTAATTTCATGGCAATCCAGTAGTTTCTGAGCTATTATACGTAGTCTGGACCAAAGTGGAGGACTGAACCAATAGACCTACGGCGCCACAACTACTGTCTTAAAGGACCACACCAGTGTTTTAGCTTGTTGTAGGCTTTTAAGTTTTCTATTTCCCTAATATCTTCTACGTAGTTACATCACTGATTTTGTATATTGTATGTATTTAAGCAGATGAACCCATGTTTATCTGTATGACCCTTACCCTTAACCCTTTTAATGGTTTCCATTTCTGGCATTGTGTACATTTGGTTTGGTTTTTGCCCCTTATTGATAATCGTTATTTATTTTCACTATACTGTGTATATTTTCATGCTTTTTTACTTTGTACTGCAACAATTTCCTTCGGGATAAATAAAGTTCTATCTTTTCTTAACGTTTCTAATAAGAACAAAAGCTCATTGCAATTTAAAAGTAACATGAGATCATTACAGCAACTGTAATTGAACTGTTTATTTATTCAACTTTGCTAACTCTCTTTGGGTTTTGTTCATTGTGTCTATAAAATCATGCAGTCATTAAAATACATATGCACTCCCAGTGTGCTTTAATGTGCTTATGTATCAGTTTTTACCAGTTAAATAAATCCCTTTAAATTAATCATGTAGTCTTTTATGTCTCTCTGTGAACTGAAAGGTCCAACAGACAAATGATACAGAAGAAAGAAGAAGGAAGTGTGTGTTATCAGGAACTTACCGAGTCTTGAATGGGAAACAGCAGCACCTAAGCGAGCCAATCTTCTCTCCCAGCGTCCTCAGTGCGGACTTTAATTGGATCAGCTCCACTTGGGTGACCTGGCTGTGGAGCCTGTTGTGTCAAACAAACTGGCTAAAAATGATTTTATGGGAGCAGATGTCAACCTGAACTCTTACAAAACCGTGACAGTAAAAAACTGGATATTAAAATCTTGTTTCATGATGCGGTACAGTTTTCTGTCTCTAAAAAAAGGTTTTTAAAGATTGGTAGAGGAGTAGGTAAGAAAAATAGTTTTCCCCAAATGTTGCTTTGTTCAACTGTTTTTTTCAAATCAACTTTCAGATGCGTGAAATCTTTTGTTTAAACATCTCATATAAAGACAAATAGGTAACACTAACTCCAGGATGAAATGATTTTTGATAATTGTTTTAACTAGACACAAAGAAATGAACAGTGGAAAAGACTAAGGTCATATGTGAAAAATGAAAATGAGTTTCTATTAGCACGTCTGCCAATACGTATTCCAGAAATTGAAATACATACACATAAAATATGTGAGAAGATTTGTTTAGAAACAGTGTCGTTAGTACTTACAAGTTTATTTCTTAAATGTAAAATGTCCCACTTATTACACATCTTGCTCAAAATTTTGTAATAGACAAATTAAAAAAATAGCAGCCAATGTTTGTTATGAATAATTTTCAGGAGCATCTTTTGAAATGTGTAGAATCTATCCTAAATGCATAGTGTCGTTTGTCTCAAGGTTGAATATTTGAAGGTTTTTAGTATTATTAGTATAAAGACAAACAAATAATTGATCGTAACTTTCAATGTTTATAAAAATGCTGTTTATTTGAAATACTTTTAATTTGGTTCAGGAAACAAAGATTTCGGATTTGATACAAAAAACCTACTTGATCCTTGAAGTGTTTACCAGAACAAACCACAAACTGTCAACAAACATGGAGTCAGCTGTGAAGTGCACAGGTGCATTAATGCATGTAGGGCACCGGGGAACTTGAAGTGCATTGGAATAAATGTTGTGTGGGTTGCTTTACATACTGAGGTTTTGTGAGTTTTGAGTGACACTGGAGAGGAATGGTGTCACTTTAAGGCATGTGAGGCATTAAGAAGCTCATTATGTGCATTATCACACACATAAACCAGTAATGCTGCAGCATGTACATGGCTAAAATAGAGGGAATAAGGCTCACCAAAAATGTTCTTTAACATTCCTTCACATGGAGCCCTGACTTCCCTTTCTGATGACAACATCCTCTCCTGACGCCAGCTTCCTGTACAACTGTGACAGTTCATTATTTTGTGGTATTTTTGACTCTGGTGTGCAGGGAATATCAAAGTCCGATGAGGCCTGAGACTCTGAGAGCTCCTCCAGCTCTGATTGGATGTTTTGGCCGTTGCTTTCCTTCTCCTGAAAAACAGTATTGATCCTCGAGCCTCCTTGTTCCCGCCCCCTCTGCTCTGTTTGGAGGATCAGAGTGTCAGGTAAATACGAGTCCTGGTTCTGGGAGGAATGATTTGACAGAGAGGTGGACAGGGTCAGACTGAAGTTATCAGGGGTTTCCTCCTCATCACTGAACAGATCTGGGGTCTGTGAACCAGTGGTTTTAGAGGGGGAGGAGCTCGGGACAGAACAACAGGACTGTAATTGGCTGGTGAGGCTGTTCTGGCTGTCAGTCAGCGTTTCCGTAGTGAAGAAGTCCTCCCATTTCGGAGGATTAGAGGAGCCACTTCCTTCGACTTCAATCATCTTTTTCTCAGTTTCCTTAATCGTCCTGTTCACTTCCTCCTTCGTCAGTTTTGTATCCTCCTTTCCCTCATTCTTCTTCTCCTCCTCCTCCTCCTCCTCCTCCCCTTCATCTTCCTCTTCATCATTGGACTCGGTGCAGTCCACATAATTGCGAGCAACAAGCTGCGCGTCTGCGACCGTCAGAGGGAAAGACTCCTCCACAGACATGGGGGGTGCTGTCTTCTGAGGACTCTGAGCTTTCACTAAGAATTATAGATTGAAAAGAAAATGTTGTAAATAACAATAACAACAAAGATATTACGGGTTGACAATTGGTGCTTTAACAAAATTAGATTTGAGATTAAAAAAAAATCATCAATAATGTGGATATAATGACCAAATGGTTACAGGCAAATATTAGTCAGCTAGAACGGTCTGGGAAGTTCAGAAAAGTACATCACTTCACTGTAATGCAGTCTTTAAAACCAGGAAAAGACAACACTTACGATTTAACAATATTACCATATCCAAAAACAAAGACGATATCTACATGTAGGGGCCTGTTGTTAGGATCTAAGTGCACGGCGGGAAGCGCATGGCGCAGGTGCGTATACGGCGTGTCCAAATCCACTTTTGCTAGTTTGACGGTGGAAAAAAGGGCCTGTGTTCCAGGTGCATGGTTCAAAAGGGTTGTACTTAGTGTCTTCATTAGTCATAGGTGTGCTCTGGGCGTAACATGCAATTAACCAATCAGAGTGTCATCTACCATTCCCTTTAACAGCCAGGTGCGTTTGTACCTAGGCGCATTGCTATTATGATGGCGGATTTGCACTGTCATATTGTTATTTGTAATCTTTTGCATGCGTTTGTGCTGCTGCGCTTCCCTGTGTGTGTAACAAGCACAGTGTGCGCATGCTGTGCATAAGCCTAGGCGCATTTTACTAATGCTGAGCCGGGTGCAAGATAGAGCCCGTAGTCTCATATCACAATATGGATATAATATTGATATGTTGCCTAGCCCTAATACCAGAGACAAAAAAGAGACATAATGCTACAAAAATAAGTTGAAACAATTATGCACCGTTTTTTATGTCTTTGTTCAGCGTCATCTTCTTTCTTACTGGTGCCAGGTCCAGCTGCTCAAACAGCCCATCATCGCTGTCTGAATCTGTACAGAGAAAATCAAATTCCCATACTTTCATTAGAGACATGATACGGTGGTTTCTTAATGTAAAAAGCTTCTATTGATAATTAATGAAAAGTCAAATATCTACCCCTAGAATGTCACCTTCCGCACAAGTTTTATTTGTATGTATATGTTATACATCAATGATCAATGTATTCTTTGTATTTCCTGCTCTGCCCTCCTGTGATACAAAAAAAACATTACTTTAAAATGTAATAAAAAATACATAGAAATATGATTTTTACAGTTTGCAAACAATGATTAACAGGCTTATGAAATTGTGCATCAGGAAAAGAAGACCCCTCAAACAACAGCTCCGTATTATTACAACATGTAATCAGAAAATGTTTTATTTTAAATAAAGTGATGTTTTTTTGTAGGTTGTAGCCTATTGCTGAACATGGAAACGCTAAGCCAGAAATATTGAGATGCACATGATTGGGTGGCACAAGAATAAATTAAACCTAAAGTCTAAAATATTCCTGGAAGAGGCTTATTGTGTCCTATTAAATCATACATAACATAAACTAATTGCTCTTTTAAGATAACAGGTGTTAATGTATGCAAATGATTAGTACCAGTTACACTGAGATCGAGTCAGAAAACAGTCATATTGATAATACAACATGATGCAGCAGGCAAAGTCTCTGCCAGGCCTTCCTCCACAGCGCTGCGGAGGAGGGTCTGGATAGCCCACACAGCATACCGGGATGGGAGAAAAACCTACTCTGGTTTATATCTTTAAGTTCTTCAGCTATGTTAACTTATAAACAAATGACAACCAGCCAACAGCTATAGACCACCTGTACAGTTAGGGCTCTGATTGCAAAAAAATAAAAAACAGATATCTTGCCTAATCACCGATTGCATAGTAAGTAATGACTATAGAAGAATAACTACATACAATTATTTCACTCTGTTGTTATTTTTTCCATTATCCATGCATGCCCAAAATACAAACACATGCACACACAGGATCTAGACATGCATTAATAGGCTTATGGCCGGCTCATTTACCAACAAGAAGTCACTTTTATTGGGCCGGATCCTACCTCAGAGACATCGAGGGAAGCAGGTGAGCTGGGCTCAGCGCTCTGTTGGGGGAGGCATCTTTAGCTGTGTCAAAATATTAGGGGGAGTGTTTCTAACATGGCCAGCTCTGAGAATGCTCCTAGTTTTCTTAGTGGTGCTTCTCTTTAAAAGAAGTCTAACTAAGAGCTCTGTATCACAATGTATACATGAGGAGGGACATGATCACCGTCAATTATTTGTTTTTATTAGTACAGTATAAATTTATGAAACCTGTTTCTGGCTGATTGCATCCTCTGCTGCCGACGTCTGAGCTAATACGTTAATTCATTCATAAATTTGATTAACTCATCTATCTTTCAAATGGGTGGCACTCACACAAAATTGCCCAGTAGCGGGCCACCCGTCCATACACGTCTGATACAAACAGTGCTGTATTCATGAAATTAATGCACTGAACCATACTAACTTACTAAATTCCCTGTAAGTGTTACTTACTTGGCATTTAATCATTTTCTGATTCTGAATGAATGATTACTGACCTCCCAAACATTCAACTAGTTTCCCTGAAGCACAGTTTATATTTCATATTCCATATGGTGTCCTGTAAACAAGCCTCACAGCTACAGATCCAGTTACAAATGCATTATTGTGCAGAGCACCTGTTGTGGTTTTGTGTGTGTGTGTGTGTGTGTGTGTGTGGGGTTGTCACCGTATGCAGGTTGCTCCACTAGGCAGCGTTTGAGGACTCCCAGAGGTTTGTATATGGACGCTGCTTGATCAGACTGGTTTCTACACATCAGCTTCAACCTGTTCAAACACACAGTGTCAACGTTATTAAGGCTGTTTTAACAGTTTTAGCAATAGTCATTTTGTATGTATTTTTTGTCCAAACAACAGTCCACACTAAAAGATTTTCACTTTACTATCACAGAAGACAAAGAAGAAAATCCTCAAAATTGAAAAGCTGAAAACAAAAAAAAATGTTTGGTATCTTTTTACTTGAAAAGTGAATCTAGTTGATTAGATTCATTTCGGTCAGTCGACCAATCATTTTAGCTTTAGACTTCACATTATACACTACAGGTCAAAAGTTTGGGGTCACCTAGAAATTCCCATTGCACTCCATTTTAGACAGAATGCCAGCTGAGATCAGTTGCATTGTTTCTTTAACCAGGGCAGTTTTCAGATTACATTATGTGCTTACATGATTGCAAAAGGGTTCTCCAATGTTTCCTCAGTTACTTTTTAAAAATGATATCAGATTAGTAAACAATGTGCCTTTGGAACATTGGATGAATGGTTGTTGATCATGGGCAATGTAGATATTGTGTTAAAGATCAGCCACCCACTCAGATCAGCTGGTATTCTGTCTATCATGGAGTGGTATGGACATTTGTAAGTGACCCCAAACTTTTGACCGGTGGTGTATGTAGTAAAGAAAATGAAAAACGTCAAGCTCCATTGCTGAAAATGTTGGTCTGCAGGTTAAATTAAAATCAAAGTAAATAAAACTTCACTCACATCTGTGTAACATCAGTCAGTGTCCGACCAATAGGGATAACACTGGGGTATATGTTGACTGGCTGAAGGTAGGAGAGGAAGTTTTTAATCTGAAATCAGAGAGGAACATTGTGAGCCTCAATATACAGTATGTGTGTAATATGCTTGTGTGTGTGTGTGCATAAACAAATACATGACAATTGAAATCTACTTGATTACAAATGCCTCAGTGTTTCACTTTTTAAAGCATGTAAATGAGGAAAAGAGTGCTTAAAAATGCTCAATATTGAAATCCATTGGTGCCCACCAACCACAGTCATACAACTCTAGTTTAATAATATTATCAAATTATTTAACTAAATTAAAATGTACCTCTGAGTAGGAGGAGTGAAAACTGAAACAGGCTCTGAAGGAACTGGCTCCTGTTCTGGAAAAACAAAAGGCATATTTAGCAGTATAAACCAAACTTAATGTGATTTATACCAAATTCTTTTTAACACAAACATCTGTTGGATGTTATTCCAACTGAATTTTAAATTTGAAAGATCTTGACTTGGGTTAGTATCTCCACAAACTCTTGAGACATTTGAACCGGCTCTTACTTTATTATAACGTTAGTTTTCTTCATTCTCTCTCCGAACCACATGGTGGACGGTTTGATGCTGATGATACGAAGAGGAGTCCCGTCAGAGGCCGTGCAGCCACATGGCAGCCGGCTGCCTTGGAAAAACTCCTCATCCTACACACAAAAGGTTCAGGGCTACATAAATAAATCGGCAAAGTACAAAGACACTTTAGTTTAGAACTGTGACGCAGTAGAACTGATGGTGCCTGACACGCCTAACAAAAAGATTAAAAACATAAACAAATACCGTATTACTGTGTTTTTAGGATTACAAATTTTTAAAAATAAATGTAACTCAATATTTTTGGGATCTGCAATACCATGACTGTTCTTTAAGGATAAGTACGGATAGGATTTCATTGATAGTACTACTCTTATTGATACTCCTAGCCTAGTACTTTATCTTATCTACACTCTTATTAGTTCTGTTTTTATTACATTGCAAAACAAACAAATTCAGTGCAGGATTAGAATTTATTTATACTTTTAATATGACAAAATATGGCTTCTAGAGCAGCAACCGCAAAGTTTAAAACAGAAAAATACCAATATAAACTTAATATCTCTCTGAAAATCAAAAATCTACTGCTGGTAGAGGGAGAGTGGCTGGAGTCTCAGTCTCGGAAAAGCATTTGCCAAATTTTAGGATATGTGGATAATAAGGGCCCATTTATTGCCCTGAGTAACCTGAGAGAAACCTTGGCTATGTGTATGTGTGTTTGAGAGACATAAATTAGGACCCTAGGGTGTCGACAGGCATGGATCTGTGTCCTTCGGTCAGTCGTCACATAGTTCAGGATCTCCGGCATCTTCTTGAACATCGCCAGATTTCCGACATGAATCTGAGAGTACAATCAAACAACAAAAAGGTTTATATTTCAAAATATTTAAAAAATGGTACTTTAACAGGAGATGTTTACACATGTATGGCTTTGTGCATGAAAAAACAGAAGAACAGAATTTTTTTTTAGCATTTAAGGTTTTTAGGCATTTTATGATTCAACACAGAGGAAATCGGGGAGAGAGACCTGCAGCAAAGAGCCCTGGGCCAGACTTGAACCTAACCCTGCGGTTAGGCCCCCGCTGCCACATGGAGCTTAATACGTCTTTCGTTGTCACAGCTAGTTTAACACATTTCCGCACACAGGAAGACGGATGTTAGGGTAATATTTGACATTTATTTTAAGCTGTTTTAAATTCAAAATGTTCAATGCCTTATCGCGCTGATGTGACCGAGCCCGACCCGAACCCGAGCATCCTTTCTAAAAATCTGTCCGAACCCGGCCCGACCCGTCGGGTACCGTCGGGTCCCGTCGGGCTCGGGTCGGGTATCCATCCTCTACACCCTACCCGGTGAGCTACTCGGGCGCCCAAGGTGTACAAAAACTTGTGTTTGTGTTACCTGTGTGTTGAACTCCTCTCCCAGGTTGGTAAACAGGTATTCATATCCATACGCAGCTTTACAGTTGAGCCACACAACATGATATGAACTCTTACTGATCCAGTTTCCAACAAGCTCTGAGATACCGTTCAGACAGACCTCCTGCACACAAGCACACACACGAAAAATTATGCATTCTATAACCATCAAGGTCAGGATTATATATACAAAAAACATATAAAGCATCTAGGAATAAAATAATTAAAACAAAAATACACTAAAACATTACAAACAAACACAATCACAAACTACTTTTTTAGTGTTCTTATGGGTTTTATCAACAAGGTTCAAACTACGTGATATGCGCTTGTGTTGCCCCTGTATGACTTGATTATTATGTTTATTCTTTTAAGATTTATTTATAGGACAGATTAAGACAGGAAAGTGGGAGAGAGAGGGGGAATGACATGTATCAAAGGGCCGCAGGTTGGAACCGAACTAGGCCTGCACGATTCAGGGAAAAATATGAATCAAAATTTTTTTAGCTTGAAATTGATATCACGATTCTCTGCTATGATTTTTTCTCACACATGAATCATGACAAAACAAAACAAATTGGCAATACCAAACATAGATTATTTTTTGGCACCTATAGCACATTGCACATCTCCACAAGCCTGTAAACACAGAGGCTTCAATGAAGAGAAGGGAGAGCATTGCAGCGTTCTGGAGCTTCTATTTCATACAGTCTATGTTTAAAATTCACAGAAGAAAAGAGTAGCGTTTGTAATGCAGTTTTTTTAATATTTTTTTATTAAAATCAAAGTTAGTTCATGTGGTTGTATTGGAAATTGTTGTTTTCTGACTTATTGTACAATCATTGATTTTGAATATTGATCTGATAAAATAAAATCTTTGTTAAAAAAAAATCAAAGTTATTTAAAAATTAGATTGACGACAATGGGGGCGGTCTCTAGCTCACCCAGTAAGAGCGTTCGCCCCATGTTTGCTGAGTCCTGCAGTGCCCTGGGGTTCAAGTCCAACCTGTGGCCTTTTGCTGCACGTCATCCCCCCATCTCTCTCCGCCTTTCATGTCTATCCACTGTCATTTCATAATAAAGGGAAAAGCCTCCCCCAAAAATAATAATAAAAAAAAAATTGTGAACGCAATTTTATAACGATTAATCGTGCAGGTCTAAACCGAACCCACGGCCGGCGCAACAAGGACTCAGCTTCTGTACATGAGACGCACGCTCAGCCAGGTAAGCTAATAACCCAACTAATGATTGTTTTCTTTATCAATGATCACTACTATAAGTAGTTATTAATCGTTTGAGGTTTTAAAGGTCACAAAACTGTGAAAAATGCTCATCAGCGACCAAATTCCAAAGATATTCGTTTTACAGTTGCAGTAGACCAATTACCTTAAAATATTCACATTTGAGAAGCTGGAACAAAAATAGTTTGGCACTTTTTCTAAAAAACAAAACAAACAAACCTTAAATTGATTTTTTTTTTGCCATACAAATTTCTGTTGCTTAACTAATCGATCGTTTCAGCTCTACTTTCTGTAACACTATGACCTACAATGTTTTCCATGATGTTTGTTACCAGTCCAAGCACAAAGTGTGTTGTTTTTCTTTGTTTGAATAATTTATAATAATAATTATATTACTCTGATTTTATATTACTCTGACTCCAATGTTCCTGAAATTCCACAACCATTGAATTCTGTTCCCATCCCAAAAACTTACCCGAGTAGGAATCTGGTAAAATCGTGGGTCATAGAAAGTGGAGTCCAGATAAACACTCTGAATATCCTTCACTCTGTATGCAAAACATGATACATGGAGGTTTAGGTGACAAAAACAGCTTCAGAGAAGGCCTAAAAAATCCCTGAATTATCTGAAGAAATGACTGAACTTTTCCTGTCTGGTTCTTCAGAACTTCTGAGACTCGATGGGACAGAAAACAGTGAAGATGTTCATTAGGACCAACCTGCTGCCAGAGTGCAGATGTTCCATTCTCGAGACGTCGCCAGCAGCCAACCTGAAGTCTCCTGTATACAGAACGTTTCCATGGGAACCCTCAAACAGGAACCTGCACACAGAAACACACTGTTTCAAATTTTGACTTTTGATGTTAAAGGTCCCATGACATGGTGCTCTTTGGATGCTTTTATATAGACCTTAGTGGTCCCCTAATACTGTATCTGAAGTCTCTTTATATAGACCTTAGTGGCCCCCTAAAACTGTATCTGAAGTCTCTTTCCTAAAATTCAGCCTTGGTGCAGAATTCCAGCCACTAGAGCCAGTCCCACAATGAGCTTTCCTTAGTATGTGCCATTTCAGAGTCTGTAGCTTTTGAGGAGGAGGCAATGCAGAGAAAGAGGAGGCAATCTTTTCCCCTTATGAGGTCATAAGGGGCAAGATTCTAGATCGGCCCATCTGAGCTTTCATTTGCTCAAAGACAGAGCAGGATACCCAGGGCTTGTTTACACCTATCACCATTTTTTAGCCACTGGGAGGCCATAAGCAGGCTTGGGGAACGCATATTAATGTTAAAAAAACCTCAGTATTATTATTCGGTTTGATATAACTGACAGATGAAACATGGACACCGGTAGGTGATAGCGGGAAAAGAAAAAGAAAAAAAGTAATGAGTACACAGTATGTATATGTATGTGTGTATGAATGTGTATGAGGTGGTAAGTAGGTATATCTTTGCATGTTTTTGTAAGTATACATGTATAAATCAGTGAAGAATTAAATTGTTTGTAAATAACTAAAGTAGAGAAGTAGAAAAAGGGGGTAAGACCAGAAAAGTTGTTTTTTTTAACTTCTTCCTACTCCTTTTTTGAAGATGGAAATCCTTATTTGAATCATTTACAACAATTTTGAAAGATATGTTTGCGTTTGGTTAGCATTTTGTTTTGTTGGTTTTCTTGCATGTACTGAAATGTTATTTATCATTTGTATTAATTTTTAACATGTTCAAAATAAACTTAATCAAAAAACAAAAACAACATTTTTTTCAAATCAACTCTAGGTGAAATGAAATAACAAGTGCATCATAAAAAATGGCCTGAGGGGGGAAATCCAGCATTGGACATAGAAGAAAATGTTGTATTCTGTTACTGTATGAGTGGTTCTCTTCCTTGCATGTTGTGGCAACATTAATGAATAAACAGCACATTAAAAATTAGAAGAGTTTAAGAATGATTTAACTTACATAACAGAGCCGGGACAGTGGCCTGCAGAAAGCAACGTGACCACAAGCTCTTCTTTCTGTCAAACAAACACCAGACAAGATGGTCAGATAAAGTCAGTTAGAAGGTCACATAGAATTATGATGATAACTGATGAGCTAAATCTACATGTCTGACTGGACTGACTATTACACCACTCCTCAGTTTATACCTCTCCAGATGCCTCGTCAACTAGAGAAATCTGAGTTGGGCTCTCGACCTCTAAAGGAACCTAAAACAGATGATTCAGCATGAGAGAAAGACAAACTGATCGAAATCCATGGAAGAAGAGAGAAAACTGCTAATTCCACGAAAACACAAGAATGCAAAGCAACCTTAAGATATGATGTTTTTGTGTAAAAGCCAAAAATAACTGTCAAACACACAGGAAAACTAATCTCTAGCAGCGTAAAGCCATGATATAGGTGTAGGTAAGCAGATATATTTACTCTAAGTTGACTTTGATTGTGGTATTCACTGTTACTCAGTAGTAGATAATACTCCTAATAATCACCTGCATGCACTGAGAAAACGGCAGTAATACAGGGGACTTACAATGTATTCCTCCCAGAAAGCGTACTTGGGATTGCTCAGCAGAAGTTCTTTGGTCACGAAGGAGCAGTAAAGCCTGACTGTACGACTAGAACCAAAAGAGAATACAGTAAAACAACAAATTACAAGTGTTGAGTACTCAGTTTAGTTTATACGAGCTGAGTTATGTGTCTTAATAATAACCATCTGCTTCTGACACATTTAGTAGAGCTGGGTACCAGAACACCCTATCTTAGAGAAAAGGACTATTGCAAAACAACTTAATGCATGAACCACAAACTTAATGCATGACCAACATGTCTTCATATATGTTGAAATAATGCTTTTGCCTTTTAGCTTAAATGTATAATGTATAATGCAAATCACACACCATTTTTAAACACATAACATTTTAAATTCCAACACTGGCCTAAATAATTACGTCGGAGAACTTGAGTAAAAATGGTCCATAACAGTTCCAGTAACAACAGTAAGTAAATGTCTTCACCTGAACTGTAGTTTTCTCTTCAGTATTGGTCCCTTTAGTCCTTTCATGTGATCTGTTAAGATAAAGCAGATAAACAACAGAGACACTTGTAATATGTTTTTACATGTCTACGTGGATGTTAAATGTTAGCAGTTGTACTGTCTCCAAATCAAGTCTAACACCAAAAGTAACACCAAAGTTGATGGTGCTAGCTACCAGGCTCACTTTCATAGACATAACCAGAGACGGTTTAGTATAGAGGATCTTTGACATAACATTATAAGTCTATGGCTCACCCTTGTGACAGTGGGAGAGGAAATATGCCCGGGCATGTAAGTTCTCCCGGTCGAACCGGTCCAGAGAAATGGTGGGATACTCCTTCATTCGACCTGCAAATGAACTCATCTTTACGCGGAACCATAAACTATTAATGCGAGGAACCGGTTGGTGGGTATCGTGCTAAATCAATCTAACGTTGTTTCCAGGGGAAAGACAGCTATTTTGTTGACATCGCCTGTTTGTTTGTCCCGCCCATCAATTTCAGTGAATCTTCTTCGTCTTTTGTTTTTAGTACGGTTCTTGGCATTTAGTGGGTGTTACCGCCATCTATTGTCAACGTACATGGTACTCTTCTTTAACTAAACCTCGTTCTTCGGATTTTCTATTACAATTTGCTTAACATGTGCTTCTTTTCGTTAAATACCAGAGTAATAATGTTTACCATACTGCGTTAGTTAGCTAGAGCAGTCAGTTTCTTTATTATTTTGCTGCCAAGTCATTTGGCGCCATCTCCTGGAAGCTTTCGATACTTTTGGCCTCTGCCCTCCAACACAGAAGAAGAAAGTTTACGGTAACCAGGCAACCAAGGAGAAGCCATAGAGGTTAACTGTCATCACTTGCTAACGAAACGGAAAGACTCTCCTCAAAGTCATGTAAGTCAACTGCAACCATTAGTTTAATGTAAAAACTATATATAAGGTAATGTGTGCAAATGTGAGTATATGAGACTGCGTGATCTTGTCAAATGACGTTATAAAGAAGTCGAGGTTAGCTAGTAGCTAACCTCGGCTTCTTATAATCGGGCTCACATTACATTACATTAACCCGATTACGCGCGAAACTCGATTCAAGAATGTTGTATTTTAAAGTATTACAGCTTATATTTAAATAAACTAATACCATATACGTTTCTTTTAGATCTTCTAGTAATTGCTAGTGTCTATTATTTAGTTCGGCATGTACAGTAATTCATCAAGCAGCACTATTTTTGTAAAAAGGTCCCGTTTTATGACTGGCAAGGTGACACAGTATTCCTCTGCCAAAATAAGCCAGTTCCATCGGACAGTTGGTGCTGCTTGGTGGGTCATTTACATGCCGAAATGCTTAAACTTGAATGCATTACCAAGTGTCTTTGCTGATTCTTACGAAAATCTAGAATGGAGCCAAATATTTACTTTGCCTGGTTAAATCTGAAACCCCTGCTATAGCGCACAGTAGAAACGTGTTTGTTTTTGTGTTAAGACAATAAAGCAGTTCAGAGTTCAGCTTCGTTTGAACCTCAATATACTGTTATTTATTTCCTGCTCCAGCTTGGTTTTAGTAAAACTAACTGATGACCACATTGAAAGGCATTTCTTTCCCTGTTTTGTTTCCTGTCATCAGATACCAGTCTGATGACAGGAATTTAAGTTCATTTCTATGACATATTTCAGCGTCACCACCATGTCCTGTACTGATAACAACTCCAAGCCAAAGTCCATGAGCAGAGCCAAAGGATGGACAGCAGAAGTGGAAAATCTATTCAGATTCCAGGAGGCCGGCTACAGAGATGAAATGGAGTACATACAAGTCAAACAAGGGGCCTTGGTAAATATTCTCATCTGAATGTGTAACTGTGCAATTGATTCATAAATAGAATCCCTTTTATTGGTGGATCAAAGTAGCCTGGAAATCCAGACCCAAATCCAAAAGGATTAAGGGTCTGGCATCGAGTAATGAACGTTGCCCATCTCGAGGGGTACCAACTGTGCATTTGAAAATCTCACTGCACGCAATTGGATAACACTACGGCCAATCACAACAACACACGCGGTGACGTATCCAGAGCCCCATACGCTTAGCTTCCAGCTAAGCTAACTAGCAGATTAATCTTTTGTCATCTGTTTAGCTCACTTCTGGCCCGCCTTTATCAGATACACCCATGTGATTGGTGCAGCTCAGCTACAAGGGTATAGTTAATGAGCAGCGTAACTTGATGTCAGAGTAATTCAGTGAGCACATTCAAATTGTGCTCTTGCGAGAACTGAGAACAAATACTGTACACAGTTGTGTTCAAAATAATTGCAATAATGGATCAAAGAATTGCCAAAATGGCAAAGGTTCAACCAATGATCAGCTCCAGGAAAAGAAGACTCAAAGTTACTTGTGAGTACTGTTCCGATCAGAAGAAGTCTATGTGAAGCAAATCTATCAGCTAGAAAGCCCCGCAATATCCCATTGCTGAAAGAAGGACATGTACTGAATAGGTTATGTTTCTCATACTGTGATGTTGGGCCTATTCATGGCATACCAGGGATCATGGATCAGTTTCAATACATCAAAGTACTTGAGGAAGTTATGTTGCCTTAGAAGAGGAAATGCCTTTGAAATGTGTCTTTCAACAAGACAATGACCCACAACACACCAGTAAGCAAGCAAAGTCTTGGTTCCAGATGAACCAGATTGATGTTATGGAGTGGCCAGCCCAATGCAACTAAATATTAGTGCAGTGATTCAAAGTAAAGAAAACCCTTGAAACATTTATCAGTTCATACAGTAAATGTTTGAGTTTGGAAAGAAAAATGCAAATACTGCTATTTTTTTGAACAGCCTAATATTCCTTTTTCTTCACTTTCTGTAAAGGTAGAACACAACCTTGATCAATTTTGGTCATGTTTTGATTTGGAATTGAATGTGCAGTGTTCCCAATGCATTGATATTATGGAATTAAAAGCTATTCTGAGGATTTTGTCAGTCAGTCAGTTATAAATATCATCCATGTCTCTTTTTCTGTTTGTCTCAGATTGACAAATGGCCAGAGACCGGCTTTGTGAAGAAGCTCCAACGTCGAGACAACACATTTTACTACTACAGCAGGAAAAGGGAATGTGAAGAACGTGATCTCTACAAAGTCAGAGTTTATGCATATTAATGTGTTCTCGACTCCATCCATTTGTCGTCATGATAATATAACGGTAGCCTGGCGACAAAAACTATAGGCACAGATACTTACCCTTTGAAGAAGAAGATGGCCTCTCTGTTTTTAATAAATGGATTTCAAAACTGCACATGAGAGTTGCTTTGTAAACAGCTGGTGTGTGGTTGTGTTTAACTTTTGTTTTTCAGAGAGTGAACATAATTATTCCTCTGCATGGTTTTGCTAAAGAAATAGTTCACCTTAAAGTCATTTAAGTATATTTGCCTGTTCTGACAGAAGTGTTTGGCACCAACAACAGCAAAGTTGACATATGATTTAGCCCCTGTAAATTAGATTTTTCATACATTATATCCATTCTGTAGTTGCAGTTGTAAATAAGTCATGAATGCCGGAGGTTAAAGTGTGTGTAGTGTTCTAGTAGCTCTGAACCATTTTATTGAGATCAATTTCAGTAATACTTTAGTTTCAATAACATCATTTTAACTTTCTATATTAAGCTACATGGTTTAACGAGGAGAGATTTCATGCCCATTCACTAACGTAACATGACCTGTTTAAAAATGTGACTAAAGTTTTCTTTTGCTGTGATTAGGATTAAACGCTAGACCTATCACACTCTCATCATGTGATGGTAACATGAGGGGTGAGATTATATGTATTAGTTCTCAGATCTTAGTTGTTTTCCCCCACCAGATCAAGGACATTCAGCTCCTTGAGAGATTTATGTTTTATTAACTTGTAATTAGAAAGAAAGAAAGATCCCGTCTTGCTGCACAGAGAAATACACAAACTGATGTGACTGCACCTTATTGCACCAGACAGCAAGGCATGTGAGTAATGCAACATTTTAATTTTTTCCCCGATAATTCAAGGAAGGTAATATTCCTCTCGGGTTAAATGCAATCTAGTATTACAATAAAAC
The DNA here is from genome assembly GCA_026937815.1 of Etheostoma perlongum. Classification (NCBI taxonomy): domain Eukaryota; kingdom Metazoa; phylum Chordata; class Actinopteri; order Perciformes; family Percidae; genus Etheostoma; species Etheostoma perlongum. The sequence continues at coordinate 10,182,055 of CM049393.1, read as the reverse complement.
GGGTGGTCTTTAGTGAGTAATACAAAATAGCATCCTCTGTTAAATGGCTTGATTTTTGAATGAAGTTTGGCGAGCTGCGTGTGCGTCATGGTGTGCGTCAGTGAACCTACTATCATACAAGCTATGTCGGCCCAACAGTAATTGAACTCGCCTTTAACAGCTTGAACTGAAGCTACCGGGTTTATTCCCTTTAATGTCTCGACCCTATTGCACGGCTTTTCTGAAGTTATGTTTCCACTGGAGTCAACACGGAGGTTGTAAGGCAAGTGGACTAGCAAAGTGAAATAGTAGAAACATTCGCTTATCAGCTTTTTCACTAGCTCTTAAATGTATTGATTATTCTGTACAATTTCGGAGGGTTAGCCTAGCTTCGTTAGCAGCTTGCTTTAGAGTTGGCCTTGTACACGGTAAAGCTCAAGTTAGCTAACAGTGGTGAAGGTAGCGTTTGTAGTCATCATTTATACCTGGTTTGAGGTATTAATAACACAATATAATGGGTGTTTACTTGTTCTACACTTACGGAAACATATGGTTAGGTTGCGTTTACCCTCTGGCTATAACTTCAATGGACTAACAAGCTGTTTGGGTTAAAGTTGAAGGTATTTGCTTAGCTTTTGCTAGCAAGGTAAGCTATAAGTAATCAATATAGCGTTAGTAATTGGTAGCTCTCACAGAAATGGTGTGTGGTTGTCCCAGTCTTTTGTTGACATTCGGGTGTTTTGCTGCATATTTGATTTTTTTAAGGGGAGACACTACAGGAAAAAAAAACAATCTTTCAATTTGGAGATTTTGGGCAATTGCTTCTATAACATGTCTAGTGCAAAACAGGAAATCCAATATACACATTTAGATGTTTATTTTGCTACACTTTGTCTATTTGCGCCTGTAGATTTATTATAAATTCACCAAAAGTTGGGCTTAATAATGATAATACATACCTAATGTGCATTACCATTTTAGAAAACTTATCTTAATGTAAGCCATTAACTGGGGACGTTTCACGATATCTGTTAGTTGAAATGTTTAACCCTATATACCTGTAGCCTCTTCAACAGCACTTACACACACCAAGCTTTGCAGTTTAATTCCTATCTATATTATGAATGTTTTTACATAGGGGTTTGTATATGTCCTCCATACCCTGATTTATGCAATATTGTATTGCTAAAAACGTGGCAAAACTATGGCTAATGATAGTATTTTTCTGATTTGTGTGATTTAAAAAAAAAAAAGATATTTCCGCAAAAAAACAAACTACTGTGGAAGTAATTAATTAGTTAACATATCTTCCAAATCTGTAGTGTAGTGTCTCTCCTTAATTTCCCAAGAAAAACATGCTTCACTTCCTTATAGAGCAAGGGATCTCTGAAGCTTACAGTTGATACTCACTCATTATTTTTGTCTCTTATTTATTACATTGTTCAGTACCGACTGTCATTCACTGAATTCTGTATGTTGTCATTTATTTAAAAAGTGGTTGAAATACAAATTATACCAGGCTGTCTGCAGGTCTTTAAAATGTTTTTGAAATCTCTCCAAATATCCGAAAAAGTCATTAAATTATTTTAAATTGTTCTTTAGTCAGTCTTATTATTATAATTTAGTCTTTAGTTGGCTTTTTTAGATTGTTTTGGTCTAATAATAACATAAGACCAATATAAAGCTTACCTGCTTCAGTTAATACACCTTTTGTATATGCTACACTTACTTGTCGGTAAATGACATATACGTTATGAAGGTTTTTTGGAGGTGTTATTACTTTCTGGTTTGTACGGAAACAAATATCTTTTTTCCAAACTCCGTTAAGTCGTAGGGTTTCTTTCTAAGCAGCCTAGTGTATCACAAGGCTCTGGAGGAATGTAGCTTTAGGCTGGTTTTATGCTACTTTTAAATGAAGCTCTTGTTTTCCACTGTGTTTTTCTGCTGAGAAAGCTCTGCGAGGGTTTTATTTCCTTTCCTGCTGCCTTCTGACCCAGAAAGAAAGCAGCAACTGCAGCTGCTGTTGTTTAACCCTCCCTGAAGACGTGGTGTGAAACTAATGTTAGAGAAGTATATTGTAGCCTTTCTAGAAGTGTTGTCATCCCCATCTCCTGTAAACTTGCCTCAGCACTTAATATGTATTTCATAATTCTCATGAAAATAATCAGATGCCACCAGCTGTGCAAAGGGAAACGGGGATGGTGCGTTGGTTTGTTACTGCGAGCTGAGCCATAACTTTTCCCAGTCTGCTGTCTGGTTGTTATTTCTAGAAAAGGATGGATGTTTGAGAGCTAAAATCAAACAAAGACACTTGGAATTTCTCCAGGGAAGTTTGTGACTATCAAAAATTTGAATATACAAAAGCAGAATGTATTTCACAGCTTGTTTCACACATTTATTGCATTAGATCCGAGCTGTCAAACTCAAGTTACTCAGGGTTGTTTTTTTTCTTAAATAATTGACTTAAATAATTAATCAATAATCCAAATAATAAAATAAAATAAAGCACACTTTCTGTTTGGGTTTGGGTTTGGAAATTACAGTTTCCATTTTTAGATGGATAACCCGTCTGTTAGACAGAAAAATAGACTTTTACATTGTAGCAGAATCAGAATAAAGTTAAACTTTTCTTGTGATTTCAGCTTCCTCTTTTAAACCGCTATCATCATCTCTACATTGTGTTGTTGAAAGATAGAATACACTTATGGTTATCACACCTGAAAATAGAGGAAGTGAAACCAAATGAGCTGCAATAAAAAAATCTGTTTTCTTTTTGTGTTTTAATCAGCAGCGTTTGACCTCCACAGAAAGAAAACCACCATCTGCTTCTGTTAGAGAAACGGTTTACTCATAAAAACACAATAACTTGGTGTCATAATATATTATAATTGACTGCTAGGCTATTGCTAGAGTGCACTCAAAAATAATAACATTTAGGGCAGCAACTAACAATTATTAGTTAAACTATTGATGATTTTTACATTACATTTATTTTTGTCAGATGTCCTAAATCAAAAAAGGCCATCTCATTTTCTCAGGATGCAAGTTGACGTCTCCAAATGTCCGATTAACAGTCAAAAACACAAGATATTCAATAAATGATGAAACAAAACAGAAAAAAGCAGAAACTCTTTTGAGAAGCAGGAATCTGCAAATGTTTTTGCTTTCAATGACCTTAATGAGTAATCCATTAGGAAAATTGTTGAGGATAACATTCCTGTTATTCAACTAATCAAGGAATTGACTGATTGTTTTAGCTTTAATAAAAATAAGCATTTTATAAATAAGTTTAAGTCAAAATAATTAACTAAAATAAAACCAATCTAAACTTAAAGCTAGCTTAAGCTAAACCTATCTTCCTTGTAGCCGTGTTGGGGTCGGACTCTTTGTTGCTCTAGACCTACTAAAATTGAAAAATAAGGTTAACGCAGGATTCTTTTCATGGTTTTACCATCAAGGCAGGATGTAACCGGGAAACCTGTAACAACTGATGTTGTTGTGAGGGAGTTTCTGTTGTCTGATTGTGGAATTGACCCTTTGTAATCATTTCCTGTTGTGATTTTTGTATTTCCCAGGTAAAGAAACTAACCTACCTGACCATCAGAGTTGCCCACCATAATGTTCCCTTCAGTCTGTTGATGCTGACGTCTTCCCTGACTCTGTGCAGAGGGAAGCAGCTGGAAGCTAGCTAGCTAGCAAGCATGCAGCACTGGTCCAGGAGGCGGCGCTGCTGAGAGGCGAGTGGTCGGTGTGGAGTGTTGGTGCCTACCGAGCCGGCCATGGATGACTTCAACACCAGGACGTACGGCACCAGCGGCATGGACAACAGACCTCTGTTTGGGGAGACCTCAGCACGGGTTCGTAAACTTTTAACACTGGTTTAATTCAGTATACATTTCACTCTTAAAATAAAATCTTAATCTTTTTAAATCTTAAAAAATACAGCAGTATAAAAGAACACCAATGCATTTTGAAACACTTTAATTCCTCAGAACAGGCATGCCTTTTTTTACGTAATGTATAAGCCCCTATTTATCACATACTGTATATTATCTAATTCTGAAAGGATCACTGGCCTGTTTTTAATTTTTTAAGGCCAAAAAACCAACGAGTTAGTCCATCTCACAACACTTTCTGACTTCCCTGGCCTGTCTGTTGCTCTCAGCATCAGTTTTTGGACAATATTGTAGTTCTAAGGAATAAGATACATCAGGCTTTAGATACAGACAACAAAAGTGTCTTGTAGAGTAAAAAGTGTCTTGTAGAGTAGAAAGATTGCAGACAAATGTTTTAATTTGTATAAACTGTCTTTCTCGCAGGATCGAATCATCAACCTGGCAGTGGGGGGATTCACATCTCTGGTTGTTTTAGTGAGTACAAATCTTCTGCAGCATCGCTTATGAACTGTGTGTAGTGATGTAGTAATCAGGATGTTTATGCAGTGCAATATTCAAATGGAAATGATTAAAATCCTCCTCTATGAATGTAGATGTGGCACCAAAGTAAAAAATGGTGTTATTTCAGTTAGCTTAATAGATAGTTTGATATGCATTGAGAGATGATCTTATAGAAAGTTCCCCATGCCTATCTCCATGTATGGTGAAGGGTATGTGATGATGTGGGGGGGGATTATTTAATTAAGGCATTAATTAATTAAGGCATTCATTTCCAAAAGATGTTTTTTTTTTTTTATTCTTCTTTTTAATCAACTTTAGCATGGGTGTGTAAACTTATGCAAGCCACTGTATCCCTCCATCGCTGTCTGCTTTCTTAAAAGGAGCCCTTTGCACCATGTTATACAAATGTGGTTGCAGTTTGACATGTCTGAGTATCCACCTGAATCACGTTTACATGACGGCAATCTGACTTAAGTTGGACCAAGTTGCATTTTTGTAATCCAGACATGGCGTAACGGATACATGAGGCCAGCGATGTCAGTATGTCATAGATCCACGCGACTGTCCAGATTGGTGTGCGAGATAGATTTAGCAGCTCTAGAAAACCCCAAATTAAGATTATTTAAAACCTTTTTTGAGGAAGTACATTTTTTCATGTTTGAGTGTCTTTTAACGTTTGTCCTGTTTTGTCTTCCAGGTGACTGTTATCAGTTCTTTTGTGTTCCCCTCATTGCCTCCACGACCACTTAATGTCTTCTTTGCCGTGTGCATCCTGTTGGCATGTGGATCTGCTTTAGTGCTGGTAAAGACAATGTTTTTTTCATATTTTAAGGCTCATTATTTTCAGTAGAAATCGTATCAATTATAATAACTTAGAAAGTAGGAAAAAAAGCACATGCTTATATCATCAGTTCCATATTATCATATCTTTTTAATATATTAGTTAAATTGACAGGTTTTTACATCCTTTTTGTATTTTCTGCTGTTTATTAAAAGGTTTAGTGTATTAGAGAACGACTCACTTTAAAGCTACACAGTAGGTGTATATTTTCTGTTGCTGTAAGAAAACAATTTGTGAATAAGGGCCTTAGATTTTAAATATTTAAAGAGAAGAAAATCCATGTATATATTGAATTCTGAGAATGTCTTTAGAGAACTTTCTGTGGTTTCACAGTTTTTAAGAACTTGCTTTGAGGGAGTCAGTGTAAGCCTGGTCCTAGAGCCACAACATCATGGCCACCAACTAAACTCAGCAAACATGGTTGTTGCTCGGGCTTAAAATTCTGGACATTTGGCAGCGTTGCCACAACAGACCTAATGGTTTCACTCGCATCTTTCTCCGCTGATTGGACCGGTAAAGATTTGACCTGAGAGAACCCAAGAATATACCGCAAACCCAGACGGTGTACTGAAGGAAAATGAAAATTGAATGGAAGTAAGTAGCAGGGAGGAGTCAGGCTAAGTCAGTGTTGCAACTAGGGCTAAAACAATTAGTCGATTAATCAATCATTAGCCAATTGAAGTTAATTTAAAAGTCATTCACAAATCAGGAAAACTTTTCAGAATCTCAAAATCCGAAGATTTGCTGCATGTAACTCTTTTCATATTGTTTTACGGTTTTAAATGTTTACTTTTATTTATGTCCACTTTTTATCTAGCACAATAATCCTCCACAACAGTGAAATGCTCATTTATTTATACCTTTAATTATTCCTTTATGCTAGGGCAAAAAAATGACATCCGTACCGTGTAATGTTTTTATTAATTATTGGCCAACTCTTATTCCAGTGCAAATCACATTGGATTTATTAATCTTACATTTATGTTTGAAACTATAGTGAGGAAAATAAGTATTTGAACACCCTGCTATTTTGCAAGTTCTCCCACTTAGAAATCATGGAGGGGTCTGAAATTGTCATCATAGGTGCATGTCCACTGTGAGAGACATAATCTAAAAACAAAATTTGAACACCTGTCTATCAGCTAGAATTCTGACCCTCAAAGACCTGTTAGTCTGCCTTCGTAATGTCCACCTCCACTCCATTTATTATCCTAAATTAGATGCACCTGTTTGAGGTCGGTAGCTGCATAAAAGACACCTGTCCACCACATACAATCAATAAGAATCCAACTACTAACATGGCCAAAACCAAAGAGCTGTCCAAAGACGCTAGAGACAAAATTGTACACCTCCATAAGGCTGGAAAGGGCTACGGGGAAATTGCCAAGCAGCTTGGTGAAAAAAGGTCCACTGTTGGAGCAATCATTAGAAAATGGAAGAAGCTAAACATGACTGTCAATCTCCCTCGGACTGGGGCTCCATGCAAGATCTCACCTCGTGGGGTCTCAATGATCTTGAGAAAGGTGTGAAATCAGCCCAGAACTATACGGGAGGAGCTGGTCAATGACCTGAAAAGAGCTGGGACCACCGTTTCCAAGGTTACTGTTGGTAATACACTAAGACGTCATGGTTTGAAATCATGCATGGCACGGAAGGTTCCCCTTCTTAAACCAGCACGTGTCAAGGCCCGTCTTAAGTTTGCCAATGACCATTTGGATGATCCAGAGGAGTCATGGGAGAAAGTCATGTGTTCAGATGAGACCAAAATAGAACTTTTTGGTCATAATTCCACTAACCGTGTTTGGAGGAAGAAGAATGATGAGTACCATCCCAAGAACACCATCCCTACTGTGAAGCATGGGGGTGGTAGCATCATGCTTTGGGGGTGTTTTTCTGCACATGGGACAGGTCGACTGCACTGTATTAAGGAGAGGATGACCGGGGCCATGTAGTGAGAGATTTTGGGGAACAACCTCCTTCCCTCAGTTAGAGCATTGAAGATGGGTCGAGGCTGGGTCTTCCAACATGACAATGACCCGAAGCACACAGCCAGGAGAACCAAGGAGTGGCTCTGTAAGAAGCATATCAAGGTTCTGGCGTGGCCTAGCCAGTCTCCATACCTAAACCCAATATGGAATCTTTGGAGGGAGCTCAAACTCCGCGTTTCTCAGTGACAGCCCAGAAACCTGACTGATCTAGAAAAGATCTGTGTGGAAGAGTGGGCCAAAATCCCTTCTGCAGTGTGTCAAACCTGGTGGAAAAACTACAGGAAACATTTGACCTCTGGAATTGCAAACAAAGGCTACTGTACCAAATATTAACATTGATTTTCTCAGGTGTTCAAATACTTATTTGCCGCTGTATCATACAAATAAATAGTTAAAAAATCATACATTGTGATTTCTGGATTTTTTTTTTAATATTATGTCTCTCACAGTGGACATGCACCTACGATGACAATTTCAGACCCCTCCATGATTTTTAAGTGGGAGAACTTGCAAAATAGCAGGGTGTTCAAATACTTATTTTCTTCACTATATGTTTTTGTATTTTGTTGTATTTGATACAATAAAGGCTTTTTGATTTAATTTAATTTTTTTCTATTTCTAAATTTTAAATTGAAACATTTTGGGATTTTTGACTGTGGATTAGACAAAACAAGCAATCTGAAGACATTTCTTTTCACTGTTAAGGCTAAATTATATTATATTTAAATTAAATTATATTTATCAAGCCGTTGCCAAATGAGTTGCTACAAAGCTAAGAAAGACTCTCAGCTCCACACAACTCTCTCTGTATTTCTCAGTATGGCTACATTGAAAAGATTGCGTATTCCGGGTGACTTTTGCACGCAGAAACTCTTCTGAAGAGGACATCATGTTTTTTTTAAATCCTCCGTGTCCTCCTTGGCTACTAGCAATTGTGTGGAGGAGGGGTGGGGTGGTGCGCGATCACGGAAGGCGTGTATCATGTGTACGCACCGACCGAATGGTTGTTATTACTCAAAATTCCTCATGGGGAGACTGAAACTATGCCCTATAGCTTTAAAAATAATAATAATAATAATAATAGTAATTATAACAATAATTCTGAGCGTTCCTCGCCATTGAATGTTTTTTTTTTGTAACACTATAATGAACAGTGGACAAGAAACGTTTTGTGGGTTAGTGAGTTTAAGTCAAACTACATTATAAATATTCTTTTTTTTATCAGTGAAATTTGAGCAATTACAAGGACCTTTTTATTCATGTTTCTCCCTGTCAGATATTCTGGTACCGGCAGGGCGATCTGGAGCCTAAATTCAGGAATCTGATCTACTACATGCTGGCGTCCATCTTGCTGCTGTGTCTATGTGCCAACCTTTACTTCCACGATGTCAGGTAAAGATGAGGAGGAGGAGGAGGAGGCGGAAGAAGGGAAGACATGACCTTGATACATGACATGGAAGGACTACATGGAGAGACAGACTCCCACACATACTAACTTGAATAAATTTCCTGCCTGACCGGCAGCAAACTAATGATTTCTTGGACCAAAACCAGTGAAGCGTAATGGTTCTAGTGGGATAAAACTGTCAAGACTTGTTGGTGCTGAAAGCTAATGCACTGCACAAACACACACAATGTCACTGTGTAGAAATCATGATGCACGGCTAGAGGCCATTAATCTGCCTGAAGACACACTGCTGCAGGATGAAACAGGTGTGTTTACACTACAAGCATTGGGTTTGGTGTGACGATGCAAATGTTAAAGGAAAAATCCGCCCTTTTATCCTGTTACTGTTTGTCTCGTCTGTTTCATGTTATATTTTACATGTTTTTCTTTGCCCTCAAGTTGCTGATTAACTTTATTTACATCTTTAAATGGGGGTACAATTGTAGCTTAGTCATTTACATAAACCTCTTAATCATGCCGCTTAATCAAGACACAAGCTGCGTCTCATGTCAAGCAACACTTCCTTCAAAGTTTTTAGTTTATGGTGCATTCAGGGTCAGAAATGATATAATCACACAAAACTGGACCAATGCAGACATACCACTGCAGAGTGTGAACAATGAAAGCTAGACAAGTGCTATGTGCTGACGCCAATTCCATACTACACACGATTACTAAAGAGTGTGTGTTACTAAGTGTCATAGTATTTTGTTTTTAGTTGATATTCAGTGTAATTTACAGTTTTGTACTAGCAGGGATTTGATGCAATACATACACCAATTGATCTCAAACTTCTCATTGAAAAAGCAAATTGTTTTCCCCAAGGTTTAATACTTTAATACCTTTTAATAAACCTTTATTCTCAAGCCATCATCATCTGCAATTTAAATTATGTAGACAGTACGGCTGAGAACTTAGTTTTGTATTGGAAAGAAATTTACCATTAACACCACTAATGTGTAGCAACCACCTGGGTGACGCCAGACACTCACCAGACATCAGCTTGGTAGAGAGGGAGGGGAACATATTTTTAGTGGTGGGGAAAATCAGAGTACCCGGAGAAAACCCACGCAGACACAGGGAGAACATGTAAACTCCACACATAAAGTCCCGGGGATGACCAGGGTTTGGACCCGGTGCTTTCTTGCTGTGAGGCCACATTGCTAACCATTGGGCCACCGTTTATTAAAGTGAGAGCCATAAACACATATGCAATTACCGCTTATTGCCATAGGTGCCGCCAAACAACTAAACTGAGATCTTCAAACTTTAAAGCTCTACAGGGGATAATTTGGCACAATTGTGAGAGAGGACATAAGATGTATCATTTTCTGTGCCACAATTTAGTTACCAATGAGGTAAGATGAACAATAGGGAAATGCATTAATAGCACTGGTAAAAAACCTACTGTACTCTGAAAAAGTCATTACGTTTTGTGGATTATTAAAATTAAACTGTAAAAATGTCAGAAAATAGTGAAACATTTTCAGGTGGCATCTTCAAATGTCCCGTTTTGTCTGACAATCAAGTCCAGAACTCAAAGATATTCTCACATTTGAGAAACTGCAACCAGAGAATAATTGGTAGTTTTTGCTTTTAAATAATTTATTATCAAAATAAATGTTTGACTAATCAACAACTAATTATGAAAATAAGTTTTACCTGTATTTAAATTTGTATTTCAGGCATCCATGTGGAGCTTCTTGGTTAAACAATAAATCTGACATTTCTTTGAGTTTATGAGACACCAGAATGCACCATTAGATTTTGCCCTGGGTGTGGGAAGTCACTATGATGCTGTAATGATTTGGGGAGAAGGTGCCCTGTAGCCTTCAGTCCTCCATAGGCCTGCTTGGGCAGTATATTGATAATATACAGGTATCAATGTAAGACTAGAAATTGTCTTAAATTTTGGGTATCGTCTAATCGATAAGACAGGTGTTCTCTTTTCTTGGTTTTAAGACTTACTTGCAGTTTCAGTATTTGCCTTTACCCACATAGTCATTGTATCCACATGTATTGGTGACTATTTATCAAAACTGTGTAAATATATTGAAAAAGCACCAATAGACAACCCTGCAATATTGCCACAGTATCGCCATTGATGTATTTAGTCAAAAATATCCTGATTTTAGATTTTTTCCATATCACCCAGCTCTCATCCTACACTTTTGAATTCCTCTCACTTTTTGAATCAGTGAAGAACTTCATAACTGACGATTTATTTTTATTTTCTGCTATCAAACTGGTTTTATTTTACAGTTTGCACTTACACAAAAACATCCGCTACATTTGCCAATACTTGTTTTTAACTGTTCAGATTTTACTGGGGTGGATTTTTCCTTTAACCAGGGTGGAGATTGTTTGCATGTAAGCACACTGAATGAAGCAGTATTCAGTACTGTAGACTGTAGCACAAAATAGCTAACACAGCAATAGCACAAGCAGCTTCAGGCTTCTGTGGCAAATATATGCAAAAGTTTGAATGTTTTTTTTTCTCTCTGTCACTGCTTTATATTTTTTTAGCTTATCATGGTATCATGGTTTAATTCATTTTCCACATCAAGTCTTTGCTAAGAGGATTTTTAGAAACTGACTTATACTGACTGCCAATTCCTGCCACCCAGGCACACAGCTGTAGCACCAATGAAAATATACGGGGCTTTACACTGAAGCTGCACTTTACACCAGATCTTTTCACGCATCGTCACAAGTTTCTATATCACATTGATGTGTCTGACGCCTAAATTTTTTGCACTAATAATTCTGCCATTCACAAATCTAAGCGGGGCTTTTCCAGATTTCTCTTTCTTTTTACATCAAGAATGATAAATAAAATCATGGAAACGTTTGGAATCTTAGGTCTGTTTTAGCTCAGAGCGTTCACATGGTTTGGTTTAGATGTTTGCAGGTTAGAAATATACTTGTTTACAGATGTAGCTGCTTTAGTGACCCTCAACATGCAAGTCAAACAGAAATGAAAACATAAAGCTGGGCTCTGTCTCCAAATGCACGTTTGCACTGACGTGGAGTGGGTCTCTTGGACTTTTTTGTGGAATTAAGTAACTTCAAAGTCAGCAAAATCTGGCTGCAGCATTATTATGAATTAATCTGATTGTTTTCTTAATTAGGCGTTTGTATGTTAGCAAAGTGCTCATCAGTTTTTCCAAAGCCTGATGCATTATTTTCCAATTGTACCAAAAGGCCAAAACCCAAAGACATTCAATTTATTGTCAAAGAAAAGAAACAAAAACAGAGAAGCTGGAACAGAGATTTCTTGTTATTCATGCTTTAAAATAAATGGCTTATATCGATTAATCAATCAGTCAATTGACTTATCGACCGACTGTTTCAGCTCAGTGATGAGACATTCAGACCTTTGGAGATGGACACTACCAAATATCAAATTCTGGTGTCAGGTTTGGGCTCTGACACGCCAAGCTGTTTAAAGAAAACTTGTCAAAGTTAGATCTTAATGGGTGCTTTTATTCTGTATTTGTCTTATTGTCAACAGTCCCATGTAAAGACCAAAAAACCAACAAAGGGTTCGTCCGTCTTACAATACTCTAGACATATAGAATATCACCAGAGTCTGGTATTTTCTTGTGGCATTCGTTTCCTGGTTTGCCAACTGTAGCTTTGTTAACGACGACCTGCAGTAAACATGTAACTGACTACACAGTGGCAAACAGCTTAGTGCTGACACAAACCCCAGGAAGTCAACCTCGCCATGACGTTAGGATTATCAAAGCCATGCTTTACTTTTTTTAAAATGTCTTTAATGGAATAAATAATTATGTAATCTGGCTGCCTCTTTGCTTTTTCAACTGGGTGATCACGTTTACAGCAGAAAGGCAAAGTAAAGACTAGAGTTTGATTCAGGCTCTTTGTGGTGATGTGGAAATTTAAATTATGTTGCAACTAATGAAATCATTTCATCAATCAATTTATTCATGAACATTTCCTGTGTAGGGAAACTAGGGATGCACCAATCCGACTTTTTCAGTCCCGATACCTGGGCTCTGTTGATACCGATCCAATACCGTTGTAGAATATACAATAATTACCATAAAAATAAAATTTATTTGGGCAATCTCTAGCTCACCTGGTAGAGCGTGTGCCTCACGTAGGCCGAGTTCTGTGATGCTCTTTCCCCTTGCCTGTCAAAAGTTAAAAGCCCCAAAGAATAATCTCAAAATACAATGTATTGTCATTAGTTGTTAAGGTAGAACTGAACAATTTGACTTGATGAAGGCACTAAACTACATTTTTAACAATTCATCCTAAAGGAAACATTAAGTACTACCGATGAAACGCCCTTAGAGATTATGGGTATTTAAAGGAGCTACAAATAAAATCTTTTTCCTTCTCACTAAACAAATTATATCGTTCCGCTCCTGAAGTTAACTGACTTTCAACTTTTGGTTTCCAGGACAATGTCACTTTAAATAATCAGTCACTGAGTGAAAATATCAGTGTACTTTTACCTAAAGTATCTTCAGTCCTCTCCAAAAACTTAATATGAAAGATTTGGACTTTTTTTTTTTTTTTTTTTTTTTAAACAAAGTCAGTTTACCACGAGTCAGTGTTCATTAGTTCATTTATTTGGCATTTCAAATATATTTAAACAGCCTTCATCAAAATATTTGCATATAAATCACTTCTGCTTAACAATCAAAACATGTCATTTCAGCGACAAGCAAAAATAAAATTCAGTTAGCAGCACAAAGCCGGTTAGATTAGAAACCAACCACAGGCAAACTTTTAATACATTTTACATCAACTGAATGGATATTATAAGAGTTAATAGTTGTGATCTTCATTGTCCTCCAGAGGGCAGCAGTCAGTGTCTTTTCCCTTCAGATCGACTAGTTCTGTGTTGTAATGAAAAGTAGGATGTACATTCATTATATTGTGTACCAGAATAAAATTAAAATAAATAAAAACTTTGTCCACATTCCTCTGTAGGGGAGATTACATGTGTGCCCAGAGTGGAAAAGAGCCAAAACATTAAGAGGGTGCCATACTCTCACAGGTGTGTTCATCCCGTATGGACCCGAGCAGTAAACTAAAGGGACGAGCGTTATTATTAAACTGATATAATCTTGAAAAGGAGAGGTTGTTAAAGTAAGGGCATATAAGTTAAAGATGGGGGGGGGTTTGTTCAGACAAAGTCTCTGGACTTCTTAATGGCACAGCAGAGCATCATGCTGAAGATCATCCCAAAGATCTGTGGAAGAGACAGGAATATACAGGGTTAAAACCACATTACATTTTCCCCTCTTAGCTAAAATTAATAAACTTTGGTAAACATGAAGACATGTAATGTGCACTTTATAGCAGTGGTCCTCAAGATTGTGACTTGTGAGCTATGTCATATACAGATATTACAATAAAGAGGTCATTGGCAAAGACAGTCATATCTCCCTCTAACAATGTTCATACAAATGTATAAAAGAAATTAAGATCTGAGACAATAGTGCAGCACTCCGTACTTTGGTCTGTACGGGGACTTGAATATCGACCCTCCGGTTCCCAACCCAACGCCTTAAAAACTGAGCTAATGCCACCAATTACATCTACTATCGACTAGCAATGTGCAGGTATAACATTTTCATGCTGCAATTATTGTGGCCAAAACAAAAAGTGCATTATCACAATAATCGTCAAACTCTCCCTCAATTAAAGTCCTCTCAAAAATGTGTCGCTTTTTGTTACATCACTTAGTTTCACTGTGCAGAATGTTGTATGCGCAGAGTTTGACACTAGGAGGCGGTTTTCACATGTGAAGGAGAAAAGGTTTCCGCTTGTCAAATGTGGCTCTTAGAAAACCTATGTTCCTTCACACCAGAGACCATCTTAACTCTGACACAGTGCAGCTAGTCAAACTCTACAGACAGTAACAACATGAGTCAGGGTTGAAAGCATTTAACTGGAAGTCGTTTTGACATGCGTCAGCTAAATGACATGTAATGTAATGAGTAAAAGGTCAGCAGATGTGTGGACGTTTTTTGTTTTTTTTAAACCACCAACTCTAAAACCACAGGGGTGGTGATGGAAGCCAAACAACTCATTTCAGTTGTAGAGGTGGAGCATCGCCAGAGTTTTGAGCTCTCTGAGGGTGTGAAACTCAAGTCTCTGTCTCAGAGGCTTTTGACCAACTGGGCACATTGTTTATTTTATTCTATTGTCTCTAAATCCTCACTACTGCTTAGTACAATTGATTTTAGACATACACCTCAGTGCTGACTAGGGCTGGTATCGGTCAAAAATATTCTATACTGGTATTGATACCAATACACTGACTTTGATGCTGGTTCCTAAACAACACTTTTTTTCTACACCAATTTCATAAAACAAAATTACAACATTATGGCACAAATCTTTATTATTTTCCAGCTCCTACTACGTGAGCCGTCTCTGTAGCGTAGAGTTATTCCTACCTGCCTCTACGACGTGTAACGTTAAACAGCCAATCACAAACATTAGATCTTGGTAAAGACATGCTTATTGGTTCACTGATGCCGATGAGCTCCTTAGGTATTGAAATTTGGTATTAAATGACAAGGCATCATTCAATCTCAACTTTAGAAGAAAAAAAAATGAATTGAATTTGGTACCCAGCCCTAGCGCTGACAGCCTTTTCTTTCACCAGGTGTACAATTGATAACACTTAGCCAGAATTGCATTAAATCAAACAATCAAGCTATGAATTTAGATTATTCTTGTACATTTGTTCCATTTAAAATCATCTTATTCAACAATTTGAAAGAGGGATTAATTAAGTTACAAAGTAGGTTTTATATAAAAAATAAAGAAGGTTATGCAAGTGTTCATTTGTGTCTAGATTTCCATTTAGACTTCAGGATTTAGGTTTCTGGCTCATCTACAGACTCACCATGATGACACCGATACCGGATGCCGACCCCGCCGATAATGTGCAGTTTGTTGTTGAACATCTCGTCGATGGCAGCCGGACAACTCTGATAGACCAGCAGCAAGGACAGACATGGTATCAACATTCATTGTGAAAATTAAAATCACAGGTACAAATCAGATCGCCTAAATTAAATGTATGCATTTTCAGGCCCGTAGCCAGCCTAGTGGAAGGGGGGGAGGGTTCTTTTAAATAAATGGACTTATTGCAGTTATCCCCTCATTTTTGTGCTGGATTAGCTTGTCTGCCGATATCTTAAAGAACATGCTTTTTGATGCACCGAAAATATTTACTACAATGTTGTCAAATTGCTTACCAAGCTCATGTACCACCTTTTTTTTTTAGTCTAAACGCACGCACGCATCACAGATATGAGTCCATAAAGTTAGTTGAGTGGACGGTTGACGCATTGGACATTAGATTGAATGGCTTGAATGTAACGGATGTTCATTAATACAAACAAAAATAAATGTATTGAATTGTTACGGCAGTAAGACACCACCAATATTCTGTCTCCATCTGACCCTCAGTCAGAAACTCTGTACTGCATGTTGTTACCTTGGTGATGAGGACCGCCAGTCCTTCCTGCTGGGGACAGATATCTTTGGCAGCATCAATCACCGTCCCTGTGGGGCCGCAGCAGCCCAGCTGTGAAGAGGAACCGCAACTTTAGCTCCGACGACTCGTTCGATTAGTTATTTGACAGGGTTAGCAGATTTGTTCTTATGGCTACTGGCCTACTGTAAATCTTAAACTAAACATTAAATACAAAAGGAAAGAACACCAGTGCATGTAAAGCTGTGTCATCTCATGTTTCTTTTTTGCTGGATGTAAAAAAGGCAAAATGTAATGACCTAAAAATTAAAAGTCTGAAGAGCGATACAGTTATACTGCAGGTTAAATAAAAAAAAAATTTAAAAAAAGTACCAACGTGCTTTTTAGAATAAAAAGAAACATCATAGCAAAACTCTACAATTTTAAGCTAACACGAAGTAAAAAAGAAAACAAGACTTAAGAGTCTACAGCCATGCTAACCTTTGCTAATTAGCACTAAACACAAAGTACACTAAAGGCTGATGGGAATGTCCTTAGTTTTGCAGATTTTTGGTCATAAACCAAAGGGTTGGAATAAATTTGACCTAATGATGGCACTAAAGGAAAAGTTAAAGGATCAAAGTTTTTATAATTGATCTTGATAGGATAAGTGAATGTGTGAACAAAATTAGATTTACAATTCAGGATTTCAGAAAATAGTAGCACCAAAATAGAGAAAATAAATAGAGGAAAAGTGTGTGTGTGTGTGTTTACTCCAAATTGGATGAGACGCAGCGTCTCCTTCAGTGCATCCTGTTTGGTATCTTTGTAGTTGCTGTAGGTCTGCTTATAGAACTCCGTAACGTCCTCCACCACCTGAAGACACAAAGAAAAACCTCCGTTTAAACTGCTGATTGAATGCTGACTCTGCCGTGTGTGTGTGCGCGTGTGTGTGTGTGTGCGCGTGTGCGTACCCTGTCCTTGTTGGAGAGGCCCCAGATCCCAGCAGCAACTTCCACAGCAAAGATGAGGAGCAGGAAGAGGAAAAACTAAAATGAGAATTTTTATTATGAGCTTTAATAGTGTTTCCAAACCTCTAGTTTTGTACGTTTTTGTAAGATAAGGTTAAATGCACAAAATCTAAAAAAAACAAACATCCGCCTCTTAAGTTTTGGTGTCAACCTTGAGCTGCAGTGCCTGTGTACAGTCCAAACCAAGGTGATGATCCAGGAAGGCTTGTTTAAGGGACATTTCCATGAATTTGAAGGTTTATCAGTAGCCAAAACACTGCACAGTTGTTTATTATACTCTAAACAAGACAACAATGGACAGTTATAATAAGTTTCACTTTCGTTGCTATGAACAACTAGAATGTGTCAGTCAGTGGGTGTGAAGGGCAGCTTGCGATCACAGTTCGTCTTTGTTAGGTCTTGATCTTCCCTTTGATTACATAACTTTCTAGTACTTGTGACTGAAACTGGAATTAGGCTTCATCACACAAGGGCCTCTTCACACCCAGACAAGGGCATTGTGGGTAACTATGTCGCAGGGGAGCCGATGCGCACACCTCGAAATGGAAAATACTAAAAATACTGCAAAAGTTGGTTTGAAAGAATTGTCTAATATTAGACAATAACCAGTTTAAAAACATTTGTAATGTAATATGTCATCCAACAATGAGTGAAAGACTCATAATATCCATGCCGTCAGGTTGAAATAGCCCCTCAAATATCAACTTAAACCAAACTTCATAGTCTAAGAAAAACAAATCTCTTCCATCATTGAATAAAAAGAATGACTCACCAATCCCAGCATGCACGGCGACTCTTTAATGGCTCCGCAGCATCCCAGGAAGCCCACGACCATCATCAGAGCCCCCGCCGCAATCAGGATGTACACACCTACAGAACAAGACACACATTGTGGAGATATGGTTTTAATATCATGGCACTGCAGGATACTTTACGATAAAGATATTCACTCTTTAAAATAACTGATCAAAATCATTGATCCAATGGACAGAGAGAAGATGCCAGCGAATCAGGGCTGTGTTGTGAGCAATGGTGGAATGGAAATAAGTACATTTACTCAAGTATCTCAAATTTCAAACGATTATTTTCTTCTAATGCCACTTTCTACACTCCAGGAAGGCAATATTGTACATTTTTATCTCCACTATATTTATCCAATATCTTTAGTTACTTTATAAATTAATTATTTTGCATAAAAACAGAGAGCTTATGAAATGACGCCTTATTAGAAATTTAACTACCCAACAGTATACACAAGTAGGCCTATTACTGAAATAAGTCGACAGAATGTTTTAACTATTTTGATTTATTGCAAACAGCATTTCATGATTCCAGCACAAATGCTGATTTGTTGTTTTTCTATTGTGTAGGCTATTTATTAAATCTGTAGTAAAACATTTTGGAATGTTTACCACACAGGACTTTTACTCGTGTTTTTACAGTGTGGTATTTAATACTTTTAATGTATGTGGTGTAGCTGCTCTGCTTTACATATACTCTGAAGGTTGATGTTAAATCACATTTTCCCCCATTGGTCAAGTCGTTCACTTCAGCCACTTGTTGCTAGGTTACGTACATTGTATTCCATGTGGACAACGTTTCATTTCCGGAATTGTTCAGTTGCCGCCAGAAATTCCACTAGTTGTTCTCTTATTTCAGCCGGATGTTCGACACCTTTTTGGTTTCTTTGAGTTAAACTTGGGTGGATTTTTGGAGACTGGTTACCTGCTCCTCAGATCTCTGCAGCGTAAATCCAGACAACTAGCTAGACTATCTGTCCAATCTGAGTTTTCTGTTGCACAACTAAAACACACACTAAAATACACACGTAACACTAATACAAGTTCCTTCCCGAGGCTAATTTGCAGAGGCACCGTTGCTATGATGATTGTGATTGGTTTAAAGAAATGCCGATAAACCAGAGCATGTTTTTCTCCCATCTGGGAATGCTGTGTGGACTAGCCAGACCCTCCTCTGGAGCGCTGTGGGGAAAGGTCTGGCACTGACAGACTACGTACATAATGACATTTCTTGTCCCCATATGCATCATCATGAACAACAATACACTAATACACATTGTACTTATGATTTGCCTACAGCTCATCCTCATCTGCTTCTCGTATGTCAACTTGCATCTGAAATTTGCATGTAGCGTCAAAGCTAGTTGAGTTCAGGGTACTGATGCTACTCAAACCAAGCAGATACACAAGAAGTGAACTCACAATGTGTTTTATGCTTTTCTTCTGGATGTGGTTATGAATCATAATCAGCAAAACATCTCATCAACAAGTCATAAATTACTGTGGAACGCTTTTATGTGAATTTCCAAACAAACTAAAAACTAATTGGAACAATTATTTTAGAGCCCTCGTTAAAGACCAAGCATCTTTGTCATTTGATGTGGCTGTCATAATGATGAATCACAAAAAAAAAGTTAAAAAAAAGAATGTAGGATAACCACAGCACTGATGTCATAGATACATTAACCACACAAATATTTCTCCACCCTAGCTGTTATTAAGTTTGTCATTTCAGAACAATCCTCTGTCGCCTCACTACCCACTTCACTTGTCAGTTTGATGGTAGCAAAACACCAAAAGTGAAGGGAGGGGGGGGAGGGCAGCGGCTTTCTGCAAGTTCCTCAGAAAACACAAAAGAGGAGAGGAGAAACAAAGACGTCCCTGTCAGCCAGTGAAGAATGACAGCTATGTGTGGAGGGCTCTGCCAGGCCGGAGGAGCCGCCTCGCTGTGGACTAACTTTGGCCTCAGCTGCCCCTCGGTACGCCCTGCAGCCCGGTTCTCTAACTCAGGTTGTTTTCTCTGTAGCATGCCTGTCCATCAGGTCACAGCTGACAAATACAGGACACCTGGGACTGTATCCACAAAACATCCATGTGTTATTTTTGTTGTGCCAAACTGCTGATTAACAATCCAAAAGTGTAGTGCCTTAACTGTCCAACTGCCAGTGTGGTAAATGAAGCACTTGCATGTTTACATTATAGTGAGGACCACAAAGACATCCTTTTAGTATTTGGCACAAGGTACAAGAGACACAATATGGTCAGAACTCAAAAAGCATAGCAGTTTGACATAAATCCCCAAGAATACAGACAAATGTTTGCTACACTTCTGTTCAAAAGATAAGGTTGGTAACGATTTCCGATATAAGCTTTTTGCCTTGCCCCTTATGACCTCACCTTTCTCTGCTTTGCCCACCTAGATAATTTGGGCCACCCATGAGAAGGACATCATGGCTTTCAAACGAGCTAAGTGGCAGTTGGTCAAGGCCGCCCCCCCCCACCCTCCTTAGTAGCTACAGACTCAGAAATGGCACATACTAAGGGAAGCTCATTGTGGGACTGGCTCTAGTGGCTGTAAATCTGCACCAAGGCTGGATTTTGGGAAAGAGACTTCAGATACAGTATTAGACGACCAGTAAGGTCTATATAAAAGCATCCAAAGAGCACCATGTCATGGGACCCTTAAGAAACACTTCGATTTAACAGATTTTGCAATGCAGGTGGGATGTTTTTACACCGCTGATTTAACAAGAAGACTTTAGTAAGGACGGAACACAATGAGTGTTAGTTATTGTACGTTGGGTTCAAAGATAGTAGTGTAACGCCAATGGCCTTACCAGTGAAGAAGACTGTAGGCGAGTCCTCGCTTTCAAACAGTCCTACTGTCCTCGAGTCAAATCGCAGCCACAGGCTCACAGCCAGCACCCCAGTACCTGCCAGCTACATGAGAAAGATAGATGACATGTAGGAAAAGGGTCAGTCCCAAAAAAAAAAAAAAAAAAAAAAAAAAAGGGAAATTGGACAGTTTACTGTCACCTTCAAGTCATGTGTGTGAACATGGAGCCAATGAGGATATTGTCAGCATTAAGTGGCACAAATACAATTGAGACATCATCTGTATTTCACATCATCAGGACTAAGAATCTACAGCCATGCTGGCAGCTCCATGAGGACAACACATTAATTCTATGCAGGTTTGTGTGCTCACATTCCACACAGTCTCCTGAATACCCAACACCTTTTCCTCAGTTACTTTAATCTGTGATGGTAGATTTTATTTGCAGGTATTATTACATTACTCTGCCATTTCAGCTTTACTTAAAGAATTTATGGATCTTTATCAAGAACACCACTTTATTAGTTATACATAACAAAATAAGCAGATAATGGATAACATAAAATGAGTAGATAACGGATAGTATTGTGTGTCTCCCTTGGTGCTCACCACAGTGATAATAACCCACTGGAATGACTCAATATCTCCTCAGCAACCACAAAACACAAGTTTATCTACTCTTTGTTGCCAACCAAATAACGGAAAGCTGACGTCTGTGTTGTTGTGCAACAGGAGGTATGTGAGATCCTGTGATGACCGTGAATCAGTGGACACGCGCTTCATCACAACAATGTGCACCAACCACAGCAGCCTATCTGGAATACTAGTCTGTGAAAAAACAGCAACTTCATCTGTTACTAAAACGCTCTTACGGACAAATTTTTTTTTTTAATTCTACCAATAAATACATGAAATATAATAAAGCAATTAACAGTATTTAGCTTTACAGTAAGATTGAAATAAGCACAGTCAAACAATGAGGATGCTGCAATACATCACAAATCCATGGGTCAGTTTCCCCGTGGACTTTGAAATTAGCTTCTAAGAAATATTTTCTTGCATGAGGCATGTCCATCTTCAGCTACTACGGCGTCATGCTTTATTCCCAAAGGCAACAATAAAGCGTTAAATTTTCTACCACTCCAATTCATGTTGAATGGCTTCCTCTCCATAGCAACAAAGGCTGACGCTCCTGGGTATTGAACAATTTAGTACCGTGTGCCAAAGAAATTTGCATGAAATAATTCAAACTGGTTGTCATGACACAAACCTATAAATTATCCAGGGGAGTCCTATGTTCCCATGCAAAATAACATGATATCAATTGAAGACAAAAATGAAATCTTTTTTAAAATTACTATACCTGACTTTGCGTGTTTTCAAATATCCAGATACCAAGTACCGCAGTTACATATTTACATTATTTAGAAGTCAGTGGGAGTCAAAAGGAAAGTTGGTTCTAGTAGTACGTAGGAGGGCGGAGCCGGGCTAATTCACCACCACACCTTATGTTAACTCCTTCTGGAATTATGACTAAACTCAGTGTGATAAGTGTAGTCAGAGTTACTCAGACACACATCATCTATTAAATCTTCAAATTGAGCCTCAAGCTTAAACTGCAACTGAACTCTGGATTACATTTGTCTAAGTTTGAGTTAGTGTGATCTTTACGTGGACTGCGTTCGGTGCATTTACCATACACTCAACTATCACGTTCAAGACGGTTTGAAACACACAAGTTGCGCCATACTAAGTCAAATGTATTAAAACATGGTTGAAAATGAGATTTCATGTAGTGCAGCATTTGGGTACAATGGGAGAAAAAGCCACTTGAAATAAAGCGTGCTATAATAGATTTTTTGGAAAAGAATGGGCTGTATTAGATCACAGGTGACCTAGTTAACATATTGTACAAAGCATTTCTCTCTGTCCCCTTGTGAATCGCCTAATTCAAGAATCACTTATGATCACTTCTTTTGTACTTTAAAGTGAGTGAGTATCAAACAAACTAAAAACATCAGTAAATGTCTCTGGAAAGCTTCAATCTTAACGAAGAAATTCAGCTCGAGTCAAAAAAACAGTCACAGTTGCTGTTGTGTGTTTTCAGCAGCAATTCTCAAAAGAACTCCAAAAAAAAACATTCACACAGTGTCAAGAGTAACTGTACAGCACAGTAATGAGCGGACAAGTCGGTATCATAACAGTTAAGACGGGCCTTACACGTGCTCAGGTAATGTGTAAAATGTAAGTATATACGCAAGTTTCTTAACCAACTTGCCTTGTTCAACCCATTTTTACTAGGTAGCGTAAATCCCACTTTAACTAAGCTACGTTTCACCTTAGCAGGTGTGACAGCCTGCTGAGCTTTTAAAGAAACACGCCTCTGTTTGTTGAAACAGGGCTTATTAGGGTCTAGCTATAGATAGGTGGGCCAATGCCACTTAGCATTTTGTGAGTAAAAGTGAGCCAAAAAAAAACCTAATTACTTCATGTGGCCTGCATATTTACAATGAGTACAAATATCTATGCAGATTAAGACTAGACGCCTTTTTGTTAGCTCATTTTTACTCACATCATGCTAACTGGCAACATAGGATTCCATTCACTATGCTAAGCTAACTAGCAGCGGCGCTGCACCGAACTGAAACAATGCATGCAGTGAGACAAAAAATGCGTTGGCCCACCTATCTAACGCTAGGGGAGACCATGATAAGACCTATTTCAAACGGTGGCATGTTCCTTTAATATATGCACAAATGCCTCATATAGGAAGTAAGCCCTGGATGTTTTAACAGACCACAAATAATCTTGCCATCTGAAAAGTGATCAGAGCATTATTTTGCACAGACCATGTCGTGGAAACAGTTTATTTTAGCAGTTGCTATCATCTTGTTTTCATTATGTGCTCTCCAATTTAAAAGATAAATACAGACAGGAAAACAGGAAGTGAGTGTCCCGATTGAACATGGATATACAACGTACATTAAAACACACTCAGGAGAGTTGGTGCGTTTGTGTTGTCGATGCAGCGATGAGCCCTCTTAAAATAATCCTGAAAGAAACAGGCCTGTCCCTTTGAGGTCCACATTAGTTCTTATTGACCACAAAAGGCACTCTGGACGCCATTACCAATGCAAGTGCAACAACAAAGAACTGAATTATTGCGGAGATGTTTGACTGCTTTTATAAGCCTCAAAAGGACCACTGCCTTTATTAAAATATCCTTCCAGACAATGTAGATCGTGGGAAATGTATTTTAGAAACGCGAACAAGGAGCCCAATTTTTTCCTTCGCTAAAAACTCAGTCCTTACACTTTAGAATACACCAACCTAATCTGATGTTTACACTTTTAAAAATCAGACTACTCCTTCAGTTGTCATCTCATTTGTCCCCCCCAGAGCCGTCTGTGCCGCTTCAAAACAGTCATTAAGCATGAACTAACAGTCTGTGTGTTGTTCCAACACTGAACACGTCATCACTGTAATAACAGCAAGCAGTGTGGGTATTTTGGAGTAAATCTCTGTGTAAAATACACAAACAGTAACTTTCAACCATTTCACAAAAAAAAAAATCCCACAATGTTTTTTTTCCCCCCACAGCAGATGTCAAACCCTAGTTTCTTTTTAGACCAGACTTGGACTGCACAGATGTTCAAGTACAGACATAAAAACTGAAAGATAACACTCGAAAACAATGAAGTGGCTCCAAATGTCTGTAGTTTTTGGACTAAAAAAAAAAAAAATTTAAAAAGACGTCACTTTGGCCTCTGGG
This sequence comes from Etheostoma perlongum, assembly GCA_026937815.1. Taxonomy (NCBI): domain Eukaryota; kingdom Metazoa; phylum Chordata; class Actinopteri; order Perciformes; family Percidae; genus Etheostoma; species Etheostoma perlongum. The sequence continues at coordinate 10,157,493 of CM049393.1, read as the reverse complement.
AAGTTTACTGACATTTTATAGACTAAACTAATCTATTAAACAATTAACTAGCCAGCTCACCTTTTTACCTTATGTTCTTAATATTCTGGATTCTGGGGAAATCACAGTATGCGTATCAGTTTTAAACTTTACTTTTTGTAAGTACAGTTTGATGGGAGAACAAAATAGTTAGGAGGGTTAAGATAATAAAACTAATTGCGTTAGTTCAGCTGCATCATTCCCGCCTCACCATCACTGTCTCATCCATCAGCTGTTTGGCTACGAGCTGACTAACATCCAATCATATTACTGGCAGTTCCACTGTATTTATTTCAATTTCTCAAAACAATTTGCTATGTATACATTCCTGTATGTGTCCCTACATCAGATATCTGATTAAAGCACAGCTGATTCCACATATCATACAAATATAATTTGGTAGAAAAATGTCCACCAGGAACACCGTGTGTTTTAGCGTCATGCCAGGCACTGTTCTGCCAGAGTAGTACATCGAGATTACCAGGCATAGACTTACCCGAAGGAACAATGTGGTCCAGAAGACAGCAGGTGAATCCATTTACCCAGTCGACCGCTAGTTTTCACCAGGAGGACACATTTTCAGAGCAAAAAAACTCCGGATTTGAGTCATTATTGTAACTGTATTATTATTTTTGAGCATTGCTGTCTAGCAGAACAAGTTTGTTACTCTCAAGTAAGGGTAATAGTCAAGAATCTTGTCAGAGTGGTTTGGAGCTTGATTGAAGTCACCAATGTTGGTGTTGTTTTAACTAGAGATTACCTAATAAACAAAAGTTAAGCAGCCTCTTATTAACAACACACGATAAAGTCCTCAAACTAACTAAAGGATTTAAAGCATATTTTACTTCTTTGGAAATTACTAAAACCTCTTTTAACCTGAAAAGGAAGCAACCAAATCCCCTAAAAGACAAGCTTTAAATCACCCAGAGCGTCATGTATCAACCACAACTACCATTGTGTAAGTGGCACTACATACCCAGATGAGAAAGTTGAACCCAAACACAATGTATTTGACACACTGCAGCGCCCCCATGGCTCCGAGATTGAGATCTAGATGTTTTTAGGAAGAAAATCCAAACACGAGTGCTCTCTGTTCAAGAGTTAAACTGTCTTCTTTATAGGAGGAAGGAAAAGCACAGAGGGAAAAGATTTCTTTTGTGAACCACGCCCTTGCAAGGCTCACCTGGGTATACTGAGGAAGTCAGTGAGGGAGGGACTAGGTGGAGAGAGGAGGAGTAAAGAGGGGTGGGCGGGATATCTGTTCCAGTGGAACAACAGAGGACTCTCAAGGTGTAAATCAGAGCAGGTGAATGCAATTGACAAGCAGGTTAATTAGTACCAAGGATATAAGGATATAAGCCTGAGAAGCAGTTAGTTGAATTTGGATCAGCAGAGTGTGTTTCAATCATTAACAAGTCAATAAAAGAAATGTGGAAGAAAACATGAAATGAAGAAGGGAAGGGAAGGGAAGGGAAGGGAAGGGAAGGTCGATTGATCGATCGATCAATTGATTGATTGATCTACTTTGAAATTCACCAACCAAGCAACCAATTCACCAACATTTAAAAATTAAAAAGATAATCAGTTACAATTATATAAAACAGCAAAAAGCAGCAAAGCCTCACATTTTGAGTTAATAATGATCATGTTTACGTGATAATTGATAACAATAACAATCACTTGATTATTTAAATTAACTTCTGGGAAGTCTGTTAAAAAAACTGCTGAGGGACTGGCATTGAAAGACAGAGAGAGAGAGAGAGAGAGAGAGAGGAAGATAGAGGAGTTATTGATTTTCTTTAATAAATAATGAATAACAAATTAAAAGTCAAGAGAACTTGTGAAAACAATATTCTGCCTAGTTTTGAATAATTTAAGACCAGATTTAAGCAGACAGTAACGTGGATGAAGAGACATGGTCCACAGGTATGTTAACACACGCGCGTCCTGGGGCTGGGCTCATGTTGTTTGCTGAGGTAACTCGAGCTGCTCTCCTCTCCCAGTGGATCCAGTGAAACCAACAACACTAGCTTTGTGTCCGAGCTGCTAAATCCTCCCCCCATCTCTCACTCTCTCTCTCTTTGCCTTCTCCCTTCATTCTCCCTTCTCTGCCAAGACCTATCTAGTTTGACAAATCTGTTAATGTTCATGCTGCAACCTGTGTGCATCTCCAGACTGGATCTTTGTGTCATAGATGATTTAAAAATTAGGAGATAAAGAGAAAAGTGAGATGGTTGTAGAGGGAAAAAGACACAAAAGGTAGTGAAATAGGAGGAGGGTGGTAAACTCGAGACAAAAGAGAAGGCTTTAGGAAAAAGGAGGGACTTGAAGGTGGTGGAAGGAAAATTAATGGTGAAGAAGCATCGATTGCACAACAGTCTATATCGAGGTTTCATTTCCGGGATTGCTCCGGTGCCGCCGGATGTCCCTCATTTTGGCCCGGATGTCGGTTACTTCCGCTTCCCCTGTGTTGGTGTTCTAATCTCCGGTGTATTTCTGAGGACTATGGTTACCTGCTCCTCAGATCTCTGCAGGGTAAATTGAGGCTGCTAGCTAGACTATCTGTCCAATCTGAGTTTTCCGTTACACGGGGGCGAGCACACATTCCACCAAAACAAAGTTCCTTCCCGAGGCTATTTTGCAGAGGCATCTCCCCTCCGTACCATGCATAGTACCTGATTGGTTTAAAGAAATGTCAATAAACCAGAGCACGTTTAATGCTGTGTGGGCTAGCCAGACCCTCCTCCGCAGAGCTGTGAAGGAAGGTCTGGCAATGCGAGACTGATTGCACAATTTCTTGGCCCTTTCATGACAGATTGGCCTTAATCACAGGCCAGTGTCAATATTTTTCTGAATTTTTTGTCCAAAAATTGGTTCAGAAAAGCCAATTTTTAGCATAAATGGAACAAATTACGTCAGTTCAGACATGGCATAAGACTGCGTCTCCACATGTGTCTTGAGTGACCACTCATTTTGGAATCTCACTTTCACTTTTGTGTTGGAAAAAGATCAATTTCTTATTTTTTTATTTAGCGGTTGGCAGCAATGCACTCCCCGTAACTCCCCGAAATTTAAAGAAGCAATTAAACGATACAGACTGGATCTATTCCTTGGCATGTTCAAGGTAAACCAAATTGCCCAAGATGTTTGACACGCTTCTAATATATCTCTAGGGACTTTTAGAAATTTTCAGAAGTCGTGGACAAGCCAGCTTAGGCGATTTGAGATCGCTACGCTTAACCCTCATGTTGTCCTCGGGTCAAATTGACCCATTTTCCTATATCAGTGTTCTTTTTAATTACCCAAAATAACATGATTGATTCCACACAATGCTCTTTGGCTCTTTTATTTTGGGGTGTCTTATTCAATTTTCTAGCATTTGAAAAAATAATTGAAGTGGTTTTGAAATAGTATTGAGTAAAAGTTGACATATTCCATGACATAGTCTGTGCTTATTCATCAACATACATTCCTTTAATTTTAGTCTAAATAATTCCTAATTTCTGCTTTTCTAACTCAAACATTAGGTATAATTTCCTATAAATGAGGTTTATTGACCATAAATTCCAAAAATATCTGTAAACTAAAGTTAATAAGTCAGTGTTACATAGTGTTAAACGTAAAAAAAAAGTGGCAAACATTGAAAAAAAACATCAAAAGTGTTGAAAAAAGAGACAAAAATAAAAATAAAAGTTAAAAACTTTGATAAAAAGCGTCAACAAATATTTTGATTTTCAATTTTGACGGGAAGACAACACGAGGGTTAAGCCGAGGACTTTAGTTCAGTGTGGCCCAGGACACATTCACAGTCACATTCACATACACATACACACTGCTAAAAGAATGTAACCATGTGCTGCCCAGACCACCTCTGAATGTGATCTAAACAATCAGATCTCAATGTGTCCTAAATGCATCTTGTGTGCATTCACACCTGTACTTCAAACTATTGGATCACCCAAGACACACGTTGACACCCGGCTTGAACAGGTCCAAAATGTCAACTTTGCTCTCCTCAACAGGTCTCCAGTGAATAAATCCCACTTTATTTCTCATGATTTAGCAGTATAGAGTAGGCTACTGATCTGATATTTACAGCTACAGTAGGCCTACATGTTGTCAGTAACATTCGCTTATGCAGTTCAGTTTGGTCATATATTTCTTGGTGGGAAAGTCCTCTATTTGAAAAGGTCAACAATAAATGGCTGCACAGATTAGGCTACCAAAAAAGACCATCCCTGTTATCTGTTGAAAACATTTAGAATGGCTTGAGTCCAAAAACTGTAGAGATGTAAATTCCAACAAAATGCCCTGTCAAACGAATTGCAATATTGAATTGTATTGTATAAAGTAAGAACAAAGCAACATAACATGGAAATACCAGAAAGGTACTTGAGTAAATTTACTAAGTTACATTTAATATTCCACTGATCTTAAAGCCTAATAATATGAACATAAGTATCATTTTTTGCTCTTACATTGGACATAAATAAATTGAGCAGTTTTTTTTAAGGTAACGTTAGTTTCCCAGACAGGACTTCGTCACTATTATTCAAAATGTTATGACTTACCCAGAAGACGAAATTAAAGATGAAGAGGGCGTACTTTACGCACAGCTCCCAGCTGCTTAGAGCCGTCATCCCTGCTGTGTTTTCACTGTGTTAGCTAGTAGCAAAAAGTTAGCTATTTAGCTTATAATAGCCTATCTGGATATAACTCTCGTCGCTTGTCAGCTTTTAGGTGTTCAATTTATAGGTTCAGTTTGGATGTGTCGCGTTCGGCTCGTTTCGGCTCCGTTCGGCGACTTCCGTCAACTGTCGGTTGGCTGTGGGTGGAGCAGGGTGGACAGAGCGCGCCTTCAACAGATGCAGCTCTGTGTCCTGTGTGCGCGCGCCCCAGACCTGTTGGGAGGAAATAGAGAAGATCAACTGATGAATAGCATGCGGAACACCCACAGAAATAGAGAGGAATAAAGAGAAATTTCTCTCTTTTATCCTTCTGTTTCTTTTCTTTCTTGCTCCTCTTTGCTTCTATTGTCCTTGTTAGCTACACACCCTGATGTTGGTAGGCTAATTGTGAAAGAAAAACAGGAATAAACTAGGCCTAAATTAATTCCTGTAAAGGAATACTAAAATCCATGTATGTAATAGGTAACTGACCAAAAAGTATAATACAAAAGTATTTATTTGAATCGAAATTCAGAATGGTCCATTTCAGAATAATGTAGCCTACATTAGGCTATATTATTATTAGGTACTGTTGCATTAAAGTGTTGATACTAATAAAATTGAAGCTAATTTTAATTACTTTATGTAATATCAGGTAGCTTGTGAATTTACAAATGTTTAGCATGACAAAAATAAAAAAAATAAAAAATCCAGTGAACATGCATATAAAAAAACAATTATCTTACAGAAAAGCCAAAATGAGATATAGCTACAAAACACAACGCATCACTCATACAATTCCTCCAAATAACAAAGAAAAGAGCTAAAAGTGCAAAAAATAATACAAGAAGCAAGAACACAGGTTAGTTTAGGTTTAATATTGATTGCTTAAGACTTTTTAAAAAAGAGTCCACATATAGCTGACTGTTTCAGAGGCTTCTCCAGCCTGACACCAAATTCGTGAATGTGGCAGTAAAAGCATGGTCCCATTTTTTAGAGTTTGAATTTATAACCTCATTACCAGTCTAAAGGTTAACACCAACCATAACGTGTGTGTGTATATTTGTGTTTGTGTGTCGAGCGTGTGTCTCTCTTTGGTGGAACTGTGACTGTTTTTCTTCGTCTGCAGAACAAAGACGACAGTGTGACCGGTCAGCCCACAATCCTTGTTTGCAGTTGCACAAAAACACACACTGATGATGAGGACGAAGGAGTACAGTGCGACCCAGCTGACCAGAACCGCAGTCAGGAGTAAAATAACTCATAAATCTGTTGCACTGGTCTACTGTGACTCTTTAATTCATGAACAACTCTATCTGCTAAGCAAGGCCATGAGATAAGATTGATCCCCGCTGCTGTTTCCAAGTTCAAGAATGAACCTCTATGGTTACTTCTTTTTTGTGTTTATTTCTCTTTTCATTATTTTATTTTATTTTTCCTCGGCTAATTCTACTAAATCTTCTGCTCAGTCTGCTACCTTCATTATCCTCTGCTAATCCTCACCCTGTTCATAAAGTTATTATAGAGGCATTTTAGAAAATCTCAACAGGATGGCTTTTTATGTGTGACAGACAGAATTTTGGGGGTTTTGATAGGTGATTTTTAATAAATGGAAAACAACTGCAGCTTCATCCTACAAACCCAGATGATTTAGGGCCTAGTCTGTTGTATACAGTGGCTCTGTCTTCTTACTGAGCTGGATAAAAGACTGAGTGTGTTCCTCCTGGGCGGCCATCTGCCTGACCATTTGGGGGAGAGGGAGGGAGTATCTCTCTCTCTCTCTCTCTCTCTCTCTGTGGGTGGAGGAAGATGAGGTAGAAAAGGATGACAGCATAACATTCTACATTTTCTAGCATTACTTCCACCTAAAATGCCTCAAAGTAACACAATCATTTATTCATTTAATTATTAAGCAGTAACAAGTAATAGTAAGTAGGGCCTTGATTATTTTATTGACATGCAAAACTAATCCATTGTAGAACTATTTTTATAATCTAGATGTGTAATTCTCAGTATTAAAAGTGTACATAATTGCTCATTGCTATGATTTGTGTGAAATCATGAGAAATTGGTCATACGTTCCAGGGAGGATACACTTGCATTCACTGTACAATGAATAGGCTCGAAGGCACAGATGGTTAGCTTAGCTTTTATTACAGTTTATTATAGTTTAAGAATATGATTAAATGTTAGACACTGTTTTGTACCAGACACAAGTAAACATTTTCATATTCTTTACACATGCACATACACACACAACATATTCATATTCATACACACATACACATACACATACATAATCTGCCCGAAGACAAAGGAGACACCACCCTGAAAGAAGAGGATAAAGAGACAGGGAAATGTTAGTTCCGGGTGCATAACTTGACAAAGACTGAGGCTGAATCTCATTCCTCTATCTTACCCCTATCCCTCGTTTTTGCACGTTCACGCGGAACCTAGAGGTGTCCCAATACCTATTTTGACCGAGGGGTAGGGGTAAGACCGAGGGGTGTATAGCCCTCAAAAACAAGTGAGGACTTGAACTTACTTGTAAACGAGGGCTGTTGTAAAGCAAACAACAATGGCTGCCACATCGACCAGAGAGACCCGAGTGGACCAGAGCCCCGGATGCTTTTGTCTGTGGTTAGGGAAACTTAGTGTCATTTTGTGAACCCACAATTGTGTTCAGTAACTTAACTGCTGAACTCAGTAAACTCGGCTCGTATTGAATCATTCGTCTCAGCTTTGATCATTGAGTTATGGTATCACAAGTCTCATAAACAGACGCGTGGAGATTGGAGTGGTTAGATCATAGGAGTCAGAGCTATTTCATGGAAATTCACACATTATTGATGGGGATTATTGATACATCACATACCAATACATGTCATGTTATCTTGGTAGTTATGTTAAATTAAATGTTAGATAAGTGAACGTTGCATGGTAGGTAGGCTGTCACGAGGAGGCTACTGAACGAGACCGAATATAACCAGTCTATGTAATCATTACATTACATTACATATTACACATTACATGTCATTTACCTGACGCTTTTATCCAAAGCAACCCCCAATTAAGTGCTTCCAACCCTGAAGGTACGAACTCCAGACAACAAGTATAGTGCAAGTACATTAGCTTTAAAAAAGCAAAACCACAAAGAGCCATATGAAAGTGCAGCTTCAAGAATTAGTATTTAGTTATTTATTTATTTTTCATCATCATCATCATCCAAGGTGGAGTCAGAAGAGATGTGTTTTAGCCTTCAAACGGGTGACTTACTACTCGTGCATCTTAGATGATTGTGTACATAGAAATTCATATGACTACAATACCAATGGATATCACATACAAATATTTCATGTTATCAAGGTAGTTATGTTAAGTTCAATTTTAGTGACATGGTACGAGACGTTTCGAGACCGTAACTATGCCTAATGCATAAGTCTGTGTAATCAAACAGGTGTCTAGGTTCATAAGTTTGAGGTATCAACCGATCCCAGAAGACTTTATGTCTTGTGCATCCACCTCAAACAGGTGACCGAATCTATTAACTCGGTAGGCCAACCAACGATCCGATTGAATCGACTCGTGTAAAAGAGCCGGTTGTTCCAACACTAGTTAAAACAAGTTGACTTACATCTGAGGATGAAGTATTTAAGTTATCTAGATGATACTGCCCTTAAGTGGTAAACAACAACACTTTTCTTACTTTCCCCTGGTGATGGTGAATGAATTCACATGGAGCTTTGGGGCTTTGGACAGTGACACCTGGTGGCTTGCAACCCTTTCAGCAGCCCTCAAGACTGGACTGTAGTCAAACCACTACAACACTAGTCTCAAGTCTCAAGTCACAAGTCTCGTGTGCAATAAAAGTTCAACAAGCCTTTCAAGCTGTAATACGTTTGGAGGTGCTGCATTAGATGTACAGTAGTTGTTGTGCAATATGTTACAAACAAATAATGCATTATCCTAAAAGATACATATGAACTGTTCTTGCAAAAAACATTAATGTTGTAGGCTACCCGTAGTTTAGAGTCCACTTTGTGCTCATATGTTCATGGTCGATATTTATGTAAGATTTCATATGAATTGTAAATTGATTATGGGAAATTAGTTAATTACATTAGTACTTGCCTGGTATCAGGTGGAAATGTTCTCATGATTATGTCTTTCTAGTGCATAGCTCTAGGTTTTGGCAACCCGGATGGCTGATTCCAGTATATTTCTACTTTGTTTGATTACTTTAACAAAAATCTATGAATAATAATAAACATCCTATGTAATAGTAATTTAATGTTTACCCTCCATTTTTTGTACTTTGCAGTTTGGATGGACTGAGTTTTTAAATGGTCAGTATTGCACCGAACGCCGAACTTATTCTGCCTTTAATCTTGTAAAACTAAATATGTACATTAATAACCACCTTTCAAATAACCATTTCCTTGAAATGTTAATATAAGAGCAAGAAATTATACATTTTATTTATCTATTTTATACCTGGCATGTAGACCTTCAAATAGATCAACAAAAAACAAAACATTTTTAAATCCATGTATTGTGGTGTAAAGAGGCTCTAAAAGAAGTGCTCCGAATTGTTATCAAAGTATTTATGTTTATTTATCTCCTAGCCAATCAGCAACGTCCCTGCTCACCCCAAGGACCAATCAGAGAGCCGTGTGTGCTGATGAAGCGAGACAGCGGCAGTTTACCTGCTCAGTGTACGTTAACGGGACAGAAGGAGCACCGGCACCTGCTCGGTAATTTCTATCCACGTAAAGTTGTCACCTAACGGTTAGAAAGCGACCCCGGATCACCTGCCCGGCGCCAAAGTGGAGGTCAGCGTCACTAACTTGTCTTTAACTGCTCCGCCGGTACCGTCATGGCTCGGACCGGCTCCGGTGCCCTCCTTTCCCGCAGAAATATTAAACTCGACTCCTTCCTGAAGCGGAACATGGAGCGGATGGTGTACGAGCGGATCCGAGCCTATGAACCGTGCGTGGTGAAATCGGAGACCATCAATAAGGTGTACATGCACGTGGTGCTGAGCGACGAGCGCGTGTACCTAACCGAGTACCCACCGCGCACGCTCACTGAAGCCTTCTGCTTCAGAGACGTGCAGGACATCGAGCTGGTGAGTTTACAGAGTCCTATTCTACCTTTTTCAGGTAAAGCTGCTTCAACACTGTGACTTCCCTACAACTGAATGAAATCGATTAATCGATTAGTGGGTTGACAAATAAATATTCACTGTCTAGGACTGTGACTAAGATGAGTATCATTCTTGGTTAATCTTAATTGAAAAAATATTAATATATTGTACCAAATGTCAAAAACTGTCTATTATAATTACCAGATATCAATTGGACATTTTCAAATGCAAGTGCATATCACATCTAATTTATTTATTTATTTAGCTATTTACTTCCTATACCTGTCTATTTTGTGTATTTTGTTGATGCCAAAAAAGTAAGTGAAATCTAAACCACACAATAAATAACTGATGAGTTTTTGGATTAAGATCATGAGTCTCTGTACATTCTTACAGATCTTCATCTCTGTTTCATCCATTTCATCTCTTTAAGGTCAATGACCTCCCAGATTTCCTCCGTGGGAAGGACCGGGAACTCTGCCAGCACATTCGAGTCACCTACATCACTGACAAGCCTGCAGCGAGGGGCCGTGATTGGCTGAGAAGAGACAGGAGGGTGGGACTTCCACCTCGCAGACCAAGCCTTTACCCAACAATAACACACACATTAGAAGGTAAAAAGTTGTTTGAAAATGTCAAATCACTAAAAGAATTTACAACAAACGGTTACTGTCCACGTAAAAAAATAACATGCAGTTGTAAGAATTAGGACAGTGACACGCAGTTTTAGTTATGTACATCAGTACATTGGGTTTGCAAATTGGGCTAATAATGATAAGGTTGTTGCTAAGATCCCCGTATGGGCCATTAAGACAGTGGCAGGAGGTAAAATAGGTTGTAGGCCTACACTAATTGCATATATTCATACATGAAAAGGTTTCTTAGACTGGCCAAATGTTCTCTTCCCCTGACCTGTGACCTATGACAACCTAAAGTAGACTAAGCTTTCCCTTTGTCTCATCTTACCACAACATGGTGTTTCTGTATAATTCCACCACAATCTCAGGGTTGGTGGTTCCTCCTGCCATATTTTGAAGTGTCTTAGAGCAAGATGCACGCTGAACCCCAAAATTGCTCCAGATGGCCCAGCCAGTGCCTTGCATGGCTGATTTAATGAAGAATTACAACCTGCAAAGTACTACATAACATCAACAATGATATAATGTCTCAACTCATTGGCCTTGGCTCATTTTCTGTAAATAACATAAAAAATAACTTAAAAATAACTATACATAACTATTACATATGAGGTGTAGTAGGTAATATGAGTAGGTGCTATGAAACTATGTTGTCTTTCTGCACCTGCTATTTCCACACAAAGTTACAAAATTCTTACATTTCAATCACTTTCACCTGTTCTGATTAAGATCTAAGAAATAAGCACCAATGATGATAAAAAATCTTGTTTATATATATTTTTTAATCTTTTTATAATTGATTTTCCTTGTTTTCTCACAAAAAACGAATTGATCATGTGATCATAAATGTGATCTCACAGACGCAAATGGCAAATGTGAACCATAAATGATGTATATATCATTGGTTATTAGCTAAAGTAAACATCTTTTAAGTGTTCTTACATAAGTTGTCATGGCTGTATTGATTTAAAAGCCTAATAACGAGGTGGGTCCACCAGACCCGGGAACATTGGCTGTGTAACAAAAATATGAACACCACACAACGTACGTAGTTGAAGTGTCAGGTGATATCGTAAGCAGTCACAGTGGTTAAAATATAAGTTACTTCTAATAATATGAAAATCTGTAACAAACAGCAGTGGAGCTAATGTGCTCACGTGTTTCCAATGATACCTTTTTAAGTGTAACTCTAACCTTCCTGTGTCCTTTTTTTCCCCGACAGGATATCCTGAACACAGGTGAGCATTACACACACACACACACACACACACACACACACACACACACACACACACACACACACACTGACTGGTTGCTTTTACTTTTCAACCGAATATCAAACACTCGCCTCCTGCTGACTTTAAAGGTGGTTTGAAAATAAATTATCAATCCACTGACTAAGTTCTTGCTTGCCTGAACTCTACTGTAAACCAAATGCTAAATGAGAGTTTCTTTCCTTCAATCAATATTTTTAGTCACAATTATTCTTCAATCATTTGACGCTTTAGACTTTCAGCTGCCCTGCCCTGCAACTTTTTGTGTCTAGTTTATTATTTTGACACCTCCTGTGTGTCCAAAGTGTGCTGTACAGATTAGGGATCGATTGATACTGGTCTTTCAAGGCTGGGGACATTAAGTCCGACTCAGCGGTGAGTGAAACCGAAGCAGAGGGATAGACACAGAACTGTAGCCGAGCCAAAGTAGCGCACTTTTTAATTAATTAACTTAATCGGTAATCAGGCAAATAAAACGCCGATGCAGATCATCTGCAGACTGCCAAAACTACCTAGTACAGATTGTGTCTGGTAGTCATGGAGACAGACAAACTCTTTAAGCTATAAAACCTTTACAGCTATTTTTGTCTGCAGGACTACAAGAGAGAAGGAGAGTTAAAGTTTAGGGCTTAAATACCTGTGTATGTGCGTGTGCGGTGAGAGACTAGTGTCGTCACTGAAATGCCAAAACATGTCACAGAAAGTTAAATCTCTTTTGATTGTGTTAATTGAAGGCTGCCTCACTTTTCCTTAGTCTGTAATGATCCTCTTCAGTGTCTCAGGTAGCTCATGACTTATTTAATAAAGAGAGACGTGTTTCACCTCGGTTCCCCTGCTACTCATTGTCATTGTTCACTGAGGAATTAAAAAGTACCACGATCGACGACCTGAATTGTATTTCTGTCTTTGACTGAGATCCAGAATGTATTTATTTGTTTCCAGATATATCATTATCGACTAATTTGCAGATTATTATTTTTGGATATTAGAAAACAGACAGACATGCGTATAAAAAGTTCCCAGAGCCCTCATCTTCAAATCGATTGATTTGTCGAACCACAGATATTTACTATTAATATTCACTATCTTTAGTGGCAAAGAAAACTGGAAATCTTCACATTTAAGAAGCTGAACCTGCAAATGTATGGCATTTTTAACATTTACCATCATCAGACCTTTTAATTCATTGTGGTTGTTTGTCCAGTTTTTTTATTTGGTCGTGTCTTAAATTCCTCTGTGTGTTGTGTGTGGAACTGGCTCTAGTGGCTGTAAATCTGCACCAGAATGAATTTTGGAAAAGAAACTTCAGATATGGTAATAAGGGCATCCAAAGAGCACAATGTCATGGGACCTTTCAAAATCAGCACCTTTTAGAAAATCAACCTTTAGAATCAGCACAAGCTGTCTGGTGAATGCACATCCACAACTTAGGTGTTGATCATGGCAATAACTCATTTTTTTATCATCATTCCAATATTTGATACCACGCACATGTGCAAAAAACGCAACGAGAACGTTTATTTTTTGGATTAGTTGAAAGAGAGTATCAGTAGAAAACTGCACTTTAAATTGTAACAATCTTTCGTTTTATATTAAATGTGTTCATTATAAGAATGTTGGAGATAAATTCAGCAAGCAATTAGTTGTATTTTAGCAGAATGCGAAAAGCAACAGAAAGGGAGAAATGAGTACACTTTAATATCTGTTACATAACAGAAATTAGTACACTTTATTATCTGTAACATAGTAGAAATGAGTACACTTTATTATCTGTAACATAGTAGAAATGAGTACACTTATACACATAGCATGTAATATCATTATCACATATTTTCTTCATATCATGCAGCCCTAATCGCATCCATCTCGTTCCTTTTTCCCCTCCCTGTTTATCAGCAGCCCCACTGGAGAGGAGGTTTACATGTTACCACCCACACGTTCTGCCTCCTGTCCAAACCCGGAGACTCTGGGCCTCCTGAGGGTCCCGCACCCTCCCACCCAGTCTGTCTCCACAGCACCCTCCCTCTACTCACCCAACGGCTCTCCCACCTCTTCTCCGTCATCCTCGAATCACAGACTGAACCTCCCTGACAGTGGCCAGGTACAGACTGCGTTAAGCCCCTTTTTCTACTTATGGTTTGAATCATTTAGAGATACAAAATGGCACAGACGATGACACCCCCATTACGTGTTGCTAATGTGATGTTCCAGCTGCAGAGAAGGATCAGTTCAGTTCTGTCCCGCCTGTTGAGAAGAGACTGTGTGAACAGCGGAGAGGAGAGGGAGGCTGAGCTGCATCTTTACGCAATATCACACACATCCAGACTTTACCTCCATATACAGAGCTCATGGAACAGCTTCATTATTGTGAGTGATGATGGAGACAAGAAAAAGTCTGATGCAATTGTAAAATGTTTTTCTTATTTCCAACAATTCCCATGAAAAGACCAAAACCAACAATGTATTAGTCCATCTCTCAGCACTTTCCCTCTTGCCGACCTTTGTCTTAGCTCTCAGTCTAGTGTGGTTCCTACAATCTTTAAAAAACAGATTACTGTTTTTTTTTTTTAGAAAGGCTCAGTTGGTCACTGTAGTTTTAAGTAGACACTACTCAAACAGCATTTGTTGGAGACTATTTTCAGCTGCGGACTAATCCACATATGGTGCTTTAGTGAGTATTTGTGGCAGCAGGATGGTGTATGTGGGATTGAGTCAAAGATAAACTACCGTGTGTTTGTGTTCATGGTAATGAAGGAACATGTCAGTAGTGCAACAGTGTGGCTCAATGATGTGTTTTTAACAGTTTAGGGATAACAATTAAGCTCTGTGCCACAGAGGAAGAAGATAAATCAGGCTTTGGATACTGAGACAACACTTGTTAGTAGGGTCAATTCATTGTTGAGAATTAGAATCAGAAATCAGAAATACTTTATTAATCCCCAAAGGGAAATTCTGTCTTAAATTTGGTCTTCATGGGATTGGTTAACAATAAAAAAAGTAGTAAATCACCTGATTAATCCTTTAAAAGACTGAAAGACACCAGTTTAGCATTGCACTTCCATAACGTGTGTGTGTGTGTGTGTGTGTGTGTGTGTGTGTGTGTGTGTGTGTGTGTGTCCTCTCAACCCTGTTGTTCAGAGGTCCACTCTGTTGTTAGACACGCTCTTCAGAGGGAGGTGCAGTGCCTCGTCTGACTCCTCTTCTAGAAAGCAACTTCCTGCCATCAGGTAACTGTTCTCTGTTGGAACGCCGTGCAGGACTATAACAGGCACAATCATACAGGGTCTTAAAAAGTCAAACATTTAAAAATCTAAATTTTAGGCCTTAAAAAGTCTTAAATTCTTAAGCTCTTAATTTTTCTTTGTCCATGCAACGCTACCTCTAATCGCTCATTGAAATGTTCCCGCAGCAATTTAGTTGTTTTTTAAGTTGTAGTTCTTTCTGTCAATATTCCAAATATAATTCCCTGTATTAGGACTACAAATGAGACCAACATGCAACTTATATTGCTGCCAGTCTAGTTCAATAATGCCAATGAGGAAATTGGGGAATTGTTTCAGGCAATGGCTGTGTTCCAAACCGTCCCCTATTACAGAAATAGTTCAAATTCTCCGCGGTTAATTTCATTTACTGTAAAATACCCACAATGCACTGCTAATTTGAGTGTACATACAATGTACCCTACATTTTACTCCTGTATACTACAATGTAATGTGGCCGCGTTTTCCCAGAGGAAGAAGCAGAAGTGTGAAAACTGAAAAAGAAAAACAAAGCAGACTTTCCTTTTCTAAACAGTGGGAATTTAAAATACAACATACGGTATATACAACCTTTTACTATCCTCCTGACTCGTCAGTGCTCGGTTTGTTTCAGGGACGTTTAAGAAGTATTTTTGTTTCGGTTTATTTACATGATGCTCAGACAGACAACAGGTCTCCTGACGCGAGTCACGCAACAATGTGTTTCCAGTAAGTGTCTGAAATCTCGTTTGGTCGTCCCTTGTGTACAGTAGTTCACTATTTAATAAAAGCTACATAGGGGATAGTGAGTAAGTGAATGAGGGAACGGTTTCGGAACACAGCTAATGTTTCTGGACTCTTGACATCTGACTTTCTTTCTTTTTTTTTTATGTCATGATATAGGTCTTAAATTTCATTCATAATGGTCTTAAATTTGACTTGGTGAAACCTGTAGAAACCCTGATCATTCATGATTTGTGTGTGTGTGTGTGTGTGTGTGTGTGTGTGTGTGTGTGTGTGTGTGTGTGTGTGTGTGTGTGTGTGTGTGTGTGTGTGTGTGTGTGTGTGTGTGTGTGTGTGTGTGTGTGTGTGTGTGTGTGTGTGTGTGTGTGTGTGTGTGTGTGTGTGTGTGTGTGTGTGTGTGTGTGTGTGTGTGTGTGTGTGTGTGTGTGTGTGTGTGTGTGTGTGTGTGTGTGTGTGTGTGTGTGTGTGTGTGTGTGTGTGTGTGTGTGTGTGTGTGTGTGTGTGTGTGTGTGTGTGTGTGTGTGTAGCTGCGAGCGGACAGCTCACCTGTTTGGTCAGCTGAGCTCTGAGCTCCTGCAGGAGGGGATCCGTGTGGAGAGGCTCTACCTGCTGCTGCAGGAGCTGAGAACCGCTGCTCACCATAACATCGCACTACGCCGACTCTTCTGGAAGGTGAGCGGTTCAAACATGGGTCAACCTTAACCTTATTTATTCATTTCATTTTTTTATCAACCAATAAAAATAATGGGGAAAACAAGTTGAATTTCTTTAAAAAATGCTTATTTTTTTTAGTGTCATATTTAAATGTTAAGTTAACACTCTGTAAGATTTGTATTTGTTTTTTATTTTTATATTTTAACTTTTTCATTTGAGCAATATTTATGAATTAGTGGAATGAAATTTTGTTCATATGTGCACTCTGTATGTACAGTTGATTGACAATAAATCTATCTAAATAACAATGCATCATATTTTATAAGCACATATGTTTTGTATGTCCTGATCAGTAAATAAATAATAATAAATAGAATAAATAAATACATTTGTGATTGGCTCCCGCAAAATTGTGAACTGAAGCAGGAGAATTAAACATGCAGGTTTCCAGACCGAGCTGCAGGGCTTCAGTGTACTTCAGTGCAGTACTTGAGTAAATGTACAGGTGGCCATGGGATCTAGTTGAAGTTGTACTCTCAATCAACCTTTAAAAAGACATGAGAACCACAGAAAATGTCCTCACAAAGGCACGCACACACAGACCAATAGAGCTGCAAAGATCAATCGATTAGTTGTCAACCAATATATTTAATCAACTATTTTGATAATTGATTAATCGGTTTGAGTAATTCTTATAAAAAAAAAAAATCTGATTCCAGCTTCTTAAATGTGAGTCTTTTCTAGTGTCTTCAGTCCTCTTTGACAGTAAAATAACATTTGAGGACGTCATGCTGGCCTTTGGGCAACACTGTCATTTTTCACAATTTTGACATTTTTATAGACCAAACAATTAATCGATTAATCAAGAAAATAATCGACAGATTTATTGACAATGAAAATAATGCTTAGTTGCAGCCCTACGGACCAAAAGCAACAATAGACTAGAGTTGATATGGTTGTGAGGACTTTCTCTGTTGTGTTTCAGACCAGCGAGGTGTGCGTCTTCCTGGTTCAGACTCTGGAGGAATCTCTGCACGGCTGTCAGAGCCTTAGTGGAATCCACACAGAAGATCAACTACTGTAAGCTTCAAAGACCTTTTAATACAATCAGGGCAAATTGGCCTTTGAGGTTATAAGCTGCTTGGTTTTTACACAACACACTTATGGCTATTTAAGAAGAAAGAAGGCTTTGGATGTGTGTAAGTACAAGTGGTTGCCTTATATGTTAAATCTTGTATGTTAAACCAGAATTTAATGAGTTCACTGAGTATTTGTTGGTCCAGAGAGTAGTATTAAATGTTAGTATAACATGTAGTATAGTATGGATGAAGTCTCACCAGCTGAATGCTTCTGTTCAGACTGAGCACTCTGGTCGTGCAGACGCTCGCCGTCATGTTCAGAGAGACGGACGTCGAACCAGCCAGACTCAACCTGCTCTCTGCCAAAAAGTAACCACTCCACCTCTCCTCTGTCTATTCCAGGGGTGTCAAACTCATTTTAGTTCATGAGCCACATACTCCTAATTTAATCTCTAGTGGGCCAGACCAGTACACCACTCCAGAAACAAGAGTTTCTCGTCAGCTTGAAATGCAAGTTGCTTCTGCTACGACAGCGTTCTAAGGCCATTTGTAGGAAAAAATAATAATGTTACTGACCCAGGAGAGAGGGGTAATATTCTGAGAAAAAACTCTATTCATTTCTAAGATTAAAGTCGTAAATGTATGGAAAAGGAACTTGGATATTCTCTGAGCTTAAAGTGGTAAATTTGGAATTGGAATTAATTACTGCAATTTTCACACTTTCGATTGGACCCTCTCGCCGGCCGGTTCTGGCCCACGGGCCGTATGTTTGACACCCCTGGTCTATTTGAATACAACTCTGCAACTATTCATTCTTAGACTCAGAATGAAGCTGCTGTTTTTATTGTGTAAACTGTTGTGTGGTTTGTGTTGTGGATTCTTATGTGACGTCTATCTGCTGCAGTGAAATTGCCCTTCTGGGACAAAGAACTGAACCGATCCTTTATCCTTTAAAACTTTAATGGATAAATCTTGTTTCTGCTGTAAACTCCCTTTTTTAAAAGTATTATTTTTTCTCTCTCCCTGCAGAGGTTCCCTGACCTCCAGAATGCTGCTTGCCTTGATATGTGATGCAGAGCTACAAACACAGAACCTGGTTGACTGTGAGGTGAGCTGCTTTCTACTCACCTTAATATTACTATTTATTAAATCTGTTGTTAATGTGAGCCTTCTCTGTCAGCTTCAGGCCTTACTTGCTGAGTATCTGGATGGTGCCTGCTCTCTGCTCTTCGAGCTCCTGCTTTCAGGCCACGAGGTGAGTTCTAACCGCAGCTTTACAAAAATAACGGTTGATCTACTTTTAACCTTTCCACTTACTTTAATTGTTTGAGAAACTCTGCTAATATTATACTCTCATATAATCATTCCTTAACTGATAATCTCATAATTTTGGATTAAAAAAAAAAAACCTTTGCCTGTCTATAATAATAATAATTATTGGACCGATGCATATTTTTATGTGTAGAATTAAGGGGAAATCCAGCCGGTGACTTCACACTTCATTGAAACCTTTCTATGTTTTAGGCCAGCAGATGTTCCTCTGCTGACAACTTCCTGTCTGTTGGCTGGATCCTCGGCGTCCTGCAGCCTCATCCTCACCTGGTAAACTTTCCCCCTATCACTTTTTTTAGTAGGAAAGTCCAGGGGACCGGTGATGGGTCCGAGCCAGGCATATTAAAAGGATTGGTATCACCTAAAATACCAATCTTTTCTTTACTCCAATGTGTTTTGTCCGCATCAGCCTGCCAGTGGAGTAGAGCCTGGCTCTAACGCCCATAACGCTTCTGTTATCTAATCTGTTTTGTCTTCTCTCTCTTTGTTATCAGTGTACAAAACATTCAGGCCGCAGCCTCACATTTTTAGCCAGCACTTACCGTTGCTATTACCAGTTAATATAAGAAACTTAGTCGGCGTCAGGTCTTATCAGCCATCACCCGTACTAGTAACTTGTTTGTAGCCAAATATCATTTGTTGGTTGTGTGTTTTTGAACCAGGACCCTCTGTATCTGGATCAAGTAGCTCGTGAAACATTTCTAATTTATTGTGCCAGATACATGTATTTTATTGCCATTTACACAATATTAAAGGACTCTGATTGGGATCTGGGTCCAAAAACTTGATCAGGACACCCCTACTGATTAGTTCACTCCACCACAGAGACAGGCCACAGATTGTGTGGTAGGACAAAGCTGTGTGTTGTTTCGTTAAAAACGAAAGACAGTACTTTAGAACTGGTCCACTTGTCTCTCTGCAGTTGTCCTTCATCAGTTACCAGGCTCAGCAGGTGGTGCAGGTTTTGTCAGACGGGCAGGAATCCTTTCTCAGCCCCTTTCAGTCTGTTCTGCTGTTCCAGCGCTGTCGCCTCCTGCTGGCCTGCCTGCAGTCTAGCAGCCAGCTGGCACAGCACCTCCAATTCCACTTCAGAGAGGAGTTCAGGTTTGTGCTGCAGGTCTTGTTGTGCTCAAGATTCAGGATAGTGATTATGGCTGGGTACCCATTTCAATACTTTTTAGGCACCGACCCAATTGCCTCCTGAGTATTGAGTATGGAAAGATTTCTCGTCATTCACTACCTATGGAGTAAATCTCCAATAAGCATGCAGCATGCTTCTACAAACATCTAATAATGCTTGTGATTGGCTGTCTAACGTTACATGTCATAGAGGCAGGCAGGAAAAACTCTACGTTGCAGCCATCGACATACTAAAGTACCTTTGTGCCACTGAGGCCAACAAATCAAGGAATTCCTTTCAATGAAAAAGAAAAGACATTTTAAACAACCAGAGATTACTTTGGTCTTTGTTTGAAAGTCCAGTGGCTTAATTGTGCTCCTTATAAGTCTATTTCTGTGGCTTTCTGCAGGACAATCTGGTTTATTAAACGTTTTAAAGCTTTAGTGCGTAACTTCTTGATATTAATGAACGTCCGTTATAGGGGTGTGCAAAGAAGTCGATTCACATTCGTATCGCGATTCAAGCTCTACAGATTTGAAATAAATTTTTTTTTTTTTTTTTTTTTTTTTTTTGTAAAGCGTGTATTCATGGGAAAAGCTACATTTACATACTGTGAATTTTTTTTTTTATTGAAATCGTTTTTGAATTTTTTATTTTTTTTTTTTTTTTTCCGTAAAAATGAGTTGCTACGTGTAAGACTCTCAGCTCCACAAAACTCTCTCTGTATTTCTCAGTATGGCTATGTTCAGATTTGATTAAATTGATTCACCCTGTTCACGATTACATTTTTAAATAACTTTGATTCTTATTTAATTTTACGAGCCAACTGCATCACAAACGCTACTACTTCCTCCTGTGAGTTTTAAATACAGACAATGCTCTCCCTTCTCTTTATTGAAGCCTCTATGTTTACAGGCTTGTGGTGATGCTCAATGTGCTATAGGTACCCCAAAAAAAACTCTGTTTGGTACTGCCAATTTGTTTTGTTTTGTCAAAAAAAATCGTGGCAGAGAATTGTGATTATCATTTCTAAGCTAAAAACTTTCATTCATATTTTGCCCCGAATCGTGCAGGCGTACGCGATCACGGAAGGCTTGTATCACGTGGACGCACCAACAGTGTTGTTGTCGTTACTTCCTCAGTACTTGAGTAATTGTTTTCAGGATTTATTGATCTGAGTTGAAGGATCTTTGTTTCTCCCCTGCAGGTACTCTGTGAAGCTGTCCTGTGCTGAGGAGAAGCTGCCGCCTCACTACCCGATCAGCCGGCCCACTCTTCGACTGGTCCAGCAGATCCTGACTCTTTTTTGCACAGATAATCGCACACAAACACACGCACTTACAGCTGAAGACAGGACTGTGACAGTGTGTGCCTTTACCAAAGTCTAAGTACTTTTGTCTTCAGTACTTTTAGTTGTATATTTTGAGTTTCACCACTGCAATGAATGAATGAATGAATGAACTGAGCAGGAAATCTGCTGCAAATACAGGTGAAACGAATAATTGCAGCAGAAATATTTGCACTGCTTTTTACCATGTTTATTTGTTTTGTTAAACAGTGTTCCTATAATGCTGTAAAGCAGAAATCTTCTGCAGTTTTCATGAGGGTTAGCAGTGCTTTGAGCTAAATGCTTACATGTTTAGTGTTGCCAGGATATAGTGTCGTCCATGTTCACCATCTTAGTTTGGCATATTGGCAACATCTGCTAACAAGCATTAAACAAATTCATTCCTGTTGTATGACCATTCTTCCCTTTGAATTCTGCCTTTGTGTATATATTGGACGTGTAGATGTGTGTCCGATGTTTATAGTTGAACCTGTAAATGTGCAATCCTCAGCTGATGTGGGCTCCAAATAGTAGTAAAGGTGAAGTTGTTGAACGTCTTAGTAACAAGGAAAGAAAGAGCAATTTGGAATAAATTAGTTAAATCAAGATCAATTAATATTGTTCGCAGCTAAGAACAGAATAAAAAAAGAATTACACAAAGATTTTTGAGCATTAAACATGGGAGGATAGATGAGTCTTGAAGGTCAAAAAAGTTGTTTTGTTCAGCTGGGAAAAAAAACTAAAACAAAATTGTGTTTATATATCATATATATGTGCAAGTGTACAGGTATATTACTTTGCATGAGCGCTGTAGTTTGACTGTCTACTGTACCAAGCATCGGTCTCTTCAAAACAAAGTCTAACGAGAGTCAGACTGAAGAAGCAAAAGTCAATAATGCCCATTCAGTCTGAATATTAGGTGACCGTTGGCAGGTAGTAGACTGGAAAAACCCAGCCCGTCCCGGTCTGTAATAATAATATAGAATTTATTAGTCCCGCCAGGGGAAATTTACACAATTTACACTGTTGTTATTACACACATGCTCAGTACCTGTACATGCACTAATGGAGAGATATCAGTGGGGGGGGGCTGCCCATGGAAAGGCATCCCAAGCAGTTGGGGATTCGGTGCCTTGCTCAAGAGGACCTTGGCAGTGCCCAGGAGGTGAACTGGCATCTCTCCAGCTACCAGTCCACCACCATACTTTGGTCCGTACTGGGATTGAACCTTCCGGTTCCAAGCCCAACTCCCTACTGACTGAGCTACTGCCGCTGATTTGATTTCCCCAAAATTTGAGCTCTGGCTTAAAACCTGTAAATTTATCTATCCTACTTCCGGTACAAATCTCCAGGAACCAATCACAAACTGGTTTATCCACCTACTGCCGGTTTACCACGATGATGATAGAGATGCAACCAAGCACCTTTTCTCATTTATATTCAACATGGCAGCCACTGAAGCGCAGCAACCCGTTGATGCCGCTGTTGCTGCTACGTCACCCAGATCGTCGGTCTGATTGGTTGAAGGACTATCCAATTGCGTACAGAGTCATTTGAACTATGCCCGTTGGTCACATCTTTGTGCAGTAGAAAATACAGAGCAGACTCCTCAGACCAATGTTCAATCTTAAAAGATGGAGCTTGATCTAGTGATAGTCAGACTAGGCAGGTAGTGCATTAAAAAAATATTTCTTAACAATATTCTTAATATAATAAAATTGTTTTCCAAACATACAATAATTTACATTTATTTTACTGTCAAAGGTTGGGGCTTGCAGATACTTAAACTAAAAGGTATTGTGAATGAAGAGGCACAATTTAGGCAAAACGACCACAACCTCAGCTGATCAGAAGAAAGGCACATGGTCAACACAGTGAGGAACCAATGAACAGTAGTGTTACTGTACTAACATATAGCCTGGTCACACAACATTCTGTTTTCCAGCAGTGATTTATTTGCGATCGGTGCTTGTGTAATCGTTCACATCTTGGCTTTGAGAGTTGGGCTGGAGTATAGATTCTGCTTCAGAAAAGCCAAGATCTTCTTCCAGGAGTCTTCCTGAGCGTCTGAATGGGGTTTGGTTTGTCCTCCCCACAGCAATATCACTGAGAACAAAATGTTTGACAGAAGAGGAGGATTTTAATGGATATGTAAGGCAGGATAAAGTACATCAAGGTATTCTAAATAGTATTCATTCCAGATATGACGTTATGTCTTGGGCAAACACTTTTGAACATGTGTGCCACCTGCAAGCAATGACTAGTTTTTTTCCCTTCAGAATAGCTGCTCTGCCTGTTTTTACACTTGATAGCTAAACTGTGCATTAAAAACAAGCTCTCCAGTAGATATCTAACATTCAGCTTACGATTGTAAAACCCCAAATGTTGACTTTTGTAATTTTCAAAACAAAATCTGCCCATATATAGTTTTTAATTTTTATTGAAAATCTCAATTTATTGGCGGTCAAGCTCCACTCTCTGTGTGTTGTCATTCTCAAACTGTGTTCGCTTTGGGAAACAACAACAAGCTTCGAGCTAGTAAGCTATTTGCTGAAAATTGCACGTTTTGAAGGAAATTTGGATTGCGCAACAAGGCAGGCCTGCTTGGTTCTGTCGGTGAGTGTAAAGATTTACAAAGAATATGCTCACGGCATTTACTCTCTAACTGCAATGATTCGGGGCCGATTAGTGGGATTGCTGTGGTCGAAGTACACACGGCAATACACTGGTAAGAGCAAAAGACGTCTAATACAGCTTGCGTTACTGTATTGTGTGAACAGCTAACCTAATTTAATATTGTGGTGTTTTCTTTTGACCCTGCAGAACTCACCTTGCTCTTTTGTGTCCTTTACAAACTTAGTAGCTTTGAAGTGAGGTGTGTATGGCGGCTCAATCAGATGTCCAGCATCATGGTAGTAAAGTCTGGTCAGCAGGTGCTCATTCCCTGCTGCACGCATCATCTGGGCCATCTGAGGGTCAAAGGTCAGGTCAAAGCCGGTTACAAACTGAATTCACTTCTGTGGTGTTACAGTAGGTGTAAGCCCGATGTTTAGCACAAACAACACTTAGTAGAATGGAGCCTTTATTTTTCAGTTCTTTAACGGTGGCTTAACTCACATCCTCAGAAGACTCCACTGTGGCCAAGTTCTGATCATCATGGCTGTTCACCACCATAATTGGACAGTTTATTCTCCCCACCTTGAAAGAAATGACCAGAAAGAACGACTTTGATATGGGCTTGTAGAATTAACCAATATGAGTCATGGGCACTTTTTATTTATTTATTTACTTATTTTAACTTGTCTTGCCTCACCGTATGAGGAGCTAAATACCTTGGTGTGCCAAACAGATTGGACTTTTAACAAGAGAGTTTTATTTTTATGATTTGTCACCGGGCGGGACAGAAATGGGCTGGGGACAACAAAAACAACAGAGGAAAACAACAATTGTACAAAGCAACGAGACCTGCAAGAGAATTTTTAAATTAGCCATTTTAGCTTTGCTATGACAACCACCAGCCTTGCTCGCCTCACGCATAAGGTGGTACTAAATCTGCAATGGAAAAAGGAGGACAGAGCACCGCGATAGAGCTGATACTAGCAATGGGTAAGCACCATAAGGCTCTGTACAAGAAAGGTCAGAGCGGCCTGTATTTTCAACTTCTGCTGAACAATGGTGCGGCAGGGTAAAAGCAGCTGATGCTAAAATACTAAATAAGCTCATTGGTAAAGCTGGTTCTGTCCTAGGAGTGGAACTGGAGTTTTTGGTGGAGGTGACAAAGAGAAGGACGCTGGATTCAGAATTATGGACAATGCCTCTAATCCCCTGCACGCCATACTGGAGTCATATCAGAGCACCTTCTGCCCCTAGACGAAGGCCACAGAAGACCAGAGCAAACTGTAGAAATCATCCTACTTCTGCAGGACGAACATCAGACACAGGACAATAATATCAACATGTGCAATATCCCCGTCTGTCGCGTCTTGCTGCATTGGAATTTAAAAATGAAATGGATAAGATAGTCACAGAAATAGGGTACCATGTCAGATATTATTGTCAGATGTATAAAGTTGTTATTTACAAGCCAACTATGAAACTGTTTCAATAAATGGCTGTTATCTATTTAAGCAAATCAATACAGTGTAATCCTTGTGTGTTATGAGTGCAATGCGTACTCACGTCTATTTTGTGAGCGGGATCATCAGGAATCGGTAGACCCATATCTCGCCATATCTCATAGTTGTTCTCATCCAGGCGGATCTTCTGAGAGTTCCTGCCATCACAAGTAATTCTTCCCATTAGTCCAACTGTAGTCTAAATCCTTGAAGTTCGGCCTCCGGGATTGCTCCGGTGGATGCATGCATTTTGGGCCGGATGTCCGGTACATTCGGCTTTCTTTGTGTTTGAATTTTAAACTCCGGTGCATTCATTAAGGACTATGGTTAGCTGCTCCTCAGATCTCAGCAGGGTAAATTAAGACAGCTCGCAAGACTATCTGTCCAATCTGAGTTTCCCTTGCACAGCAGCTCCACGCGGTAACACTTGTGGTTGGTTTAAAGAAATGCCAATAAACCAGAGCCCGTTTTTCTCCCATCCTGGAATGCTATGTGGACTAGCCAGACCCTCCCCCGCTCCGCAGCGCGTGGATGGTCTGGCAAAGTGAGACTAGTCCAACTGTGACACTTTGTGTACTGTATTTATGTTAATGACAGAATAGCAGAATACCTACATGAACAATAATTGATTGATTTCTTTGATGGACGCCCCCCGTGGATAAAGGTGGTTTCCGCTGACACAGACACAACAGGAAGGCTGGAACAAAACACAACGATACACCTTGAGACACTTGACATTTATCTGTGTGCTATCAGGGCCCAGATTTCTGCAGGTTTTCATTATTTAAACTCGCCTGCTGTGCCACCTGGTTTAACAGCCACACATTTAAGGCTAAATAAAAAGCAACAAGATGCCTGTGTCTGTTTGCCTGTGTCACTCACCTTGATAACGTTGCTCTCCGCTGCCAACAGGACGGTCACCATGGCGCCGAGGGAAAGACCAAAAATTCCAACTTTGTCCGGCATCACTTGAGGATGGTCTTTCACAATATTAAACGCTGTCTGTGCATAATTACATAAGAGGAAATTAAGAAACTACAAACAGTTCTACCAGCTATTTCCCTCACCAAGAGAGTGTGTGTGTGTCTTAGTTAGTACTTTAGACCAATTTCTGTGCCACCATGGTCGACGAGCAGGGATTTGAATATGGTAATTTGTACTTTACTCTTATTTCAAAATACATGCACCGCACAGAAATATATCAGATTATAATGGCTTCATTATTCATACATGTGAGTAAATATTAATATCCAACACAAACCTCAAAATAGTTGAACTCTATGTCTGCCGACTTTATCTCTCCGGGGGCAAAATACTCCAGCGCCAGAGAAGCATAACCATGAGACCCCAGCAAGGCTGAACGATACTCCACCAGCCCTCCACCGCCCCCCCACATATCCAACAGGCCGGGGAAGGGACCTGGACCTGAGGCAAGGACAAAGAGATTATGAACTTTAAAAGATACCATTCATTAATCACGCCAAAATACTTTTGGACTGGGATACATGATAACCTATGTCGGACTGCAGGGACCCAGGTTCTATTCAGCCCAAGATGATTTGTTCTGGGAAATGGAAGAAGTTGGGTCCAGACTAGTTTAATGATAGCCAGACAGATTATTTTAAGGGGTTGGAAGAATGACGGGGTGCCGTTAATTCAACATTGGGTTTGTGAGATGGCTAGGGTGGAGTCATATAAACAGTTTGCCAGGTTGGATGTCTTTACTAGAAAATGGGGAAAGTACCTAAGAAGCTTTGTGCTGGGGAGAGACATGTATGATGGGCTTCTGGTTTTGTTATTTATATATGTGTTCATTTGGATTGTATTATATATTTTGTTATTATTTTGTATGGTTTTGAATATTGTGGTCATCTTTTCTCGTTTTTTGTCTGGTTGGTGATGACAAAAACTGTATGTTACTGTATAAAAACTGTTTTGTGTGTCATGTGTAAATAGAAATTGTAAAAAATAGTGCCAAATTTAAAAACAAAAATGTCTCTTTAAAAGACCAAAAAAAGGAAGAAAAGACGAGGGAGTAGTTTATTGGGTAATGCATGTGTACCTGGAGGTATAAACAGGGTCCCTCGCACTTCCTTCTCTCTGATTTCGATCCTCTGGAGCCCTGGAGCCATGTACCATCTCTCTGTGAGCGATGAGGCCAGAGGAGCCTGCTCCCTGAAGCCCTGCACTACATGTCCCCTGTAGACGGAGATGTTGACCAGCTGGGGGGTGCAGACGTCCCTCTTCCTCAACCTGACAGAGAGACAAGAGATTCAGGTGTGTTATGCTAGCAGCGGCTGATGTAGCCCTGAGCCTGCAGAAGAGAAGAGGAGCGGGCTACAGAGGTCTGGGAACTCCACATCCCCAGATTTCTCTTGATATTTTTGGGAGTTTTAAAACTGTTGGTCAGAAAAATATATACATTTGAAGATGCCAGTTTGGGGCTTTAAGAAACTGTAACAGGCATTTTTCCATATTTCCCTTTTTCACATTTCTGACGAAGGTTGTTAACTGAATATAACAAAAAGGTTATCCATGATTTTAACGTATTACCTGAGGCCTTCGCGGCTGCCTGGGACGGGACGCATACTCCACAACAAACCCATGGCTTCTTTTCCTGTGTACGTTCCCCCAAAACTCAAATCATCTGCAACTACAAAAGCATTAAAATGTCAACAAAACAAATTGTACAAAATCTGAGGAATGTAGATTGATAGACGTGTTTGACATGAGGCCACTCACTGCACACGGTAGATTTCAGGCTTAAACACACTCAAATTATGACCTTGTGGTTGTATGCATCCACCAACAAGTCAAGTTGCAGTCTGCCCTTACTCATATAATATATGATGTGAAGAGTTTGATGCAATTTTATAAAAGTCATTAAAGCTGCAATGGGTAGAATAAAACAATTGGAAGTTCTGTAGATTGAGAACTCTTTCTGCAGCTGTCCATCCCCCTCTCTGTCGCACACATAGACAGTTAAAGAAATGGACCAACAGATCCCATTGCTCTGGACGGGGACCAGTGAAGTCTATTAGAAGCCCCTTTCCGGTGATGGCTGAGTGTTACTGTGCAGCCTCCAACTGAGCTTGATGACGAAGATGTGATGTGAGCAACCTGTCTGAAAGTTGTTGTTGTTGTTGTTTCAATCATTCCCAATCTTGCAGAGACAGAGAGCGTAGGTATATGTAAGGAGATAACATAGGTACATGCTAATTATTGCTAACTAAAATGCTAGTTAATGTTAGTAATTAAACCTAAACAGCTGATGTAAGTAGAAACTGTCTGTGAGCTTTTTATGACAATACGGGGATTTTGCGACTATGCGACAGTAAGTCCCGTGGTTATGACACAATCGTTAGCCTATTTTTACAAAACCATCTGCTACGGATCCATAACGTGAGCTACAAGGTAACGGAGCCTTTTGTACATTGTTGTGTTTTTTTAGAAATAAACAATGGATAAATACAGTCTTTAAATGCTTCAGATTTAAAGTTATTTGCTGTCAAAGTGTTGCCCAATGACACAATAAAAGGGCCACCTACCACAACTTTTAAGTGCACATTTTGGCAAACATGGATGTTTCACACACATCTTCAACCCGGCAGCACAGAAGATCTATACAACGCACCGTTTCAAGGTGGGCATCCAAGATATGTATCAAATAGAATAGAAAAGAAGAGAATAGAATGAATGTTATCTATTGTCATTGTACATGTACAACAAAATTGCATGTAGTCCTATCAGTGTCACCAGTTCAGTGTCCGACCAAATGTCTCCCCCTCTGTTTCTGGGTTATGGCATTGAATATCATGATGTCACAAGGTAGTTTACCTTTGACCTTTAGGATATAAAATGCCCTCACTTCATTATGTTAGACATTTTGTTGTTGGCTCAAAATTTGTTTAAGGAGATAAAAAGGAAGAGAACCCACCAGACACGGTTCCTCTGTGATTACTGATGTAGTGTCCGTAGGCCTCCCAGTAGTCCTTGTCCTCAGACTGGTGGAGGGAGTGAAGTGTCACTGGAGATCCGGGAGGCAGATTCTCCACCACCACCTTGAAATTCTCATCGACCAGAGCCCGACTGGGGAACACAGAGAGCATCGGAGCAACAGTGTCGGACATGGTCGATAATTGTCTGTGGAGAAATGAAAACACATGCACGAGTTACGTTTTAAGTGTAGGGGTTTAGTTATTTGTTTCTAATTGTTCACCGTTATTATAGGTCATTGTGTTTATATATATATATATATATATATATTGACCTATAATAACGGCCAAATAACAGTACAGGACAAAAGTTTGGACACACCTTCTCATTCAATGCGTTTTCTTTATTTTCATGAGTATTTACATTGTAGTTTATTACTGAAGGCAGCAAAACTATGAATGAACACATGTGGAATTATGTACTTAACAAAAAACTTGTGAAATAACTGAAAACATGTCTTATATTCTAGTTTCTTCAAAGTAGCCACCCTTTGCTCTGATTACTGCTTTGCACACTCTTGGCATTCTCTTTATAAGCTTCAAGAGGACCGTTTCCCAACAGTCTTGATGGAGTTCCCAGAATGCTCAGCACTTGTCGGCCCTTATGCCTTCACTCTGCGGTCCAACTCTCCCCAAACCATCTCGATTGGGTTCAGGTCCGGTGACTGGAGGCGCAGCAATCCATCACTCTCCTTCTTGGTCAAATAGCCCTTACACAGCCTGGAGGTGTGTTTGGGGTCATTGTCTTGTTGAAAAAGAAATGATGGTCCAACTAACCGCAAACCAGATGGGATGGCATGTTGCTGCAGGATGCTGGGGTAGCCATGCTGGTTCAGTATGCCTTCAATTTGTAATAAATCCCTAACAGTGTCACCAGCAAAGCACCCCCACACCATCACACCTCCTCCTCCATGCTTCACGGTGGGAACCAGGAATATAGAATCCATCCGGTCACCTTTTCTCCATCTCACAAAGACACGGCGATTGGAAACAAAGATCTTAAACTTGGACTCATCAGACCAAAGCCCAGATTTCCACTGGTCTAATGTCCATTCCTTGTGTTTCTTGGCCCAAACAAATCTCTTCTGCTTGTTGCCTCTCCTTAGCAGTGGTTTCCTAGCTGCTATTGGACCATGAAGGCCTGATTCGCGCAGTCTCCTCTTAACAGTTGTTCTACAGATGTGTCTGCTGCTAGAACTCTGTGTGGTATTCATCTGCTCTCTAATCTGAGCTGCTGTTAACTTGCGATTTCTAAGGCTGGTGACTCAGATGAACTTATCCTCAGAAGCAGAAGTGACTCTTGGTCTTTCTTTCCTGGGGCGGTCCTCATGTTTGAATGTGTCCTCATGTGACACATTCAAAGTTCCGGACTGACTGACCGTCATTTCTTAAAGTAATGATGGCCGCTCGTTTCTCTTTACTTAGCTGATTGGTTCTTGCCATAATATGAATTCTAACGGTTGTCCAATAGGCTGTTGGCTGTGTATCAACCTGACTTCTGCACAACGCAACTGATGGTCCCAACTCCATTAATAAGGCAAGAAATTCCACTAATGAACCCTGACAAGGCCCACCTGTGAAGGGAAACCATTCCAGGTGACTACCTCATGAAGCTCATTGAGAGAACACCAAGGGTTTGCAGCACTATCAAAAAAGCAAAGGGTGGCTACTTTGAAGAAACTAGAATACAAGACATGTTTTCAGTTATTTCACACTTTTTTGTTAAGTACATAATTCCACATGTGTTCATTCATAGTTTTGATGCCTTCAGTGATAATCTACAATGTAAATAGTCATGAAAATAAAGGAAACTAGAAGGTGTGTTCAAACTTTTGGCCTGTATAGTGTGTGTGTGTGTGTTTTGTGTGTGTGTGTGTGTGTGTGTGTGTGTGTGTGTGTGTGTGTGTGTCTGTGTTTGAAATGAAGGCTATATTCAAAGCCGTAAAATGGAAAAGGATCATTTAAAATCAATCATTAAAAAAAAAAAGGATCATCCAGTTCTCAGAGGTGTTGTATTTGCTGATCGTAAATCAGTGTTGGGAACCACTATAAACTAAACTAAATAAGAACTAAATGCATCTTAACCAGTCATGACAGTAAAAAGCATCTTAAGAACATTTAGCTGATAATACTTTTTGGGTGCTGGACTTTTACTGGTGTAAGGGCAATTTCCCAACTTTTCCAACGTCCTCTACCAGCAGCCTACGTACTGTGGATATGTGATCTTGCGCAGACACAAAGTTCCACTCGCTGTTTGCGTTTAGTTTTTGGAGTATAGGCTATAGTTTAAAGTCAACACGAACGTACCAGTTTTGTAACTGTGCCAGTTGCAGCGGGGTGGGGATCTGTTGCAGGCGCTCTGTCCCTCTGTCTCCTGACAGCTGTGTATGTTCTGCGGGCGAAAAGTCCAAAACAAGTCTCCTCCTGGGTGTGTTCAAAGAGTGTAGGAGACGCAGTTATTTGTGTGTTTGAACCACTTCTACAACATTTACGTAATTATTACGTAATTATGCAAAGGCGGATGTTGACGTGAGTCTGCCGTGGTAGAACCATGGGTAAAACTACACAGTTCCAGTGGTGGACTACAGAAAGCCCCGTGGTCTCACCCATAGACTGTATATGTATTAATATTAACGGTCTATGGCCTCACCGTGGTGTTTCATGCAGTCTCTATCAACATGGAAATAGCATATTACCTTATCACCATTTTATTTCCCATCTCATTCTGCATGGAGTTACTATAGCCTTCTACTAATTCTATGATAATAATGTAATTTTACTGTCAGGGGCATTAGGCACAATGAGTAGGCCTAGGCTACGTTTATGCTGCTGTAGCCTACTTTTACTGCATTTCAATTTTAAATGCAGGTCCAGATGCTTGTTTTGAGCGTCAAAGACGTCATTTCCTTCATTCTGATACATTTGTATGCACCAATTTATGGTCAAAAAATTATTTATGTGGATGAAACCACAAAATGCAGGAGGCGGGTAGGCCTAACATTTCAAAATATAATGCAGTAAGGGAGCTTTCACACTTAAAGACCTGTCCTGGGCCAGGATCTAAATACACCTTTGACCCCTAACAGTTCTTTTGGTTTAATTATTTTGAACTTGGGTTCCGTTACCGATCATGGTTGGGGTTTTTTGTTGTTGCAGAAAGTCCTGAAGACAGTCACCTCACTACTGGTTTAAACTATAAACATGCACAAAAATGACAATTACCATACACATAACATAAACCTCCATGCTCTGAACAGATATACAAACTACAGTTCTAACAAAAAGTAATATTTGCATTTTGTGAGGTCAATGTATGTGTGGAGTAGTGGAGTAATGTAATTGAGTAAGATGTACAAATTAACCTCTGAAATATAGTGGAGTAGCCTACCTCAGACTTATTCTTAAGTACAGTAGGCTACTTTGAAAAAAATATTTCCATCCCTGTATAAAAGAATGAATGAAGCATAATGATGTATCTGGTCCTGTATACTGAAGTCATTCGTGCTGCGCCTCATCCAGACACACTGAGGTTATGCAGTTGACAAAATGTAAATGTGTGCTATGTGTAACATTCACACCAGCTAGTTTTAATACTTTATATCAACTATTTACCCACAAATATATGTTTGGGCCAGTCTTAAAATGAAAAGAATATCAGTTGCAGCAAAAGGACTCACTGAGTTAGACACACGTTCCCAGCAGGTCCACGAGGGCTCAGAGAAATCTGTTAATCTGCTGCTTTCTGGACTTTATACCTTTCAACACACTTTCATTCAGCTGCGCTTATTCCTAGCCCTCCCTTGTTGTTTCCCCTGGGGCGTCATTGATCCAGCTACAGGAAAAGAACACTAAGTACATGGACAAAGATTACATGTTTTTTGTACAATTTGTTGTAATGAAAAAATGAAGTTGAAACTAAATTTGATATAACACTGATATAACATAGTGAATTATTTTCATTTATTTATTTAATATCTTAATTTTTGTAATACTTACACAATCCCTACACTCAGTTTTGTCGGTTGTTGTAATTTTGTTTATAAAGTTTGAAACTCTAAGTGGGAAGTCACTCGGTCGGAGATCTATGGGGGCAAGGGTCAAGAACAGAACAGACACCACAATGTAATTCATTTATCTCATCTATCATCTGCAGTTACATCCCAACAATCAATAATATAAGGTAAGAAATAACGATAGAGATTGTAGCACTCCTGGAGATAGTTTACAAAGTGGTTTACTAAATGTAGCCTATGGAATGAAATGATAATATAATATTAAAATCTGTATTTATTAATCACTTTAGGTTACGCAAACAATAAATAAAAAGTGTCATTAAATAGGATAAAGGATAAATTACAAATGTGATCTAACTTGATTTAACTTTCACAGCAAAAATAGAAAATACAAATACAGTTTGTGTAATCATGATGAAGAATTAAAAAAAATAAACATTATTAGAAATATGTAAAATTGAGTTTAATATTCAAATGGTAGTTAATTTTAGTTAATTTTTTTACAGTGTACTGTATGTTCAAACCCGATAAATAAGACATTTTAAGTTTCGAAGCGGAACTTTGTTGACATCCGGAAGACTGTCGGGCCTTTGTTGATGACGGACCGGAAACAGCGTGAGGTTACCGAAGTCTGTTCTGTAGTCTTGTACCTGGTAAGTTTTAAAAAAGCTTTTTCTGTCTTTTTTTAGCGCATTTTAACACCGTTTTCTACCAACACAGCGTCGCTCCTCTGCTGTTTAAGCTACAACAACATGTAAACCAAAACATTTTGAGAAAGACGTTAATTTTAAAGATATATTTCACGTCCACATCCTAATGGCGGGAGACCCCAGAAGCCTCGTTGCAGCTGTGACTTTGAGTCCACGTTCACATGTTTGATTCCTGAGCTTGTCCGTGTGCAGACCCAGAAACCCCGAGCACACTTTCTATAACAGCTGGCTGCTAGTCTCACCAGACTCCATGCTAAAAGCTGTTAACTGTGTTATCACCGGTTAACACACAGCTCATCTGGACTTAAACCATCTAATAACGTTAATTCACTACAGCGAGCGTTACATCGTTGTATGATAATAATATTGATTCCGGGGCCACTTTACACTGCTTTTGTGCTGTTATACACACACCAGTTTATTAGGTAACTACACCTAGCAGTCTAATGCACCACTTCTGCTAGAAATCTGACTTTTTTTAAAGGGTATACTGTTGTTGAGGCGGTGCTTCAACTGTATGATAATTTATAGCTGTAGTTAGCGATGCTGTTGAATTGTTGTGCATTATCCTGAGAGGTGTTTATTTTTTCTGTTTTTATCAATTAGGTTAAATAATAAATGCTTGATACTGAATAACACTGGA
Organism: Etheostoma perlongum; assembly: GCA_026937815.1. Lineage (NCBI taxonomy): Eukaryota > Metazoa > Chordata > Actinopteri > Perciformes > Percidae > Etheostoma > Etheostoma perlongum. The sequence continues at coordinate 10,122,779 of CM049393.1, read as the reverse complement.
ATTGACCCCAGTGTTCTACAGTTGCTTGTGTACTTTTCTTCTGTCTTCAAGATGACATGTTTACATGCCACACATTTTCTGGTTGTTCAGATCCTTCCCTAAAAAGTCCTCTGAGCTGTCTGCGCTGCACAGACAAGATGTTGAGAAGTGCTTCAGCACAGGTGAGTAAGACACGATTATTACTAGACCATATAGTGTTTCCCCTAGGTCTGTGGGAGACTTAGGTGCATGTATTTTGCAGGGGGGTTTAGGGTTTCTCCCTCAAGAAAACATTTTTTTCAGAAGAAATATGCACTTTTTTACATCCTTTTGGACCATTATTATTTCCATATCTGTGTCTAAAACAGTGGAAAAGCTAGAGTAGAGCAGGTCCAACAACCATTAGATCTGAGAAAATTCATTTGGTTAGTTATGATGCTCACATTAATTTTACATCCAACAGTTTAGGTGGTGCCAAAGATGGCTGAAGTGCGGCGGCTATGCCTTATAATAGTAGGGAAAACCTTGGCATCTATCAGGTACACTTATAGAAAGACTGTTCTCAGTTCTCTTAGCATGGACTTAGAGATTAGTGATGTTTTGGTGTTTTTATTGATCAGACTTGCAGATCTTTTTAGCCATACATTGAAATTATTATTCAAATCAAACAACTTTATTTATTCCAAAAGGGCAATTCTGTTTCCAGCAGTCTTCAGACCCAAAGAACAAAAACATTTAAACACAAACGCATACACAACAGGCAGCAGATTGTCAAAAACACGTAAGGGACGACGGGCAGCGAGGGTACACAGCCCTGTTTGAGGCGAGAAAGGACAGATACATAAATCAGATTCCCAAACAAGTTGAACACAAGCAGCTTACACCCGAGGAGAACCAAACAGGATGCACGTTCCGGAGACGGTTGACTAGATTTAAAAGTCTGACAGCAGACGGAATAAAGGACTTTGAATAGCGGTTTGTTTTGCTGGGTGGTGCCCTAAAGCGCTGGCCTGAGGATAGTGTAAACTGTGTGTGGTCCATAATTTGTTTTGGCCTTTTTTGTACCACACATTTTCAAAATGGAACACAATTCCCTTTGTTGAACTCCAACTTTATTTTGGAGCAGACCTTCACAGAGCTGTGGAGGCTATTTCTGTCCTTCAGACACAGACGATCAAACCAGCAGATGAATGAGAAGGGCAGAAGAATTTGTTGCACACCTTGAACAATTTTCACTTCCTCAATAAATAGATTTTCTGGTGACCGCGCTTAACAATGGAATCTGTGTTTACACCAAATCTTAACTTGGAGTCAAACACTGTCAATGTAACTATTAATAGTCATTTATTGTAGAGCCCCACCGATAAAGGATTTATATATATAATATATATATATCCAGAAACGCGTTACAAAACAGATTTCCCTAACATTAGTTATTTGTAGTTATTTGAGTTCTCACTAAAATAAAATGATAAGTTGAATAACAGAACAGAGGAACATCAAAATATATTAAAGTTCTGAAAAATAAAATGTATAAAAATACAAACTTAATATATGAAACTTAAAGTCCTTTTTTTAAAGAAAAACACATCTCTTTCCAACCCGGATGTTGTAGAGCGCCCTATGGTGGACAAACTGCAACGCCAGCGCTCATAACATGGTTGACAGTCCGTTTTTATTTTTATAAACATTCATTTATAAGAATCATTTATCGGCCATTATAAATGCCAATACGCATATGTCGGGAAATGCCTAATATTGGCCTGCCGATATATCGGTCGGGCTCTAATTTATTGCACTTTATACCCAAAGAAAAGCATCTCAGTTGAGAGAAGAAAGGGATAAAGACACTCGAGTGTATGCCAAAATGTGCACACTGAATACTTACAAAGTAAACATTTGATCTCATCCCTCCAGATTTTCAGACAGGTGGTGCGATACAGAAGCACAGACACCAGCCTCATCCTGGAGAGATGTGAGTCAGCTTTCTGTTTTCCTTCCTCTCTCTTATTAATCAAACCTATCCACTCTTTGTCTAATAACGGGGATCTTCTGTGTCTTTTATTCCAGCGATAAACCGTGTGCAGCTGTTAGGCCGAGTGGGTCAGGACCCAGTGATGAGACAAGTGGAGGGTCGTAACCCGGTTACCATCTTCTCCTTAGCAACCAATGAAATGTGGCGGTCTGGAGACGGAGAGATGAGTGCAACAGGTACAGTCTTGAGTCATACTTGATGATAGAAATACAGGAAAACAGTATTTTAAAACTTACTGTGCTTTATGCTAAAACAGTAAGAAATCCACATCACGCTACAAACATAAAGACCCACAAATTTATTATGCATATAGTAACTTATCATGATCCTGAGAATATAGATTCAAGATTTCAGTTTGCTTTTGATAGTAGACACGATTGTGACAGACCTCTGGTCAGCTGGCACAAACAAAAATAAAGCGGCCTCATATAATCCTCAAAGGATTCAGCTATTTAGTCCGGTGTTGTTGCTGTCCAGGTGGAAAACGCCGTGACCATCAACGGACAATAAAACCCTCCGCCCATGCTCATGTAAATTATTTAACATTGTTTTGATCTGACACTTCAGAGCTGTTAATAAGCTGGTAATAATCTGCCACAAAACATCCAGACTTGGACTTTCTTAAAGGAACACGGCAACTTATTGGGACTTTTATCCATTGTATCACCCAGAGTTAGACAAGTCCATGCGTCCCCTTCTCATCTCCATGCGTGTCGGAGCTCTGTCTGGCGCACCCGCCGCTAGCTTAGCTTACCACAGATGCTGGAGGTAACCGGCTCCACCTGGCCTACTGCTCCCACTAAGTCACAAAATAACGCCAACATGTTACCATTTACTTGTGATTTGTATAGTCACTGCGTGTACAAATAACAAGGTCACATGAGACACAGCCATCTTCTAACCGTATACAAACTGGGAACTATATTCTCAGAAGCCGAAGCACTGCTACTTCTGCTACTTGGGTGGAGAGATTTGCTCAAAGCCCACGAGAAACCCCGTAGTGAGGAGCGGAGAGTAACAACGGTGCTTTTCAGGTGTTGAGCTATTCACTCCGCCCAAGTAGCAGTGCTTTGGCTTCTGAGAGTATAGTTCCCAGTTTGTTGGATAAGACATATTTGTCTACAAATACTTACTTATATACTATACTTATTTATGGGTTGAGCTTTTGAGAATGAATTGACCATGGAGCCGGGGGGTTAAATAAGTCAAGATATTACTGTGACACTAGCTGTAAATTGTACTCACAATCTGCTCTTTAAGTGTCGTATTTTGCCACTAGAGGTCATTGTTACACTCTGATTTCTTTCTCTTAAAGTGAACACATACTACATTACGGTTTTTGAATTTTTAAATATGTACAGCATGTGAAGGTGAATTAAAACGACACAAAAAGGCACTGTAATACTTGAGCATTAAAAAAGGAAACGTCGTTAAGTCAGTACAGACAGCCTTTAGTGGAGGTTTACATATACTTGTGTTTTTATTATCTGTTTTTACAACGTTTTTAGTCACCTGTAGACTGTAAAAGTCCATTATGTGAATCCGAATCTGGTTTAATGCCAAGTAGGTTTTCACATACAAGGAATTTAAAACGGTCACAATAAACACAGTAAGAGAAAAGAAATAAATGAGTACTGCACAAGTACAATAATCTGAAAAATAGACCTTTACAATTAAAGAGTTGTTAATAATATGTAAAAAAAAAAAAAAAACAAGCTGTACAGTGTTTCAAACAAAGTGTTCATGTGGCCAGGATAGCTCAGTTGGTAGAGCAGGTGCACATATATGGAGGTTTACTCCTTAACGCAGCGGCTGCAGGTTTGAGTCTGACCTGCGGCCCTTTGCTGCATGTTATTCCCCGACCTTTTTTCATGTCCAGTTGTCCTGTGGAAAAAAAGGCTTAAAAAAAATCTTTAACACAAAAAATGTGCAAAATATTGACTAAGTACTGTGCTAATGTTGACAGTATAAAGCATATAAGGAAGTGTGCGGAAAGCGGTTGTGTTGCAGCGTGGGGTGTCCATGAGGCTGATGTACACGCTGTGTTTTGTGACTCCAGGTGACATCAGTCAGAAGACGACGTGGCATCGCGTGTCGGTGTTCAAACCTGGTTTGAGAGACGTGGCCTACCAGTACGTCAAGAAAGGGTACGAGCAGCACGCCGCCTGTACGGGCCCAGGACTACACCTCGAATACATTTGGTTATTTATAGTGTAACGTACAGAGAGGCAGACAGGAAGTGTGGACAGAGAGGGATGACATGCGTTTTGGTTTTGTGGTTGCCGTCACTACATATCTAAAAGTGAGGCTCTATGCAAAATGTGTATCTTCAGCATCTTAAAGGCTTTAAAAGTGGCTGTATACATTTAGCTTTTCCCTCTTTTTTTTAATAACCTACAGAAGCTGAGGCTAAACGTATTTAGAGTTCCAGAGGATTCCTGTGGGGAAGCGTAACCAAAAAAACTGCATGACCCTTTAGCCTGCTGTCCATTTGTATGCTTCCTCACATCTGATTTTAGCTGAACACAGCTGCTGTTTCCTGTCCGTGAGGACTCTAGAAATGTTTTGCGTGACATTGCAAAACATTAATTTGGCAGATGTGAGAGATTTTGTGTACAGCGGTGTCCATCCCTCTAATTATTCTGGGTGCCTGAGCCATTATGGGCAGTTTGTTTTAGTTTTTTACATCAGTGTGGCCATGTTACTTTCATTTGTCAGGTATTTCATTCATTTTATTAGTCAGAAACCTGAACCTATCTATTAACAGGTTCTCAATTGATTGTCAAGTAACATACTCTCATGATATATATTGATATCATAATATAAAATGACATATGAGGTGGTTAGAGGATTTTATTTGTACTTTGTTCTTTTTTCCAACGTGAGAAACAAAAGCTAGATGTCATCCAGGTTTATTTGCTTTGTTTTATTATTTGCTCATTTTTATTCAAATCTGCAGAGATGTGGCAATGCAAATACTTGTCATACATTTAGGCCTGCAGAGTTTGCAAAAAAGTACTCAAGATAAAAGGTTATTCAGGGACTGAAGATTCAGAAGTGTCACCCATCGCAGTCAGCCAACCAAAACTCACAATAGAGGAACCATCATGTGACTGATCCTGGTTCTCTCTCTTTTTCTCTTCCAGGTCGAGGATTCTCGTAGAGGGAAAACTGGACTATGGAGAATATGTGGACAAGAACCAAGTCAGACGCCAGGCCACCACCATCATTGCAGGTCAGACCACAAACCAGCTCCTATCAGATGTAGGGCGGGGTGCCGGACTCAGCACTTTATGGCCTCTCAGGGAATTGTCTCTAAAGTATTGAGTGTTGAAAAATTCCTCGTCATTCAATATTCAGTTTCAGTACCAAAGGAGTAAATCTCATAAGTCAGTGAGCCAATAAGCATTACATTAGGGGTAGTGGGGAATCGATACAGCATAGTATTGCAATATTCTCCCCTGGCAATACCAATACACATGTTGATCAGTTTGACAATATCATTTTGCAGCAATTTTTTTTCTAAGATAAAATAAATGTTGAGAAAGTTTCCTTTTGTGGACACAATTTAAAGTTGGGGGAAAAAGTTAATAAATTGCAATATATCGCAGAATGTTGCAACATGTTTAAAATTGCAATAATATTATATCGCGATGATATCGTATGGTGAGGCCTCAGGTGAGTCCCACCCCTAATGAGAATGCAGCGTGCTTCTACCAAGGTCTAATCATGTGATCAGCTGTTTAACGTCGTAGAGACACGCAGGGAGAACTCACATAGTAGGAGCTTAAAATGAATACAAATATTTGTTCCGTAATGTTGTCATTTCTTTTTATTTTATAAAATTGGTATCCAAAAAAAGTATAAAATCTTGAAATGGTCGGCGTTTGAAATTTGCGCTTTTCCAAAAACCTGTCAACACCCCAGTCCTCCTCCATGTTCAAAGCAGCTGTGTTCTCCTTTTTCTCTTGGCCATGCATCGCCACCCTAGCCCTGCAAACTGTTGGTGTGTGTACAACCAACAGCTGACCGGAAACACGCAAGAGGCCGTGTGCCGCTAACTGTGGTTAAAAAAAAAAAAAAAAAGATAAAGAGACACATATTAAGAATGCGCTGTATACGTGAAAGAATGCTCCTAAAACCTGAATAATTGCAGCATGTCATTAAGCCCAATTCTACAAATCCGAACGGAATATGCTGATCACATGACCAGTACCGAATTCGGGAATAGTGTCATATTTTGAATAATTGTTAAATAATCGCTAGTAGTCTATGTTTAAATGTGCCTAATAGTCAATTTTTTGCACTTATTCCAAAAAATGATTTCCCCTTCTTATCGAGTCTGCAGCCTTGCAAACTGTCGGCTGGTCGGTTTATGTACGGCAACCATAGCAACGCACAGAGCTGGCCATGAGGCTGATTGAGTCGCATATTACAAATGCGCTGTATATGTCCAAAGAAACTTTAAAAACCCAAATAATACAGGAATATCCATAATAATATGTATTAATCTGAAATTGCTAAATTCAGAAAAAGGCCTTTCATACCAAAATATGATGTTTACATGACCAGTATAACATGACAATATTCCAGATAACAGTGGAGTGTTAGTGTGCATGTACTCATTATTAGGGAGGTTCTTCTTATGTCAGATTAGTGTATAAGAAAATGAATTGGATTACTCTTTTCCAGACAACATCGTCTTCCTGAGCGACAACATTCGAGACAGAACTTGATGCACTTTCTTCTTTGTCACCGCCCAACAACAAGTCAGCTTCTTTTTGTATTCTCTACAAAATAAAGACTGAGGACCTGAACGCCACCAAGTAAAGGAACTGACTTATCCAAGTAGAAGGGGGACAGATTATGTTGTGACACTCCGGTCACATTTGACTGTGACGCCTCCTGCACACCATGAGGCATCAAGAGAAGCTGAAAGAGCCCACTTGTGTGTATAAATACACATACTGATTATGGTTTTATTCGTGCTACTTGTACTGAACCGTTACAATGAGAGTTTATGCCCTTTTTCCGTGTACTCAAGTTGGATGTATGAGAATAATGTTTGAAATACGAGTTTAAGAGTCCAAGTTTGTTGACTTAAGTGCAAGATGTTGTAGCTCTGTTAAGAGCAACTCTTACTTGTGTCCTTAGACTGAGGTTATTGTAGTTTTTCTTTGCATTAGTAAAAACTCAGTGAATCAGAACTTGTTTCTGGGTGAGGAAGACTGTAAAAACTACCAGTCTGATGGCCAGGTTTCTTCTTTTTACATGTTTGCTAGGAACTATTTGCAGCTGCAGGTTAATTGTGGTCATTTCATGGGATTTGTTGATAATAAGACAAAATATAGATCATCTCCAGATGTTCCTTCTTATATGTCTCGCTTGTCTGTTAAATGTCAGCTGTGACTTTTCTTCATGCAAATCTCTTGTAATGAAAGTTGTTCATCTGGAGAGAAATGTGTGTATTTACTGAAATGCCTGAGGGTAAAAAAAGAAAACGAGAGAGAGACCAGCATGCAAATTTAGAGGAAGCCTGTTCAATTAAATTTATCGTTTTCCCCCCTGTCACTTCTGCAGTCAGTTTTTCTGTTCACATTATAACATTACTGTATGTATTTGATGTTTTATCTAGTCATGTTTTCGACTTTGTCTTTTTCTTTCAGTTATCACTCTCATCTGTTTTTCATTTCCTTCCTGGTCAGTGACTTGTTGATTTCAGGTCACACTGCTGGTGCATTTCTGTGTAATGGTTGCTATAATAGACCTTATAATAGACTTTATTTTCCAGACTACTTGTCTTCATATTTGTGTTCATCTTCAACAGTCAACGCATGTAAGATTTAAACTCCGTGTTAATAACTTCATAATTTCTCTTACAAAGCACTTAATAGAGGAGAAGTTACAAGTAACCATTAAAAACAAACTCAGAAATGTACGATGTTAACCATAAAGAAAAGAGGAAAAATTGACATATTTGTATAAATACATAAATACAAACGCGTTTTTATGAAAATTATGTTCTTGTATTAGCTTTTTCAACTGGTCGTTTCCGTGATATTAGGGCGGGCTTAAATCAAAGGTATTCTTGGCCTAATGTTATTGGTTGCGGGTATTCTCGATCTCTTTCCTGATTGGATGCGTGACTTGTCAGTAAAAAGCTCAGGAGGTTAGAGCTGACGGTCGAATGGACCGAACAGAGGAGTGATCTGATTGGTCGGTCAGATGGAGTGGGCGGGACTGTGAGTTATGGGAGAAACCTGTGGATTCAGAAGCTGCGTCGTTTTGACCAGGGTGACACCGGAAATGGCTGGAGTGGATTTAAAAACAAAAGCGTAAAAATCATCAATTTCAGTGAGCATTAGAAGCAATTCTCAAATCAAGTCAAATTTATTTATATAGTCCAAGATTACCAAGAAAGGAAAAGAATATCTGAAAATACACCTGCTGGTATTACAGGAAAAAAATACATCTGTGTATATATACACACACATATGTGTGTGTGTGTGTGTGTGTGTGTGTGTGTGTGTATGTGTATATATATATTTGTTGTTTTTTATTTCAGCATGTTGTGGGACAGCTGAATAAATAAAAAAGATTGTGAATAAATTAAATGATCATAATATATGATTATTGTAGGAAGAACATTTTTCCGTATGTCTTTTTTAAATGTTTTATTTGGAGCAAAAGGACTTTGCCCAGAAAGGTATGGCTGAATTTACTATCTCCTTTTTTATACACAAGTTTCCTTCATTATAATTTTAAAAAGTAAGAACTTCTAGCAATGGCTTGAAATGAGAAGTGACGTCTTTATTTTGAAATTCAAAACCGGTAACTCCGGTCTGTTAATATTAGAATTTGACTCTAGTGTCATAAAAAGCTGGAACAGATGAATCATTGACATGTATACCCTACAGTTTAACTACACAATATTATATTGCATATCTATTTATCAGTCGCTCTCGCTTTTATTGTTCTCTATAGTTTGTTTGATTTCATTTCTCTATTTTCTCAGTTCCTCTGTGACTCCGCCCTTGCATTCCTGTGTGTCGGGGCTGTGAGGAGGAGGAGGAGGAGGAGGAGGAAAGAAAAGCAAGGAAAGGCTGCAGAAAGCTGCCTGTGGACGCTGAACCAGCGAGGAGATGATTAACAACAACAACAACAACAACAACAACAACTCATCCTCAATCTGACTGCTACAGCTTTCATACATAACACACATTAATCCTCAAAGTCTAACCCAGCTGGACGCGTTTCCATCTCTTTTCTTTTACAAGTCCTTGGGAACTTTTTTTTCTTCCGGAGTTGGAGCTGTGGAGTTTGGGTTCCAGTCCGACTGCATTGCAACAAACCCCCGCCGCTGTTTTCGCTGCTTTTTCTGCCGCAAAATCAACAAAAAAGCAGCCAGAAGAGCCACAGAGTCTGCGAGGAGGAAACCATGGAGATCCTCGACAGTAGTGAACCGTTTTTACACTGGGACAGGAACCTGAGCGAGCTGTCTGAGGCTGGAGAGATGGACAGTGTGCTGTACACCAATGTAAGTTATTGATCAGGGATGGGGGGGGGGGTAAAGGAAATGTGTCGATCAGGGGCCTGGTGATTGGCTCTGCAGCTTCTTATTAGGGGTAATCACCTTAATCTCACTTTGAATGAGAGGAGGGGGGTGTGTGTGTGTGTGTGTGTGTGTGTGTGTGTGTGTGGTGTGTGTGTGTGTGTGTGTGTGTGTGTGTGTGTGTGTGTGTGTGTGTGTGTGTGTGTGTGTGTGTGTGTGTGTGTGTGTGTGTGTGTGTGTGTGTGTGTGTGTGGTGTTCCCTGCTCTCCATTCACAACTTGAGCCTTGAGGTCCAGGATGCAACTTTTCTCAACTTTATTTCCCCCCTTTTCTTTTCAACATATATATATTTTTAATATAACAATATGCTGACAAAGTATTCCAAATAACAGACACATGAACTCATAATACAAACAATAATTTAAAGATATATGAACACGGGGTAGGGGTTATATAAGAGGGCAAACCCACCTGACTGTTTAGTCTTGGACTGTAGTCCAGGGCTGCAACCAAATCATCAATTAATCAATATAACGGCAGGATAAAGTCCAAGGGGATCTCTTCAAATTTTTAGTTTTTTTAGCAGACCCCCCCCCCAAAGAATATTCAGTTTAATTCATTTTTTAATCATATAAAACAGGTAAAGTAGCGCAAACTCACATTTGAGAAGCTAGAAATGGATAATATTGGGGCTTTTGCGGTTGTATTTAACATGCATTTGACATTATTGGGGACCTCCCAAAGACCGGGACGTCCCAAAGTCCAGGAGACCAGGACGTCCCAGAGAAGGTTAGGAGCTCAGGAGGGAAGAAACATGTTTCCAAGTGGGGTTAAGTTTCACCCAAAACATATTTGTGGTTGCAAATGAGTGTATATAAATGTAATTTCTAGGAGACTGGGTTAAATGTTTGGAGAAGAAAAAAATCCAAAGTTTATGTGTAAGATGTTGCCTTCAGGCAGAGGTACTAATCATGATGAAATAGGTTAAACACACATCACCTACTCAATAAAACGGCTTTCAAATGGCCTTTCGCCTTTTGTTATGTAACTTGACGTGTATGTTCCAGCCATATGTCTGTCTGTGGACCGAGAGGAGAATGTGCGAGATGGAGAGAGTGAGACAGAGACGTGGGGGGTGGGGGTGGGTGGGTGGGTGGGGGTGTGGGTGGGTGGGTGGGTGGGTGTTTGGAGACGATGGGAGGGAGTGTTTGGGTTTACAGGGGGAAAATCCAGCTGGTTTGCAGGATTGGAATCAGACACCACAGAGGCCCACTGAGACAGAGACAAAACACACACACACACACACACACAACACACACACACACACACACACACACACACACACTTCTGTAGGAAATCCTGCAGACAGGTAAAGACTTGTGTTGTTTAAGCTTCAGAGCGTTCAAGCTGTGAATGTAGATCATTTTTAAATAAGTCCTGAGGCTACGATTCGTGTCAAATACCAGCGAACTACAGCTGTCTTTGTCTATTACAGGATTCTTTGGGGCGGGGGGGGATTATATGGAAAAATGACTGGATGACAAAAATGTTCCTTAATAAAGTGGAAATGATAAAAAGCAGCTGCAGAATCTAAGTTATGGAAAGCACATTTACTCAAGTACAATTTTGAAATTCTTGTACTTTACTTAAGTATACTTGTACTCCATTATATTTCAGAAAGAAATATTCTACTTTTTACTTTACTACATTTATCTTACAGCTTTAGTTTTCACATAAACTTAATATGATGCAGTACTGTACTACTCATCTCACGACAACAATATAATGCCCTGACATGCATTTGTCAGTGATAAGAACACAACAACATAATATATCTTAATAATAACTACTTTTATAACATGCACGTTTACCAGACGAGGATTGGGTCTAATGATGAGGATGTTGCATTATGGGAAATGCAGTGTTTTTGGAGCTTGACTCAAACTAAACACTAAAATCTCGATTTTGATCAATCTTATGCCTCTTGCAAAGTCCCCAACTTTATGAAAGTGCAACGCTTAATGGCTGGAGTTCTTTAATTAAAAATCATGTAATCTTTTGCATTTAAAGCATCATTTATTGTTTTGCCGTCATTTCTTCAGTCATGATAACGTTATACTCACTAAAATAGTTACTGAGATCTGGGAATACATTGGTATTGCTTTAAAAATAAGTGCTTATGTTTTGGCTAATCATAAAGTAGTATTAAAGATAGACTTCAAGATTAGCTTGCAAGATTGCTCTTTATATTAGCTGCCTTTAATAATAAAAAGTCAGTATTCGTGTTAACACTCTGAGGATGTTTGACAAAACCCCTACCCAAAAAAAGTATTATGTACAGTATTATGAAAATTTCATTTCAGACATTTATTTACTATTTTAACCATATTTAACCTAAGACGTTGGTAAACTTATTTCAAGCACCGAAACAATTCGTCCAACACATTTTAAGTTAAGGTTTGTTTTCAAAAGAGATTCGAGGAATTTCAAAAAGCGTTTTAGCTTTAGCGCCAAATTATCTCTTTACACATTGCTCTAGAAATGTTTTTGGGTGCCACTACTAAGGTAAGCGGAGTTTGTTCCGAACATTTTGATATGAAACACATGGGGATCAATTATATGCAAATGAATTTGAGAAGATGTGTGAAAATGCCCTTGGACCTCAGGTCTGAGATTCTGACTCTGCATTACCTGCTTTTGCGGTATCATCATTCATCTTTACCGTGCACACCTATAGCTCAAAAGGTATGTTGGTGTTTAACATAAAGCCTTGCACCCCCGCTCATACCTACAGCACGCAAAGGCCATGTTGTGTTAAGCAGCATACTAAGATGCTCTTGTTAGTGAGGTGAATGTTCTATATTTAGTAAAGCACGACTTGTGTGTGTGTTTGTGTGTTTGTGGGGTGGGGTGGGGGTGTGTGGGGGGTGCAATGAGACTGCAGCGTTTGTATCTCAGGCAGCTTGAGAAACAGACTGGAGTCTTTGTTGGGTCTCACTCTCGCTTTCTCTCTCTGGGGGTTTGTTGACTTGAGATTCCTCGCAACAATGTAAAGCCTCTCAGTCGGTAGCATGGGTGGGATCCTCCAACCTGTTTCTTTCAACACTCAGACCCCCCCCTCTCTCTCTCTGTGTGTCACTGCTTTAAAATATCATAATCAAGTTATACAGGTTGTAGAATGACGCATTAGCATGAATGTGGAATTTCTTCTTTCAACTCCCTTCATCCACGCCCCAAAACAATCTTTTTTGACGGCGTCCTGACATAGTAAATAGACGTTTGTGTGACGTACGACATTTCATGAGGGGTAATCATCATGCACCAGAACAGAAGGTGACATCAGTCAAATAATACACTTTGTTAGTGGGGAACTCATTTTTATGATTATTCCGACACCACATGATACAGCACAAATCTCGAAATGTGTAAAAAAAAAGAAAGAAAAGAAAAGTGAAAAATAATGCCACGTGATTCGGATCTGCTCCAAAATGTAATGGGTTCCTACTTGGCCCATGCTACGCCCTTCCACTAATGAATCCATGAAGTATGTAAGGTCATTGATTGATGCACTTGGAAAGACTTGGATTCACAAGTCGCACAAAGCTGGGAAACCTCACAAAGCTGAAAACAGGGCTGTTTTTCTGACTTTTTAGAGATATGTGGTTCTCACAGGACAGCAAATATGATATAATTATGATTATAGAATATGATGCATTTCTGTAGATACCCAACATATACAAGAATTAAAAGTAGCACAACCATAAACATCTACAGCAGTAAAATACAATACTGTAAGTAAATTGGGATAATACCTCTACTTAAGTAATGTTTTGAATGCAGGACTTTTACTTGTAGTGGAGTAGTTTTTACAACAGTGTGGTATTAGTACTTTTACTCAAGTAGAGGATCTGAATACACAGTCAGCGTAGAGTTATTTCATTTAACAAGAGCAAACACACATGGAGTCGAAGGTAAACATCTTGATCCATGTGCTCACAGTGCAGAGCCTGTTCTCCGTCGGGGCAGGGCATCCTGCTTGCCGGTGGCCTCACTCTGTCGCTCTCTCTCTGAATGGTCCATGTGTCTGTATCGGTCTGTCGGCAGAGACGGTCATTTACAACACACACATCCACAAATACTGAATAAATGATGATATAACCAGTCACATTTTACTGCCAATCAAAGGTCAAGTGTCTCTGTTATCAGTATTTCAGAAATACTCACGTTCCAGCAGGGGATGGAAGAAGTATTTAAACCCTTTTACTTATACTGAATATACTACTAATACCACACTGTGAAAATACTCCACTACAAGTAAAATCCCTGCATGCAAAACCTTACTGAAGTAAAAGTAAGTTTTGTCCGCAATATTTACTTCGAAGGTAAAAGTACTTCATGTTCCCTGCCAGTGTTTTCCTGTCTCATGATGTTTCTGGATTAATATTCCTGCTGCATTCATGTGTATGTTGCATTTTTACTACTGTAGATGTTTAAGGTGACGCTCATTTGAAGGTCACATTTTTGAGTTACATGGCATTTTAACATGGCCTGAAATTCATTTAATGGGACTAGACCATTTAGATGTAGCAAGTTTTGCAAGTTTTTCCAAGACCATGGAGCGAAGTAAGAGAAGCAATGCATCATATTCTATAAGATCATCATATGTTTGTAGCGTTGCTGTCCTGTGAGAACCACGTATCAACACATCTGGAGGTACATGGTTTTCACTGGACAGGAAGCGGATGAATTGTAATGGGAAAACCAAAGCTGTCAGGCAGCTAAATGAACACTCCTGTGTATGACAATAAAGCACACACAGGGAGTTATTACTGCAGGTGTGGTGCCAGATCTTCAGGTTGGTTGACTGGGAGTTGACTGATTGAGTTATGAAACTAATTATTATATACCCAGATGTACCAACTGTGGTACATTTAATTTTACAAATGTTATATTTGTGATGCTTATAGAAACCTAAAGTGGTTTTTCTTCATATAGTCAACTGGACAGGAGGGCTAGTTTGAGAGTTGTACTCGGGATTATGAATGAAAGTGGTTTAATTGGCTCCCGACTGGACGATGTAAATTCTCACAGTCAAGATATGCAAAAGAAATATCATAAAATTTAAAGAGTTGTACGCTTTTGGCAGCAGCAGGTGAACAGTACAGTGAGTACACATGGGCGTTAGAGTTTGAATCATCAGGTCAACATTTCCATTTGTTCAACGCTGTTTGGTGCTAAATGGCAAATGTTTGCATGCTTTAACTTTAAACGTGAAACATTTTAATATATAGTGACATACTTTAGTAAAAGTTAAATCGGGACAATGCAGGGTTACATTTTATGAAACATATGATTAAATTCATATTTTTAGTGAAATGTTCAGATCATATACTGTATGTTTGTTTCAAAGTTTGGGTGTCTTGCGGTATAAAGGCTTCTTCTGAGATTTTTCTACCCATAATGTAATTGGCAAACAATATCTGCCTTGCATGGCAACTTTGCCGCCATCTGTGTATAAATGATGTGTGAATGGGTGCCCGAAAAGCGCTTTGTCCAGTAAGGTAGAAAGGCGCTATATAAAGGCAGTCCATTTACTCGAATGTACCTCTTTACTCACTTTGACATTACTTTTATCGGAGCCATCTTGCTGACTTGAACTCTTTAGCTTTAGAAAGTGACAGCCGGTCTACACATGGTGCACACATGGACTCATGAAGGACACATTTTTCCCTTTTCCCAAATCTGATGCAACTTTTCTCCTGTCTTTGAAAGTGTGCTCACGTTTTGCTGCAGGCCGGCGGCCATTTGAGGGCAAAGCGAAGGTAGTAATCAGTGTGTGAGGGATCATTATGGAAAATCCACAGGAGCCTTGGTTCTCTGAGGCTTCGCTAAATTTACCTCCTCCCTCAGTACTTCTGTCTGTCACTCTCTTGATTCTGCATTTTCCCGTCCCCCATCTGCCCCCTCTGGTTTTGCTTTAGGCACCATAAAAGGTTTTAAATGGATGTGTGTGTGAGCGTGTGTGTGCGGTTAGCACGGGTGTGGGCTTAATGTCTGTGAGGAGCTTATACACCCAGCCCTGAAATTAGTCTGGAAGCAGTTTTGTATCAGTTTCAGTATTCAATATAGTGAAAATGCAGCTAACTCACCACTCTTGCTTTTTTTTCTTTGGACCTATAGCAATTTTAAAAGTTCCCGAGGTTGAAAATTGAGCGTCAGTTCATAGTTTTGGGGCAGGGGATCCAATAATATCCATGTTATAGGCTTTAAAGTTGCAGAATCAACAGAATTTCATTTGGGGGGCTTTCTGCGTGAGCTTCAGTGTTGGAAACATCAAAGTGTTTTAAAGCCTGTAAACTGCTTATTAAACAGTAAGGTGTATGAGCTTTGAGACCCACTTAACTTTGATGGGGCTTTTTTATGGATTTTGCAGCTTATATCCTGTGTACAATCAAGACCACTTAAAACAGAAACCTCCATCCAACTTTCACCCATCTTTTTAGCCCTCCTTCTCATCCCTCACTTCTCCAGGGTGATCTGCGAGTCGGTGCCTGTCCAAAATGCCAGAAGTTTCTCCAACTCTCCATGTCTTTTAATTTTCCTCTTTCCCATCTGTTTAATTTGTTTTTATTCAACTTTTTGAGTCTTCAATTTTTATACAAACTGTTTTTGCACACTCCTAACTCTCAATACTCCCTCTATGCATCACTTTTCCCATTGTTACACTTGTGAGGATGTAACTACTCTCCTATACGCAGTTTTTCCTCATTTTTTTTTGTCAGCGCACGGTCCAACTTTGGGGCAGTGTCTGCACTAGAGTTAGGCGGTATCCACATTTTGATACCGTCAAATCTCCTCCCTGTGTGTGGGTGTGGATGTGTGTGTGTGTGTGTGTGTGTGTGTGACTTGACATTCAAACATGCGTCTACTTAGCAAGCATCCGCCTCAGGAATTAAGATCAGAGACGTGACCAAACAAGTTTCCCGGAGTGTTTGCCTTTTGCAGGGATTAAAACCATCCCAATGGGGTACTGAAGATCGCCATTGACACACTTTTTACCCAGAATCCAGCAGGAGGTGGAGTCAGGATTGCTTCAATGAAAATGAGTTCCTTTGGGGGTTAATCCCGCAGCTAACAACCAAACACAATGAAAGCACTCAAGAGAAGCCTGATACATTTAGTAGAGTTGAGCTTAGCTTTCTCTACATCTTCTCACATCAAGACAGCAACGCCTTGACGTGATTTACACAAGACACTTGTTGAGTTTAAGGGATTTGAAGTTGAGAGAGTAGATATTAATGAAGATGAGAAAAGGAGCAGTTGGAGAGCTGGTACAAATGGAGAGCTGGAGAAAGCTAGCGGGGGTGAGGGAGTTCACTTGTTGAGTAACGGCTGGATGTGTGTGTGTGTTTAATGGTACTTGATGGCCAGTCAATGCTAGAGTGCAGAGATGGAAAAAGTTTTTGTGTGTGTGTGTGTGTGTGTGTGTGTGTTGTTGACTGAGTTTATAACAAGCACACACACACAGGAGAGGGCGGGTGAGAGACAGCTGTGCTTGTTTTTTAACACAAACAGTCTCAACTGTGTTTGAGGACAGGAAGTATAGAGTTGTCCCAAACAGAGATTAAGTGATGTTGTTGCCAATAGATTTTGTCCCATAATGTCATTTAGTTTAGTTTAACTGGATCTGGAGCGTTCAATCATACCAGAATGGGATAGGAATGTCATGAATATGAATATAAAAGCATAATATATAAGCCTAGAAATATAGGCATTTTCAATCCAAACCTGGTGATGTCATCTGAAGGGTCAGTGTGTGTGTTTGGATGTGTGTAGAGGGGGGGTGTACTCTGGATGACAAGACTGGAAAGAGTGTGTGTGTGTGTGTTTGTGTGTGTGTCTGTGTGTCTGTGTGTGTGTCTGTGTGTCTGTGTGTGTGTCTGTGTGTGGGCTTGTGTGGAATTTTGGGAAGCTCCATGAGCCAGACGGGGGGGGGGGGACTTTTTACAAGAAGGGGGGGGGGCCTACAACGAGGAGAAAATTACACCATTTTCCATTTGTCATTTTGTGGGTCTGTTTTTCTTTATCTTCTCTATTTGACGCCTCTTCTGTTTTACTAATGAACTTACACACACACACACACACACACACACACACACACACTCTAATATCAGCAGCGTGTCCACCAGATAACTGCTGACTCATAGATTTGAACTTTGACTCCGGATCTCTTTGTCTCCGCTGCAGCATGTCCTATTTTTCAACACACTTCCTGCAGTGGTTCTGCATACATTCTTCTACTTCTTTTAATCAAGCGTGAAACATTAATGAGGCTGAAAAGAGGTCGAGGGCCGCGGTGTTAAACAGGAAATGGACATTTTAGGTTAGGAAGCTGGCTTGTAATAGATCTGCCTTTATTTCTGTCACAGACGTTGTGTGTTTAGCTCTCCCTGCCCTCACCCTGTGGGCGGAGAGCCCTGCTGGATGTCACGCCTATTGTTATTCTCTTCCACATCCTGCTCTTTACCTCCATTGACCATCACTCCACCCCATCACAGTTCTGTTTAAAGAACAAAGTCAAATGATCATATCAAGGCAGATGTCGTTATTTTTTGTATATTTAGGGTCTCTAAAATTTACTATTTTAATGCATTTTTAAAAAATGTAAAGTATATTGTTAAACTCTCCAGCCAAGCCGAGAAATATGGTATTAATAAAACATGTTTTTCTCAATTGTACGCTTTATGCATGCGTGCATATCCTTAGTCATTTTTCGGGACCAAGCCACACCTCTAACTGAAGTTTTTCACTTTGACCTTTAACCCCGCTCAGAGAGGAGACCCTGCCTTAAAGGCACGCCAACACGACCGTCGGCAGAAAAGGCGGTCGGACTGACTGCCCCCCCGCGTTGGTCCAAACAGTTCCTCGGAATACACCAAAGCGACGCCGACGTGAGCGTACGTTCTACATATGCGCGAGACATAATACGTCTCCATAACAGCAGGCGGCACTAATCTGTACTGTATTAAAAACATTTTAAGCGAGAAATAGGCTGTGCAGTTGCTGAAGCTATCTTCATTTCAGATCGACAAACAATTTAAAGATTTTATCAGTTTTTTTGAGAGGCGTTCGTCACGCTCATCCCCCTCGTCATTTCCGGGGTTAGCACTCCACCAATCAGATTGGTCATTGAGTCCGACTGCCCGCCCACCGATTCAACATGTCTGTTTGGTCCATTCAGGATAAATTGATATGTGTTTGTTTGGTAAGGCCTTAACCTGTATTAGTTTGTAGCGCCTCGGCGCGTGCGTGATATATAGTTGTTTTGGTCTGAAATGGGCAGTTCCGGTTTTCTGAAAGTAAAGTGGGCAGCTCGTCCAGTGTCCTTCTTAAACATAACAATGTCAAATCGGCCAAAATAAAGTTTGACGGCTCCTTCGGCTGACGACGTCACGGAACACACCAAACAGACTTGAGTCACCGACCTCGTCGGACTGTCTGACGGCCAATAGTCGGGTTGGTTTATCAGGGCCATAAGGGTTGGGGGGGTGAAGTATCCACCTCAGTGCTCACCAGGAATATGTGTGGGTATTGGTCAGGGCTACAAATAATCATTAATTCAGTTATACTACAACAAAACAGGCAGATTAATTATTAATGAATCTAATCAGGTCAGGATTTCCTTGTGAGATAAAAGTTGCAGGAGATTCTTTGCTGCTTTATGTTCCTTCTGTTTTTCTTCTGTTTCCTGGGGCGCTCATGATGTCCTCGGTTAGTAGATAGGTTTGGTAAATCAAGCTGGAATCGTTGTGTAGAATCTAAGTCGGGGAGTGTGTTGGGTTGTACTTTAATCCTTGTGAGAAGAGGTTCCAGTCTCCGTTGTAATGAGGACATTTCTGTGAAGCGAGGTCACTCATGCCGGCTGAGATGAGACATTACAAAAACTAATGATGTCAATAAGACAGATGTGTTTTCTTTTGTGTCATGCATGTGGCGACACATAGCTACAGACTGCATGCAAGCGTTATCCTGTTAGTACTCCCAACATAGTCCAGACATGCAGCCTTGGTGCTGGTCTCGCCTCCTGCAGTCTCCCCCCTCCTGATAAGACGCAGATAGCAGACGTCCTCCAATGCCTGTGATTTGTCTCATTATGCCAACACAAACAACTTCAATGCCACAGCCTCAAGTCTCAGTGCTGTCACAATAATAAGTGGTTCCAGACTGATACATAGTCCTGTTTACTATCAGGGTTATATAGCGCTAACACATGATGGTTTAAGTTGTTTTAAAGAGATTTGTTTTGGCTCCTTACGGTGCAGCTTGTGCTGGGTTTGATCACACATATCTTACTTATGGTGTTTTTCCATTAATGGTACCTGCTCCACTCGGCCGCGGTGCCCTGTCCTCTTTTTTCCATTGCAGATTAGTACCGCCTCATGCATGAGGCGAGCCGTGGCTGGTCATCATAGCAGGAAACTGCCGTGACCTAACGCGACACACACACAGAACATCAATGGTGTGTTGTTTTTGATTCTTGGCATGTGGTTGTTGCCACAGCCAGAAGACAAATTTAGTTTCAAAAGAAGCTGGAGGCAGCAAAAAAAACCAACCTGCTGGCTAAGCTACTTAAACACGGTGGGTCAAGGCGAGTCGAGTGGGTAAACGCCATTACTAGCACTGAATAGCTGTTTTTAATTGGTTCGTTGGTCCAATACTGTCATGTTCATCCAGAAATTGAAAGTCTTTCGTGACCTGATATAAGACTGAAAAGCCTTTTTTTTTTACTCTTTTTTTATTCATTCTGATATCATATACATGTTTGCCAATTTCTGTTTGGGAGAGGATGTCATTTTGAGGGACACACCGGTCCAAAACTGATATTGGATATGAGGCCCATACTGACTCAAATAGCTGGATACACCTGAAGCTAACAAAGGTCCACTGATAAAAGGCAGATTTGAGTAACCACATAAGTTTCTTCTGAGGCTACCCTCAGGACAAATGCTTACAGTCCCATGGGGGCATATTGGCTATACATTTTGACATAAATAGAAATAGGAATTGGAATAAAAGACTAAATATCTCTATTTTTAAAATCTCTTGGATTGAAAAATGTTTTTAGGTTAAAAGCTCCTGATATGTTTGATACACAAATATTGGTATAAGTATTAAGGATTGTATTCAGAGCCACGGAAGGAATTCCTGCGGCTCTGAATATAACGTTTCTACACATGTACTTCAGCTAAGTGTTAAATCAGCATGCACACATTGTTAGCATTCCAGCAGATACTTGCTGCACTTCTGGCTTCCAGCTGCATGGGTGGGAAGCAACTACAGCAACTAATGTTCAAAAAGGTACATTTTTGTGATATTTGTTATCTGAAGTGTTTTGGGAATTTCGCCAGAGGGACAGAATGTGGAGAATTAGCTTAGAAGGTGAGGAACTGTATTTTTCGAGAGTCTTAGACCAGCTGGGAATCTGAGGAAGAATGAGTAACATTTTCCTCTTCAGCGTCGAAATACCATCGATGAAAGCATTGAGTTCTAAGAGTTACTACATAGAAATACCCTGGAGATGGTCTCAATTTTGGCTGAAAAAACAACCTGCAACAAAACTGAAACTGAAATAATTTTTATTTCAGTACCAAGGCTTGCTTCTCTTTCTTGACTTGTTTCCAATATATCATCATCATCATATCGATATCAATATATGAGACTAGATATTGTCTTATATTTTGGATACCGTAATATGGCACAGGTGTTTTTTGGGGCATTTCAGCCTTTATTTTTACAGGACAGCTGAAGACATGAAAGGGGACAGAGGGGGGAATGACATGCAGGTTGGAGTTGAACCTGAACCTCTATGTATGGGCGCCCGCTCTACCAACTGAGCCATCCGGGCGCCCACAATTGTTGTCTTTTCCTGATTTAAGAGGCTGCATTACAGTAAGGTGCTGTGATATTCTGAACTTACCAAACTGTTCTAGGTGTCTATTATTTGCCTTTACCCACTTACTCATTATATCCACATTATTGGTGATTATTTATCAAAACTCTCGTGTTAATATTTTGTGAAAGCACCAATAGTCAACCCTTCAATATCGCCACATTATCGACTTTGATGTATTTGGTCAAATATATTGTGATATTTGATTTTCTCCATATCACCCAGCTCTATTATACATCTCCTCAGTGCATGCTATCATGGTGCTCTTTATGGGTGTTTACTTGCGATGGACTTTTCTTATTAGTGGTTTATATTGATCTATAAAGTGAAGTGGTAAATTATTTATTAACTATTGACAAAGCCATTAGTTACAAGTTATAAACCAATTGGTGACTTGCTAGACTAATTAGTGGTATAATAAAGATCTCTCTTAATTTTCCCACAGAAATGAATGAATAAAGGGCAGATAAACCGGCAGATAAATGGTCAGGGATGTCTTCGGACTTTAATTCTGGTTATCTGGTTATGATGGAGCACGTGTTGGTAATGTGTGATAGTCTTCAACCTGTATCCGAACCAAACGAATGAGTCATTCAGTTCATCTTGACAAAAAAAAGTCAACGCTGTGTGTGTTTTTTTTATTGTGTGTGTGTTGAAGCTGGGTCATCAGTAAAGTACACACAGATTCCAGAGTCCAGGGCAAGGTACACACACACACACACACACACTTGGACAGATGACCCTTGGGCCTGTGTGTTTGTTTGTGTGTGTGTGTGTGTGTGTGTGTTTTCAGGAGACGCTTCACATCTGGTATTTGCTTTTCAGAGGAGGAAGGTAGTTCATCACCAAACTTTCCTCCTCCTCCTTCTCTTACCGCTGAAGTTTAAACCTCTGATCATTAAGGGTTAAAACACACGTCCTACTTCACTTTACAGAAGAATTACACACCTGAGAGGACATTCCGTCCTCCTCTTTCAAACTCCCCGACCGGTAATTTTGGTGATAACTACAAACACAGCTGTTGAGGCTTTTATTGTGAAGCCTTGTCACTTGCCACTCCGCCTGGTAACTAGTTTTTATGGAACTGGTTGACCCCTTTCCTTCAGACTGAAATATCTGAACAGTTATCGGATAGATTGCAATTACGTTCATGTCTTTGGTGATTCTCTGACTTTACCTGTAGCACCACCACAAGGTTGATACTTGTTGTTTTCAGTGAAAAGACAGATGAAATGACATTGAAATTTGGTGCACACATTCATGGCCCCCTCAGGATGAATTGTAACAACTCTAGTGATCCCTTCACCTTTCTTAGTCTAATAATTTTATTTTTTTTATAACCAAATACCTGCAAAACAAATGACATTTCTAGACGCCTCGGCTGTACTTAGTGTTAGTTGCTGATTAGCAAAGACTGTGCATTCACACACAGCTCCGCTTCTGATTGTTCAACAGACTTTTCTGACCTAGTTTGGCGACTTTCCTTCATCAGCATTTCTCTGATTTAAATAAGACATATTAAATGGATAGCGAAGCTTCTCAAAGGGCTGTCTCTCTTTGGATGGCACTGGATTTCTGTGTGCAACACCGATGTTTCGCCACAACTCGAGCGATAATCACTCTGCATTTCCTCCTCCGTCTACAGACTTCATTGTGGCTTTGTTAAAAGATTACAATCTGCACTTTCAACGATGTTTTCAACATGTTGCATGGGGAAGAAACATGTGAGAATAGCCTCTTTGTTATTGTCACGGCTCTTTTTAGAGTAGTTACTGATACTTGCCCTAGTTCCTGTTTAAACTCCCAGTTTTTCCCATTGAGGCTTCAGGTTCTGTTTCCCAGCTGGAGAGTGTCGAGTTACATTCAACCCCAAATGACACCTCTCTGTTAGGCTGCTAAGACAAAGAAGTTTCTGTTGTGTGTGTGATGAGTTACGCCCGACCAGTGACCGATCTTGCAGCCCAGTCTCCATCGCATTTTACTCCTTCAACCACAACCACACACTCCCACTGCAGAAATGACAGGGAGCGTATACAGATCCTCATTATATGCATCTATTGGTGTGGTTCTGCAAAGTAAGCCCTCTCCCGTTTCCTTCTCTTAAACAAAATGAGGCTTTATTTCTGTCTGTGTAAAAGTCTGACGGTGTGAATTACTCGTTGTGGGCTACAACTTGTGCTCCGTTTTTGTCTGTATTTGTTTTCATTTTGGCAAATAAGCCCTAAACTAAAAGTATGGCAAATTAGCTATTGGCAACTGCTGTTTGCAGTGTGAATGTGTACAGACAACTATCACCAACTATTTTCTCTAGGATTTCAGAGCAGATTTATGGATATTTATTTGCAATGGACTGAATTGTGACAGTTGGGCTCCAAGGGATTACATGGTGATGTCAAAGGTCATGTAAACCCACAAAAATATAGTCTCGTTTTTTTTTTTAAAGATGGGTTCTGTATGTAATTACCCCTCCCTAAAACTACACCCTCTTTCTCTTTTACCATCATGATGTTTTTCTTCTTTGAATCTGAATAAAAAAACAGAATTGTACAAAATATCCTCATAATACAGACCAGTAAATACTAAATATCTTTTTCCATATAAGCAAGTAAGAAAATATTCACGGCCATACTTCTGTTTATTTTAACTTCATTTTAGTTAAATAATGCTGACTTTTAGAGGAGTTAATTGCATTATAATGTCCATCATCGCAGCAAAAACTACAACTGTCAGCATCTGAAAAGGTTTAATAATATCAGCAGCATAGTTTGACGTAAGCGATGGCTCTTGGTAACTGCTGTGATGTGGTTACCAGGCGACATGGGGGGGGGGGTAAACTACTGTAATGTTTAGTAATGTAGATTCATGGTCTGTTTGCATCACACACACACACACACACACACACACACACACACACACACACACACACACACAGGCCTGAAACCATCCTTATAGGGCAGCAGGAGTGTGCTGCTGTGTTTATGGGGTTAGGATGTCCTTTCACTGAATGTGTGTATGTTTGTGTGTGATAGAAAGTGCTTGAAGCCTCTCGGCCTGTAATTGAATCCACATGTTTGCCGTTCAGATGTCCACCCTTCTCCCGTTTCCTTCATCTTGATTTCACTCCGTCTTTATCCATAGGCCTACGTCCTTACATCTTTTGTCATTCCTCTTTTGTCTGATGTTACGTAACTTTCATAACTTTGTGTGAACTAGATATACTTTCCTTTCTTTCTATCCTTCCTTTTCCTTTCCTTCTTATCCTTTTATCTCTTCTCCTTTCCTTTGATTTCCTTTCCTTGCATTGTTTCTATTTGCTTTTCTTTCATTGTTTCTTAACCTTTTTTCCTTTCTTTCTTTCTTTCATTCTTTCTTTTACCTTCCTTTTCCTTTCATTCCATACATTTTCTCTTATTTCCTTCCTCTATCAGTTCCTTTCCTTTGCATCATTTCCTTCTTGTGTGTCCTTTTTTTCCATTTCTTTCCTCTTCTCAGTTTTCAATGTTTAAATTGTTTATCCCCTCCTCATTGGCTGAGCCCAGACTTTTCCCATATGGCCAATATTTCATTGGACACTTTCAGCGTATTCTGCCCGGCAACAGAATTTGAGCAGCTGAAGTTACATCAGAAAATATTTTAACGTTGGGGTCATTGAGTTCTAGTGAGGACAGGACTTTCATGTAGTTTTTATGTGAATGTCCGACATTATATCATAAGATTGTGCTGTTCCAATGATTAGTTAACTCTTACTCGCATTAGACTTGAAATATTGTGTTAGGCCTACTTAAAACATATGCCATTGTGGTGAGAGTAGTTCACTTATTTCTAATAAAACTTTTCTAAGAACAGAGGACTGTTAGTCGGACAGAGCAAGACAGTTGTCAACAAATTGTGACGCAATTGTGACCTTTTTACTAAAATTTTGTCAATGACAGTGATGGAAATGTATGTGAAATATAAGTTAGTGATGATTTGCTTGCTGCTCAGCAGTAATTAGAGTGTCATGCTCACTATTGTTCACACAAGAACTGTACGTCAGTATGTTATCTCCACATCAGCTGCAGGGCCTTTTGTTTATGTTCATCACAACACCTGAACATGGAGGACCCGGCATCTGAACACTGAGGGATGGAACAAAAAGATAGAGAGAAGGAAAGAAGAGTCCAGCAGCAGGAATGTAGTGGAGGAGGACGAAGGGGGGATGAAAGAGGAGATAAACTGAGACTCACACACGCACACACACAGAGAAAGAGAAACAGTGATTGGAAACAGTGAAAGACAAGTTTATAATTGGCTGCTTCAGTGTTCCCTGAGGGAGAGAGCAGAGGAAAACTTCAAGGAAAGGTGGCAATAAAAAGATCTAGCAGTCTATAATTACAGGGCCGGCTGTCACAGGCTCTAACCGAGTGGCTTTGTATAATTATCTGTCTTTCTCCTTGACTCCGCTGGCTTCAAATTGATATTTTATGCTTGCATAAAATAAGATATTTATAGTGTTTTCTTCCTCCTTTGTGCAGCACTTCTCCGAGCTCCTGGACGATCTGTCCCAGGATGCTTTGCTGGGCCAGCTGCTCAGCGACCCCTTCCTGTCCGGGGTGAGAGGCGGAGCAGAGGCCATGGAGGGGGAGGACGGGAGCGACCTATCCCCGTCTTCCCCTCTCCCCCCGCACATCACGGCCGAGCACAGCTACTCGCTCTGCGGGGACAGCCGCCCACAGTCGCCCCTGTCACACCTGACCGGAGAGCAAGGCAGCGACGCCGGTGAGACACAGATCATCAGAGCATCTTACTAATACAAGTTAAAGATATTGCTGTGTAACTGACTGTGTTAGTTTGCTGATTTCAGTGGTGAAAAGTATATTTACTTAAGTACTGTTAAGTACACTGTTTACCTGTACTTGAGTGTTTCCATTTAATTTTACTTTATACACTTTTTTTTACTCTTCTTCATGTATCAAACAGATATCGCTTCTTGTTACTTTACAAAATATGATGAATATAATCTCATAAAATACCAAGTATTGTTAAAGATTAAGTGGTTTCAAACTTTTTGGCTTGTTTTATAAAAGCAGACATTTCCTCTACAAACTTCTCTTATACTTTGTATAATACATGCATTTTTACCTATGCATTTTCTTTCTCTTTAATTGTTTTTATTATATACTGTATATACACACCTTTGAGTCTTAATAGCAGGTGTATAGGACCAATTATTCATTAAACAGAGAAGGTACACAGTCAAATTAATCTACCAACCAAAATCCCTTAATACAATCTAAGTGAAAGACAGTGTGCAGGATTTCTTCTCAGTTAAAAGTGGAAGTGGAAATAGATTTAAAAGAAAACATAGGCTATAGAACATCCAAGTCCTTTAAATTGGAGAGATGTATTCCAGATGTTTAGTCCATTTAAAGTTGTGGGCAACACTATTGTTATTCATCTTATGTATGCAGACGATCTGGTCCTGCTCTGTCCATATAGTGGTGGGCTCCAGCTGATGCTGAAGTTGTGTTCTCAGTATGGTCTTGATTATGGCATAATGTATAACGCCAAGAAAAGCCACTTAATGATAATTAGAAGCGATGAGGACAGGAAATCAACTTTTCCGACCTTTTATTTGTCAGATAGTCCTCTTGTTGTGGTTGAGGAAACTAAATATTTAGGTCATGTCATATCCAATGACTGGACGGATGACAAAGACCTTTATCGACAGCGATGTCAAATTTTTTCTTAAGCTAACGTGCTTATAAGGAGGCTTTCTATGTGCTCTGACTCTGTGAAGTGCTCTTTGTTTAGAACCTACATCAATCCCACCGCTATATACTGCTCGACTGTGGTCGAACTTTAAGCAGAAGACTATGCAGAGGCTCAAGGTCGCATACAATGAGGCTGCTGCTTGGTGTCCCTAGGTGGCATGGTGCCAGTCAGTTGTTTGTATCCACTAGAGTGCCAACCTGTGAGGCACTGATAAGACAACTGATGTTTAGTTTTATGTGTCGTCTTGACAAGTCCGAGAACCATATAATTGGAGCCCTTGTCAGAAAAGTTGTTGATACACTTCTATATTAATAGGCGAATATGGAATTGTTTTGTGTGTGTTGGATCACCTTTTATACTTTTTGTACTGTATGAGGTGTAATATGGACCTGTGGCTGCAATAGAGCTTTATAAAAGTCACAGAAACACTAACAGGAGTCCATGTTGCTTCTTGTGCAGCAGAGTCTGATGGGGACGCTGATTGGCCCATGGAGCAGGAGGACGCAATTGACAGCATCCTGTGTGAGACTCCTTCCTTCCTCCCCAACCTCTCTCTCTCTCTGGCCTCCAGCGCAGGGCCCCAGGCTCCTGAGGGCCCCGCTGTGGCCCCCGACGCTGCCGCCAGCCCAGCTCAGACCACAGTCAGCAGCCACAACCAAAGCAAAGGCCTCAAGGTGAGCGCTCAGGGTGATGAGCAGGATGAAAACGGATATTTGGATTTTGGTGATTTTTTTTTTCACTGTTTGTACCCCTTCTTTCTACAGATCAAAGAGGAGAACATTATCCCCCAGATTAAACTTGAGCCTCATGAAGTGGACCAGTTTCTCAATCTTTCACCCAAAGGTCTGAATTTAAATGTTTCTTCCTCTTCCTCTTGCTGTTGCATGTCAGTTATCTAATGCTACGAGGACCCCTGCTGGCCATTTGTTGTTACCTCATAATGTCCTTACACTGCAAATAAGTTGATACTATAGTAGTTTATTTTAATGCTACTATCAGCAAGAAGACTTTGAAGTGCAACTGCGTCTGTGTCCAGTTGCATTAAGCTTTTTTAATCAAGACTTTCATCAAAAAATGCACTTCGATGTCCTCTGAGAAAACCTTACACAACAATCACTTCATTTTTGAAATACATTTGAATACGTTTTCATCTTAAAAAAGTCCCTCATAACAATCGTCTTTCAGGTCTGGAGTCGCTGCAGATGCCTCCCACACCTCCCAGCAGCCTCAGCAGCGACTCTGAGGGCAGTCAGAGCCCCGTCCACGCCCCTCCCAGCCTGTCCTGCCCCACCTCCCCCACCAGCCCTCCTCCATCCCAGGCCGGTCTGAAGGTGTCTCCTCGCGCGGCTTCCTCGCTGTCCAACTCCCCTCTGCTCACCGCCGCTCATGTAAGTAACATCTGATGTCATTTGTATGTTAGTTTGCTTCTTTTTTCTACCCATCACTCAAAACGTCTCACATTTTTTATACATAGTAACATAGTCAGGTGCTACCGGAAATTCTGCCGGATGTTCATTACCTTCCGCTTTCTTTGTGTTGGCGTTCTAAAATCTGGTGGATTTCTGAGGACTATGGTTAGCTGCTCCTCAGATCTCTGCAGGGTAAATCCAGACAGCTAGCTAGTCTATCTGTCCAATCTGAGTTTTCTGTTGCAAGATTAAAACTTCTGAACGTACACACGTTCCACCAAAACAAGTTCCTTACCGAGGCTTTTTTTGCAGAGGCGGCGTTGCTCTGCCCACAACGACTGTAATTGGTTTAAAGAAATGCCAATAAACCAGAGCACTTTTTTTTCCCATCCCTGAATGCTGTGTGGACGAGCCAGACCAGCCAATGCAAGACTAATTACATATAAACAGCCAAAAAAGTGTTATAAATATTATGTTCCAACCTGAGACTTATTTAGAGTTATTTACCGGCTAATAATACACTGTATTTCATCTGTAGCCATCTTCTGGCCTCATTAAGAACTGGCTTCAACAAAACATTTTCTGGGTCATAACGATTGGATTTCTCTTTTTGTGTGTGTAGAAGCTGCAGGGCTCGGGCCCGTTGATGCTGACGGAGGAGGAGCGTCGTACGCTGGTGGCTGAAGGTTACCCGGTCCCCACCAAACTGCCGCTCACCAAATCTGAGGAGAAGGCGCTGAAAAAGATCCGCAGGAAGATCAAAAACAAGGTACAGACTAATATATCAGGCCAGGATATTGATCGCCATATTATTATTATTATTATTAATAAACAACCCAAACAAGTTGTCAATTACAGTCACTTAATTTGAATTAAATGTAAATGGACTGCATATTTATAAGTGTGGTGATACATTTTGATTCAGTGGAGAATAGAAGGGATGAAAAAAGCAAATAATTGGGAGAGATATTGTTGTTCAAGCATCCATCCTTAAGAAAGTGTGTAGACTTAAAGCGTAGATTGAAGAAATACTCTTTTTTTCTATAAGCAGTGACAGAAGAATGTAGTATTCACAGACGTTCCTCTCCTGTCTGCTTGTGTTTTATCTGCCCTGACATGAACAGATTATAGGAGGTCATGCTTTAAAAAACAAAGCTGAATAAAACCTCAATACTAGTCTAATCTGTAACATGACGTAAAGTAAACACATGTGCTTGTTCTTCTCTAAATGTGTTTTTCTTTGTTTTAGATTTCGGCTCAGGAGAGTCGCAGGAAGAAGAAAGAGTACATGGACGCTCTGGAGAAGAAGTAAGTCCTCCTCTTCTTTATTTCTTTATTCTATTATCAAAGCACAGAGACAGGAACATTAAAATAACTATTGCTCTGCAAAAAAAAAGACATTGGCTTGGGCTGCTTTCGTTGCTTTTCTGCTCATTCCATATATGAATGTCTCATTTGGATTTACTGCAACTCCATTTAACTATTACAGTATTTCATCTATTATGAGCAATCTTTTTGGATCCAAACTTATTTATTTATTTAGAATTCTTTTCGTACGTAGTAGTTGTGTGACAATTGGTCTCTCCTCCTCTTGTTTTCTATGTAACCTTTTCTGATTTTATTGTTTTCTATGTTTCATTCTTTTTATTGTATGTTATGTTGTTTTATTCTTGGTTCTTGATGTTAAGCACTTTGGATTCCTCCTAATTGCTGTAAAGTGCTATATGAATACATGTTGATTGATTGATTGATTGATTGATTGAAATATATTGTTGTTTGGTTGAAATGAGGCTTTGTGCGTGTGCGCCAGAATAAAATCAATCAATCAATTTTGTCGGCTACAAAAACAGCAACTACAAATGTAATGAGAAACATTAGATATTAAAAAAAAAATCTGAAATGTATGCATCTTGTCATGCGACTGTAGATAGACATACATAGAAAATGTCCAGTCACTGATGCTGCAGTACTCCTGTCTGACCACAGGGTGGAGACCTGCTCCAACGAAAACAATGAGCTGCGCAGGAAAGTGGAAACTCTGGAGTGTACCAACAAGTAAGAACACACAGTTGATGTACACAGATTACACACACACATACATATTAATACACCCACTGCACATGTGATTGACTTTGTATAAAGGTCCTGAAACGTGTGTTTTAGACTCTCCACCCATTAAATTCAAGTAGTTCTGATTTTGGAGTAAGACAAGGTTCAGGTAACAAAAAAGATTGTTTAATAGTTAGAGAACAACTATTTTATTAACTTGTTTTATTGCTTGAAAACAGCCTCAGGTAACACTACAACGCAGTGGGGGAAAAGTACATTTACTCAAGTACTGGTTACTGGACTGCTAAACGACAGTGGGCACATCTGGAGCTACATGTGCAAAACTCTAACCACATGGTCCAAACTCTAGTTTATTTTTTCATTGCTTGAACACAGTTTTCAAAACTCTTCACACTTATCCCACGACCTGCACAACACTGTGGATTCACAGCACTTTGTTCAGATGCTAACACACTGCTGTCACCACTGTTAATCACGCATTCAAAACAGAGTAGATCTCAGTCTGGGGCCTATCAAACTCTGCTGATTGCAATTGTAGCTGAAAGCACCAAATAAGAATTACAACAATTATACACTGTGCCGTATGAGAGAAACAGGTAAAAGAGCAAAGATACCAATATGTCCAGGTCAGATGTCTGAGGTTACATACACAGCTATAAAAAAAGAAATGTGAAAAACACTACCTTTACTATAGTAAAACTGCGTTCTTGCTGTTTCTCAGAAAGTATTGGAGGTAAAGGCAATGGAAACACCACATTCATTAGTATTTAGAGATGATGCAGACATCCAGTGTGCTGAAGAAAACTTGCTGCATGATGCTGGAGAGAGGCAGGATTAGTCACACATGTCTTTGTTACTGTTATGTACCTTTAGATTTTTTTCCAGTAATTCCATAAATTACTAGAGACAACATTTTTGTTCCTTCTTGTTCACCATAAATGTAATTCACTCAAATTGTACAAACTGTAAAGATGAAAAGTTAGTATTTTCTGTATTGGTGTTTGATGCTAGTGTTTTTACTCTCAGTGAGTGACGGTGTGTGTTATCTCAGTGCATAGTGTGTTCTGCACTGAGCCTGTTTTGAGACGTGTGTTAAGAGTTGTGTTGCAGACTGTGGTTAGAGTTTTGCACATGTAGCTCAAGTTGTGCCTACTGTCGTCGTGGTAACCGAAAAAAAAAAACTAAACGAGGGAGGATTCAGTTCTGAAAATGAAAACGTCACTTTGAATCCAAGCCTGTCACATTGGAATATAGACTGGAATTTCACTTTCAAACTTTAATATACCATTTTTACGTTTCACAATCCTTTAAAGGTATTTATTTTTATTACACACAGTGTAGCTGAGAGGATCAGGGAGGAAAGATGTGTTAGGAAACATTGAATTGTATAATTGAATCAAAAGCTCCCTGTAGATCTGTTCAAAAGCAATTTGGCACCCATGTATAATCATGAGGCTATTTGAATGTAAAATGCTCAAGCTGCTTCAATTTAGACCGTGTTGTTCACTCTTGTTTTGCATGGATGAACTGTGTGTGTGTGTGTGTGTGTGTGTGTGTGTGTGTGTGTGTGTGTGTGTGTGTGTGTGTGTGTGTGTGTGTGTGTGTGTGTGTGTGTGTGTGGTGCACCCAGTGAGTGCAGTATATACATCTGACTGGACCACAGCTGTTTTGGGTCTTGTTTTCCACTCAGTGGTTAAAGTGGGCTTTCTGCCTGAAAGTTAAATGAACCAGTTGTGTGTGTGTGTGTGTTTAGTGTGTGTTGATTCTGGTGCACCTGGACCGTGTGCATGTCTTGTTAAGCTGCCCTTTTAACGAAGCAAACAACAGAACAGATCCTCTGACTAATCCTGAATAAAAGACATTAACTCTGTTTTAACAGTTTTGTTCCTTTTTATACTCATTGTTTTATTTACATATTAACAGTGGTGAAAGCAGATATTTTACTTACAGTGAAATAAAACTTCTACAAGTAAAATCATGTAACCTGTGTATGTTGTGTGTGTGGGTGTGTATGTCTAACCTGTGTGTGCTTCCTCCCCAGGTCTCTGCTACAGCAGCTGCAGTCTCTGCAGGCGGTGGTGGCCGGCAAAGTCCCCAAGTCCTGCAGGATGGCAGGCACCCAGACATCATCATGCCTAATGGTACGTGTGTGTGTGCGTGTGTGCGTGTGTGCGTGTGTGTGTGTGTGTGTGTGAGTGAGATTGTGGTGGTGAAACATTGATTAAAATATTAAATTTGAAACATCTGCTTCCATCATTCATTAGCAGCTTAGCATTTATAATTTTCTCTCTCTCTCTCTCTCTCTCTTGCTCCCCCTCTCCCTCCCCCTCCATCTGTAGGTGGTAGTGTTGTGTTTTGCTCTGTTTTTGGGAAGTTTCTACCCCGGCAGTTTGAATCCGTGCTCCAGCATCACTGAAACTGGCCTCGCTTCTAAACAGCTGGCTGTCAAAGAGTCCTACACAACCACAGGTAATTAAATATACACTCTATGAACTTTCTAATGTGATGTTACTTACTGTTTGTGTTTAAAGCTTGTTGGGCACCCTCCAAGTTGTCAAAAATAATCTTATTCATTGAGATTCACACCTGATGATGTCTGAACACCCTCTTTTTTATTGCAGGAAGAGACAAATTAAAGGTGAAATGTCATCTTATAGGTGCTATATTGTTAAATATGTCTTTTATTGTAAATATTGTTAAAAATGTGTCTTTTGTGGTTTATAAAGCAGGTCAAGGTGCTATTTATATAGCAATACCAAAGAGACACTGTGACAATACCACAGAGAAATGCACACAGCCTGTATTCAGAAACTGCCTTTTAAATGAGCCGTCAAGACTGATGATGTCACAACTATACTATATATAAGTAGAAAGTGTCACTACAGTGGCGTTACAGTCATTACCCAGCTGCAATGACAGAGCAGAGACTCTGAAAGCACAGTTCCGGAAGACCCGGAAAACGGACCACTCAGAGAAGACTGGGCTTTTTCAGGAGGGGGGCTTAAAGGGACAGGCACTAATGACAGTGTTTCAGACAGAGGGTGAATACAGGTATATTCAGACAATAATGTGTTTTTAGTACATTAAAGCATGTAAACATGTTCTAGTAGAGACCCAAAATACAAGTATGATGTTGGAAATGAGACTAATATGGGGCCTTTAAGTTGAAGAAACCTCAACATTAGCAAGTAATCACAATTATACAAACATTTTATACACATATTTTGAACGATATAGAAATGCTATTGTTTCCAATTTAACCAGAAAAACAAATATATTAATTTATGTGTGTAGCTACAGTAAGATATGCACCCTGAGACTGGCTTTCCAATGATTATTGAAAGTAGACTTTTAGACAGGTTTCAGCTAAACTGACCTTTCCTGCGGTTTCCATTGTAATGAATCATTACATCATTAGTTCCCGACTATAAAACTGTGGAGGCCCATTATAACCTCGCCAATAATCAGATTCCACCTACCACACTGCTATGAGAGCTACAGAACCACTGATTAGAAGAGCTGACCTTTCACTACATCCTCTTTACTACCTCCCACACACACACACACACACACACACACACTATCTTGGCACTATCTTTGTGGGGACCCGTCATTGCCATAATGCATTCCCTAGCCCCTTACCTTAACCTTAACCATCACAACTAAATGCCTAACCTTAACCCTTACTCTCACCATAACTATAACCTAATTATAACCTTAATCCTAAAACCTAGTCTTAACCCTCATACAGCCCTTAAAGTTGTGGGATCCAGCACAATGCTGTCAGGGCCCCACAAGTATACTGAACTCCCAGTTTTTGGACCCCATAAATTTAGTTAAACAAGAACACACACACACATTTTTAATAGAGACCAGATATAATTTTCTTAACAATCAAATTCAATTTCCTGTCCAATCCTGCCCACACAAACAAACACACAGGCAGTTTTTCAAAAGGCAGAAAATAACATAAAAGTGTGTGTGGGCATAGTGTGTATTTGTGTGTGTTGCTCCCATGCATGACTGGTGCCAGTGGTGAGTGTTCAGTCTGAAAAGGTTGAAAAACGTTATTGATTGAGATAGAGAGCGCAGTTTTTCCTCAAACAGTAATATATTAAAATAAAAAAAGTTGATTAAAATGTATTTTTTTTTTCTTTTTTAGTGAAGTCGAGGAATCTGTTATCAACGTTCGAAGACGAGCAGCCACACCTCCTCGGTTTAGGCGGGGAATATCCCGCCCAATGGGAGGATACGTCGGCCGTCGTCATGGCAGTGTGGCGTCGCTCAGAGCAACAGAAAGTGGCGGTGGTGGAGCCCAACATGGTGGAAACACACCCCCCCTTCAGAAATAAAATCAATGAGACACAGACATCAAAAAACCTGCTGCTGGACCGGCAAAGGTAAACACACACAAGCTTTGCAGTTATTTAGAATATAACAGGAAAAGTAGTTAGCATGGGTAGTGATAGCAGCAATAGCTGAACACACGATGAAAACAGCGCCACCTACAGACACTCAACAGTCAGACTGCAGCTGAACAGGAGACAAATCAGACTTTTTCCGATGATACAAGACTTACATAATGTATTTAGCCCTGAATTTAGCTTAAATCTCTGACAAGCAGTTTAAATAAGCCCTTAATATAATGAAAATCTGGATGACATTTGTTTCCCTGGTCTCACTACACAAAGAGATACTTTGCTGATTTAAATCCAGCTCTGTGTCATCTTAATGTGGGAAGTGCCATATTGTTTCATGTTGTCTGAACACACTTCTGATCCTTGTCTCTCAGGTCTCTGGAGCAGAGGACAAATGAGAGCAGCAGTAAAGTGATAGAACTGGAGCGCAGGGTCAACGAGACCTCCTGAGGTTCAAGTCAACACCCACCCTAAACGCCCCTCCATCCGGGACCCCACCTCCCTTACAACCCATAATGACATTTGACCTCCCCCTCTGTAGAGCATGGTTCAGTGTCCTGGAGCAAACCTCATACAGTAGTTCCCACTGATTGTTCCATCTATGCTTAATCAGATACACTGTAATAGTAGTAGTAATAATAATAATAATAATAATAATAACAACAATAATAGTAATTTCAAAGAGGCACTGGTTGTCTAAGTTTCTTAAGTAAAATTGCACTGAAGTATTCTTACATGAGTCAACTTATCAGTTGTATCTGTTGTCTTAACTGACCCGGCTTGAATCACGTTGAGATAAATTCAAATAGATTTATTTAATGATGCAGAGTGGCATTTATTCCAGTGAAAAATGTATTAAAATATGACATGTGAGGCTTTTTACAGGACACTGAAAGAGAACCTTTGTATTTATAGAAACCTTGTTTGTTTTGTTAAAGTTATTGCTTTTTGTAGTTCTTTTAATGTTTTTATTCCATTCCAGTAAGGCATACATCCCATTTTGATAAGTGTTTGTGTTCATATTGTATTTTTTTTGTTTTATTTTGTTATTTTATCGTACTCAATATATTGTTATTGTTATATATTTTCTTCAGCTGACTTTTCAAATCGGGGTCTTAACTTGGGGGTTCCTGCACTCATTTGAAAAAAAAGTTTCAAATTCTTTATTTTTTGATGTAAAAACTTCAACATCATATTTGAGATGTTTATAGGTGTGCTGATCAATCTGCAGCTCAAATCTGCTATTTTCTCACAATTAATACTGACTGCAGTTTTAATATCCAGTTAAATAAAAAGCAAAAGAGAGCACATTTGTCCACAAATGTTCATATTTGACATGTGGGGAACCTGTTAGCTATGTTTCAGACATTTTGACTTCGCTCTGTCTGTGTGATGAGTGTGAGTCAAGAGTCAAAAGCCTCTTGAGGGGACTATTTTTTGTCAGGTTGCTAGTATAGCTTTTGTGTGCAGTTGAGCAACAAACTACACCTTCTTTAAGAAAAGTTGGACATTTCAGGACATATCCTTTATTTGCCTTTTTGTAGATAGTTAGATGAGAAGATTGATACCACTCTCAAAATTAAGCTAAGGCCACCAACCAGCTGACTTAGCTTAGCATAAAAATAGGTTAACAGCTATTTCATGTCCAAAGATAAAAAAAAAACACCTATCAGCACCTCTAAAGTCACTAATTTCTAAATGAGATTTGAGATATTCATTTGTGAGCTTTAGAGGTGATGGTTGTTACCTTAGACAGAGCTACGCTAGCTGTTTTCATGCTAAGCTAAGCGCCTGCTGTCAGTAGCTTCATATTTATTGTACAGGCATGAGTGGTATCAATCTTCTCGTCTAACTCTGGGCAAAAAAATTGAAAAGACGTATGTCCCCAAATGTCAACCAAGTGTGATGGAACCACAGATTTTACTTTCTGCACTAACTGTATTTGGCCTTTAATCTTGCGATGCTTTTGCCTTAAACACTTCTACTGTCAGCTCCGAGAGTCTTTATTTGCTATTTTTCAGCATTTACCAAAACACTTTCTTCCCTGACATGAAAAAAGTATCTATTTTTGTAAATATAAGTTGTTAATAAATAAGCAAGTCTAAATGTGTCTGTAGTTTATAAACCAATCCATAATTCATTCAGAGTTTCTTTGGGATGCAATGTTGTTGATAAATTATAAATGTAGCTTCGCAGTTTGTCCTGACTTTCTGTTGGGTTTAGTTTGTTAATTACAGGTCATGGCTTTAAAAGTCTTAATTGTCTACTTCAAGTGTATTACAGATGGATTCTCAAATTTCTGAGTTCTATTGAAACATGTTATTTCATGTATGTTACAGACCTCTTGTGTTCTAGGTCTTTGCATCCATGTTGTTAATACAAACACATTTGTGGAAAATGAAAATAGTTTTAAGTAAATTTAGCCCAGAAACGTAAGAAATTGTGACTCACACTGTGAGGAGGAGTCCAGTCCTGATTAGAGACTAGAAAACAATATTTGTATATCCTGGTCTCATATTTTAAGCTTTGTAGATCAATCAGTGGCTAGATTGTCAAAGATTTATTGTTAAATCTGTATTTAAGGACACATTGATGATAGTCTTTGCTCCAAGCCACAGCAACTTTCCTCACTCACTGCTGAGTCTTTAAACAGGAGAGATCATAGGAAACGATAAGAAGATATAGATTTTATTCTAACATTTTTATGGAAAATTCTCTTCTAGTTTAAACTAGTAGCCAGTGAAGAGTTTTTTCTTTTCCCAAATCAGATTTAATTTCTATGTTGCTTCTTTGTAAAGCCACTCCTGTCTTTTTCCTTTCAAATGAATATAGTATTTTACTTAGTAAAAGCGTATTTTCTGTGATTGCGTGTGGTCTGTTTATGGTCAATTGTTGATATTAGAGAAGACAAAATGCCAAGAAAAACAAACTATTATGCAATGTGCAGCGCATTTTTAAAAATGCGCTGCACATTGCTGCAGATCCTCTTCACCCTGTGTGTTTGGATCTCTGTTTTAGCTACAGAGGGAGACATCTCACTAAAAACTATCTTTGTTGGGAGTCACACATGCTCAGTAGCAAGGTAAGATCCCATCAGCTAGATAAAGTTTTCTCCAGCTTTGGTCAGTCCAAGGCAGGATTAGCTGGGAGACTTCTTCTAGACCAGGGACACTTGTGGAATACCTGCAGAACAGGGACAGGAAGTAGTTCTTTTGGAGATTATGGTGAACTAGTGTGTGTTGTAGCAGTGTTTTGCCATTGAGAATGAGATAGCGTGCTATGGTTAGCCACCCCGTCTCGGCTAGTTGCAGATTTTGAACAGGTTACCCGGAGACTGAAGGCAGAGGACACAGAAACCGTATCTCATTCAAAACAGCATAGATGTTATTTTCCAAAGTTTGTTCGCGTGTGGACGCACCAGAGACACAAAATAACACCCCAAATCCCAGAAAAAAGGTGATTTTTTTCATAATATGGGCACTTTAATTACAGCCTTGCTGCTAACATGGCTGCAGACTCTTTTGATTGTTTAAGAGCTGTTTTCTTTATAGTTATTTTAACCCTTGTGTTGTCTTCCTGTCAAAATTGAAAATCAAGACTTTTTCTTATGTTTTTGTCCCTTTTTTCAACACTTTTTTTGACGTTTTCAACACTATGTAACTAACTTTTTAACTTTAGTTATACAGTTATTTTTTTCAAAATGTATGGTCAATAAACCTCATTTATAGGGAATTATACCTAATGTTTGAGTTAGAAAAGCAGAAATTAGGAATTATTCAGACTAAAATTAAAGGAATGTATGTTGACGGATAATCACAGACTGGTCAACTTGTACTCAAGACTATTTCAAAACCACTTCAATTGAATTAGACACCCCAAAATTAATGAAAGTAGAGATTTGTACTTGCCAAAGAGTGTTGTGTGGAATCAATCATGTTATTTTGGGGAATTAAAAAGAACATTGATATAGGAAAATGGGTCAATTTGACCCGAGGACAACATGAAGGTTAAATACAAACAGTTAGAAACAGTAGAAACATCCAGAAAAAGTGCTGCAACTGCTTAAAATATAATGTTTACTTCAGTTCAGCGGATGATAAATTGTTGTTGCTAGCTTCAAAGCAGTTTCTGTACAACTTTAAATTAAGTTAAGGCCAAACTCCATTAGGACAGGCAGGCGTCTCAGGATTAACACAATGGCCTACAGAGAAGTTTCTATCTCCTCCATCATGACAAGGTTCCTGAAATAGATCAGCAGCAGCGCCTCATAATTGGCTGTGCGTATTGCTCTGACAGTCCCAAGACAATACACAGTCCCACAACTTCATAACAGTCCAGTCTCACAGTAACACAGCAGCAATAAATTCCATTACCGCTCCAGTTATGGTGCTTCGTGTTTGTAATGAAATTAATAACAGAACAGGCTTTCTAAACGGTGTGATGAACCATTTGATTGCAGGAGTTTTAATGTGAACAACTAGTTAAAAATGAAAAAAATCTTTTAATAGGGGCATATAGAAAAAGTTTTATTGTATCCTGACTTTGTGACCATATGTGAGAGTCTGGAAATTTAAAGATGGCTTCTAGACTTTATTCATCTTTTTCTAAAACTGTGTTTTGTTCTTGACCCTCCTTCCTCTTCTGGAAAGGGCAGTTAAAGCAAATTTCTTCCTCCGAATGATATGCTATTAATCACAATTATAAGATGCTAAATTAAATATTTTAATTAATAAGACATAATTAAGAGATACAAAGCCAAACTGTTGAGTTTTTCAGTCAGAAATATGAGATGTAAAATCAAAACATTGACTTATTAAGTCAGAATTATTAGATACTAAGCCCAAATGTTTTTTTTAAAGATATTTTTTTGGGGCATTTTTGGCCTTTATTTTTGACAGAACAGCTGAAGCTATGAAAAGGGAGAGAGAGGGGGAAGGACATTCAGCAAAAGGCTGCAGGTTGGAGTCAAACCCAGACGTGCTGCATCGAGGACTAAACCTCTGTATGTGGACCAACTGAGCTACCTGGCCACCACAAAGTCCAAATGTTGACTTATTTAGTCAAAAATATGATATTAAGTCAGAATTATGAGATACAAAGTCAACATGTTGACACATTAAGTCAGAATTAGGTTGACCAAAAGGGTTGTAACAATGATAAAAACATTCAACCAAACTGAAGTTATGACAACTAGAATGACTGCATCTAAGTCCGTCATTTCAAATTTGTGCTTTGTTAAATTATTAATGGTTGATAAATGCAGAGATTACAGACAGATGCGGCCCTGCAGAAAAAAGGTACATGAAGGTCAAACAGTTCATCTCAGGTCAGTGATAACTTTATCAAACAGATGGCTCAGTGCAGGGAAGCGAGAAGACAGATGTGTCCTGATGTTTGACAAGAAGACCTACTGCTGCAAGAATGAGCTCACACTTAATGAAAGGCAATGTGAGAATACTATCATCACAACTCAGCCTGTGTGTGTGTGTGTGTGTGTGTGTGTGTGTGTGTGTGTGTGTGTGTGTGTGTGTGTGTGTGTGTGTGTGTGTGTGTGTGAGTGAGATTAGTGTGTGAGAGTGAGATACTGAGAGGGTGCATGTGTTTGTGCGTGTACGCTCACCCTCTGCCCTACTTTCTGACTGATGATGCTGCAGAAAGGAGGAGGTGAGGGAATATCCCACAATGCCATGCTGCTCATCCCATGGGCCAGATGGATGGATGGACGAACACAGAAAGATGGAGAAGCTTATAGATGGATGGGTGCTGCATTTAGCTGTAGTCCGCACACACTGAACGTGTTAATTGTCGCCGCCCTCACAGCAGATCGTGCTTTCGCAGTTTTTAAAACCTGTCATGTCACACAAAGGATCAAATACCCAACTTCCGGTCATATGTTTGAACAATAAAAGCCTTTTTACAATAACTATGGTGCACCCATCGTAATCAGTAAGCATTGATTACCAATACATATACTATATTTATACAGCATATTGAATTTTGAACAGTTTCCTGTCTTGACATTATGGAATACAATTTATGATTGATTTTAGACATAATTAAATCACTTATTTATTGGATAAAATTCTGGTCTGAAAGATTTAGCTAAATAAATTCTCTCAAAATAAATCCAAATTCTTTAGTTGTAACTCAGCCTTTTGTAAACCTTTAAAAAAAACTGTATGAAAAATTCAAGTTTTTGACTGTGAAGAAAATATTTTTTGTTATCAAATTAGAGAATGTTAAAAGTTGTGCACAAATTATATCAGTGGTGACGTTACAGAATGATGAGATGATTTCTTATTCATCATAATGTGTTGAAATAAGATAAGCAGATGAATAAAGTGTAAACATAGCTAAAACAAAAAATAAACTGACAATGCCCAGATGCCCAGATAGATAGATAGATAGATAGATAGATAGCTGCTTTATATCATGAATAGTTATTTTCAGACATAACCAGTACACATGTTTATTTTCGCTTTGTCTGTCTTCTACACAGTAGTTAAATGGAGTAATTTTGGGAAATGCTTTATTTTGAAGGTTAAGACGCTGCACTTCCTGCCTGACGTTGTCAGCTTGACGTAGCTCGCTTCCAGTTGGTTTGGGGCTCGTGAGTGCAGTTCGGTCTGTTGTCCAGGCGGCTGCGCGTGCTGCCGTGCCTGGCTGCAACATATACAAGCAGTCAACGGTCAACAATCACAACGCTCAAGCCGCTCAAAAACGTTAACGCTGTCGTTTTTACTCCCCCAAAACCGTTCAATCTTCCTCTCTACCACCGGCACCTGTGTCCCCTCACAAGCCGGGAGAGAGTGGGGGTCCAGAGCGGGGCGAGACAGCAAGGACCGACCAGCATGGACCCCCAAGTGAAGGATCGAACTAGCCTGGCTGCAGGGGGCTTTAGCGGGCGCCTGGCCTCTCTTGGAGCCGACGGGGGTGACTCGGAGTCCGGAGCCGGCTCGGAAGAAACTGGCTGCTGCAGCGATACGTTCAGCAGTCTGCCCGACATGGAGCAGGAGACACTGGAAGAGAAATTAAGAGGACTTGGCGTTCAGAAAACAGACCTCCTATCGGTGAGTGGGGAGCTGGGAGGATGCTTGAACAGGATACTGGTCCAAGGAGATATGTTGGTGTTTGTATCTGTTATGAATGTTGCTAGCTCTCATGATTATTTTAATTAAGACTAATGTCAGAATGTCATGTAGGCTAGCTAAAGCTTATAAACACCAACAGGACAGGACACAAAGAGAGTGAGGGATTATATTAGAGGTTATTTTTTTACTAATTCTCAAAGCTAAATTCTTATATAGCTACACACGTTCTGGGAAATGTTAGCTTGTCCAGGCTGGCCACATTATTGTCTGGTAACAGCCTCAACATGGTATTGATACACAACAGCATTTAAGCTCATGTCACTACTGGACCAAGACAAGTTTGCATATGCACGCATTGTTGCATATGCAAAATTGTGTTGCACGTCCCTGTGGTGTTGTAGCATGTGAAGAGGGGAAGGGGGTGGGGTGGGGAGGAGAAACAGTATTGATTCTGTGTGTGTGTGTGTGTGTGTGTGTGTGTGTGTGTGTTGGTGTGTGTGTTTGGTCTTAGCGTGTTTGGTCTCAGGCCAGTTTTCACTATCAACAGCAGCTGCCAGTCACACCAGGGTGTGCTGCTGGCATTTACACACACACACACACACACACACACAAACTAACTCAAATGTCACTGTCAGGAATGTGTGGCATCTGTC
This sequence comes from Etheostoma perlongum, assembly GCA_026937815.1. Classification (NCBI taxonomy): domain Eukaryota; kingdom Metazoa; phylum Chordata; class Actinopteri; order Perciformes; family Percidae; genus Etheostoma; species Etheostoma perlongum. The sequence goes on along the minus strand of CM049393.1, from coordinate 10,079,868 downwards.
AATTTAGTCTTGTCTGTGGCTCTGACTATGAATGTGTGTCAACCTAAATGATCTGCATTTGGAGGTCAAATCAATCGTTTTAACTTGTTTGTGTCTGAATGACTTGTTTAGGGAACTGTGGCAAAGTGAAGCAACAGTTTGTGCATCTAAAATCTCCAAAATCCATATCAGCAATTGGGGATTTTTGACTCATCCTAAGAGTAATATGGCGATAAGGTCAAATACCTGCCTGGTTGTATTTCAGACTTTTAGTTTTCATTCTACATCTTTATCCATTCACCTTCATTTGAAAAATAAATCTAGGGCTGCACAATATGATCTAAAATGAAAATCATGATTAATTTGCACTTTTACCTCAATAACGATAAATGAACGAAAAAAAAAAATTGTGATTAGTTTTTTTGTCGTCATAGGTCATTGGCAAAGTTTCTACTGTAAATAGGCTCAAATATTGAAGTTGAGATATTTTTCTAATTCAAAGTGCTTATTTTTGTGATTTTAAAATAACTGAAGGAAACACACAAAGCTGGAACTATTATGGCTGTGTATTGAAAATGTATAAAAAAATGAAAGTGTCTTGTGAAAAAAGTCACATTTCAGTTTTATAAAAATTATCAAAATTATCGTCATGGGAAACATACGTCGATTACAGCTTCAGAATTTCGATGTCTATACATTTTAGATTAATTGTCCAGCCCTAATCTGTACTCACTGAAATGTGAAAAGAAGTTAGCTTTGAATAAAGCGTTTCATGAGTGCAGTGAGATTAAATATGCATTGTGTAAACACATTAAAACAGAATAAACTGACCATTTAGGAAGGAAATTCATTGCATTTGAAAAAGGGATGGCACAGTATAATCCTATTGCAATCTATTGACGGATGATAATTTTTCCCAATCATCATATTAATTTTTTTCTTTCAGTCTTTTAAACACCCACTTGAGCTACATGTACTGTAAGGCACATGCGTTACCAAGGGAAGTCTCACCACCCTTTCCCTTTTACCGTACCATCAATTTATAGAGTATCTCTTCCTCTGTGTTTTCCCCGGGGGAAACCGTCTTTGGTTTCTAGGAGATTGTGCTTCATGGGGAGTGCCACAGCTGGTTTGCCCTGTCCAATTTAGTTTGGAGTGGTTTGTTCTGATAAATCTGTTGCCTTAGTCAAAAAAAAGAGCAGTGCACTGATGAAGGGATGGATTTGGTACATTGCATCATGTTGGAACCCTTTTCTAATTTATGCACTCTGAAGTAAAAGCTGACATTAGATGATGAATTTTGTACAACCCACAGAGATGTTATATTATCATCTGACTCTCATAATATGTGCTGCAGAATTTCAGCATGAAGTCATGATGTTTCATTATTTATTTAACATTAATTCAAGAGATGAGTGAAACGTTTGGGATTTTTAGAGGTGCGCTGATCAATCTTCAGCTGCAGAAAGACTTCAGTATTTTATTTTATTCTGGTGAACATTGGCTGAAGTATTCTAAACCAGTCTAATATTAATATTCACAAAAGATAAACCGTTAATATTTGACATGTGGGAACGCTGTTAGCTGTCCTTCAGACATTTTGATTTAGTTTTTTTCCACATGATGGTCACAGATGAGTCACTGAGCCTTTTGTTTTAGTCTGGACTGCATTAGTCCGGTTGCTCTTAAAGCTGTCGCGGGCTGTTGGACCTGTTTGAACAAGTGCAGTCGAGCAGCAAACTACACCTCAAAATAACTGACTCTCTTGAGTTAGATGAGGAGATAGTATGTCTGTACGAAAGATGTGAAGCTACAGCCAGCGGTTATCTTAGCTTAGCATAAAGATTGGAAACCCATAGAAACAGCTAGCCTGGCTTTGTCCAAAGATAAATAAAATCAGCCCACCAACACCTCTGAGGCTCACTAATTCACACGCTTTATTTGGATTAATCAGTGGTTTGTGGTTTTACAGGCGGTTATGCACTGGACTATTTTTTTCTTCGCTGGTTGCCTGGCAACCTCACAGCGATGGCAATTCGACCGCTCCTAAAAATCTCAAACTATTCCTTTTACGTAGAACCTGGAGTCAGATACTACTAAAGGCTTGCTTAAAAGTCATCATTTTTAGCCCCGCCCACATTATTTGAATCTGGAATAGGAAATTTGCACTTTGAATAAGAAGTCAATATTTTCCTCCCAGGTTCCCCTCTGCTGCTGTAGCATTTCCAAGTCATTTTATTCAGTGCTCATGTACTGTACACGGCTTCATTGGAAATCCCCAGTAGGATTCATTTCATTTGGAAAGGCAACGTTTGGCTCATGTAACTGCAGCATTGTTTGCTATTGTTTATACAAATGTATTTTGGCTAAATACAAGAAGAACATTTTACTATTAATGAAAAAGTGCACCTTCACTTATTCTTTTATGGAGTTTTGTTCTATTACTATTCTAGAGAATAGACTGTTCTGGATTACTATTGACTATTTGAGATTTTGGCTTAATTTTTATTCCTCCACAGTTGTATGTATGTAGTCTGGTACCTTTTAATTATGTTATAAATCTGTCTGTCAGTGTCTATACATAAAAATTATAGAGGCACACAGGAGTGTCGGTTACATGCCACCATGTATTGGTGTTGGTAGTCTTGCTTTGCCAGACCTTCCTCCACAGCGCTGCGGAGGAAGGTCTGGTTAGCATTCTAGGATGGGAGAAAAGCATGCTCAGGTTTATTGGCATTTCTTTAAACCAATCACAATCGTTATGGGCGGTGCTGAGCTCTGCACAGAGCCGCTGCAAAATAGCACGACCAAAACAACTTTTGTGTTTTGGTGGGACGTAGACGTCTAGCTAGCTGTGTGGATTTACCCTGCAGAGATCTGAGGAGCGGTTAACCATAGTCATCAGGAATCCAGGAGTTTAAAATTCCAACACAAAGAAAGCGGAAGGAAACAGACATCTGCAAAAAGGTATGCATCTGGCAGAATTTCCTGCGGTACCGGAGCAATCCCTGAAGTGGGACGTCATGGATATAGGCTATGGTGTTTTGACCTTTGACCTTCTTGGATGAAGCTATGGCTAGTCTGTAAATTTTCCTTATCATGGGATGAGCCACGTGGAGGAAATGGCATTAGGCAGTCTAGGGAGAGGATTTGTAAGAAGGTAATTTAGCTTTGAAGTGGCCAGTGCTAACAAGTGAATTACCATATGTGGCAATATGAAAGAGCTTAGAAATGATGTCGTTGAACATCAAAGGCCCTGTATTTGCGTGCTTTTGTGGTAATGTGTTTATGGCAGCGTAAGGCACGTGTAACTTATCTGCCAGACATTCGTCACACTTTGTCTCTGTGTGTTTGTGTGTGTTCCCAGAATACTGTCCTTCCTTTTCTCTATTCTTAGACGTTTCACCCGTCTTCATGACAGTCAGAAAGACGATTGCTTTGTGTGTGTGAGTGTCATGCCAACCAGTTAGTCAGCACACCAGTTAGTCTGTTAGACATTACTTCAATTAGTACTCAGTCAAGCAGCTGGACACCCAATCTTTAAATGAGTCAGAAAATCTTTTTTTTCTGGCACTTCTTCTATCTGGGTCAGTCAGCTGGTCAGCAGTTAATTTAGACATTATTTGGAGCATCCAGCTGTCAAGAAAGGTAGTCATCTACTGTATCCAAGTCGACATGGACCCTAATGGTGATCCTGCATCTTCACAGCCTTTAGACTCATAATCAAACAATAGACCATCCCTGACCACTCTTTGTAGACATCTACAATATCTGCAACTTACTGAACTACCCTATTACTAATGTCACAATTGACTGATGGCTGTACAAAGATAAGCATAAAATATTGCAATGCAACTTGGCTGGAATTAGTGGTGGGAGATATGTTGATATATAGCGCGATTTAACGTAACTTTAATGGGTATATTGGGCAATTATGGGCAAGATTTTGCAAATAGGACTTCAACTGTAGGATGTTATTGATTTGTCTAACCAATTAACCCGTATAAAATGTAAAAGAAAAAGAAAAGCCAAATGGAAAGCCTTCAAATTGCTTTTTTTGTCCGACTAACAGTCCAAACCCCCATCATATTCAGTTAACTATGTATGACAAAACTGAAAAGATTAATAGTATGTTCTGAATCTGTCTTTGATTAGCTACTTGATTAATTGATGTAATCGACAATGTGATGAAATATTTAGATCTGCAAAATATTAAGTGTATGAAATAAAAACAGGCAGTCTTGTCTGGTTATTTTCTTCATTGTGTTGCATCATTACGCTATATGTCATTATATAACTGATAAATTGACAATACAAGTGAAATAACATTGACATAATATATCAAAAAATGACGAATGCATGCATGATTACATATAAAATACTAAAATTGTTTAATACGAAAAAACTAAAGATATTTGGTGTGTCTGGACCTTCGGACCACACAGAACCAGACATGATGCTACAGCTGGATGGACAAAGGCTTTTAATGACTACATGAACCTCTGCTCGACCCTCCACGTGGCAGACTAGCCAGCTGCCCCTGGCCATAACTCTGCTGAGTAAACATGCCACCATGACCTGTTGGCCCAAGAGGGAAAAATACAAAGAAACAAGCGCTTTGTTTCTTCACCCAGCTTATCATGTGGTGAGATTTCACCACCGCCTTTGTGGGAAATGGTGCAGAAACAAACTGCCACAGGACAGGATGTCGACACGTTATCCTTCCACTATTTACAGCCCACTTCACAAACATTGGATCACAATAAGTGCATGTCATACACAGTCTAATTTACTTTGGGGTTCATGTCCTCTTAGGCTGTGGGACAATATACAGTAGGGACGGGGAAGAAAGACCGGAGAGACACGAAGAGAGGAAAAACATAAGATATAAATGTATCTCATGTTTCTCCTGCTGTGTACCACCTGCAGGGGTAAACAGTGATCAAAGGCCTTTCATAGTCTGATGCTGCCAGAATATAAAACTCTGTTCAGCCTTCAATTAGGACAAAATACAAAGAGTAGAGGGAGAATAGAGGGATGGATAAAAAAGATATCCCCATAAAATTATGTTTGAGACAAAGTCAAATGGTGACTCAAGACAGGCAGAAAAAGGAGGAATAGCGACAGATTTGGCGCCTACTCGCTAAAAGGCACTCACTGTATTACCCGATGGAGAACTAATACATTAGGTGGAGCAAATAAAGTTAACTTGCTCTAAAAATAAAACAAGGCTGATAACTCGTATGACTTCCAAGACTGCCTTTAGGCGTCTGAATAAAGCATTTAAGGTCCCAGATATATTTTTTTCATTTTTTCTCACCAGTCTACCTAAGATTTCATAAGTGTTCTGTCTGTATGCTAAATGCTTTAATTGTGTTGCTGTAGAACATTTTATTTAAAAAATAAAATGAAACTTGGCACTATAAAGAGTTTAGTGGATCGGCATGTTTGAGTTGAACCTTTATCAGATTTCATAGGCATATTTACCTTGGAGCTCTTAAAGGCAGTCATGCATTTTTAACCTTGTGATCCAGGTCTTTAGTTCTTTTTTATATGAACAATGCACACGGTTCAACGGCCAAAGGAAAACCATATTTCAGATTTAGAAAACCTCTGTAATGCCATGGTGCTTAAAGTAATTGTCTAACCGAGCAGTCTGTGCAATGCATCACCCCAGGGAAGTTAAGTCTGAAAGGTCATTATACACAACAGGAAACAACATTCAACACATTTAATTCATCACAGGGAGTACTCGCATATGATCCTTTTAAATACTGTAGTACAAAAAGTAAAGATGTTTGGTATGAATCGTAAATGTAGAGCAATTATGCACTATATATAAATAAGCAAGTTTGTTAAATCACCAGGTGTCCAATTGCTTTTTCACAAGTTTTAGCCTCAAAACAGAAAGTAAATATGTGAAAAGCAGGAGTGCAGCATCTACATCTATCTATATATATATATATATATATATATATATATATATATATAATATATATATATATATATATATATATATATATATATAAGGCTGGGCGATATGGAGAAAATCAAATATCACGAGTTGTTTGACCAAATACCTCAATATATTGATAACGCCATGATGTTGACTATTGGTGCTTTCACAAAATATTTACACAATGAGATTTTGATATATAATCATTAGTAATGTGGATACAATGACTAAGTAGGAAAAGACAAATAATAGAACAGTCTGGGAAGTTCAGAAAAGGACAAATGTACTGTAATGCAGCCTTTATAACCAGGAAAAGACACTTATGCCATATTACGATGTCCCAAATCAAAGACATTTATATATATATACACACACACACACACAAAAAGGAGCACAAAACAACCGTTGGAAATTTGATAACGGCTTGTTTATTGGTCAAAATGTGATGAGTTATTAAAAATAATAACAACTCATAACAATGTCTTATTTCACCAGTAAATTGCTGGTAAACAACAACAAAAAATCACTATATGGGAGAAGGTAATTTTCCATACTTTAAATGCACCACGAGGCGAGTTTTCAAGTAAATGGCGTCTGTGTTGTTTTACCCACAACGATAGAGACCGGTCGTTAAGGCACCGGTGCCGTATCAGTACCGGGTCTCGGTACCCAAACTTTGTTGATCTTCTGGAGTTTTTCTCCTGTGTAGTCTGTGAATGATTAAATGATTTAAATCTTTCTGTAAGAATAATATATGAGATTGTTAATATTTGTCAGTAACTAGCACAAAGGGCTTGTTGCACCCTTTGTTTGGCTGGTAATAACTTTTTTAAACTAATAAACTAATAAAATCAATAAGGAATGAGATCTTTCACCTGAATACACCTGTACCCTCAGCGGTGTCCTGTACAGAGCGGTTCCCTTACGGTTTATACAACCAGGATGAGTCAGTTGTGTTGCTCAGTCTGTGTTAAATTCAGTGGAACGTTTTGGCTCAGAGTCTGGGCAGCTTAAAGACACTCATGAATGTTTAAGCAGATGATCAGAGCACCAATTGTTGATGAAATACAAGGCTCACTGACACAATTTCCCCTCTCTCATTTCATCCTCAGGATGGATGAACAGATATACATGCATGTGTAAGATACTCTTCCCGTTTGATTTATAATTCTGCGTTGAATGTACGCCGTAGATACGGGTAGACGTGGACACTACGCAGTAGCCATCGCATTCTCACTCCCATTGAAGTTTCTCAAATGTTTCCTTAGAAACAGCCATCATGAGACGCTGAGTTAATCAAGTGTCAACACCTAAGGGTGCAATTTTTCTTGTTAGTTGAAAACAATGAATATAGTTAGTAACCTCTCCAGCTGACAACACTGCCTAGATTATAGGGCAATTTTGGCCTTTTTATTTTGACAGGACAGCTGAAGTCATGAAAGGGGGGGGATGACAAGCAGCAAAAGGCCGCAAGTCAGAGTCGAACTCTGGGCCGCTCTGTTGAGGAGTAAATCTCTATGGCTGCCCGCTCTACCAAGGGAGCTATACGGATGCCCAAAACATTTTAAATCTTGATCCATTTTTAGTGTAAAGTATTTGAAACATATTTCATAATTTTTTTATTACTTGTGTAATGTTCTGGCCCAACAAATTGCTCAGATGTCCTTTCCAACATGTTCCTGATGCTGTGACTGACCACTTAGGGTGAAGGTGAGGTGGATATAAGCACTTTGAGCAGGACGGGTGCTGTGATGCCTTATCTTTTTGGGGCTCAGTCAAACGTGGCGAATAATGTATATGTTAGCATGAGCGTACGCCTGTGTTAATCACGATGATGTCATGTGTTTCTCTGCTGTCTCTTATCTTTCTTTACACGTATTATAGACAGACAGAGGCGTTAGTACATTCCTCCCCACTTTCTCTGAATAACGCCGTTCCAGTTGGCTGGCGGTGTGTTTGTGTGTGTTTACGCATATCAATCATTTTCTGCTAAGAAGAATGATGATGGCTGTTTTAGGAATAGTAGTGAGATTTCTGCTCTCTCGCTCTCTCTCTCTCTCCTTTCCTTGCCTTGCCTTTTCAGGAGTGTTTAAGAGTGTGAGTGTGTGTGTGTTGGGGATTATTTTGCCCATAATGCACTGTGCTAAGGCATTATGTGGGATTCGCTGTCAGAAGCCGCTCCTTATTAGTCGTCTGGCTGGCTGTAAGAGGCTTTCTGCTTCAAAATGAAGCTAAAAAAACCCCAAGAGGGTGAAAGGCGAAAAAAGAAGAGAAAAGAGAAGTGGATCTTTCTGGTGTTAGAGAAAAGAAGAGGATCCTTGTTTGAGCGAAACCTTGACTGAGTCAATAACTTACTTCTCTATCAGACTTTTCTTGTCTAATTGTGAAAAAAAGGTTTCTGCAAGACTTTACCCGAGACATGCGCCCGGTTATGGCCTTGTATGTTTCACAAATGATTTCAGAGAAGCGTTGTTGTTGAACGTCTAGCTTTATTGAGCCTAACTTCTCACTGGGATTGACCTTCCAGTGTTTTTCTCTGACCTGTCTGACAGTAAACATTTTTTAAAAAGTGACAAAATGGATTATTTTCATAGTGCAGCACTTAAAAGGCCGTGACAGCACTGAGCTCCTGTACCTGCTTGTTTTTTTATGTTTATGATTAACATAATGACTTGCTACTGTATAAAACAGCAAGGTCTTGCTTTGAGCAGTCAAGTTCTTTTGAAAGGTTATACTGATTTGTTTTTCTTTCTCTAGTTGCACCAAAACAGCGTGTTGACATTCATTAACACAACCTAGGGCTGCATTGTATCCAAGTTTGATTGTGATTACGATTTTGGCTCCTAATGATCACAGAAACAGAATAATCGAGTAAAACAATTCTTTTGCTGTTTTGTTGTCTTTTGTTCTTAAAGCTATAGTGTGTAGTTTCTGTCGCCCCCATGAGGAATTCTAAGTAAAGACAATTAAACTGTCGGCACATCCACATGGTACAAGCCTTCCATGACCAAGCACAGCCCCGAAGTAATCGTGATAAGGATTTTTTCCCCAGAATCGAGCAGCCCCGAAACAACCAAAGCTAGACAGGATGAAGCTGGACACATGTAACTGTGTGTAAGAAAATGTGTTTGGATGGACAGCTGGCTGAATGATTGATTGAATGGCTAATTGACTGACTGTGAAAGGACAGGATTACTGTCTGTAAGTGAGATAGTCTCCGAGCTGGAGGTCCCTTTGGAAGCCAAAAATACAAATGCAACTTTTATCATGATCCTGGACCCCAAGCTTTTCAGTTAAAACAGTCAAATTGAAAGACTGGATGCTGTGATGATTGGCTTACAGGTAGTCTCTCCTTCTGGTTTGTGTGCTGCACAGCTGGTTTCTGCCATTATAGTCTATTTTCTTGACATTCCACTTCCGGGATTGCTCTGTTACCAATGGAAATTCGGGCGATTCCACTCTTTTAGCCCAGATATCCGTTGCCTTGGGCTTCCTTTGTGTTGGCATTTTAAACTTGATTTATGAGGACTATGGTTACCTGCTCCTCAGATTATCTGTCCAATCTGAGTTTTCTGTTTCACGACTAAAACAACCTTTGAACTTACTCATATTCCACCAACACAAGTTCCTTCCCGAGGCTATTTTGCAGAAGCACAGCGGCTTTTCCCAGTGCTTAGCGGCGCCCAAGACGATTGTAATTGGTTTGAAGAAATGCCAACAAACCAGAGCACGTTTTTCTTCCACCCCGGGAATGCTGTGTGGACTAGCCAGACCCTCCCCTGCAGCACTGAGGGTCAGGAAGGTCTGGCAAAGTGAGACTGATGATCTCTTTTAATCAGTTTTTTTTTTGTGGGATGGAAGTAGCTCAGTCTGTAGGGAGTTGGGTTGGGAACAGCAGTTCCATCAGGGGACCCCAAACTTCCCTTTCCCAAGCCACATTAACCAGCTCCGACTGGGGGATCCCGAGGCGTTCCCAGGCCAGGGTGGAGATATAATCCCTCCACCTAGTCCTGGGTCTTCTCAAGAAATGTAAAAAAAAAACAACATGCAGTTTCCCCATACGTTTGATGTCTCTTTGTGGGTTTTTGCATCTCTTTTGATCATTTATGTTTTCTTTGGGGTTGTTTTTGAGTCTCTGTGGTCATTTAGCGTCTCTTTGTAGATGGTTTGTGTCCCTTTGGGTAGTTTTGAGTCTCTTTTTTTGTATCTTTTTGGAGCATTATTATCTAAAACGTTTGAAAAAGTAGAGCAGATCTTAAATAAATGCATAACACTCCAAAAGCTTAAAGACAAAACATAAAGTTGAAGAAGTCTGACTACAATCATTAGATCTGAGGTAAGTCTTTTAGTTCCATTCATTCGGCTCAGGTGCTGCACCTAAACCTTATAACGGCAGGGTAATCTGAGATAGGGGTCCTTGGTATCATTTGTGTTGTGTGTCAGTTTAGGGGTCCTTGACGTAAAAAAGTTTGGGAACCTCTGCTCTAGAGTAATCAGCAGCCATTGTTTTTTGGTTTGCATTTGTACTTTGAAAGTAGCACCTCCTCTCTCACTTCCGACAAGCCCATCTGTCTCGTTCGAGCCGATAATGAACCTGTGGAGTCGACCGCTGAGGTGACACTGACTCCATCACTGCAGTTCTAACTCTCTTTCTCTCCTTCTCGCTCTTATATCAGTTTCAGCTCGGTTTAATGGCATAGCATGAATAAACAAGTGAATTATTTCGAACATGTCAAAAACAATACAATAAAAGCTAAAAAAACAACAATATTAATTCAAAGGTGCACTATGAGTTCCTGCGTGGTCACATTCTTAGTACATTCAACACCAAACAGAGCCAGCTCGCCCCTCCCCCCATGTTTCCATAACTGTCATTCTCACTCCCCGATGTAAGTTATCATATTTTTGCATTTTTCATTAGTTTTTATTTTTATTTTGTCTTGACTTTTTGTTTTCAAATTCAGTTTAGTTTTAGTTTTTAAAGCAGATTTGCTAGTTTAGATTAGCTTTTATTTTTTGAAAATGCTTAGTTTTAGTTAGTTTTAGTCTTTTTTTAATATGGGTTATTTGTCAGGGCCAACATTCAAAAAGGTCAGAAAAAGCATTGTGTTATATTAACTCAACAAAAAATCATACAATTTTAGAAATATGTATTCAACAATAACACCAGTACATAATATGGACTGTACATATGATGATGAGCACAAATATGTAAACAGTCTACACAAGACGCCGCAGTGAGTGCAAAACGTGTAGGGGAGAGTTCCAGGAAACAGCGTGAACAACAGACTGATTGGTTCGGGTAAAGTGCCGAACATTTTGAAGTCAGCCGACTCACACAGTTGTGTAGCTAGACATCCCAGTATCAATACACATGTTAACCACGCTTCCACCTGTTTATGGTTTTCCTGCGCATGTACTATGTACTAACCAGCAGCTGTCGGGTCGCCGATGAAAGCACGCCTGTAGTGTTCTCTGTCTTACGGTTGTCTCCGTCATGCTGGACCTGTACCGAGACATCCATGACGTGTACTCGGGTTAGCTTCTGTTTCTGGGAAGGGGACTTTGCGTCCTCCTTTACCTGGTTATGGTAAGCTAGGTTAACCTCCTTGTGTGCGCTTCTCAAATGTACTTTCAAATGTGTGGGATTTTTCATTTTCATAAATTGTCCACATATTTTACCACCTTCCACTGCAAGGCACTTGGCTTTATCTAACGCAGTCATAATCAGTTAGGACACTGCCGCTTTCTTCCCGCTTTCGGTACTTCCATGATGCCAGGCGAGGGGCACGGAGTGGACTATGTTGTGTTCAATTTTACATACCGAAATTCTGGGTTCCCTGTCGGAAACTGTATGTCTATGGCATGCCACAGACAACGCCATAACTGACTACCTGTCACTAACCCCCACCCTCAACCATCTTGTTGGTGATTGGCTGGAGTGGTTTGTTGTGTTTTGGTGCCTATCCTGTGCCTCTAGTGTTTGTTTGAAGTTTACGACCCCTGTGTTGTCTCCCGAGACCGGGCTTTTTCGCAGTGTGTTCAGGAGGCGGGCAGCTAGCGTACCAAGGAGAGATGCCTACAATTTGAGACAAAAATGAAATCACGCTGAAACCATGCAGGAACTCACAGTGCACCTCTAACATGCCTGAAAAGGAATAGGAAGAAGCATAAGCCTATTTAATCCTACCCCTTCTTCACTACGCATTAATAACCATCAGATAATCATGTACATAAACATTAGTGTTGCACAAGAATAACCGAAGATAAAGGCATGGACATAGAAGAAAATATAACATAACATTCAAATCTTTTAAAGGAAAACATACATATAGTGTTTATATGATGCACGTCTCGCATAGCGCTGCAAGGACTACTTTATGAATACTTTATGAAGTGTAACGTTTTCTATTTTAGAAATATACATTTTCTGTTGATCAATAAATTGTTAGTGATGTTGAATATACACAAAACAAAACGACAAAAATGTTGATAAAGGCAATAAAAACGTTGAAAGTTGAAAAGAATTGAGGAAAACAACATTTTAATAGAAAAAAAGAAAACCTTCCAAAAAAAGTCCTTGTACTACATGAAGCTGAGAATACTGCTGTACATTTACTGCATGAAGCTAAAAAAAAGGTACCGTTGGGTTCCCGATACCGAAATCCATGTACAGTACTCAACTTGAATATATGTTAAAAGGGAGTTGATTAAATGTTATTCTGTTACTGCCAATTGTTCCGGACCTCTGACCCTGGAATAAAAATCAGATGCGGACCTTTTTAGAACCCCTGGACTAGTCCATTAAGCCAGTATTCGATCGACAGGACAATTATAGACAACCCTTATAATTGTTTAGTTTTTTAGGATCATTTTTCAAATTAAAATGTCAAACTTTTCCCAATTCCATCTAGTCTTTGTGAGGATTTGGTGCTTTTCTTTTTTTATTATAGTAAATTGAACATATGTTTGGAATGTTAGTCAGACAACACAAGCAGTTTTATGACTTCACTGTAATAGCATATCTTTATACAATGAGTTAAACACTCAGTAAAAGGTTTTTGCTTTAAAGAGACAATGTTTTACAATGTTTTAATATTCACCTAAGACTAAAAGAAGCTAAAAGAAGCACAAAACCTGGAACACTTGATTCTTTTTGTAGTTTTGGAAAATAAATGTATTTTTATTTTAGATTCTAGGTATGAAAGACATATTTCATCCAGGATTTTAATTTCCCACCACGATCAGCCTCACGTTTTTGACCTCTGATCCTTTAATTTGACTTCTTATTTTGAGCTTTTCTGCCAGATGGCTTCGTCAGCCAAGGGACTGACAAAAGGGCATTTTATTTTTAGATTTATTCTCATCGCTTTATTGTCGTGTGTAATCATCTTTTAAATGTATTTCAGAGGTTTGTTGATGGATGAGAGAGATCTGTGGCTCCGATGCCAAATGGCTGAGCTGACTAATTTGGTGGGGCTCACGGCCAGCTGCTCCATCAGCTCCACATCCATAAAGGAGAGATTTGGGCTTTATTCTGTGTGGTTTGCTTTCCTTTTTAGTTTTCTAATCTCTTCTTTGGTAAATGTAGACATATACTAAACTCTGGGTTATTCTTACTTCTCTGTTTCTCTAACGCATCTGCACCTATCTCTATTTATAGAGCTATATTAATATACACACACACACACTGTATACAATTCCATGATTGTAAACATGTATGTTCTGCATGGATAAACCCTGGGCTTTGAGAAGTGTGTGTGTGTGTCTATGCAGGTAGGATTACTGAGCACTGATCATCTCTCAGCTCAATGATGAGTCCACACACACACACACACACACACACACACACACACACACACGACCCAGCAGACCTCAGCTGCAGAGACACGCTATAATTAGTGAGACAGCATCTTTAGCTCGCTCTCGCTTTCGCTCTCACTTTCTGTATGTGTGTGTGTGTGTGTGCGCGAGCGCACTAATTGCTCAGGTTCGATGAGGGTCATTACTAAATAATGAATTTTATTAGACAGCTGTGGCCTGAGGTTGGAGTGACGGTACTCTTACCTGGTTTCTCTCACTTTCTCTGTTTATGCTGCAAAGATTTAGATTATTTTGATACTTATTATTAGCATTTATTTGCTCTGTCTTTCTTCCCCTCAATTGTACTTCTCGTTTTCTCCTCTGCTTTGCTTTCCCTTTCTCTTTTTAGACTTTTTTCCCCAACTTGTATCTCTTCTCATTTTATCTTTTCCTCTCTTTCTCCGCCTCTGTTTATTATGTTTTATGCTTTTCTTCTCTCTTTGTTCTGTGTGAGTCTATTCTAAGCAGTAGGTCAGAAAGTGATGCACAGTGTCGATCTGATGCCCCCCCCTCTCTCTCTTCTCTTCTCTCTCTCTCTCTCCTCTCTTCTCTCTTCTTCTCTCACACACACACACATGCTGACAGACTGTAATTATGTAGGTGTCAGAGGAAGATGTGACTGTGTGTGAGAGAGGGGAGAGGGTAGTATCACTCTTATGTTCTGGCTGTGGTTCATGACATGTATTAGCTGATTTTAGACTAGAATATACAGTATACATGCAGTTTTATAATTGCTATGGCATACTACTGCACACATCTTTGTTGTGTGCAACATGATGGACAGCTTGTATAGAGATGCAATGCTCCTTTTAATGTCAAGGGAAAATTAGTGATGGTATTTTTGTTTAAGTAATCATAAATAACACTATGGTAACTGACCAGTGGTGAAAAATGACTAACCTTAGTACAATTTTGAGGTACTTGTATTTAACTTTTTGTATTTACATTTTGTGCTACGTTATACTCCACTACAATCAGATGGAAATATGGTACTTTTTACTTGACTACTCACAATGGTTTCTTATTTTCTCCAGTACCTGTTCTATCTGATCCTGTCTCCATGAAGTCAAAAACACAAAAGATTGTGTCTTTTTCTTTTTCTCACTTGTTTGCGATTCTACTTCTCGGTGATTAGAGTACTGTAAATGAAGTACACAAAGAAAATGCAAATATACAATAGGTTCACCGAACACTACACAAGACCGATCCTACATACTGAGGAAAATATAATTAGTTTTCTTCATATATGTACCCAAATCAGTCAACAGGGAGAATGCCAACAAAACATGTCCCAGTTTTCATGCTACTACAGTAGTGTGCACTGTTAACTTAGCAAAGAGACAAACAAAAAATACTGCATCCAGTACAGGTTACAATTACAGTAAAAAAAGACCTGAAATAAAACTGAAAATACAGTACAGAAAATACTAGACATACCTGCTGCATTTTTGTAGTGTTTAAACCTGATTGGTGTGTCTTAAGCAATCATGTTTTGGGTTACACATTGGCTCACATGTGAGGTAATATGACAGTCAGTGCTTTGGAATTGCAAGAAAGTGACATGATGATACTTTTGTGTCTTATGTATACAAGTGTGTTTAGTGTTTTGCAAATCACTGTGTGTATTTTTTTTGCAAGCAGTGCGAGGCTGATGTTGTGCTTATAGTGGTACACATCTGGCCCAACATTTTTGGTCCTTTTAGTGTAAGGTTTTGATAATTGTGAAATACTTTTGATTCCACTGTGTAAGCAATCGGCAACAACATAACATCCATTTGCATCTATTCGTATCTTTCAGGTAATTTTTGCTGCCTAAAGTTTGCATCACATTCAATGTGTGTGTGTGTGTGTGTGTCAGTATGTTGAGTTGACACTCCACCACTGTTAGCAGTCAGTCATAGTCAGACAATAGGTAGTTCTCTCATTCTCGTCCTCTCTTTCCTCTACTTATAGAAACAGAGTGGGTTTTCTGAGTGGGAGTTTTGGAAATGATACTCTGCTGACTCTGCTGGACAAAAAGAGAGAGAACCTGGTAGTGAAGCAGCATTGTTTGCCAAATAGTAAAAAATAAACTAGTTTTGTGTAGCATGACAGTCTTTTTTTCTGCTGTCCTATTCTATACTGCGTTCTATTATAGATATTATATTATATTATATTATAGATAGATCTATTATAGATATATATATATACCTATATCTATAGGTAATGTTGGTACTGAATGTATCAGTTAAATGTTCACTGACAACATATTTCTTTTGTTTCTCGCCAGAATTGCCAATCCTACCACAGTGACCCTGCCACAGTTTAAAGCCACTAACAAAGACATGGTTGCCTTTCCAGTCCATCGTTTCATATTTCCGTTAAATTGGGGAAGTGGAAGAGATGAGTTCATATTGATTTCAAATGTCTGACTTTGCGTCTATGAGTTGTTCTCTCTTTTCCGTTACCCATCTATGGCAAGTGTCAGCATGATTTGCTTGATTATGACTGTTGCAAGAAACATATTTAATGCAAACACCCAATTATCCATAACCAAGGCACATTTCATCATGGTGGCTTTTATTGATTGTTGAAGTCTTATAGACCTGCTGCTTTATTTCAATTGAATAATTTCAAACTTGGATGCGAATTTGAACCGGACGTGTGAGTGAGTGGGGAAAAAAAGCAAGATAAAAAAAAAATGGAGGAATAAGGATCTGAGAAGAGAGGCAGATGAGGTTGAGAAGGGTAAGGAGAGAGAAGGAGATAGTGAAAGTGTGAAGGAGAGAGAGGATGTTGAGGATGAGGAGAGAAGCCAAGGCCTTTGGGCAAAGCTAAGACCGCCTACAGATTCTTTCTCTCTCTCTCTCTCCTCGCTTTCTCTCTCTCTATTTCACACTCATTTCTCCTCCTTCCTCTCTAATCTGACTTTCTCTCTCCTCCTCCTCCACCCCCAGAGGAGAAGTGATGTAGGCCAATGGAGAAGGGAAGCAAAGGGCAGGCAAACAAACTCACACATCCAGACCTTCACCTTGTCCCCTGAAGGACAGCATCAAATGTGGACATATGGTCTGTCCTGAAGTCCTAAAGAGACTTATAAATATTCAGAGATAGACTGGTGCAGGTTTTTTTGTCTTGTCATGCCAGGGAAGCGGGATGGAATTGAACATCACTGACCGAAAGGCAGAGACGTGGTCTGTTTACCGATTCCATAGTATATACTAATTCTTTTTTTGAGTCTGTAATATTTTTTTATGCACACCACTGAGATTCAATCTAGCATCAACGTGCCAACATGCTCACAACTCCATGAACACATAAACACAAATGATTGTGTCTTAGCCTCAATTTGCTTCTATTACCATCCATTTGCATCTATTCGTGTCTTTCATTTGACTTTGTATGTATTTGTGCTGCCTTGGAGTGTGTGCGTGCGTGCGTGCGTGCGTGCGTGTGTGTGTGTGCGTGTGTGTAATTGTATTGGTCACATTGCACTTGCTTTAACAAAACTGTATGTTGTCCAGAAGTGCCTTCCTCAGCCATCACCGGAAAAGTGCTTCTAATATCCTTCACAGGTCTCCGTCCAGAGCAATTACATTGTTTCTTTATTTGCAGCGCGTTTTGTGTATTTGGTTGTGTGGTGTGTATTTGCAGCGCATTTGCTAAATGCTGCATGTGTTTTGTCTATTTGCGTATTTGGTCATAAACCAACGTATTGGACACATTAACTTAAGGTGTCATCAAAGTTACATTTTGTCTTCCGGAGACATGAATGTCTGAACCAAATTCAATGGCAGTCCATCTAAAAGTTGTTGAGACATTTGATCTAAAACCTAAAGTGCAATCTTCATGGCGGCACTAGAGGAGAAGTCAGGAACGGATCAGCAAAGTCGTAAGGATTCATCCTCTGGGGACCATTAATGACCAATAGACTGACTTTGTCACCCATAGAATTATATGACTGGAAAAAGTGTGCCTAAAAAAAAAAATCAGCATGCACACTGACAAAGCTGGAAAACAAACTGTGAAAGGTATTACCATTACTATTACTCAGTAGCTTGTCTATAAAATGCAACTGGCAGGAGTTTGATTAACAGACGTTGGTGCATGCCAACTATAAAAAGCAGTACACTGTAAAAATGATCAGTGCTGTGTACTGTACTGTCGACACAAAGATTAAATTCAGGGAATAAGGACACAAAGTTGAGAGGGTTAAACCGACATGCCTGTTATTGAGAGAGAGAGAGACTGCTTATAAATAGAGGGAGGAAGGTCAGAGGGAAAGAGTCAGGCTTCCTGTATCCAGCCTCACAACCGGATACATACATACAGTGTACACACACACACACACACACACACATGTACACACACACACACACACACACACACACACACACAACAAAATGTATTGTAAATGTTTTAATGTGTTACATGTTTACAGGTTGAATGGATAAAGTTTTATTAAGAGCTAAATGAAAGTATTGTATTTAGTAAAAATAAACATGTGAATAATAATAAATACAATGCCAATCACAAATTCCCAAAGTAAAAATAAGTCTTTTTGGCCAACCAACAGTCCAAAACCCAAAGAAATTCATTCATTCATAGCGATATAAACGTGATCAAAATAAATGACTTAAATGATTGATTATTATCTGTTGATATATTCATAAAGATTTTTTGCACGCCATATTTCTTTTCTTCTGTCTACTTGTGTTTGTTATCTTAACATCTGCTCTTCCTGTGAAACTGTTCGCTTTGCATGTACAGTATGTCTTTGGTATTTCTGTTACACCTTTGTTTGTGTGTGTGTGTGTGTATGCGTGCACGTGCGTAATGAAAGTGATCTAATAAGAGTGGGTATAGTGTATCCGACTGCAGCTGCGCTCACACACACACCCACTCCATGTCAGAGACACACACAGAAGAGAAAAGTAGACTGTAATTAAACATATTATACTTATTAAAGTAGAGAAAATACCTCAGCTCAGCTAGAATCAAACTCGGCTTATGTATAGAAATGTAACGACACACAGTAGAATGAAGTAGTACTGATTAGTTAATGCATCCATAAAACATTTACTGATAAATTCACTTATCTAAGGGTTTAACACACATTACAACAGATTATACATTTACAATAAACATGAATGTGTTTGTGATTTAGCGTTTTTTAATCACTTATTGATTCAGTAATTTACTATTGATTAATAAACAATGTGACAAATCAAGCAGCAGACTTGTGTTACTTCATCGTTAAATGTGTAATCCTGCGAATTTTCATGTCAACAAAATACATATTTTCTTGTTCCTTCAGATTCATAATCACCTATACACCAAGGAGTGACACGTTGAATGTAGTGTTTTTTTCCCTGAAGCTTGATAACATTATAAGTGTAAGTAAAACATGATATTTTATAACATAAGTAACTTCTTCTGACGTTAGCAGAGGTGCTCTTTAATTCAAGGGAGGTCGGGGGCCTCCACTACAAAATGCTGCAGTAAACCCTGGTGTTATCTAAAGACATCGGCATCTTTTAAAAGCAAAATGGATACCCATAAAACCTACAAATAGTCACGTATATTCCTTTTGTGAGCCAACTCTTGTCTATTCCTCCAGCCCAAAAATGGCCTAATCTAATCAACAGAAACATGAGTGTTGTGTATGACTTGCTTTGATTCCAGTTAGTGTGCACGCTTTCCTGCAAGGTTTTATACTGGAATTGCCCAGCATCACCTGAATTAAAGAGCTAGTAATAATAATAATAATATTATATTAGGCTTTTAAAGTTTAAGGGGAAAACGAGCAATGCCACTTCATCACACAGCAAAGGCCACATATTTAATGAGTGAGGCAACTATTTAAACTAAACCAGCTCAGCAGGTGATTGATTGATCACATTGACACAACACACAAAAAAAACTTTTTACAATTCGGGAGAAGTAGAGACAAATACCCAACGCTGCACTGCAGGTCAGATATGTTCCCAAAAATGTGTCTCATGTCCCTCGGCCAGACCCCCTTAGCACAGCATGCAGGTGGTGGTCAAGACTCAACATGAACTCACACATGTCTGGTATCCAGGTCACATCAGGAGCATGACCTCTTGATCTGACAGAGTGACCATCTGGAAACAAAAAGACACAAGTGTTACTTGTGGCTGGTTGTCATCTACTGTTGCTGGGGCACCTACAGACCCAAGCTTTTTAGTGGCTAACACTTAACTGACACAGGCATACACACAGAGGCTACACACAGATGCACACAATTAGGTTACACCCACACTAGGTTTTCATTTTCAAACGGCGTTTTGTAACTAAAGCGATCTTTGTCGACACTTGTTGAAATGATCTCCGTCCATATTAACACGTCTGAAAACGCATATCACATGACCATTTGGATACACCGGGCATGAGCGAGCCGGTGTAAACAGGAAGCCGGTTGTCTGACGTTACTCTGCAGGTGAAGTTGAAAATACAGAAAGTACTTTGGATAAACAACAACAATTGCGAAAACTAAGACCAGGGATTTATTTGTGTGGGCCAACGGCGAGGTGGAACTGTTACTGGAAGGTATTTAAGCCCACTTAACCATAAGACTGACTGTGGGTGTCCGCGTCGTTGTTTCCAAAGGTCTCCGTTTCTGCCCGTTAAGACTATAGCGCAACCTCAAAGTTTTTTTTAAACTCAAACAGGGTCAACAGCATTGTCTCCATTTTAGGGGCTCAAAAATGCCGGACCAGTGTGGACGTGAGGCATAAATGTAGCAAAATATATGCGTTTTTAAACAAAAAGTGTTAGTGTAGATGTAGCCTTAGAAGAGGTTTGTTCAGAGAGAGGTAGCCTATTGTACACACTGACAGACATACAGACAGGGAGGAAAACAGTCAGACACAGAGAAGGAATGCTGTATGCTCAGCTAAATATGGGAAGGAAGTGGGGTTGCCATGACAACCACGCCTTTTACACCCTGCTTTCCTACACACATGTACATGTACACAAAGACACATTGACCAGTCCACAGCAGGGAGATTGAAAATGTTGTGTGTTTTTTATAGCTTGTGTGCAGATTGACAATAAATCACCACACAAGAAGAAGAAGCACTATCTGTAGTTCGCTATAGTAACTCTGTGTGTCTTAGGGTGTGTGTCTTTTGTGTGTTGATTTCTTCCTGCTATTGTGTGCAGTCACGTTCCGGTTTGTTTCTGAGTGTATGTTGGTGGGCTTGGAGGCCGAGTCTAGAAGCCATACAATGGTGTGTGATACAGCTGCAGGGATGTATGTATGGCTTCCGCTTGGATTGTTTTCTGATTGTCTCTTTTTTGGCTTGTGTTTTTAATATAACATAGTAAACAACCTTTTGGCATCTACAGTAAACTCATTTTTTGTTGCCAACTTAATACCATGTATCTCCAAATTAGGTTGTTGCAGAGTACCCATCTGCTATCTAGTGGCTCTTATTGTGGCTCTTATTGTGGCTTTGAAAAGACCCTCGATCGATTTGGGATCTTATAATCCAAAATCAATTTGAATTGTGGATTTAAAGAATCGTGACACTTCTATTATTAGATACAGTATGTCTTCCTCTTTTTCTTCTTAACCACAGTGGATTTTTAGTTCAGAGTTTGGAACAAAACGCGTGTGAAGGTTGTTGTGTGTGTGTGTGTTTCCTGTTTAATAGCACTCACCATGAGGTGCTTAAACCCACCTGACTCCTGTCTCATAGAGCCTGTGTGAGTTTTGTGGGTATGTTTTTTTGTGTGTGTTTGCATGTGGTGATCAACCTTTATCCGTCACACCCCATTACCTGAGGCACTGAGAGGAGGCCTGTAGAGACACACAGGCTCATACCCTCTCTCCTGTCTCTCTGCACACACACACACACACACACACACACACACACACACACACACACACACACACACACACACACACACACACACACACACACACACTCTCTGGGCACGCAGTGTCACCAGCGGCAACGAACAAGCCTTTCACAATGACCCAAATAGAGCAAGCGAGAGAGAAAGAATGGAAGGAAAGGAGGTAGAGAAATTGGGTTGAGATAGAAAGAAAGGGTAAGATTGAAAGGAGAGAGATAAAGAAACAGAAGAAGAAGAAAAATAGAGCGAGTGTTAGTTAGATTAGAGTACTAATTGAAGGATGGGCTCCCAGTAGCCGAAGTGTCCTGAACTGTCAACTCTAATGTTTGAGCTCCATGTAAATGACGCTTTAGCATCTGTGTGTCCATTTTAAGATTAAGGCTGGTCGTGAGTGAATAACATGAACCCTCTCTGGCTTCTCGTCTGCAAGTTATAGTGGCTGACTTGACAGAGCTGGAGGTGACACTATCATATCTTACCCACCAGAGTTTGCGAAGTGTCAAACAATTGAGGTCTGAAGAAGAGCACCTTTTTGGTTGAATGAATAAGACGGCTGAGGTCATCACCAGTGCTGCAAACTGTATCTTACTGCTGTCCAAGTAGCATTGAGTTGTCACCTCCTGACTGTGTTATGTGTATTTGTTTGTGAGCAGATTGAATCCTTAATAAGTGGTCACCATCAAAATATGGATTAACAGTTAATTTTCAGTCTATTTTTTACAAAACACTGATGCACAAGACACATTCCCTGCAGCATTTGCTTGTGAGCAGGTCTTAGTGAATTCGGTCACTTCTGACTTGATCTAAGACTTCCTTAATTGTTTTATACATTTTCAAGTCTGCACAATTGAGTAATCACACTCTCTTCTTGTGAAAATATGAGTTAAAAAAATGTATGAATCATCCCTTCTATATTGTTTTATTTTTTTGCTCACAAGGAGAAATTTAAATCTTCTCGAACATATTTCTTTCTCTGCAGTCAATAATTAAATTGTGTGTGTGTGTGTGTGTGTGTGTGTGTGTGTGTGTGTGTGTGTAAGCATGAGCTCGTCCTTTTGTGTGTGCATGTGTTTCTCAGGTTGCCTTTGCCAAGTAATCTCTTACGTAATGTCCCAAAAATAGAGCAGATTCACCTGTAAGGGAATGACGGGGGGGGCTAGGACACATATTGTAGAGGAGGAGACAAAAAGTAAGCAATTGATGAAGGGGGAAATTGGCCCTTTTATTCTTTTATTTAAACTATATACTGTCAATGTATAGGGCAAGGTTTTAACCAATACCATGATATTGATAAAGTGATAGTATTTAAGGATACCAAGTCAGCTATCTCCTTAATGTCACAGGCTTTATCAGGCTAGCAGTGTTCTGCATCAGAGAGCTAGACTCTTTAATGGTAATATTATGTTTTAGAAGTTTTGCATCAATATGATTAGGTACCTTCATATAAAACTTCAGTTTGTTGTTTTATGCATGAACACTTTCTCAATTGAATATTTTCAGAATATGTACCTTCACATGACTGACTTTTTTTCACTGTAATACAGCATTCCAGACCAGAACAAAACACAATTATCATAAATATAAATATAAATATAATATAAAATATAAATATCTACGACATCACAGTACCAATGTTATTTATAATATCTTGATATAATGCCCGACTCTAATCCCTGTATGATTGCTTTATTCTGATGCTTATTTGCTCATTACCTTGTCAAAAGGTAGAGGAGAGTTGATGACGGAGCGGAGGTGTCATGGATCCAGTGTCATAGTTCATTGGACACCACTGCTCTCACACTCACTATTGTTTCTTCCAAAGACTACTTTTATTCCTATAAACATTACCTGAATCTCACCACTGCTTTGGCCATCCTCAAGCCTGATCTCTAACCTCAAGCCTAATCTTGAGCTAAACCGTAACTCTGTACTACCTACTTTAATTCAACCCTTACCCGAATCAAAACACACACACACACACACACACACACACACACACACACACACACACACACACACACACACACACACACACACACACACACACACACATTGTTACACAGCAGCACGGAGCTCAGATGTCTGGTGTCAGGTCCCCACTGCCTGTCACATTGATTGGCCTAATTACCTGACCCGTGCTGTGAGTGTACAGGGGAATAACTGTTGGTGGAGTCAGTCCGGGGGAGACAAGGATGGTAGCAGCTGAATAAGTGAGAGAAGCTTTGAGAATTATCATGATAAATGTTGGAGCAGGTTTACAGCGAGGGAGGAGAGGGAGGGTGAAAAAGGTGCGTTGGTTTCACCGGCTTCTCGGCTACAGGTGAGAGATGAGAGCGCCTGCCATGTTAACCTTTAAAATTCTGCCTGAAACTGTATCTATGAAACCAGTGTGACATGTCATATTATAGCTTACGCAAATCAATTCTTGAGCTGCTACTTCATAATCTTAATGAATGCTGTGGGCTTTTCAAAGCTGATTCGGACTCTTTTTTTTTTTTTTTTTTTTGGTGTGAATATTTTGTGCAGCTGTTGAGCTTCTGATGGTGCTGATACATACTGTATGTTTTCAGTGTACATGTTACTTATCACACAAAAGTATGGAAAAGTGCTGAAAAATGAACCTTTTTGGCGGTTACTCATAACTCAAGGGGACTTTAGTTCAGCTAAAGTTAAACAAACCAAGGGCGACTTCTTGGCTACTCGATAGATAGATAGATAGATAGATAGATAGATAGATAGATAGATAGTAGGAGTGCACGATTCTGAAAATGTCAGGATTCGATACCAATTTTTAAGCTCAAGATTTGATTCAAAAACAATTTTTGTTTCAAACCCGATTGTCAATTAAAAAAATGATTCACTGTATGTAAATGTTGTTACTTTTCCCATAATAGTATACACGGCATTACAAAAAGAAAGTAGAGCTTGAATCGATTCATGAATGGGAATCGATTTCTTTTTTTTTTGCACACCCTTAATAGATAGAGACTTTATTCATCCCGAGGGAATTTTAGTAATTGCATTTGTGTTAGTTGGGTTAGTCTGGATCAATGACAATTCATTTACCGGATCATCACCGGAACATCTGTTGCAGCCGGATCTTCTGCCAGATGCCCCTCATCGTGCAAAACACTTAGTTTTGGGAAACATCAACAAACTTTGAGCTAGCAAGCTATTTGCTGAAAATGGCAAGTTTTTAAGAAACTGTCGGTTGTGCATACAGGCGGGCCTGCGTGGTTCTTTTGGGGAATTTGGGATTTACAAAGAACACGTTTACAGCATTTACTAACTTTGACGCTTGGGACCAATTTTCAGGGATTTGCTTTGGACTAAATACACACTTATTGTACGTGTGTAAGGTTGGGTATGGTTTAAAAGAATTATGATACCAGTACCCTTAAAGTCCTACCGATACCAATAAAGTCCCTTTTTTATGTGTGTGAATAAAGTGTTTATGGGTATTTGTGTTTATAAACTCACTTGCCACAAATTGAACCCAGCCTTGAGGGATGAATCAAGTATTTTGAATCAAATATGTTTTGATTAAAAAAAAAAGTGATTATCAAAATAGTTGCAGATTGATTTTGTGTCAGTCGACTTGTTGTTTTTGAGTAACATGACCAGCAGTACACACACCCCTCCTCAAAGAAAAGCAAATAAAGGATCATTTGTCAAAAAGTTTACACTGCATACTGTTTTTAAAGTTTTAAATTTCTTAAAGTTATAATATGCAGAAAACACCTTTGAGATTGTGCTGCATATGACACTTTAACATTTTAAGCTTTATATGCACAATTACGGCTAAAGAAAGACACATTTCCCACTCAGTGCCTTTTTGAAAATCTGTTATGAAAGCATTAAAAAAAAAAACATTTTCCCTTGAACAAAGATTTGCTTGCACATAGAAACTGGTTAAACTGTACAGTAAACCCACACTGGTGCAGTTGTGTTTCTTTTGTTAACCAACTTCTTCCCACATATATCCACCACATCCTCTGCTCCACGAGTCAGAAGATGTTAAATATAATTCTTCCCACTTGCAGCTGCCTTTTCATCTGTGTGGCTATCACTTTTGTTCTTACTTATCATTAATCGTAAGCAGTGTTGCCTAGCTATGTTGAGGCCCGCTGAGTACACAGAAACTGGTTAAATGACTGGTGTGAAGACAATTTTCTTTCCACCTTAATCACCTGAATACTACACAAACAGTTCTGTTTGTAGTAACTGTTGGCCCCTCCTTCCATGGATACCCAAGATCTGCATTTAGAAAAATGTTGGGGCATCACACAGATTACATCATCCTGAGTGTGTGAGTGTGAAGGCTGTAAAACATAAACAGTATATGCTGTGTGTCT
Source organism: Etheostoma perlongum (assembly GCA_026937815.1). Classification (NCBI taxonomy): domain Eukaryota; kingdom Metazoa; phylum Chordata; class Actinopteri; order Perciformes; family Percidae; genus Etheostoma; species Etheostoma perlongum. The sequence goes on along the minus strand of CM049393.1, from coordinate 10,053,849 downwards.
GTGTGTGTGTGTGTGTTACACACAGTCATCCCACATGGGGTGATGAGGCTTCTGTCTAAGTAACTGCATTTACAGTTTACTGTTAAAGTTGCTGGCACACACACACACACACACACACACACACACACACACACAGAGAGCAGATTCACTACCAATATAATTACTGGATGAGCTGCCGATGCTCCCGCTGTGCCATCACCATGGCAACTCTGACAACCCACCTCTGCTGGAGGAGGAGGAGGAGGAAGAAGAGAAGGAGGCGAATGAAAATAGGGAGAGGGGGAGGATGAGAAAGAAGAGCAGTGGAAGAATGGTAGAGGAGGAGCAAAAGTGAAATGAGGGAGATTAGTGGGGGATGAGGTGATGGAAGAGGAGGGTGATGTACAGGACAAAAAGGAGACGAGAGTGTGGGAAGGGGAGGAGGAGGAGAATAGAAGAGAGTGGATGATGAAGAGGAGCGCGATTAGTTTCAGAGACGGTAAAGGGGAAAGTGCCAAATTAGAGGAGAGAAATGGAAGAGAAGGAGAGAGAGACACGATAATAGAGCAAGAGGAGAGAGTAGGTGGTGTTCTCCACTATTCAGGATTCAATCTAATCTCTTCTCCGGAGGCTTTATCAAACTGAGAGTCTGTTTCTTTCTCCCTACCTAAACTATGTTTTAAGTTTTGGTCAAACGAGTATTCGTCCATTATTTTAGCTTCATGCCATGGTCTGGGTGAACCCTCATTTATTAAACGTTTGATTTTTAGGAACATTATGTCTCGTTGGAGGTTGTTGTCCATATCCAGCTTGCTATTGCTAGTATGTTACTTAAGTACAATTTAGATTCACCTGTACTTTACTTGTATTTATATTTCATGCTACTTTATACTAATACTCCACTACATTTCAGAGGGAAATCTTGTCCTTTTTTACACATTTATTTGACAACTATAGACATAAGATACTTTGTAATTTAGCACTGGTAACATAACAACAGCTTGAAAAGCTTTAAAATACAATTACAAAACAACATTGTTTTAAATTAACCTACTCAGGAATGTATAAAGTAGTTAACAAATGTGCTCTACATTGAAAAACTGCAACATTAAAATACTACTTACACAAAGTAATAATATAACACATACGAATCAGGATTTTCTGCAATTTACAGGAATTTAAATATATTTAGCTCATACTGCAATACTTTACACTTTTGCTTCTTCTACTTACATACAGAATGTGACTATTTCTACGACCCAAATAGAGTATTTATTAGAAGGATAATGTTTTGTTGAGTTGAGTTTGTTGAGTTTCTGTTCCAGAAATACAAGCAGTGCAGTCATTTAATGTGTATTCCAACCAGTAATGGAGTATGTCCCCCACTTATACTCTCTAAACAGGTTTGTGCCTGTCTAGTTGAATGCATGTCAGACTGTGTGTGTGTGTGTGTGTGTGTGTGTGGTTGGTTGCTATGTTGTAGAAGCTTCACTGCAAATAGTTTTTGTGTTGGATTTTAGGAGTGAGCTGTAATGGCTGTGATCCTGTCTGCTTTTAGTAGATTAGGACTCACTTAAATAAAGTGTTGTCCCATGACCTCTGAATGATACCGTGTTTTACGTCAAGTGCATTGATGCCGCTGGGTCTTTTTTTTAGAAGCCTTCACTTTCCCTCTCTGCCTTTTGGCATTAAAACACACTCAGGTACACATTTGTTTCATTATGACTAACACACACAACACCCTTTTCCCTCATTCATTCATTTTGATTTTATAGTTTTACTATATGGCTGTCTTCTCTTGTTTTATGTCTCTTAACTTGTTTTATTTGTATTACGTTTTGTATTTTATGCCTGTGTGAATTATGTACTTCATATCTGTATTTCCTCTCAGCAGGAATCTGATGGAGTGCCTGTACTCCATGTAGGGAATGAGTCCTTTCCCCAAGTAAAGGAGCTCAAATAACTTGGGGTCTTGTTCATGAGTGAGGGGACAATGGCGCGGGCGGGAGATTGGTCGGAGAATCGGCGCAACGGGTGCGGTATTACATTCACTTTATCGCACCGTTGTACAAAAAGAGTGCTGAGCCAGAAGGCAAAGCTCTCGATCTACCGGTCAGTTTTTGTTCCTACCCTCACCTATGGTTGTGAAGGCTGGGTCATGACTGAAAGAACGAGATCCAGGGTACAAGCTGGCGTCTCCCTTAGAGATAGGGGGAGAAGCTCAGTCATCTGTGGGGAGTTCGGAGTAGAGCTGCTGCTCCTTCGCGTAGATAGCAACCAGATGAGGTGGTTTGGGCATCTGGTAAGGATGCCTCCTGGGCGCCTCTCTAGGGAGGTGTTCCAGGCATGTCCAGCTGGGAGGAGGCCTTGGGGAAGACCCAGGACTAGGTGGAGAGATTATATCTCCAACCTGGCCTGGGAACGCCTCAGGATCCCCCAGTAAAGGGTGTCTGTATGTCACTGCAAAGGATTCCAACAGCGGGACGTTAAGCAGTGTGCAGCTGCCGTTGTCGGAAAAACAACAAAGACGGTGCACAGATGGTGCACATTTCAAGTTATTGTAAAATATATATATATATTTTTAAGTATCGGTTCAGGCACCAGCACTGTTTTAAAAGGATCGTTTTAGCACTGGTATCGGAAAAAATCCAAACAATACCCAACCCTATTATATAAAATTATTTAAGACACTATACTTCAGCAAATCTAAGACTTTTTAATCTTAAATTTGCTGAAGTATTGTCTTCAATAATTTAAACAGGTCTCAATTTTCCAACATCCATGAAACGCTACCTCTAATGCTTTTATTAGTAGTTAGTAGTTCTTTCTTTTGCTAGTCCAAATAAAATTGCTGTATTATGACTACAAATGAGACCAACATGCAACTTATATTGCAGCCAATTAGCTTTTGTGTTAGTGGCGTGAGTCTCTTTCAGATTGTACCACAGACATAGAACTGATTTTGTTCTCGGCTTTGGGGAAGTGCAAGTTTAGCGTTACTAAAAAACTGAATTTAGAGCTCAGTTGATGTTGTTGTGATGGTCTTAAATTTGACTTGGTGAAACCTGCAAAACCCTGAAAAAGACAACAAAGTCTTATTTCCATGGTTCAGGCCATCATTTCCACTATGATTATATTTTACTCACCAACTAAATGGCCAGATGCAGCAGGAATACCGTTCGTCACAGCAGCACAGTCAGCCAGTCCGGTTGAAGACAAAGTGATTTCAATGGTTACCTAAAATATCCATTGCAGTAATCCACTGTGTTGGAAAAACCTTGCTCACAACAGGAAGCACAAAAGGTCAAAGCTGAATCAGAAAGTAAAACATTTTCCTTCATTTTCACTTCCTGTTTTAATCTAAATTTTCAACAAACATCACATACACACAGTGATGGAAAGTAACTAAACTAAAGTACATTTAACCAAATATTGTACTTAGGTTTATAGATTTAACTATCCAAAGGTGTCTAAAGCATTGAAAATCAGCTCCACATGTTGACATGTTAATGCCTCAATAATGGTCGCCAGTTAGTTTAATGATTTAACACTGACAAGGCCCATTCTGACAAATACTGTAAATAGTTTGGGTACATTTTGCTAATAATACTTTTGTACTTTTTCTAACGTGGAATTTCTAATGCAAAACTTGTATTGAGTACTTGAGTATTCTTATAGTGTGGTATTGCTACTTTTACTTAACGATTTAAATCTTTCTGCCACCTCTCCTCTATCCACATATCCTCAAACAAAACTCAGTCAGAAACAGGGAGAAATGAAACAAAAACGACAGCAAAGATGATTAAATATGCACACAAAACAGAGCAAACCACAAATGAGCTAAGTCTGTGTTTTACATTCTGTTGTTTGATTTCATCCATACATATGTACTTTCTGCCTATGGTTTCCCTTCCAAACAAGTGGTTTCAATAAAACGTCCCTTAATGGACTCGGCACTACCATGTTGCCAAGACCTCAGGTCTCAGCAGTTATGCCTAGAAGTTATCAAAACTATCAAAATTTGAAACATCCTTTATCATTTCCACCAAAATTATACATTTATCAGAATACATTTTTGACATCAGACTCATGAGGTTTATGTGTGTGTGTGTGTGTGTGTGTTTGATCCACCGTTATATGTGGCATATGGCCAGTCACCATACGTCCTTGCATTTGTGCTTTTGTCACCCACGCAATACTATTTTTATCCCAAGAGTCATAAGAGCGAGGGCTTGGGTGTGCGTGTGTGTGTGTTTGTGTGTGTGTGTGTGTGTCAGGGTGTGTGTCAGAGTGTGTCATCAGGTTACACTGTGTGTAAGTGGACTCCTCTTTGTCCTGGTTGATAATTTTAGAAAGACGGTGGTCACTGAAACTTTCAACGGGGGGGGTCAGATGCTCCTGTAAAACCTTTTTCATTGACAGACAGACACACACACACACACACACACACACACACACACAAAAAGTCTTCTAATTCAGAAATTCTGCATTTTCCAAATCTACAAAAGTTGTTTTGTTCTTTGCTATACTGTAGCTACATACAGAAGAAGTTCACATAATACAAAACCTGAGGAATAAAAAAATTGACATTTATAAAAAACTTTTTATTTAATTGAGTCCATGACAAAGATAGATGCAGTGATAAATGCAGTTTCTGAAGTCAAATTTAAAAGCAACTAAATTCAGTTTCATCTGTAATTATTGAAGTAATATTATCCTTTTATATGTATTGAATACAGCATTTTCTTTTAGTGATTTTGTTTCTCCAATAAAGTCATATTTCAGGAACTTAATATGCATGTTCAACCCCCCTGATCTTAAACAACAATGCAAAATTTTGCAAAGCAGCAATGAATATTCATGACTAAATAATCAACAGTCAAAGCTGAATTTTTAAAAAAGAAAATCTTTATCATTTAATGAAGTTTTACAGTCAAAGGTTATCTTCATCAGGACATTGTAGGTGTGGCAAACGTGATGTCACTTTTTACCAACTTAACCTTATGAGTGTCAATGTCAGTGGGGGACTGGGGCCTTGTGGGTGAGGCTGACTGCAGACGAGAGGAAACTGTTTTTATGGTGTGAGGTTTTGGTCCTGAGGAAGTGGTGATGGTGAAGAAATCAAAACAGAGCAATAGATGAACATATAGAAGACAGTAAATGAGAAGAGGAAGTATAATAGGGTGAGAGCCAGACAGTGAAACATGGAGAGAGAGATAGGGGGTGGTGGGGACTGCTGACTCATCCTCTGACAGAACAGATCTGTCTCCGTCACCCCAAAGTGCTGCTGGCAGTCTCTCCTCCAAGCTGTTCCCACTTCTCCTCAACCAAATAGCTCCAGTTAAACCCTCTGAAATGTGGTCTCATACCATGAATAATTAACTTTACATACTAAATTATACTGAAATCTAGTTCTCTCTGTGATTTAGCTGCTCTGTGGTGAGAGAGCTTTGTCATACAAAAGGATGACAGTGTTGTTTTTGAATCACTTGCTTTACAGGCTTTTGTTTTTGATTGCTAATGAATTTTTCTTGTTTGTGTGTGTGTGTGTGTGTGTGTGTGTGTGTGTGTGTGTGTGTTTTTTTTTTCTTCAGGAAAGCGATCTCCCGCTCAGGCCTCCAGCACCTCGGTCCATCCCAACCCTCCCCGCCTCCCGCATCCAACGGGCCTAGCAAGGAGCTACGTACCTCCGTGGACTGGACGGTCAGACATGCACAAACACCTGTATAATTAAATATGTATAATCATCAGATTTCTGTTTCTTTCTTTATTCTCTGATCCATATTTATGTGTATTTATTGCATATATGTATATGTATGTTTTTCTACATTTCACACATGCAGACTTAAATGCAATATGTGCATCATGCATATACATGCGTGTTCAAATAGTTTGTGTCTTCAGTCTGGCTGAGTCACTGAATGACATTTGGGTTTTAATGCTAATGGATTTGTAGGCAGACTGGTTTCCACAGCTGTATGTTCGTATGTGGAAATGAAAAGTAGCAGTTTTCTTTTGGTTTTTGATCATTACTTAATCATCTTAATCACTGAGCGTGGGAAGGAAAAGTTTTATGTGTCAGGACTTTGTGGGCTGTGACTCTTTCTGGTTTTATTTAGCAGAAAAACAAGGTAAAGCTAAAAAGACATTTTAAAATGCGTTATGCTTTGAAATGTAACAAAGGCCCATTTGCTTTGCTTAGGGAAATGCCAAGTTGATATGGAAAGAACTTTGAAAAATGTCATGAAACCACTCAGCAAATTAGACAGAAATAGTCAAAAATAGCAACAAGGCATCTGAATTTCCATTAAAATCCATGTGAATACAAATAGGACATTTGTAAAGCTCACAAAGACCAACATGTGTTTGTTCATTTCATCTATGAACCTGCAAACCTGAAATCTCAAGCAGTTTATGATAGCAAAAATCAATCCTAGCGTTATTCACACCAGTGTTTGCAAAAGACCCAGATTTTGCAGAAAAAGACCAAATCAAGAGGAAGCTTAGAAATGGTCAGTAATAACAAATAATTTACATTCTTTACCCTAAAGTGAGAGTATATATCATGGCTGTTTATGGTAAATTCCACCAGTTCAAATCTTACAAATCGAATTGAACCATAAGTACCTAAACTCCGCCATTTCAACTACAAACAACATACTGAAAATAGCTACCTAGAAAGGATTTCTTTAAAGCTTTAGTGCGTAATTTGTTTTTAATATTAATGAACATCCGTTACATTCAAGCCATGATTTGCTACAAAGCTAATTAAGACTCTCAGCCCCACACAACTCTCTCTGTATTTCTCAGTACAGCTACGTTCAGAAGATTGTTGTCTGACGACATTCATGCACAGAAACTTGAGTGAAGAGAATTACCTCTTTTGATGAGTCCATGTTTTTTTAATCTTCCGTGTCCTCCTTGGCTACTAGCAACTGCGTGGAGGAGGCGTGGGGGTGGTGCGCGATAATGGATGGCTTGTATCATGTGGATGCACCGACAGTGTTGCTGTCATTGCTTAGAATTCCTCATGGGGGCGACAGAAACTACGCACCTTAGCTTTAAATGAGTTTTTGTATTTTTATACAAATTTATATTTACTATTTGTATATTGTACCACAGTTTTTCAGAACGTCCAATGCACAGTCAGTCCTTTTGGTCTGCAGTTTCCACAAATACAATCTAAGTTCCTGTTTGAACTGATTTTAATGTTAATCTGTTCAGAAATAACTTCTGCCAACTTTGTTTGCAGTGGGCTCAACAGAGGAAAGGCAAAGCTTCTATTTTTATCTGATTCAAGAAGAAGAGAATGACTGTGACAGAGGGAGGTTTTTACTCAGAAACATCAATGTAGGAGCATCTTTAATTTAGAGCACACCAGGCTCAGAAATAAAACCAAACAATGCACATTGGGCCCAAAAAAAACCCGGCTGAAAATGCGTCTTGTATAAGCAAGTTTAAGACACGTCGGCAAGAACGTACTGTATTATTTAATTGGAAGATGTAAGACGACAAACCCACATCTAAGATTCCCCTCTGGCTCTGTCTGCTGGGATGCTTCCACCACGTCATCGCTGCCCTTTAACTCTCTGCATGACACACACACTCATAAATAATCATTGTACTTAATGATTCATTAATATACATTATATACACTGTTTATTTACTACAGCTTTTAGTTGCTAATGACTCAGATAGTGTTTGTCCAAGAAAAGAGACATAACTAAGAACTGATGTTTTGTACTTGTTGCGTTCCTGCTGTATGTGGGATCACAAAATATAGAAGAAGGAAATTAAAATGTAAACAAATGGCCATTGAAAGTAATTTTCTGTACTGCAACTACTGTATGCCTGTGGTTTACTGTGAGAACCAGAGAGAGAGATTAGAAAAAGATCAGACAGCTTTGACTCTTCTTTTCTTGTCACAGTCTAGCTCTGTTTGGCCAGTTGGTCAGTAATCATCACAATCACAACAATCGCTATATGACAATTACATCTGCAACTAGAAGGGCACTATACTGTATATATAATTTAAACATAAGGCTGGACTGATGATATTTTTTATAGACATTGTAAATCAATCACAAAGGGGGGCTTTCACACCTAGAAAGTCCGAACTAAGGTCCGGACCAAGGTTCATGATTATGCATTTCATATGGTAAGTTTTGGTTTCACACTGCAGTTATGCAAGCTCATTGAAGATCTATACATGACAAAACTACGTCCTGCCGTCATCACATACGCCAGCTGTGTCCCCATATACTTATAATTGATTGGTTTGTAAACAGGCTTCCCCGTCCTCTCCTATCCTCCTGCTCTGAGCGCATTCACCATCACACCCTCTCTCGTGTAGCCTACACACTAAGCACCGAGCTATTCCTTAAAGGAGCTTCCCCGGTCTTATAACATGATGATAGCCTGCCAGAGCTTGTTGTTTTTGGTCTGAAAGTCCGAACCATCCAAAAAATGCTTTCACACTATAAAATGAACCGGACCATGGATCAGTTTGATCCGGACCCAGACAACTTCTTTTGGTTGGACAAAATGTTGGCCGTTTTGGTCCGGACCGTGGTCCAGGGGAGGTTTAAGGAGGAGGTTTAACACCTGTAATTTTGGTTTGGATCGAATTGAAAAGTCACAATGAACCTAGTTAAATCCTTTTACCGACACACACACATACATGCAGTCATACACTTACTGTACATTATATGTGTATACGTCGGTGTGTGTGTTTGCACTCCACTCAGTAGCCCCTGTATTGTTTAAATCAACACCTTAAATTACACTGTGAAATTACCCACTTACTCAGCAGCAGCAATTATGTCCTTGACTCACTTGTTGACAGCTATCAGTGAGTGTCTATGTGCATATAGTTGCGGTTAAATGTAACTGAGATATGCAGAAGGATAATGGGAGTTATTATATCATTATTCCCCCCCTTCTTATTTCTTCCTCTGTCGGCGTCTCTGCAGGAGAATGCAGTGAACGGGGATCACCTGTGGATGGAGACGAGTTGTTCAGGAGAGCTCTGTTATCTCGGAGAGGACACCTGCCTACTAAAGGCCGCAGTGAGTACTGTACACACTGACCTCTGTGTGTGTGTGTGTTTCTGTGTCTGTGTGTTTGTGACAGACAAGCCAAAGTAATAATAGTAAAACTATAGTGTGTGGTCTAAAGGAATGTAATGTTATAATCTAAATGTATAATGCTGTATATGCAGATTAATACTTAAAACGGGCGGATGTGGCTCAGGAGCCTGATCGGGTCATCCACTAATCAAAAGGCTGGAGGTTTGATCACCAGCTCATCGTATCCACATGCTGAACTGTAGCTGGGAAAGACATTTAACCCAAAATTGCTCTCGATGGTTAGACTAGACTAGAGGTAAATTATGAAGATTTTGGAGCTTTGTTTTGCAGTTATTTAAATATTTAGATCATTTTTTTCTGAATTATATGGTTATAAAGTATACATTTCCTTTGGGACCAATAGCACATGCTCTAAAGCCTGGTACTGGTCTGTGGTCCAAGGGTTGGGAATCATTGCTATAACCTTATCCAAAAATCCTCCTGCCAACTGCCAGGTGTGGCCGGTCTAAACACAGGGCAGAGGCTGGCCACAAGGCAGTCAAAACATAAAGAAGATTAAGTATTGGTTCTGGATTCCATATCAAATAATATGGGCTGAAAATAAAAACAAACTGAACTGTAATTTCTAAAATCTCAATGTTCAGTAGAAAACTTTACATACCAGTAGCTCATATAAAGATGAATATATTTTAGATTTAATTTGTTTTTCACATATCAATTGCTTAATGTTTTAACATTTTCAAAAAATCATATGCATACAATTCTGCACTTTATGATTCACAAAGTCAAATCATGGTCACTCAGTTCATGTATGGACCAGGTGGTCCCAGTGTCCTTTGCAACGAAGCGTATTGTATGCTTCCAGTCTTAAATGCAGTCTAGCAATTTAGCGTTATTTTAAGCAGAATGCCACACTCTCATTCAGGTGATCCATGGCTGCAAAGCAGCAGAATGAATGACTTGGAAAACAGAGACAGCGATCCTTGAAATGCAGAGCGGTGGGTTAAGATGTGTAAATTATAGACCCTCTCTGCATCCACACACCTCCTACAAAGAACGGCACTTGGAATTGGAGAGCGGAGAAATAACCTTTAATACTGACAAAAATATAATGACATATCTGGACATTTTCAATGATGCTGTGTAATTACAGTACAGAGTGAGTAGACAATAATATGGTGCGACTGTTGCCAGCAAGATGTGGCTGCAGCAAAAATAACTTCACTATAATCTCTCAGACGTTTAATTAGATAAATATTCCATCAGCACTGCATGCTTTCAGCTACTTAAAAGGACAACGTGACCTCAGATTGCTTTTGACAAGTCATGGCTGACACACACAAGCACATTCCTACCTGGGCTCAGCAAGATAAGGCCTAATTTACTTTGATTCTCCACTGGGCACGTCTGTGCTGCGCCGCTGTTTTGTTCCATCCACCGCCATGCACGTCTCTACAAGTACCTTCCATTCCAGGCACTCCTACAGTTAACTCCATGCCTTCTCTTTCCTGGTTTTGTCTTTAAAAAAAAAGAGTGATGTGGTAATATGTTTTTCAACCTTTGTGATGAATTTCTTGTTGTCTGTGGTGTTGTAGAGGAGACATATACCATATTGGTGTGGGGGGGGGGATTTTGGTGAATTGACTGGATACTCTTGTTGTTTCACAATGACAAAGAACTACAAAGAGGTTGGGAACCACTGCTTTCAAGGTGCTCTAAGCAAACAAAACGGAGGCTAGCTCCCCCTCCCCTCCCCCTCCCTTCTGCACACTAACGCTAAAAAATAATCTTTAAAAACAAAATCTTAAAAGTAGCAAGAGCTCTCAAATAAAGGCGGTGGAGTAAAAAGTACAATCCTTTCTTAAATAGTCTGAAATAGAGTGGAATAGAGGTATAAAGTCGCTAAAAATGAAAATACTCAAGTACCTCAAAATTGTTAAATAAATAAAAGTATAGTTTTTTTAACAAATTTATTTTTCCAGTTTGAGCAGGATTGAGTGTGTGTGTAAGCAGTGAAACATCACCAGTGTATTGAATGTCTTTGCTGCCCATGCTCACTCCTTGAGACTATACAAACTGTAACACTAGAGTCAAACCACTAAACCACTGCTCCTTTGGTAATTATGCAATCTGTAATACGCAATAGTGTCATCCTTTTTTTCTTTTTTCTGGCCTTTAAAGACTTTTTGAATTACTTGAATTGCTGACGTTAATTCTTTTTATCAACTGTCTGCCAACCAACTCATTTAAATCCATGATTGTAGGACTATGTAACCCCCAATACAAAAGGAGATGATTAAGATTTCTATCAGCTTGCAAATAGCTACAAAAAAAAACTTTCCTCCATTGACGCCTTTGCAATTTACTTGTCCAAGAGCCATCATCCCCCTACATGTTATCAGTCAGTAGATTTAAAAAAAGAACATCTTGCTTGCTTACAGGATGTATTTTGTGTTAAGAGGGTTTTGTGGTGGCTCTTTTGCACTGTGAGAACATACTAAGCTGCTAACCAATGAGATATGAGGAGATGATTAAGACTTCTGTCAGCTTGCATGCTGGGTAACTAGGACTACAGTTGAAAATTAGCCGACTGGCTAACACTGGCGCATTTACAGAAATGTTGATTAATGTGCATTTTCTTAATCAAATAAATAAATCTACTATGAGAGTTAAAGGCTGTTTTTTGTATTGTGAGACTTGTGACAGAGTAAACACATTGACTGGAGACCGCTCCATTATCAGCTGTCATATTATTTACACATAATGAGTAGTTTGCATGTTGTAAGAGCAAGGGCAGCAGGGCAAAATTATTCATTGAAGACAAACAGCACTTTGTCATTTTGAATATTTGCTGAGTTGTTTCCAAACACAAATTACATGGGCTATCTCTGAGTCATCTTACACCTGCATATTTATTGTTTTATTTAGTTTAGTTATTTGTTGCTGATGCTGAGTATCTCACCCCCCCTCTGTTCTGTGTGTCTGTTTTCTCCTTTAAGAAGTCGGCCCCCAGGAGGAAATGTGCTGTCTGTAAGATTGTTGTTCACTCTGGCTGCATAGAGCAACTAGAAAAGGTACAACATAAACACACACACACAACACACAGTACCACACAATTAATCTTACATTTTAATGCAATGGCTGGGCATACTATCATTTAAAGGTGCAGTAGGTAAGACTTCTAAAACTAACTTTCTGTCATATTTGCTAAAACTGAGCCTATGTTTGAACTACATGAAGCAGGTCATTTAAAAATATTCCAGCTCCTCTGGCACCACCTACAGCCTGAAGTGCGATTTGCAAAATCTAAACTCCCTGTTTAGATGCACCAATCAGGGCTGGTGGGGGGGGATCTTCTTCGATCTCCTGGATCTTCGCAAGATCGTTAAAATAGGGCCCATTATGTTCATTATTAAAATGTCATTGTAGTCCGATTGAATTTAACCTCAGCATTTTAGTTTTTTTGTCTTTGCTTTTCTGTCCCCCTATAGATTAACTTCCGATGTAAGCCAACCTTCAGAGAGGGTGGAACCCGGTGCCTCCGAGATGTAAGTGTGTCGCGTGACTTTATACATCTGAGAGAAGAAGTATTTTTATGGATCCTGTTTACACTGTGTGAAGAGAAAAAACATGAACATGTAGCATTTCTCCCTCTGACAGCAGAACATACTGAGGCATCACTGGGTTCTCAGACGAAGACAGGATGGGAAATGTCGACAGTGTGGAAAGGTACACACACACACACACACACACACACACAAAATGTTGTTTACAGTTATTGTATATACATTTCTGTCTGTTTCTGCAGAGTTTTCAACAGAAGTTCTTCCACAGTAAAGAAATAATCGCCATCAGTTGTTCCTGGTGTAAACAGGCAGTAAGTTATTCTTCCTCTGTATTAATTCAACCTCGAGTAAAAAAATTGTTCACTCACATTAGACTTCACTACAGAAGTAGTGAAGTCTAAGTAGAAATAATCTTAAATATAGAGTGTTACAGTGTTTCTGTACTTCAGTTGAAATGTATGTTATGTCATTTGGTTGAAATTACCTTTTAATAGGCATAGTTGTGGCTCAGATGTAAACTTTGTCTTTGATACAAATTGATTGGTTGAGAGGATAAATATAAAACAAGGAGTGTGTTTTTTGTTGCAGTTCCACAATAAGGTGACGTGTTTCATGCTGCACCAGATTGAGGAGCCATGTTCACTGGGGGCTCACGCTGGAGTCATAGTACCACCGTCCTGGATCATCAAAGTCAGGAAACCACAGGTGCACACACACACACACATATATATATATATGTACAGTGGGTACGGAAAGTATTCAGACCCCTTTAAATTTTTCACTCTTTGTTTCATTGCAGCCTTTTTCCAAAAATCAAAAAAGTTCATTTTATTTCTCAGTAATGTACACTCAGCAACCCATCTTGACAGAAAAAAACAGAAATTTAGAAATGTTTGCATATTTATTAAAAAACAAAAACTGAAATATCACATGGTCATATGTATTCAGACCCTTTGCCGTGACCCTCATATGTAACTCAGGTGCTGTCTATTTCTTCTGATCATCCTTGAGATGGTTCTTTTCATTGGAGTCCTGTGTTTGATTATACTGATTGGACTTGATTAGGAAAAACACATCTGTCTATATAAGACCTTACAGCTCACAGTGCATGTCACAGCAAATGACAATCATGAGGTCAAAGGAACTGCCTGAAGAGCTCAGAGACAGAATTGTGGCAAGGCACAGATCTGGTCATGGTTACAAAAACATTTCTGCTGCACTTAAGGTTCCTAAGAGCACAGTGGCCTCCATAATCCTCAAATGGAAGACGTTTGGGGCGACCAGAACCCTTCCTAGAGCTGGCCGTCCGGCCAAACTCAGCATCGGGGAGAAGAGCCTTGGTGACAAAGAAGAACACACAATGGTCACTGTGGCTTGCTCCAGAGATGCAGTTAGATGGGAGAAAGTTGTATATACCATCACTGCAGCAATCCACCAGTGTTTTATGGCAGAGTTTTCCAGAAGTTCTTCCTCAGTGCAAGAAATAAAGCCCGCATGGAGTTGTTCCTAAAAAACACCTGAAGGACTCAAGATGGTGATAAATAAAATCTTCCTCCAAGATAGAACTTTTGGCCTTAATTCAACCTCGTATGTGTGGAAAAACCAGGCACTGCTCATCACCTGTCCAATACAGTCTCAACAGTGAAGCATGGTGGTGGCAGCATCATGCTGTGGGGGTGTTTTTCAGCTGCAGGGACAGGGCGACTGGTTTGCAATCGAGGGAAAGATGAATGCTTAAATACAGGGATATCCTGGACGAAAAGTGCTCTGGACCTCAGACTGGGCCGAGGTTTACCTTCCAACAAGACAATGACCCTAAGCACACCGCTAAAATTTGGCTTCAAACAACTTTTTAATGGCATGTTCTTGAATGGCCCAGAGAGCCCTGACTTAAACCCAATTGTCATTTGATACCTGAAAATGATTGTCCACCAACGTTTAATCCAACCTGACAAACTGGAGAGGATCTGCAAGGAGGAATGGCAGTTCCAAATCCAATGTGAGAAACTTGTTGCATGCCCAAAAGCCTCATGGCTGTATTAGATCAAAGGGTGCTTCTACTAAATACTGAACAAAGGGTCTGAATACTTATGACCATGTGATATTTCAGTTTTTGTTTTTTAATAAATATGCAAAAATTTCTAAATTTCTGTTTTTTTCTGTCAAGATGGGTTGCTGAGTGTACATTACTGAGAAATAAAATGAACTTTTTTGATTTTTGGAAAAAGGCTGCAATGAAACAAAGAGTGAAAAATTTAAAGGGGTCTGAATACTTTCCGTACCCACTGTATATGTGTGTACAGACACACACACACACACACACACACACACACACACACTTCCATTACAGACCCCTCACTAGTCAGTCCTCTGGTTGATAAAATTCACTAGCTGTCATTTTTTGACAGTAATGCGAAATGACTTTGTTGGATCTAAATTTAAAACTCTAAAAGGTATGTGTCAAAAACTGTGTGTGTGTGTGTGTGTGTGTTTGCGCGTGCGTGTGTACGCGTGTGTGCGTGTGTGTGTGTGCGTGTGCGTGCATGCAAGATGTGATATGAGCTGACACATGTCTGAACTGTCTGCAGGAGGGTTTGTGTCTCCGTCACATAACACACACACACGTTTTCCAGTCACATCACATGCTTTATTGCACTCTTAATAACCATCACAAGGGACATGGGGAGTGACAGTGAACTAACCATTGAACTTTGCGTGTGTGTGTTTTTTACCCTAGAGCTCACTTAAGAACTCTGCCAGGAGAAAAAAGCGGACATCTTTCAAACGAAGGACAAGCAAGAAGGGGCTGGATGTAAGTAATACTCTGATAGAGACTGAATATCAGTGCACACGCTTCAGATTTATATTTTCCTCTCAGCTGGTCAGACTAATAAGTTTTAATTTCTACTCACAATGTCTTCACTGTCCTAACATGTGTTTGTGATTATGATTTATTCAACTAAATAAATAAAAATAACCGGACCGCAGGAGGTGGGCTACATACTTTGACTACATAGATCAGCATGTTTGTGTAAATGTATTACTAGGTAATGTCAATTCATTGATTATCCCACACTCTGCTCCTGCTTATAGCATCACCATCTATTATTGCAATGGATAAGGAATGGATAAATGAATTGCACTCATGTAGGAAATATTTCTAAAGGCCAAGTAGTAACAAGAAATAAGAAATGGATATACTGTATGTACTATCACAAGTGAATTGAGATACAGGGACATGCACAGACATTTGAAGGGACCATTGCTCTAATCTGGAAAAAGGCAGTTCATACAGTATACTGTACTTTTCACTGCTAAAACACTGAACACTGACACTAGGGCCGCCAGTTGACCTTTAGACTGTGGCTGCTCTCAGTGATTCTGGTTGAGATAACTAATGTTATGATTTAGCATAGTAAATAATATGTATGTATATAAATTGTATAAAGAACAATTAAAACATGACTACAGCTAGTGAAAGTATTTTACTCAACTGGAACTTTGTATATAAAATAATAAGTAATTCACAATGCTTGTTGTGAAGGAGCACACAAAACTAACATTAGTCTATATATATATATATATAAAAATGCAAAGTTTATCTTCATCATCTAATAACAAAATAAGGCGCCTTTCACTTTCACTAACGTCACATCTGATTGTTGGTTGAAAAATAGCGTGATCCGGTGGAATTTCCGGCAACACCAGAGAGCAATCCCGGAAGTGGAATTAGACTATCAAAATAGTTGAGGATTCATTTTCTCTTCACTTACTAATTGACTAATCATTTCAACATTTGGGATTACATGCTTTATTTTTCCACTTTTTGCACGTCTTTCTTTGTTTAACTTTTTCTGTCTTTTTCTTTCTTTAGGAGTCTAAATGGCGTCCGTTCATGTTGAAGCCTCTCCCCGTCACCTCTCATGAAGCCTATCTTGGTTTTTGTCAACCCCAAGAGTGGAGGCAACCAGGTCAGAAAATGTTTTTTATTTATCTGTTTGAGATACCTTTAAGCTTTGAACTGGGACAGTATATTTGAGGGCCTTCCTGTAACATCATTTATAATCATACTTGTAGTTTATATGCATCCTGGTTATTCCAACCAGTTATATACAGCACTACATTGTCCATAAATAATTTTCATTGCAGTAATAAAAACTGTGTGACCCTGATTTCTAACAACCTAACAGCCTTTCTACTGAACACTATCATACAAGAAATATCAACACGATCTTGCATCATGACATCAGATTTTAATAAATGATGATTGTCTTATTAATTTACGCCTCCGCTGTACGGGTCTCAACAGGGTGTCAGTGGCTGATTTATTTAATTTATTTATGGTATAAAAGCCTTCATCAGGCTATTTGAGCCATCAAGAGTTATTACAATCTGCCAGTTGTCAGCGATAGAACATTTAATTAGGAAGATGTCAGTTCAAATAGGATTAGTTTGATCAAATAACCTGAGTTTACTTTGTTATTATCATGATAACATCATACTGGATTTTAATTACAGTGATGTTTTGGTTGTAATCACAATTATAGGATCGGCTCCAGCAAAAACAATGCTGTTATTAGGGTTTAAGATTGTACAATTGTTAATGTCCTTGTCAAGTTGTCACAGGGAAACCCTTACTGTAAATTTCTCATCATCTCCCTGCAGGGTGCCAAGGTGCTACAGATGTTCATGTGGATTCTGAACCCTCGACAAGTCTTTGACCTGTCACAGGGGGGGCTGCGAGAGGCGTAAGTACCCTTTTGTTGGGATTGTGTGGGGCATTTTTTACAATTCACCCTCCTCACATTGGGTCACAGTCAGCATGACATTCTGACTTTGATGGTCTGAAATAGACTGACATATGTTTTGTAATTCATGAGTGTGTAAAGAATACTACTACAGAAAAATTAGTTTTTTTAGGACCATTTAAATGATAATGTTCTACATCTTTTATCACATTATTACCACAATCTAACACTGGGGGAAAGTGCTGTACAGTATCTTCTCACTTCCTTTTCAGTCCTTATCTTCTTTTATTCAAATGCTCATGGGTCGAGCAATTTTCCTTAATCTTGGACCAATCACTCACTTAACACCAATCAGCACTGCTTTCTGCTGAAGAAGCTTTTTTTTAACGCTAAATCCAGATCTCTCTCCGCTTTGTGCACTTTGTGTGAAATTGTCAGGTTGGAGTTGTATCGGAAAGTGCCAAATCTGAGGATCCTTGCCTGCGGAGGGGACGGCACGGTAAGACTCCATTCTCTTATAATCTATTTCTTTTGAGTGTATCCTGCTCTGAATCACTGCTTATACTTTCTGTGCATGTCTCTCTGTAGGTGGGTTGGATCCTGTCCACTCTAGATGAGCTACAGATGAACCCCCAGCCTCCGGTCGCTGTTCTTCCTCTGGGAACAGGAAATGACCTCGCCAGGACGCTCAACTGGGGTGGGGTGAGTTCCTAGCCTTGACTTCTGAGCGGCAGGACGTAGCCGCGTCTCCTCCCTGTATTAACCCATTCACAATAGTCTGTTTTGTCTGTTTAATGACATGAATGACTTTGGGTCATTCATCCACATCATGATTAAAATAAGTTAGATGAAAGTGTAAGGATATTAAGATAAGGCAAGGAGGAGAATAAAATAAAATCAAAAATCTGAATGCTATTTTTGTGAAGAACAGCACACAGATAAAGTTTCTGTGGGAGGAGATAAGTTAAACAAGTTTGGCAGTTTTTTGCAAAAAGTAGAGTAATGGACTTCAAAATTGCTACTGGGTAAAAGCAGAAGATAATTTTATACTCTATTGGGGCTACAGTTTGACGTAAGTTGCAACGTTGTAGCATGTACGGTTGATTTGTTATGGATTTTTAGAAGTTTCTAATTTTAGATGGATGTTGCTGCGCCTCCATCAGGACTATTAGCACACAAATAGCACTTTTTTTTCACTCGGTTTGACATAGGACTGGATTTGTGTGCAAAGTTTTCGGGCATGGGAACATGGATTTCTTAGGGAGAATAATAATAATACTTGCAAATACAATAGGGTCCACGCAGCTTTGCTGCTCGGCCCCTAATAACAATGCCAGCATTTCCAACACAACTTAAATAGAAATGTGTGAATTTAAAGTACTTTATTAATATTTACAGTCAAAAACGAGAAACAAAAACCCCCAACTTTTTTTTATAAAGGCTAGGGTGCCCAAGACTAAGTGGCAGTGAAATATAATAATATCATCCTCTTGTACGAGGGCCTGTTGAGCTCTTTTTGTTACTAAAATAAGGTGAAGCACTTAAGCATCCAGAATCTGCCCCCCTTGACACACAGACACACACACACACACACACACACACAAAATTGCATAACTGTTCCATAACACAGAAGAAGAGACCTTTACAAGCAACCACAATAGGCTTTTCTTTTGACCTGCTATGTGGGCTTGTAGCGATGATAATATTATATTATATATATATATATATATATATATATATATATATATATATATATATATATATATATATATAATACCAACTATCTCTCTACGTGAGTCAAAAGTCTCAGTCAAGACCTGGTTTTTCAGTTATTTTACCGTATTTACCAGTTTTAATTTAAATGATTTATTACTATTGAATAAAGGTATTTCCAATCCCATAATAAGATGCATTATCGTATTGCTTTATTATATGTGTTACATGAACTGGTTTATATATTATAGGATTATAGGATTTACTCTTGTACTTGAAGTTTTGGAGACTTGTTCGGAGGTAAGGGGATTAAACCAAATTTTATTCACTTCAAAGACAGCCTTGCTAGTAGTTTACTATCACTTGCAGTCTCTGCATGGGGAATGATGGACCAAGGACGTGGGAATGACTTTGAGCATTCCTGGAGTACAATGCAGAAAAGGTCCTGATGCAGAGAGAAGTCGAAACAAGGGCCGAGCTGAGAGTTCACATCTACCATGTGTGTAATTAGCGTGTCCTTTTTGTCCTATATTTCACTGGGTGTTTCTGACTGCAGGTTTTTTTTATCCACTGTTTCTTTCCGTTTTTTTCCCGTCCCTTTCATTTCCTTTCCTACCCTTTCTTCCCTGTATCATCCCTTTCCTTTTAATTCCTCTCCTCTCTTACCCTTTCCTCTCCTTTCTTTGCATGCCGTTCCTCTATTTTCCTTTGCTTTCCCCTCCTTTCCTTTGCTTTCTGCTCCTACCCTTATGTCTTTTTTCTTTTTTTTTTCTTCTCCTTACTCCTTTCCTCTATTTGTGTTTCTTTTCCTCTCATTTCCCTTCCCTCTGATTCCCTCTCCTACCCTTTCCTCTCCTTACCACTCCTTTGCTTTTCTCTCCATTCCTTTCCTTTCCTCTCCTTCCCTTTGCTTCCATCTCCTCCCATCTCCTTTCATTTGCTCCCCTCTTGTGCTGACTGTACATTTGTTTGTTTTCCTCTGCAGGGTTACACAGATGAGCCGGTGTCCAAGGTTTTATGTTATGTGGAGGACGGTACGGTGGTGCAGCTGGACAGGTGGAACCTTCTAGTAGAGAAAGGTGCTGCGCAGCAAGAGGAGGGCACACAGAAGGTCAGAAGTCCGCTTTTCGGTTAGGGTTTACAGTATGTGTGTTTGGAGTTGGATTAATCACATTGTGGGCATAGAGAAAAAGCCTATGAGTACCCTATAAGGTCAAAATTTTATTTGAGGGTGAAGACTTTGTTTGAACAAGGCTCAAGTTGAAGCCACTATGTGCAGAACTTTACCATAGCACCTTTCAAGAGACAGGGGGCCATTGCACATTGCATTACTGTCTATCATAGTGTATTTCCTGGGGCTCATCTAACCAGCACGGTGTTTCTTTTTGTGCAACTCATCCCTGTACTCAGGGCTTTAAATTGACACCCGCCAACCCCCCAAATGTGGGGAAACATTAATTTTGGTGGGTAACATTGTAAAGTTACTAGCCAATTTGGCTGGTGATAAATGAAGCAAAGAACACTGCGTCTGTTTGAATCGGCAAGGTGCAGAAACAATGCGACAAGTTGCCAGATTGATCTGTTTTTTCGCCAAGAAATTTGGGCGGTTTTGCGTGTGTTCTGGCAACCCTGCTTGTAGTACTAATCCTACATTTCCCATCAACACTATGTCGTGACGTGTCATACAACCGTTGGATATGTGCCTATATGTGTGTTATTGGTTACAAGCTAAGCTGAAACAGAGAAGACGAACAGAACGGCTCAAGACAATACAGAGGAGCTGAAATAAAAACTTAATTAGGGAAAAAAAAGTAATTGGAAAATCTGGCTGGCTGGTAACTTAAAAACCTACTAGCCATATTGGCTGGTGATCAAAAAAAGTTAATCTAATGATTTGCCTGTAATAATTAAAGTCGTTATCCTGGAGAGAAGAAAAGCTCTTGTTTTATATACAAAGTAATAACAAATAAAAGCAGTGAACCTGCTAAATTAAATGACAAATACAATTATGTAGCAGCCTCACAGTAAAGGTCTGAGTGACTTTCGCCCATGCAAACATTTACTATGAAACAAGAGCAGCAGGAAGTTGTCACTTTGCAGTCACCTTGCACCACAGATGCAGTCACATATTACTTTTTAAAGTGAAAATCCTTTTCGATCAATTTCCATAAAGATTGACAGGTCTATCGCTAACAGGTTGGTGAACCCTGAGAGTCAATACAATGTCCTCACAAGTGGCAAAAATTAGTGTGTTTGTCTGGTAGTGGTTAAAATCCATATAGAAAATGTGTTTTTTGAAAGTATACACAACTGTAACAAATGTATACAGAACATGCAAATTTCTGTATTTGCATTTTAATGTACTGTACTGTATACATAAATGTCTTCATTAGAGATATGAGCTGTCTATGAGAATAAATTTTGCAGTATTTATGCAAACATACTCACTTGAATATATTTTCCTGTGTCCTCAGCTGCCTCTGAATGTGTTTAACAACTACTTCAGCCTGGGCTTCGATGCTCACGTCACCCTGGAGTTCCATGAGTCCAGAGGTTGGTGAAATCTATTTTCATGTCTTTTGTTTTTACATTTCATCATGTATTAACTCTATTCATATTTCATCAAATCCTCCTCTTTCCCAGTAAAGGTCCCATGACATGGTGCTCTTTGACTGCTTTTATATAGACCTTAGTGGTCCCCTAATACCATATTTTGTTAAACAAAATCTCATATAGTGAAATTTTCATGCCATGGGACCTTTTAATGTATCATATGCATCGTGAAAGATGAGCAGAATGAAATAAATCATTTAAAAGGACACATTCAGGGCATGCAGACATGTACAAATGAATCAGATTCTCTGTGTTGTTTTGCATGTTTAATGTATTCTGATTGTGTCTTTCCAGAGGCCAACCCAGAAAAGTTTAACAGTCGCTTCCGCAACAAGATGTTCTATGCAGGAGTGAGTGTCCCACTTGACTTATTGCACGTGCACATTCACACTCAGAAACTCCGAAGAAGATTTTCTTGATTAGCAATGTTCATTAAGAAATAAATTATTTGTCTGGCTTCTTCTGATTCAAATCTAAAGCTTTGAACAGATAATCTTCATTTTAACCATTTGAAACCTGCAGCTATTCTGTGTAGGATGAGAGATGTGAAGAATAAATGATGGGTGGGAGTTGGAGAGGAAGCATGCAGGGGAGTTATCTCTCTTTAATGAGGGAAATGTAATGAACTGTAATTTTGTTTGATTGGGCCTTTTCTGTGTGTTTGTGCGTGTGTGTGTGTGTGTGTGTGTTTGTGCAGGCTGCATTCTCAGATTTCCTCCAGAGAAGCTCAAGGGACTTGTCCAAGCACGTCAGAGTGGTGGTGAGTGTTGACGCTCGGCCTGTATTGTTTTCCATGTCGACATGTCTGGGCAGCAGGTCGGCCGGGTGATTAAAAAAAGTCGTCCAAGTTCTCTTTTAACATCCGCCGTGCTATAGTGCCCTTTGCCAAGACATTGAAACCTTACCACGGCCACTGATCTCTGCACTAGAATTAGAGCAGCTTACAATCATTTTCATTATCAATTCTGCTGACTGTTTTCTTGATTAATCGTCTACAAAATGTCAGAAAATAGTGAAAAAATGCCCAAACAACAAATTCCCAAATCCAAGTTTAATGTACTTCTTTTTAATTTTTTAATACTTTTTTTTTTAATACTCAGAATTTCCTACACACCTGGTCACTGTAGTTTAATCAAGCAAAGGAAGGAATTGTGGATTTGTAAGGGACTACTATCAGTGGTGGACTAATCCACATTTGGTGCTCTAGTGAGTATTTTTGGCAGCAGGACGGTGTCTGTGGGATTGAGTCAGAATAAACTTGTGTGTGTGTGTGTGTGTGTGTGTGTGTGTGTGTGTGTGTGTGTGTGTTAATGAAGGGACATGTTACCCAGTTACCACAGTGTGGCTCATTGATGTTTTTAATAGTTAATGGGCAACAATGGAGCTCTGTGGCACAGAGGAAGACGATAAATCAGGCTTTGGATACACACACACACACACACACACACACAAGAATCAATTCATTGTTGGTTTTAGTCTTTTCATGTGGTTTGTTGACAATAAGAACAATCTAGAATATCACCAGACTTATAGCAGGCATTTCAGTAAATATTTTATTTTGCTGAACATAAAATAATATGCTTTGCTGGCATCCTTGCTGAAAAATTCCATAACTCTCTACATTCCTTGTTGCTGCAACAACTCCTCGAGGGCGTCCTTGAGTAGGCAGGTCTGACGCACCACCTTTGACCTGCGTCAATCACTTTCTTCTCCTTCACAGCACAAGTTTAAGACCAAGAGTATTCAAACTGAGAAGGAAAACTGAGAACTAAAAGTGAAGGTTGATGCGCCGTGTAAAAAAAACAATAAAGGATCTGAGAGTGAAAATCACTTGTTTGGTACAGTCAAAAGAACTTGATACACAAGTGCATGTAAACCATTTATAAACCACTGGTCGAAGCCACAACTTATAATGTTCACTTTCTTTGTCTCTGTGTCTAAACTTCTGTCTCTGTCTTTCTCAGTGTGATGGTACCGATCTAACGGCCAAGATCCAGGAGCTGAAGTTTCAGTGCATTGTGTTTCTAAACATTCCCAGGTAGGTCAAACAGAGTCCATGATACTCTTTAGAGTTTGGTTGCTTCTTTTACTTGACGTGTTTTTTTTTTTATTACTAAAGAGTTCTACTGAAGTAACATTAAAAAAATAAAGATAAAGCAAGAAACTTAAGAGCTAAATCTGATAATCATAATCGGTAAAAGGACAATCATACAGGATAAAAATCAATTTCATACATCAAGCGTCACACAGCTTGGAAAATGACTAATTTTACTAGATATACAAATGATAACATGACATTGTGTCCGCCACTTCTTTATTTCCATTAGAGTTGGACTGATATACATTACAGTATCCTGGCTGCTAAACTGAACATCAGACTGTCAGCGGCATCGAACTAACATATTTCATTGGGATCATTTCATGCGCTCATATTCAACCTAATTATAATTTCTCAGTGTTTCATGCTTGAGTGAATGAACATTGTTGGTTAGTAGCTCCTTAGTGCAGGAGCAGGAGGTCTCTATCAGGGTTAAATCCTCCCAAACCTCCCTGGAGTTTTAATATTTCTCAAGTCAAACATCAAAGTAATAAAAATAGACCTGTAACAATCATAACATAATTGTCTAATTGCAATTTTTTTTTAAATAATCAATGTTTCTTTGTTTAACTGCAATTAATTGCTAACATTAGATAAGGGGTAAGCCTGTTATGCCTCTTCAATTCAATTTTGTGTTTATTTAAGAAAAAAAAAATACAATGTTCCATGATAATAAAGAGGCGTTATTTACTTATAGGGTGTGTACTTGTGTTATTATATTATATGGGTAACATGACACTGATATAACCAAAAGATGTAGCCTCTTCTGGGATTCATTCAAGACTTTATTTGTTTGACAAAGTAATACATACAGTAAATAAATATTTTTTTAAAATATGACTGAAAGAGATAAAATGATTGGTAATCTCAATTATTTCAGATTCAATTAATTGTACAGCAAAATTTGGAAAAGTTACAGTTTTTTATGAAAACAAATTCAATACCTATGGTCAGGGAAAACTTGTATCGTCAAAAGGAAAGATGATTCTGACTGAAAAGCATCCGATCTGATGGCGAATATGTGAAAGTAAAAAATAAAAAATAACGTCCAGTGTCATGGTTAAGTGTCAATCAGTAGCAGCACATCGTGGAGTGGTGACACCTGCGGTCCCAGGACATTTTAGTGGTTTTAATGAACTAAGAGGTTGCATATTTGATTTTTTGTGTGTGCGTATGTCCTTGTGTGCGTAGGTACTGTGCTGGCACCATGCCGTGGGGAAACACAGGCGACCACCGGGACTTTGAACCGCAGCGCCATGACGACGGCTGCATCGAGGTTATAGGCTTCACCATGGCCTCATTGGTGAGAGAAACACGGGATTAGACAAGAAAAATAAATACTGAATAAAGCAGAGGTGGCATGGAAAAAGAAACAGTGTGGTATGTTTTTATGCACATAAACGTCGGCTCTCCTGTTATTGTGTGTGTAAGTCTCCATCTTGTCCACCAGGCCGCACTACAGGTCGGCGGTCATGGAGAGAGACTGCACCAGTGCAGAGAAGTCGTCCTTACTACCTTCAAGACTGTACCTGTTCAGGTGAGTACACGTGCCAAATTATTAGACTGTTGAGTGACTGGATTTACTGTGTTATTATGTGCAACTTACAGCAATAGAGAGTAAAACAAGATGAGATGGAACTACTTTTTTGAAGCAGAAGAATAAACCCTTTTTTCCACTGGGTGCGCCTGCGCTGCGTTGCTGAGGCGCTGCTGCCCCCCGCAAGCAATTGCTGCCATTTATGTCAATGCTTGGTAATCCACCAGCCGCGCCACAGGTGGGTTCCAGAAGCCTCCCCGCTCCGCTAAACATACTCTCCAGGTCTATTTTCACACGAGTCGCAGGGGGTTCGGGCAGCCGGGCAGGAAAGGAAACAGCGAGAGTATCCACGGAACAATAACGGAACGCAGCACAGACGCGCCCAGTGAAGAATCGGTGTAATACAGGCATACAAGGTTAAAAGTAAGATTTAAAAAGTGTTCATCATGTATGTTTGGGCATACAGAATGAATTATCTGTCAACATCAAAAAAATTCTATTAATAATAACATCATTATTGTTATACAACATCATGAGCAAAACCTGGAACTTATTTTCACTGCAGTCTTTCAAACTGTTTTGCTCTTATGATGTAGAGGCTTTTGACATCTCCAAAATCACATTTCACACAACACATGACAGGGAAATAAAAATGGAAAGTACACACACATGCACAAGATAACCAAAACAGGGACCCAGCAGCCGTATAGCGCTCTGAATTCCACTCCGGATCTTTTCATTTAATGATCAATAAAACACAAAATGGTCTTCAATCCGAATCACATAACGAAGACATTTCTCTTTAGGGAGACCCTTAAACTTCTCTTTTTTACTGTATAGCTAGTTGTAATGTACTGTAACTAACTGTGCGCACAAAGATCTTTAATTTTGGTTAATTCTGCTTTGCACTGAAGTAAAACGATTTCCTGATGCACGTTTTTACGCTTTCTTTCTCTGGAAAAACATGTTTCTTACCCCCAAACTAAGGTGCAGAGAAAGTATCGTATCATATAGGTATTGTATTAGCATCGATTCTGAAATTGACCAAATGTTGAGTTTTCTGTGTCTTTGTGTGTGCATGTAGGTGGACGGTGAGCCGTGTCGACTGGCTCCCTCCACCCTTCGAATCTCCCTTTTCGAAATCAAGCCAACATGGTCCAGAAGAGTAAGAGACGCACATCTGTGCCCTTGCTCAATGAGTGAGTCTCTCTCACACACACACACACACACACACAACATACCCACATTTTAACGAAAAATATTTAAGTCCACTCGAAGATGCAGTTAAATACATACACAAATCATGGGCCATTGGCATTCAAGGTCTTCATAATATTAGGCATATCCCTCGGTTTAAGTAACAGGGTCTCCGCCATGTATGGCTAACCGTTTAGCCCTCTTTCTGGGCATCCCAAGCCCTCTTACAACCAGCCTGTGTGTGTGTATGTTTCCTAAGCTGCCAAATATGAAAACAAATAGTCTATAGCCTCGCTCTGAGATGGTGTTTAGGAGTTGTTTGGTTTTTAATGACCTTGGTCAAAAAAAGCTTCCTCCATGCTAGAATCAAAGGTACGTACATGCAACCTCCAAAACAAACATCTCACTGGACTCCAGATTAATCACAGCAACATCTGGTGCACACACACACACACACACACAGAAGAACTAGTCATGCAGCGTTTTAAAAGCCCTGGTTGCATGGAGTGAGTCATACAATCTGTTTAGTGGGAGCTGACATTCACTCCTCTCCTTTCAGCTCGCCAAACCACAATCAGAGGAGGGATATGTACAGTATGTTCAATTTAATCTAAACAAAAGTACTGGGGAGATATCCAGTCACACTTTGACATGGTATACTGTGTGGTTTGTCAGCTTAGAAGACATATAAAAGGAGACGTTTATTGATTATTATCAGGGGTGAAGCAGCAGTGGTGGAAGAAGTACTCAGATCCTTTACTTAAGTAAAAATAGAACTGCCACCTTCCAAATATACTCCATTAAAGTCCATGAATTTAAAAGTAGTATCAGAAAAATGAGCTTAAAGCATCAGAATGCCAGAATCTTCATGAAAACTGCGTTAGTGGGTTTAAGAACAAATTTGTTCTTCAGAACGTTTGGTGAATAAGGCCCATTGCTTATATCTGGCTACTAACACTCCTCCACTCCCTGTCGCACTAACACTTCTCTATGTATATCTCTTTCTTTATATCTGTGGGTCTATTTCTTGTAAAAGTCGAGCAGCTACAGTAAATGAGTGCACGTGAGAGAAAGAAAGTACACAGTAAATATGAATAACTATCCGTAGCTGCAGTAACTAGTGTCTTTGCTTGATGCACTGCTATGCTATAGTACTCTGTGCTATCAGTGTTTGGCTACTTACCTCTGTGCTTTTCTCCGTCTGTCCCTCCTCCGGTTTCTCCTCTTCTTTTTGCCAACACACGTCTGAAATTTTTGAATATTTATTATTTCTATTTGTTTATCTTCTCTCTTCTCCTTCCTTTGTTTCCTTCCTCTTTATTTCATATTTTCTCCTCTACTTCTGTCTTGTCTCCTCATTCCCTTCTTTCCTTGTGTCTCCTCCTGCCCTCTTTTTCATTTTCTCTCCTCTCCTATCTTCTCCTCTCGTTTCCTTGTCTCTTTCCACCCTTTTTTCCTTTCCCCTTTTTCACCTCTCATTTCTTCTCTCCTTGTTATATTTTCACTCTTTTCTTTGTCTCCTTCTCCAACTTCCCCTCCTCCTTCTCATCTCTCCCATTATCCTTTCCCCTTCTTTCCTTTACTTCTCTTCTTCCTCCCCGTTCTCTTCTCTCTTATTTCTTCTCCTCCCTTTCTCTCCTTCTTTCTTCCTCTCTACCATGTTCCTCCTCTCTTCTGTGTGTGTGTGCGTGTGTGTGCACATGTGTGTGTGGCCATAGTATTCAGAAGGTGTGTGCAGCTGATCTGCGCCGCCTCTCTGCTCCCCCCGACTCCTTCTCTGTGTAAGTACCTGAGCCCTTTGTCACTGTTTGTGACTGTGTGTTTGTGAATGAGTGAGTGAGTCAGTGAATTAATGAATGAATGAGTCGCTGCTGTTGCTGCTACTGATGTCGCTGTTGTCATCGTTTGTCTGTTTGGGCTCAACCAGTACTTCATTAATGATACTGAAACCAGTCACTTTTTTGACCCACTGACACGATGCTGTTTGGTTAATTACATGAACACTTGAAACCGTCTTTTTCATTGATTGAATTCCTTACTTTATACTAGCATTGTTTTTCAAGAGAGAACTCCCATTTAGAATCATTTTATTGACTGTATCTGCTGTGACATTTGCTTATCCTCGGCCTTATCTAGCACATTTTACATATATTTATACTCATGCATTTTTTTCATCTTAAATGTCTATCATTTGCATTTCCCTTTTTTTCCCCTGATTTTAGAAAAACCTTCACTACGTGAATTTCTTGTGTATGTGACAAATACACCCTTGAATCCTCACATTTGAGGGATGCAGTAATCATTTAATTAGTCAATTAGGTGATCAAGTATTTAGTTTGATTAATCATTTAGTCTATAAAATGTCAAAATAATGACAGAAAGATTAAAAAAAGATCATCACATGTTCCCAGAGCCCAAGGTGACTTTTGTTTTTAAATTGATTGTTTTGTCCGACCAACAGTCCAAAACCCAAAAGATATTTAATTAACAACAATATAAAACAGAGAAAAGCAGCAAATCTTCACAACTGAGAAGATGGAACCAGTGAAAAAATGACTTGAACAATCAATTGATTATCAAAATTGTTGCAGGTTTAATTTACTAATCAATTAATTGTTTTAGCTCTTTTCCCCTTACAATAAAAGTTTGTATTTGTGATTGTTTTACAGTATGTTCTGGGGACAGGCAGCTCGCTAGTGAGGACGTGTTTGCTGTATGTGACAACAAATGTTGTAGCCTAAAACATGCGTGACATCGCCTAGAGCACCTTTTAATGTATTTTAATATTTATTTCACAACTTTTCTTTTTTGTCATTTCTCATTTCCCCCTTTACGCAGACTTTTAGTCAAATGTGGAACATTGAAAATGCCCAAACTAACATTTGTATTCTATAAATTTTGCAATTACATAACAGTCCTAACTTACTTCATACGTGATAACTACTGACTCACAGTAAATACTATTTGCAGCATCAATCTCGACAAACTTTCCAGTGTTGGCTTTAAAAAATTGTATTGGTCGAACCCAAGTTGAGTTGTATTGTGTTGAATGTGAGATTTTGTTACATGTGGGGAGAGAGAGAGAGAGAGAGAGAGAGTGAGAGTGTGTGTGTGTGTATAAGTGTGTGTGTGTGCGTGTGTGTGTGTGTGTGTGTGTGTGCGCGCATGTGTGGCAACATACTGAAGCTTCTCCTCTTCTGAATGTGCTTCTGCCTCTTGATGTTTTTCCCGCTGTAGTCCCTTTACCTTTAACCTCACCCTGAGCTTATTACACCTGCACCACTCCTTGGCTCTCACTTGATGTCCACGCTCTCCCTTAGAAAAGCTGTTTTCATAATTTTGTGACAGTGAAGTACAAAAGTGGCACTAATGTACTTTAAATTGATACCCTTTTTGCTCCTTTGCAGGTAAGATTTTGAGCTTTTGAGGCTGGGTTGATGGGTAATTTTGCCATCAGTTTTGTCATTGTAGTTTTGTTTATCTCGCACCATGTTTCTGACGTCAATATTCAACCTCCATCCTCGCTGAAGGCAAACATTGACTTAGAAATGTGTTAGCCCAAACACAGAATCTGGGTTGTGTTGCGGATAGCAGAGCCTTGTATGTTGTTATTATTTTTAATACTTTTTTTGCAAAGCTTCAGTTATATTTTACACCTCTAAAACTTGAGCTCAGTTAGAAAACTTTCATCAAAACACGACTGATGAGGAATTAAATATGTTGCAAAAGCTGCAAAATTTGGTTTGTTATGCGTGTGTTTGTGTGTGTCTGTGCATATACGTATTCATATCTGTGTGTCCTTATTATTGTATGTTTGGACACGTCTGAATTGTGTGTGTGTGTGTTTATGTTGTAGTCCTCACGCAGTTCCAGATCGTTTGCGTCTTCGAGTGAATCGGATCAGCCTCCAGGAGTACGACAGGCTGCAGTACGACAAAGAACGACTACGAGACATCTGTAAGCAGTGGGTGTGGGTGTGTGTGTGTGTGCGTGCAAGTTCTCTCTGAAATAAAAAAGCTTTTATGTGGCTATAATGTTTTTATACAAACATTGGATTGCATGACTATTAACAAATATTAACATGATTCTATTGATTTAATTTTAGACTTACATTCGTCAGGTGGGCACAAACACAACTCCCAATGAATCATACAGCTGCTCTGTAACTGCAGGATGTGTAAATAAGAAGAAACTGTTGCCATATCTACCTTACAAGATGATAAAATGCCAATGAACGCAGGAAAAAATGCACTTTAACCTACCTTTTCAATGCATTATTTTGTAAAGTGTGTGTTTGTGCATTGCAGCCATCCCAGTAGGCATTGTGGTGGTGAGGGGGGACTGTGACCTGGAGACATGCAGACTCTACATTGACAGATTACAAGAGGCAAGTTTTCCCCTTTTGTCTTCATCATTAATGCTCATCGCTGCTTTCATTTTCTTCTTTTTTTCTCTCTCCACTGCTGTTTCTTCCTCGCCATCATTATTTCATGATGCTTGCAGCGTTATTTATAGATGGATAAGCAAACCAACACCACTGGGAATGCAGCGCTGCTCTTTAGCTGTGTGTCTCTCGTGGGAAACTAACAGAGCTAACATCTGTGAAAGTTTTGGATGTAATTGCTTTGGCTGTTTGTTAACCTTGAAACCTGTCTGCTGTGCTTGCTAGGACTTACACCAGGCGCCATCTACTGGCCACAGAGTGCACTATCAGGTATATCACTTTTGGGTGTCTTTCTGCAGTGAAAGCTGGGATATTATCCGTTTTGACGGCTTCAAAAGGTTTTTGCTACATATTTAAAATCCCACCAATTTTTAGAATACCTCAAATCTGTGTCATGATTTCAAGGATTTTGGACAATTATATGGTAGTTATAAAGAATGAAAATTAAAACTCTGGAGGACACCACACCCTTTTTCACATTGGGAATTTACCTACAAATTGAAGCTAAATACAATAAATGAAATGTAGGTTTACAGACTGACACCCGTGTTGAGTCTTCTTTACCACACTGGAAAAAAACACATTTCTGGACATATAATCAGTAATATTATAATAATTTCCATAGCTTTGGTGAGTCTATTGGCCCTGAGACACCAGTCAGACTGACTCCCTCACCAAGTTGGCCAAATACAGTGCCTTGGAACACACCAAAGCGATGTTGTATGACGACGGCAGCTGATTGGACGAACGCATCACGTGGGTCTGGTTTCTCCGGAAATTCAAATCCAGACTGTCATAGCGGCTTGTTCAGAATACAATCTCATATTTTACTAAAATAGTTCACCGAAACGTTTTTCTGAAAAAGAAATTAAGCAAGAAATAAGCCATACTGAAGCTGTCTTCGTTTCAGATCGACAAAGGTCAGTTTAAAAGATTTTTGTCAGATTTTGAGAGACTCATCCCGCTCGTTGTTTCAGGGTTAGCACTCTACCAATCAGATTGGTCATTTGAGTCCGAGTGCAGACTGTCCGATGGCCGATGACTGTGTCAGGGCCTTAACACCAATCTAAACTACACTATACTATGCCTCATTGTCCTGATTGTCTCTGTCGTGTTACTGATTGTTCAACTGCTCAATAATAAGCACTTAAAAACTCATTTTTTCTCTTTCATTTTCTCTCTTTTCCCATGTAAACGCTTCTCCTCTGAGTTTATTGTTCATAAACGTGATGATGAAGATCATCAGTGTCTGATGTCTGTCCTCAGGATGAGAGCAGAGGCGTTCCCCGGACCAGTTCAACCAGTAGACTCTCTCCTAACTGGAGCTTCTTGGATTGTAAGTAAATAAGACACTGACAATTTGAGAACATTTTTACTTTTTTAAACAACTAAATGTAAAAAAAAAAAACTAAAAAAACTTAAAGAGACTGAGTCATTTTTATCGTTGCTGTCACTGATGATCAAAATCCTGAATCCCAGAGGACCAGGTGAAGGTCTCGTGCAGTGAACACATTCATTTTCTTTCAGGTTCCTATCTAATGCTTTTTACTGTTCCTACAAATTAACTTTCTTCTCTGCTGTATTTTTGTATTAGTCTTTTGTAACTATATTAAGAATAAAAAATAAAGTTATTATTATAATTGTGACATGCCTTTAGTTTCATTGATTAATCGGTCTTCTCCCCCGCCTACTTGCGCACGTCCGTAAAGACACAGCATAACGTTAGCTTACCAGCTGGTAGCATGCAGCTAAAGACTCAGGGTAGCCTGCAGGTGCCCTTCCCCAGACTCCATTGGCACTGCAAATCCTCCCTCTTCCTTGAAGTCACCGTGTGGCAACATTTTGCCTTCCCTGTGACTTATGGAAACAAACAATGAAAGATAAACGTGTGTGCATCAACAGGACTTCATGATGCATTCAGGTGCACCTTGTTAAACTCATGGTGCATTTAATTTCACCTCGGAAATTCTGAGAAACTCAAACAGATTATGTAAAGTGCCCTTCTGCCATACAGTGGCTTTTTTTTCAATTTTGAATACATTTTTGGGGGCATTTCTGGCCTTTATATTTACAGGAGAGCAGAAGACATGGGGGCATGACATGCAGCAAAGGGCCGTAGGTCAGAGTCGAACCCGGGCCTGCTGTGTCGAGGAGTAAACCTCTATATATGGGCACTCACCCTACCAACTGAGCTATCCAGGCACCCAATCCAGTGGCTTTTATTGTATCTTTGGTGTCACTGCTGGAAACTTTTTTTTAATTGAATCAAATCGTGACCTTAAAATCAAAAGTCAATCCGAATTGTGGATTTGGAGAATCATGACTCCTCTACAAGCAACAGTAAAAGGGATGTGAAATACATTGCTTAGCATATGTTACAAGTGTTTCCCATTGACCTGTATTTCTCTGCTCTGCAGCCACATCAGCTTTCCGCTTCTATCGCATCGACAAGGCTCAGGTAAACACTAGCTCATTTGTTTTGGTAACAGTTCAAAAATCAGTGAATTGCTGTATTATGTTTGATTTTGCCATATGTTTACTGGCTTTACCTGCTCTTATAGAATTACATGTCTCTGTTCTTTATGCATGTGTGTCTGTAGGAGCACCTTCACTTTGTGACAGAGATCTGTCAGGACGAGGTGTATATCTTGGATCACGAGGGGCCGGTGGGGTGCCAGGGATCGTCCACAGGGATGCCTGATCTGGTGGTGGAGCCTACGACTGGGTACGTGAGCAGATATAGAAGACACATTTCTTTTTTTTTTTTAATTTCATAAAACAAACGAGGTAAGTCCCATTTAGGGGAGACCTTACCAGGCCTGCAGCATGAAGATCAGATATGTATGGATACTTATACTCACTACACATGTGCAGTGATTCACGATTATAGAAATCAAGTGATACACTGTAGTGTGATACATGTACTGTTGCATACATTTTTACAAAATAATCTGTATGAACAACATGGATTTTGT
This sequence comes from Etheostoma perlongum, assembly GCA_026937815.1. NCBI lineage: Eukaryota > Metazoa > Chordata > Actinopteri > Perciformes > Percidae > Etheostoma > Etheostoma perlongum. Next base: position 10,019,890 of record CM049393.1, on the reverse strand, counting down.
GTTTTTACACCTTGGGATAATGCTAAAACGAGAGAAAAAGTAATTGAACATTAAACATATTGTCATATTGTTTCTGGTTTTGGCTTCTCAAATGTAAAGATTTTCAGCTTTTATAGTTTTTATTTAATTGTCTATTTTTTTAAGATTAAGTTATTGTTTTAGATTCTGGAAAGTTGTGATGGACATATTCAGGTGTTTTATAAACATAACTAATAGATTATAAATATATTAAAAATACGCTATCATGGCAGATATCATCTTTAAGGATATGCAAAATGTAAATACAGACATGAAAAATAATATTTGATTTGAATTTAATTGTTTTACATATAATATGTCAGAAAATAGCATAAAGGGCCTGTTATATTTTCCCACAGCCTGAAAGTCTTTGAACGTCTGGTTTTGTTTGACCAACAGCCCAAAAGGCAAATTTAGTTAATTTACTATCACATATAACAAGGCAAACACTCAAATACTCACATTTGAGAAGCTGGACCAGCAAATGTTCTTCCTTTTTGGGTATAAAATGAGTAAAATGATCCATATTCTATATAGAGTGAACAATTAATCAAAAGGAAGTAATCACTACTTGTCACTGTTTCTTTCTATTTTCAGTGTTTCCTTGACATCTGAAGAACAAGGTAGAATACACACACACACACACACACACACCCCTTTTGTATCTATGGTTAGAGTGTCAAAGCTCTTTCAGAATGATGACATTTCACTATTTCCTCATTGATAAGTTTCACTTTTACACAGAAAGATGCTGGATAGCTTTATTTTTTAGCTTCATATCAACCATTTCTGTGTATGTTTGTCTATAAGAAATGATACACGTCAAACGATATCTGTCAAAGGCAACTGTTTCAGCTTGAAGAAGAAGTGTGTTTCTCAAATCTTAACATCCCTTGATGGCTTTGCAGATGTTTAAAAAAAAAACAGGTGATAATCTCTTTAATCACCATGTTCAGGCTTATGATGATTATAACAATAAGGATCTCTCAAGACCTGTTCTGGGAAAGTTGGAGGATATTTACTGTGACCTGGTTGCCTGGTCTCGTGTCAGTAATAAGTCATCGTAATTCCTGTGAGTCACCACAGTTTAATAAACCTGCTATTCATCATCCTCACATGACCCAACATGTTTATGTTTGTCCACATTGTGGTTTGGCTCCACTTTAAACCGCCACACTGAAAATATACAGCTCAGTCCACACTCACAAATTCATCTGATGACTCTTGACAATATCCTTTTGTGTTTTCTTGTTCTGCTTATGTATAAATAATGTCATACATTTCATATTCAGTCAGAAAAATCTCTTTGTCTTTGTTTGTTTCATTGTTTTTGTTGGTTAAATTTGTCTACAGTTCGGTTTCAGAAAGCAGTAAAAAGGTTACACATACATACAGAAATTATGCATAAAAATACAAAAGTGACTCAGCATCTTTGGAAACTTTGGAAACCACACAGTCACTGGTGCTGTGGCTTTGCACGTGATTACACTATCAAACATTTATTTTTTTTGTTCCTCCCATGAATTCATATGCATGACACCGAAAAGGTCAATTTGCCATTTTCAGCTCCCGCGACAGGCAGTCTGCACTTTTACCTCAGTGTGGCATGTTTGTACATACCTCACCATGCCTTTATGCGCACGTTATGAAACAAATATGCCTGAAGTGGGCGCAAAAGCGTAAAAGTATTTTAAGCTGTGCTATTGAGAGGCCTTTGATGGCTCCAGACAATTAAAATATTCTGCTACAAGGAAATTAGCTTGACCTTCCCCTGACAGTGTAGAAAAGGCCCCAAAGTTATGTTAGTGTTGCTATTATTTAGCACAGTTGACCTCATTGTGCTTTATGTTTCATGTTTCCTCCCGTTTATTCAGTGCTTGTAACAGGGTAGCCAAAGCACGTGCTGTTTGTATATTATAGCTGACGTCACACAGTTACTAAGCAGTATGATAGTTAGTCAGTCAGTTGGATTGTAGTTGTGAGCAGCACATTTCTTCAGAGTGAGCGTAAATGAGAAAAAAACCACACTCAGAATTACCCTCACACTCAATCTCTCTCACACAAGAAAGAGGAAGAAATAAACAGAATAAGAACTGTCTCTCAGCTCTTCATTTTATACTCTGGAATAATTGGCCTTACGTGGTATTCTGGCCAACACACCTGAGTGAACCTGGGGATAAACCCAGAACTAGCACCTAGACTGAGCGTCTACCCATTATCTTCACTTCAGACAGGCAGACAGTGGATTTGTAGGAAAGTGAAACTGAAAGTTCAAAGAGTCCCTTTTTCTTTTCTTTTCTTTTTTTTTGTTTCCTCCTTTTGTTGTGTTTGTTTTTAATCAGTGCTTCCCTTTAAATATGTGTATTATATGGCACACACGCAAACGCAGTTAACATCTGAAGTAAAGATTTGGTTGAATAAAAAATCCCTGAACTTTGTTCATAGTTGGTCATCATTGTTGCAACACGGAGGCAGATATATTTAGAAAATGAGGAAGTTCTTCACAGACAAACTGATGTATCCATGGAAACTTAGAATAGTCTGCAGTAATCAGTCAAGACTCGTTGTTGTTCTGCAGTGTCGATCTCACAGGATGATTTCTTTGTGTGTTTACAGCCCTGCTGAAAGCCGCCAGTACAGGAGATCTTCCTATGGTAAAGTACAATCACACACAGACTGTCTAGGAATGTGCAATTCAAACCAGTTTTACCTGTATGTGTCTGCTGCATCCTCTGCAGATCCTTACACTGGTTTAATCAATTAATAATTCAGCATAAAACCACTTCTATAAATGTTGTTATAAATGAAGTGTTTCCCAAAGCAACTCTTAAGAGCCAGTGCGTTTTGTAGTGCTGAAGAGAAAGCTGAATATACTTTTAAGTTAGATAGTGTATTAAATGTCTGTAAACCATGCTATATATAAAAATAAAAAATACATAAATCACAAAATGTTGTAAACAACACAAAGACATGTTTTATAACATGTTTACATTAACACACCCCAAAGCTACCAATGAGGACTCAGCATTTTCTTTACTTTTTAAAACCCCTAATTTGCATCTTTTTTCTGTTTGTGTCGATGTCTCTAGCTGTCGGAGTGTGTGCGTCGAGGCGTCAGCTTGTTGGTTAGAGACTCTGCGGGCTGTTCAGCGTTACATATAGCTGCCCAGGAGGGACACACAGACCTGGTCAGCTTCATACTGCAACAGGGTGAGACTGTGCATGACGTGCATATGGATAAATGGTGTGAAATTATCTTAAAGGTGCTTTATGTAGCATTTTCCTTCCCATTGGTAGACAACCTCTGATCTACCTCCTGGGCCACAGTGCCCCTTTTAAGTTGTTTTAAGTTTGAGTAAATGTGTATTTTCTTAAATAATTCATTGTGTCTTCCACCAAGCTGCTCATGTTTCTCTTGTTTCTACCTCTTCAGGCTCTAAGGTGCTTCTGGATTTGACTGACAGAGAGAAGTATGTTGACTTCTTTTAAATCAGTTTTTACTAAATGTGGTCTATATTTCCTCCCTCACAAGGTCTGGCAATGTGAGACTTTACTAAATGATTCTCTGTGTAGTTATGTATATTATCAGAATATTGTTAGAAAACCTCCTTTATCTGCTGTTATTTTTTTTGAATCCAATTTGCTTGTTTTATGTTAGTGTGATCAGTGTGCCTGTAATCTTTACCTTCAGATTTCAACCACACTTTTCAAGCAAGGAGATATTGTGACATGTTGCACATTCTCTCATCTTATCTGATCTCTGTGTGTGTGTAGAGGGGAAACTGCCTTGCACAAAGCAGCCTCAGAGAAGCAGCATGCTGTGTGTCGATTGTTGGTGGGGGCCGGGGCGTCACTCGAAAAGACAAACTTCCAGGTAAATACACACTCACACATTACAGTACAACCATGCACACACACACACACACACACACACACACACACACACACACACACACACTGTAGACACACACACATTTCCCGTAAATAGAGTTGAGTCATATCAACAGGACCTGCACGACTGCCAGAGCATGTCTCTCTGTCTCCAGTGCAGGGGACGTTCTCACCTGATCTCTAGGCAGGACCTTTTCAGCTTTCAGCTTTTTTTTTAGCTTTTAGTCTTTGATCGTTTGTTTTGTTCTGGGTTCGTCAGTTTTCAAAATCCCTCATTTCACTCTTCTAATACACTGGAAGAAATGGGAAAGCAGTAACCACAGTGTGGTCAAAATAAATATACCAAAACAAACATCATATTTTGAGGTATTTTTGTCTTTGTTTTATAGGTTTTATAGGGAAAAGCAGAGGTCATTTCTGTCTCTGTTTTCTGTTCTCGTTTTTTTTAGTTTAATTGTCACATTGGCAAACAACCAGTCAGCCTTTGACCAAGAACTTTGTCGTACAGGCAGCTATATTCAGTCTACGCCTCCCTGAATTGGAGACTACCTTCATTTTTTCCAAGTTAACACCACCTGTAGCTGCTACCAATGCATTACATTGAAATGTGTTACATAACATTAAATAAAACAAGCAATTTAAATATGTCATCTTGATACTTGGGAAATTGTATTGTTAAAAAAAAATTGATTCATTTAGAAAGTAACTGTTAGTTCCAGCCCTACACTCCTTTTTTATTATAGTGAGTGTGTTTGTGTCCACCAGGGGAAGACACCAGCGGACCAGGTGGAGGGAGACTCGGAGCTCGCCACCTTCCTGAACGCCCAACAACACACATCTTCTCTTGCCGCTAACGAAGACTTGGAGACGGCTGTCTGAGGCGCACACACTCTCACACACACTCACTCGGTCTCTCTGGACTCTGCACACACTCGGTAGTGGAGACGAACCAGGGAGAGAAAAGTGTCGAGTCGGGCTGGTCTCTGCAGACGGAGAGATCCGTGAGACAGACCAGAGGAGTGAACTGCTTCCGCTCACAGCAGCACTGCAGTGGAGATTTTATTGGTCAACTATTTATTTGTATTTATTTATTCATATTCTATTTATTGGTTGTGCTGATTGATTGATTGGTTGACTTGAGTGATTGATCGTAGGACTATTTACGGTTCAGGATGCGAGTGCACAAGCCGTCGTGAGTTCACGTGTCGTTTCGGGGAGCTGAACTCATAAAAACATGTTTATTTTGGTCACAATTCATATTTTAGGAAGGGGTTCACTCAGTAAGACTGGAAAAAAGGTGTTGTTCAAAAATGTAAAAGCAGTTAAAAAATGATTTCTGTTGAGAATAATCAAAATATCTTAAGTTTTCTATATGTTTACCCCGAGAAACCTGTGTGCCAAAGACATTACACAGACGTAGTGTTGTATGTTTTGTTCCCACAATCTATTACAGTGGTTTGTTTTCACGTGAATCTCTGCTTTCATACCAAATTATATAATGTTAATGTTTCTATCATGCCGTTTCATTCAGCGTCCACTTTACAGGGTCCACGGAGGGCTTTGATAACCTTATAAATCAAAAAAATCTTATTTTAACTGTCTCTCATTACTATGGAAGAAAGGAAAAAAGGAATGTATTTTTATAGCACCTTCTAAAACCAGAGCTGGAAATTGCAAAGTGGAAAGTGGTCAAACGTTTTCAGATAGTAACAAATAAGATGAATGTGTAATGAATTATAAAGATTCCAGGCTGCACAGAAAGGGCTGTTAAAGGCCTTTTTAACTTAGCTGACCTGATACTGCGGAGGTTGTTACTCCACTAATAGCCAACCTGAGGGGTCCAAACAATACATTTCAAGGGTCACAACATGATTAAGAGTATGAGAAAGAAAATATATACTTCTGTCACACAAAATAAGTATTATTTTATTTTTTAAATGTGTTTTTTCCTTCTAGAATACTTGATACTTTGACTTTTTCAGGCCTCTAAAGACTTTTCTAATTAAACAATCTCAGAAGGAAAAAATAACTCTTTGCTCCAGCTGTTCCCAGTTTCTATTGATTTGTTTTAATGTGTCAGAAGCTGAAAGAAGGTTTGGAATCACTGAGTCATTCCACAGTGTTGGAGCTTAAACAACAATTCCCCCATTTGCCTTTAACCTTGATCACAGAACGTCTTGCTAGATATGGTTTCAGAAACAAAATCTGAAATGTACAACTAAGCCAGTATCAGCCCAGTTTAGAGAGAAAAACAAACACATTTGTTCAACTGTAACTACAATGCAGCCAGTTGATTATGGAGGACAGATTAAACTCTAAAAGGTGTTTTAAAGCGTAAAAACTAACCTCTGTGTGTTCAAGTGTCTGGCTTTCCAGCTGCCGTCATGCAAACAAATATTTGTAACTTTTCACAGTGTGTATCTGGTACTCCTGACCCGACAAGGCTTTTCACATGCTCTGTGTGTGTGTGTGTGTGTGTGTGTGTGTGTGTGTGTGTGTGTGTGTGTGTGTGTGTGTGTGTGTGTGTGTGTGTGTGTGTGTGTGTGAGATGATAATTTTCATTCCATATCAAACCTGAAAAGAGAAGTCAGTACAGCTGCAACAGAAACAGTCTTCATACTGCTCTATGTGCAGCATGTACATATACTGTGTTATAATAGTGTGTGTGAGTCTTTTCATGCGTATATCAAGTGTGTGTGTGTGTGTGTGTGTGTGTTTGCAGCATTTATCCAAGAAAAATCTGAGCCATATTCAATGCAATATGAATAGATAACGTCTCTTTGCATTTCTATATTCATCGTTTACATTACATTAATGTTTTTAACATCAGCGACCATTTAGCACCGAGGAGTATTGAATGTGCAGTTTTACTTCAGTGCTGGTTGGGTATATGATTGTCTTGTTTTATTTTTATTTTGTGTGCATGTATGTCAATGGATTGAACTTTTAAAACAACCCTGTGAGGTCTCTCTTGATATAACCTGTTGTAAACTAAATTGACATGTAAAATAGGAACCGTGTGTTTCAGTGTCCCCAGTATACTGTCCCTAGTATTTCTGGGGACACTGACACATTTTAAAGACTCACATGTAGCCATTGTAGAAGTCTGAAGCCTTTTAAACTGCAGTGAACACTAACTTTATGAACAACATGCTGGAAATTTAGTTGGAAATCCAGCTTTTAGCTACTGATACTCCGTATTACTCAGACTTTTTTACGAGTCATGTATTACATTTTGTGTTTCCATTTGTCATTTTTCTTTCCAATTAAAACCTGAACGGTTAAAATTTTATTTGAAAATGGAGGTGTTAAAGAGGGAGGTCCACTTACTAGATGTCCTCCAAACCTTCCAGCGACAATTTTTGGTATCTAGTAAAAGCAAGGGATAGTTCCCATTTTTAGGAATGGGGTTGTATGAGGTACTTATCCTTATCAAACCTTTTTGAAAAAAGTTAGTAATCATAAATAAACTTCAAAAATGTCTCTATTTCTTTAATTTACATTTTTTTCTTGTAATCAGTTAGCTTTTCTTGCTTATTTGCAGTCATAAGCTCTAACATAGAAAGCTGGCAAACACATTCTTTTCAGATCAAAAATAAATTTTTAATAGATACTTTTTGGCCAATCAGAAGCCAGATTTTCCCCTATGGCTGTGGTATGTGGTTTAGCATTACGATGAGTATCTAAATATCTTTAATCCAAACTCACTCGACGATCTTTCATTACGGCTTTGTCTTTACCGATATATGAGATGTTCAGCTGCACTTCTAAGTAATTCCTCGACTAAATCCACATTTCAACTTCTCAGATTAGAATTTCTTGTCAAAGTATTTTTTTTTCTCCTAAAATATTCATGATGCAGGACTTCTACGATGACTACCTTTGTCTCCGTCCAACACTGAGACGCTGAGACCGTCCTGTCTGGAGACAAAGTGTGTGTGAATGAAATCTGAACTGAATCTGAATCTGTGACTATTGATGCTCGGCCCGCTCTGAATGACATGCACACGCTTCTTATCACTCTTTCTATTGAGTGGAAACTTTGTATTAAACTGTGTCTCATCAGCGTTGGTTTAAGCATGGCATTTTCTTACCTCCTTCCTTGGAATTATGTTCTGGTTATGGCATAAAAGATGGCATTATTGTTGTTTAAACTATTAAATTATTATACTTTTAAATTATTTCTACCTGAGTTTCCTCTTAGGTTTGACATGTGTTTTTTTTTGCTTTTGTATTTCATATTTTTCTGCTGCCGATGATGATGATGGGATTACTTGAAGTTTGTTGTTTTATTTGATTCATTTGTTAAAAGAAGATGTGATGCTGTAGTTTTGCCTCTGACGTTATTTTCTGTTTGAATGATTTGTGTGGACATACACTGCTGGACAGTTACTAAATTGTGTGTTTCCTCTTTCTTAAGACAAACCCGTTTTATCTGGAAACCATTAGGAAACATTTTGAAGTCACTTTTTCAATGACAATGTAAACACTCAGATGCAAAAATGTCCTATAGTTAATATAATGTTGTTTATTTGCATCATATGTAAACTCTAACTCCAAAGCACAAACCAGGTTGAGCTCAAAACAAATTAGCTATTCAAGTAATGACAATAATACATCAAATATATCAACAAGACCAAGAGTCTTCAGCCATGCTTGCAGCTCTGTGATGCTCTACTTTCAGCTAAATGCTAACGTTGAAACAGGAATGTTGGTATTTTTGTCATAAACAAGTTTTACAAAAGATAAATGTCACTCCACACATTTCAACCTAGTGGTGGTGCTCGAGGATAAGTCAGAGTATTCCTCATCAGAGGATTGATCATCTGGGGATCATGAATGTTTTTACAAAATGTTACGGCAATCCAGCAAATAGTTATTGAGATAATTTAGTCTGGACCAAAGTAGACATTAATACACATTCTTTTTTTAAACAAGGCTAAAAATATCCTGAATATTTAGGAAAGGTTATTTAACATGACAAAAAGCCATAAAAACATACACTAACATGTATGTTATTGAGACAGTTACAGAAGCTACACCATATACTGTATATATTCAATTTACATTTTATTTATAGTATCAATTCATAACAAGAGTTATCTTTAGACATTTTATAGTGTGATCTAGACCTACTCTGTGTGTAATGTACAAGGACCCAACAGTTCTAGTAGTTCCCTCCAGAGCAAGCAACAGTGCGACAGTGGCGAGGAAAAACTCCCTTTTAGGCAGAAACCTCGGACAGACCCAGACCCAGACCCAGGCTCTTGGTAGGCGGTGTCTGACGGGCCGGTTGGGGTTACAATGAAGAGGGGCAATAACAGTCCCAGGAAAAGATAATGGAGCAGTGACTAAAAATAGTAGTTCATGGCATAGCAGGGCACTGCATGGCATTACAAGGCACAGCAGAGCGTAGCAGGATGTAGCAGGGCACAGCAGGACGTGTAGCAGGACCACGGCGACAGCTGCAACCATGATTTTGGGGCCTCCCTGATCCGAGGAAACACGCTGGGGGAAAAGAACATGAGGCCTCCGGGGAATGACCCCCCAGAGCTAGGGTAGTAACAAGCATTTCTGGGACATGGATGCACACAAAATGGAAAGATAAAGGAGAGAGGAGCTCAGTGTGTCAATGGAAGTCCCCCGGCTGATGATTCAACTCACATGTCAGTTCTTTTGAATGAAGTAGAGGTTATTCTGTATTTCCCACTAACTCGGTGTTCGTTTTACTTCAGTTTTAACTTTTGGGGAAAGTTGATATAGAAATATTTAGCTGATAAAAAACTCCTGAACAGCTATTTTTCCTTCCATCACTGATTTAACATTTTACGTAGACTATGGCAGTAGGTACCACCTGTTAGTTATACAAAAGTGACATGAATATGTAGACTTGATAGATGAGACTCTCTTCTCTTTTAAGAAGCACTGTGTCATAGAACAAATAAAGAAGGTCCAATGTAGGTCAGAGTATAAACTGAAACCTTAAAACCCCCCCCCCACTGTTTTTCAAGGTCAAAATTTGCATTATGTTGATTTTAAATACGTTTTTGGTCCTGTTAGGACTGCTGCTAGGTTTGGAGCCTTGAACATGTTCAAAAGCACAGATTACTAATCAAGTACTCACACACCACTGCGGTTGTTAATATCTAGTATTCAACTCATTTCTGTAAATCATTACCAATTTATGTTACAGGGTGTGTTAAGTTATGTCAGTAATCCAATAATCAAAAAAGGATCAGAAGTCACATATAAGACTCTACTGCCACTTCAAATGGTTTAATCTCTGTCATATCTTCATTGTGTGCTACTATGGGCGTATCTCAGTGAATTTTTCTGCAACAATTTGTGCCTTTTCTGCATTAATGTCTCAATTTATATGAAGGAAATTATACTAGGTTTTTGGAATGGGTTGCACTGGCCAGTTTTGATTATTGTAAATTACTCATATGTGTGCTACAGAAATTCCCTCCTCGTTGTCAAGAACTTCAGTATAAAACCCTCAGAATGTAAACAACGATGAGCTTGCATTACCGGCGTATTGAAACATGTGCATCAACAGGCTGGTTTTTCTCTCCTTATAAGTAAACAGGAAATGAACTGTTCCCTAGGCTAGCTGTTAAAAAGCACCCTGAATGTAGCACGAGTCTGAGAGCTTTCTTAGGTGGTTGTAAAATCCAATAGAAGCTTGCTGAGTCACAGCTGGGAATTTCCTTACAGGGCAAACAGCATCTGTAGGCCAAAAATAATCACATCACTCAATCTTCCTCTGCAGACTGAACTATACATGTTCAAATGTCCATTTTCTGAGCTCTGAGTTCTTGTCCATGTTGTATTAGGACAATTTGAGATTGAAAGGTAATTATTGAGCCCAGGAACATTTCATAATATGACCTAAAAACTCCACAACTGCAAATAAATGAGATAAATTCTAAGCTGAACTTTCAATCTCAATATACTAGTAGCTTTTTCTTCAATCAATCTGCTAAACATGACTTAAACTTTCAGAGTTTATAAACTGAAAACAGGCTAAATCAGAGCGGAAACTTTGAAGATGAATAATTACGTAAATGAAAAAACCAGAGCCGAACAGATCAGATGACTTATTTCAGTATTTAGATTAAAAGTTTAGAAGGTTGAATAAAAGCTGATTTCTGCCGGTCAAAGAAAAGAAAAACAGATCCAAAAAAAGTTATGATAAATATTAGAACTTTGTCTTATAATTTAGATTTAATTTGCCTCATTATTTTTGTCTTGTAAGATGACTTTGTGCCTTATAATTTAGAATTTGTGTCTCCTAACTTTGACTTAACATAATTTTGACATATTGTCTCAATGTTTGTCTCAATTAAGACTTTGTTGTATAATTAAGACTTGTCATACTATAATTTATTTTCGTTTTATAATTTTGACTTGTTTATAGGTTTTGACTTAGTAAACCAAAATGTTCCGTACCAAGTGCATTTTCTTTTATCCTAACTAACTTTTCTTCTTACAGGGCTTCTTATCGGGTTTACTAGATCAGTGGTTTCCCGAGCTTTTTTAAAAACTTGTGACGCTCATAATTTTCAGAAGTCTGAGGAGAGTAAGTAATCCCCATGAACAAAAGTTGGATGATTAACCATTTCTGGTATCAGAAATATTTGGTGTACCTCCCCAACATTAATGCTGCGTTGCGCTTTTTTGTTCATGAGTCAGACATTGCAGCAATGTGTAATGTCAGTAAAATGGATGTGATCACTTCCTGGAAAGTTTTGAAAATGGCCTCTCATTCGTCTTCAAAACAAGTGCAGGTCAGACGCTGTAGATTTCATTTTCAGGAGCCCAACATGGTTTAATAATCCTTACTTTACGTGGTTAAACATCAGTAGAAATGTAAACTTACTCTTTCTTTGGTTGAAGTGCCAAAAAGCATTTTGATGTTAAACAAGGTCATTATATTACTGACAGGACACTCAAAACAAAAGATGTAAGATGTAAGATGTAGTTTTTTCTTTAACACAAAGAGGTTCTGGAAGTTTCTGACCCAGCAGAAAAAAATACCCCCCCTCCTTTTAACGTTGTGATGGACTTTTAAAATGTTTAAAGGAAGACAGTAAAAACATGTGTATATACATTTGAAAGGCATAATGACAAAGCATGCCAGCTTGTACAGGTGTAACAGCTTTCAAGCAACCTTATCATTATAGAATAAATAAAGTTTTTTTTATTTTATTTTACTTTGTGTCTCTCTCAGCCCTTACCATCATATCACTTGTCTTATTGGCTATATTAGCCCTCCTACACAACCTGGACTGTGGTCATAACAAATTCCCTGCTACATATTGTTCTTATTCTTATTCATTCAGTCAGTTTATAGGTTTTAGGTTTATATTCAATAGTCATAGTTAATATTTAACCATCTACTGCACTGTTCCATCTCTGCACTGTTCACTTTTGCACCATTGTCCACAGTCTACCATAGTATCTTACCTAATCATATTGCATATGTGAGTGATTTTTATTTTTATTCTTATGTGTGTGTGTATATGTGTTTGCTGGATGCCTAAAATTTCCTTCGGGATGAATAAAGTATCTATCTGTTTATCTATCTGTCTATTTGCCGTGTCACTGTTTGTCAGTTTCACTTTCAGTTTGAAACCGTTGAGTGTTTTGGCTAAAGAGCAGTGGATAGAGAAACATGTGATATTTTAGGCATTGTTCACATTTGGATTCCATATTTTTTATTTATTTTCTGATTTTCAACAAAAAAATTAAAAAAAAATTTTTTTTTAAAAAACGGGCACATCTCATGTGACACTGGCTTGCGTCATGTGATTACGTATGACGTCTTACGTGATATCAGCACGTAGACAACTTTATTTTGGACGAGCTGTCAATAAATTCACCGACGTCCTCTTCGTGTGAGTAATCGTACAGTAGACTTTGGTTGAAACGCTTTGGTGGATATTTTAGTGTCTTTTTAATCGTTTGGACCGTGAGTACTCATGTTTTTATGTTTTGAAGTCATGTACACACATGAAGTATATAGATATAGATAGATAGCTTTAAGTAATTTGGCAGTTTAGGTTTGTATTTTTGATAAAACCGTGGCGTGTTGGTTGTAATGTTAGCTAGCTAGCTACATGACATTAAGGATGATATCCCCTAACAGTTATAGCTATAGCTAACGCTGTTAAACAAACTAATTATGAAACTTAAAGTGCTCTTTCACGTATGTTGACCTGTTAAAGTTAAAGTCGTACCTGAACTTTTATAGCTGTGTAACTTAGTGCAGCCTAAATTGGCTTTTAAAACTCTTATAAATCATATCGTCGTCTAAACCATGTCGTCTAACTGCTAATTAAGTCATAGTTAAATCCTGGCTATATTTTATCGTGTGCTCGCGGAAACAACAGGTTTCTACAGCTAAAGTTTAAAGTTAATGATAACATGCCACCAAATGGTCAGAGTTACGATGGTGTACTTCAGTTAACCACCACTAGGGGGCGACACAATGCTGTAAAGTAATACTATAAGATCAATTAAGTGTGTGTGTGTGTGTGTGTGTGTGTGTGTGTGTGTATATTCAGTATAACATTAGGCAGTACAACATTAAAAACAATAGTAAGATGCAATAAATGAATCAACAGAAAATGAAACTATTCTGTGAGGTGTTTATTATTTGAAAATAAATATTTCAGGGCTTTTGATTGTCTAATTGTTCAACATGATTAATCAGACATTTTCACAATGTTCTTACATTTTATAGACCAACTAATCAGTTGATTAATCAATAATGAAAATAAGCATTAGTTTTGTTGCTAAATATAACCCAAACATACTTAAAACACCACAAAAACAAACATTCAGTTAACAAAACTTAATTTGCAGCTTATTTTTAACTACTAAATCTTTGGATTTGGTTTTGGACAAATCAGCTAATTATTATAGTAATTCAAATAACATCCAAAAGAAATGGTTTATTCTGACTTTTCTTGCAGAATAATGAAATGAATAAAACCTATTCAGCTGAAAATGATGTCTTAATTTTCTAAGTATGATTTTTCTTTTTTAATCAACAGTAAACCAACATGGCGAACGGGCACGTGGAAATCCACGACCCCTTCTCCAACCCCAACGGCCTCCACAGCCCCAAATCTACCTCGGACACAGACAGCATGGAGGACACAGTGGAGTTCAGACTCCTTATGGCCTACGCAAAGAGGAGACGGCCGCAAAAGGAAGCCTCTCCACAGGACATAAAGACTGTACGAAGTGGTGGCACAGACGCTAACGGATCCTCACATCAGACGCCGGCCATTACTGAAAAAGAGGAGAAAACGAGGAGGAGGAAGAAGAAGAAGAAGGGATGGAAGAGCATTTTCAGCTGTATCAAACCTCAGACCGGGGAAGCAGAACAGTCCCCAATGCATGTGAATCGGTATGATGTTGAAGACAGATGTGGTGATTGTAATGTTGGTGAGTATTAGACACAGCCTCAGATTACCCCTCCACACTGAAACAAACAATTATTTTTGTTATCAATTCAACTGAACCCCTGTTTTGTCTATACAATGGTGTAAAATGCCCTTTTTATAAGGACTATGGAAGTCCCTTGGAGGGGACTAAGCACCATAGTTGATATATGATGTTTGGGATATTTGTTGTAATCTAGTATAAGAAGGTTAAGTTTCACCATAAAGCGTAATCCACGTCAGAAATCAGGAATCTCTTGCATGACACATTGTCCATCACCTCCCAGTTAGTCATCAAACAGCTAAATCTTGTTTTTGTCGTAAACATGCAGCCACAAGTTTATTACCAGCAGGCTGACAGTCAGCCCTCGTGACTTTTAGCTGTGACGTAACAGACTGTTATTTGGGGGATTTTTTTTCAGGAGGATGTTGTTTTTTTCCTTTAGGAATCCCCGTCTACGATACATGCTTGGACCGCGTGTGTGCTCATACCTTTCACTTTATCTCAACTATTTATTTGCATTGTTTTCTTTTTCTTTCAGCTGAAGTAGAAGAAGAGGATGAGCTCAAAGACTTAGCAGGCAAGCTAACACACATCGCTGATGAAGTCCCATTCATTCCTCCAGAAATAGAGACCGACTCGAGCACAGGTGAGTTGTGGTTTCCTTCCTACAGAATAAACAGCTAGCGAGCATATATCAGGCCTTATGCCCCCCTTAAGAACTTTTCTTTTTAAATATTCATTTTCTGAACCTGTCTCATTTCAACTCGATGAATGCCTCCAAAGTACTACATACAGTTACCTGTTCTGCTCTTTGTGGGCATGCTTGATTGACAAAATGTTATCTGAGAGTGAAGAGAATAATAATACCGCAATGTCAGTGGTGGTACCATAAACCTGTTCATCCCTGTTTTCTTGTTGAGTGATAATCACGTGTTCTGTTGTGTGCGCTAGATATGAATGTGGAGAAAACCATTGGCCTGCTGCTGAGGGAGAGTGGAGACCGACTGAACGAGAAGGTAAGGAACAACCTCTGACGTGAAAACCTACAGAAATATGGAACTTCCTTCAGCCTTGTGGATCTTGTTGTAGGAAACTCTTTCATGGCAAAGCTTTGGAAGTTGTATATGTTTTGTAAGGGCTTTTTCTCCCGTGGTCTAACATTGGTTGAGTTAGTGCTATCAGCCAAATGGCTTAGTGCAGGCGCTAATGGAACTGAAGGTGTAGCTCGTAAACGACCTCCCTAATAATGCCTGGAATAAAGACGTTCTGTACTCCTAAAACGAGGCATTGGAACGTTTTGTAAGTACACCAGGAGCTTAATTAAATAACACTTGCCTGATGGCTTCTGTTCTCAATCAACCATCCCTTTAATTCCTCAGTATTGATCAAATCTTATTGGTGAAAAAGCACTAAACAGAAAAGTCTCTTTTCTCCACCAGGAGCTGAAAGATGCCGCTATATCCTTAGAGCTTTTTTCGGAATACAGTTTCTTTAAACTGCTGATGACAACCCTTCTCACGAGGATGGGCCTCAGGACCCCCAACCCCGATTCTCCGGGGCCGAAGGCATCTCCCAAAACTCAGATCGCTGTGACCTGCGAGGTGGGAACAACCTTCTGGTACTTTAATTAAAAAAAAAAAGAAAAAATCTCAAGGAAAGAGGATGAGGAACTGACTAATGGTTGGACATGTTTTTCTTTTTCCCGGCAGGTCACCAGTCGTTTATCAGCGTTGAACACACTGCCTAGCAACCGACTGCTTGACCACGGAGCCAGATATCTGCAGCATTATTATTCATCCTGGGCACAGCAGCAGGGCGGATATGTACGTAACATACACACACACACACACACACACACACACCCCCCAATATCTTCTTGGAACAATTAGTGTGACCCGTAAGCCTTTACCATATAATATGCAGGGCTCAACAGTAAAGATTGTTCGGTTGCCCTTGGCAACCAGATTGATGAGTCAGATGGCAACCATTTCGTGTCCTCTGGTTGCAGTTATCTCATTTTTCCATTATTAAGATGTGTGGTATAGTTACATAAGCAATTAATTGCTCCAAATATAAAAAATCGTATTGTCAATTTTGACAACTAAAAGCTGATGTCTGGTTGCCAAGCCGGTAACCACTTTCCATTTCATGTCATTTAGCTGCTTTTATCCAAAGCGACTTCCAATTTGCTGTAATATCAGAGGTCGCACGCCTCTGGAGCAACTAGGGGTTAAGTGTTCAGCAACACGTTGGTTGATGTATCGCAGTGGGAATCAAACCCAGACCTCTCACACCAAAAGCATGTGTTATATCCACTTAAAAAAGTTAGTGTTGAGCCCTGAATATGAATATGAATATGAATATGTTCTTCTCTTTTCTAGGAGGAAGCCTTTTACAGTGACGATGAGGACGACATCCAGTGAACAGAAAGTTCTCTTGAAGGCTTTAACCTTTGCACAACGAACAAAATAAGACTCGGGACACAACAAGACTCAGGACACAAAATAAGACTCGGGACACAACAAGACTCAGGACACAAAATAAGACTTCGGACACATTTTGTACTTCAGTTTACATAAAACCCAGAGCTGCAGCTGCATGTATTCTTGTGTTAATCTGGGTTTTCTATTCATAAATCTGTATATTGGTTCTTCTGTGCCAAAGATTAAACCATTTTCATGCCCTTGATAACTACTGTTGGAAGTGTAAAAAATATATTTGTTTTCTCGGGGAGATGTAGTAGTTTTAAATCTACAATGTTTGTGCTGTAGTTTGGTGGACAACACATATTTTTCTTAAGACTAATTAGATATTTTTCAGCACTTGCACTTTTTCTAGAAAATGTCTAATTATTATTTTTAGTTTTTGTTTGAGTGGTGTGCTAAGTGGCTTATCTGTAATTGTTGCTGGTGTTTTCTGCATTTTAAGTTTTTTTAAAATTGTTAAAAGGTGCCAGGAAATCATGTGTGTGCTGTCTGGATTTGTTAATGTAGCTGCACATAAATGACTAAAAAAACTTTGATTGTAATTTCATCTCCATCTATATCAAGTGGTCCTTACTGATTTATTCACTTTTTAAAAAGATTTACTGTGTATCATGTGTGTTGATGCAGCATAAATAAATAGACTTAAGCTATTTTATATATATATCCCAATACATTAATGCATTATGTCACAAGAAATGTTATGTTGTAAATGGTAAAATGACACTTTTAAGTAGCCTATGTGGCAAGGTTAAATCTTGGCTTTTTAATGGGGGGGGGTAATATAAGTAACTGAATTGTTAAAATGTCTTCCTATGTAGGCTGGATGTATTAAATGACCTAAAAGTTGTTACTTTATAATGTGCACATCCCTTTTCTAGAGACTTGATTGTGCTGAATAAAAAATGTTGAAGTAAAAACGGCACCACCTTGTGGTCAATTAAGGAACTGTACATCGTTCAGACAGCAGTAGTGAACCCCATTCAAATGTTTGATCATTTATTTAAAAGCCTATTTTCATTTTTAAATGCTTTTACCAAGCGACACGTTCTTATATTAATTCGGCCGTAACACTACTTTAATGAAGACCTAAGGTTTACTGTTAAAGGAAGTTATTTCTTGGGTCATTTTGCCTAGGAAGCAACATGCCACACCAAAATAATGTTAAATCTTAATTATATGTGGTGTTAGAATTAACTAACTACGTGTTCGTTGAATCTCTGAGGAAGGAGGCTGGGGTCCAATGGAAGGTTAACACAAAGATTTATTAAACCAAAATGATAAGTCAAAGCACAAGAATTACGCTGAAATAGTTGTTACACCCGAAAGTTTCACATCTATTTCGCCCAGAAATCTCGTCTCCCTCCCACCTATATTCCTTCTACTCCAGGGGCGGTTCTCTTCCACCTTGTGAGTAAAGTCCCTCCTTATTGGCTCTTTGTTGCCATGGTCACAAGTAGGACGAGTCTGGTTGGTTTCTTCGCTGTCCAATTAGGAAGGACATGCTCTAACTCCGTCCCTTTGGGGTCGTTTTCACACACAGATCAAACGGTAATTATCATGTTAGTGAGAAGTTCTAACATGATACAGTGAATCAGCATTCCAGTGTTGGAGACAGATGGTTACTTCCCTTTCTTACAGTATCTTTCTATATGTTAATAGTCTTTTGTTCCAAACCATATGGACAGAGGCAGAGAGGAAGGAGAGAGGGGGGGTGGGTGAGGACACAAAAGGGTCATCTTGATCTACCTTTCTTAGGAAAAACAATGGTAATTTACACAGCATGATATGGCGCCCACACCCCTGAATCACTGAATTAAATCCTATCTTTTCAACCCAACTGCAGCATACATCTTTAATACATTATAACATGTATAATTACATAGTGATGAAACATTTAAACTTTATTTTATTCTACAGTTCCTCCTTTTTCACACCTTACTTAGTGTGAAACCTACTATAGACAAAATAAAGTCTGTACACAAACATAAAAATTATTGATAGGAAAAATGTAAACAATAATGACAAATGAAAAGAATACTTCATGGTAGATGGCTAACTCAGGATGTAAACAATTATACAAAAGATTCATCTCCTTCTTCGACCTCGTTATCTGACTCCTCAACTTCTATCCAAGGGGCTACAGGTGCTTTTCTTAGTAGAAACTGTCCCTCCTTTTCCTTAGTTAAGGCTGTGGTTATGAGCCGATTTGCTAAAGTTCTAATGCAGGGAATGCAACAACATCCACATAACAATGAGAAAAACAATGGTAATTTACACAGCATGATATGGCGCCCACACCCCTGAATCACTGAATTAGATCCTATCTTTTCAACCCAACTGCAGCATACATCTTTAATACATTATAACATGTATAATTACATAGTGATGACACATTTAAACTTTATTTTATTCTACAGTGGCTGGGCTTAACTAATAAATGCAATTCATGCCGAATTAAGGACATTCCCATACATATAGTGAGTTATTTTAATCGAGTTGCAAAGTGATATGATTCTTGAAAACAACTAGCCTAATCTTTAAATCAGCATTCTTTTAAATGGAGTCTGGCGTCGCGTGTACTTTCTTCCTGCAACGTGCCGCGCCGCATGCTGTGATGTTTGATGTTTCAGTGAAATGAGATGTCATCCAACCCGTTCCCCTGCACACCTCGGCCTGCCTAACACGGCTCATCGGTCGGTGTCATCAATGACGTCTCACCTGTAGCCCAGCGGTGTAATAGACACCTCCACCGACTTGAAGCGCTGAAGTATGAGGAGCGTGCGTGATGTTTAACGTCGTTCACCAGGGTAGGAAATACGTTCCCACGCACTCCTCGGTCACGGATGACTCTCCATTACCCGTGCGGACTGTTAATATCAATCTATCCCCCGGTACACAGAGCGAGGCACCGAAGGCTACTTGGCCGCCGTCGGGCGCTGAAATGCGGATCTCTAAGGCCAACAAGGGCGCGGTGGTTGTGAGAGCCGTCCGGCGGCACCCTCAGTCGGCCAGTCTGGAGGCGGCTTGGAGTGAGGGAGGGTACTCTGGGGTGAAGCCATCGGAGAATTCACCCAGCCACGAGGGGAGAAACGGCGAGCCAGGAGCCCGCAAGAACGGGATGGAGGGTCACGGTGTGGGGCCAGCTCGCAGCAGGAAAAGGGGGTTCAGAGCCCCCCATGTGAGGACCATCTTCTCCCCCGGAGAGAGGGACCCCAGGGTGAAAGAGGAGTCCGGAGAGGGACACACCTTTGAGCCTGGTGGCGAGAACACCTGGTGTGATGTTTGTTGCAACTACATCTTCCAGCATGGTCTCACCTGTACAGGTGAGTCTGAGGGTGGGAGGACTCTCAAGATTAGAAGCCCCTTCAGAGGAAGACTCATACTTTGTTATTCATGATCATAAACAAATTAGGGTGTGTAGGTTCAATTTAAATGGAAATTTTATGTTTAATGGCTCTAAATTCAACATCATTAAATGTTTAATTAATCCTTAATCAATAAATATCCAAACCATTAAATCAGAAGAAGGTGGCACTACTACTACTACTGACCCCGTATTGGTAAACAATGTTAGAGCATAACCTGAACAGAGGGGAATTATAGCTAGCACAAAGGACCTAGAGGTTATGTTTATGTGATGAGACACACATTTATGGGGAAAAACTAAATAAATGACTTCAATATGAAAATAAATCAGTATTCTTCAACATAATTAAATACCAGGCACTAGGCCATAATGAAGGGAAAACAATAAATATTCAAATTACATAAGTAAAATGACAAATAGTGAGTTTTAGTGATTTCTTAAAATACTTTAAAAAGTGCAATTGAGTTTGGTTGGTGACCTCAGTGAGTAAATCCACTTGATCCTTGGCTGCTTTTTCTAAATATAATAACTCACCTTATTTTTTTTCTCGCATTTTAGGCCTTTATTTGACAGGACAGTTTAGGCATGACAGGGGAGAGAAAGGAGGAATGTTATGCAGCAGGTCGTAGTTAAACCCCCTGCTGCGAGGACTGAGCCTCTGTATATGGGGGGGGGGGGGGAACAAATTGATACAGCGTAGTATATTTTCCATGGCAATGCTATATCGATGCACAGACGCCAAGTATCAATCAGTTAATCAGTTATTACACACGTGTTGGTCAGTTTGTCTGCTTAACAATCCCATTTTTCAGCAAAAAAGTTGAAGTAAGATGAATAAACAGGGAATATGTATCTTTGTAGATCAAATATATGTTGACAAAGTTTCCTTTTGGGGACGTAATTTGAAATTGGGAAGAATTAGAAGTTGGAAAAAAGGTAATAAATTGCAATGTATTGCAAAATATATACAGTATATGTTTAAAATCGCGATAATATTGTATCGTGACATAAGTATCGTAATGATATCATATCATGAGGCCTCAGGTGATTCCCACCCCTACTACCAGGTGAGCTACCCAGGCGCTCCGTAATTCACCTAGATAGATTGTATAAACCATACATGGCAGTTATATTGCAGTTTATGTCAGGATATCAGGACAAAAACCCCAACTATAATGGTTTCAGCTTCCTAAATGTTAGGATCTGCTGCTTTTCAGTCCTAATCTTACGAGCTGTCATTAGATAGTTTTCATAAAAGGTTTTCTGTAAAGCAGGACCAAATATGACACCTTTTATGAAAGTATATTTGGGAGTCGAATTGGGAACCGGAGGGTTGTTGGTTCAAGTCCCCATATGGTGGACCGGTAGCCTGAAAGGTGCCAGCACCAAACCCCCCACCGCCACCCCCCCTACACACTCTGACATCTCTCCATTAGTGCATGTATGGTATTGAGCAGGTGTGTGTCAGGCCTGTGTGTAATAACAACAGAGTGAAAACATTGTAATTTTCCCTTAATAAAGTATACATTATTATTATTGTTATTATTATATATTAGATTCGGAAAAAGTCACCTTGCTTTGCTGCACACTCTTGTTTTGTGTTGGTTTTTGTATTGACTGACCTCAAAGACCTTTAAGGTGAAATAAATCATTTAAATAAGTTCTTTTCAAAGTAGCATAGACATGTATCTGTAGCACCCTCTGAGATGCAGTAAGACATGTTTGACATGTACAGTACCTTACTGTAGGCAGGGCTATGAAACGCAGCTCAGCTGCTGGAATGCAGTGGTTAATGCAGACGGACCGGTTCATGTCTAAAACGAAACAACCGTATACAGTACGTCTCCTTGAATACAAACTGTACCGCCCTCTGTGTGCACTTCTGTTTGCCAAACAATAGAAAGAGGAAAAAACGGAAAAACGTCTCTCCTTCCTAATGTGTTGAAGCTGCAACGGTGCGTTTGTTTTGTTAGTGTTGTAATGGAAATAAGACTAATATTCATTCACTATCAAGATTTTTTTTTAAACTCTACTGTTTCATATTTTGCTCTTACTTCCTTCTTTTCTTTACCTGACCTGACCTGTAGCTTTAAACGTGGTTTAAATATGTACAGGAAACAACAGCAAAGAAGAGTCTCTGTCCTACCTGATGATGTCTGTCACAACACAGCTTGGAGTGAAGTAAAATTTGACCTTTTTATCTCCCATATTTATTTTACAACTGAGAACAAGGAGGATATATCCTCTGAAATACTTTTTGTGGGTGGGTTTAGAGTTGGTTGCCCAAGTTCCAAGCTCGGAAATCCGGGGTCAAGTGGCATGTTTCCGACTTTGATCTCGGGAAAATCCAAATTCCGCGTAGAACGTATAGAACGTACTATAAACCTACTTCATTTACATATCTACTGTATTATTTTTGGGCTAAAACACACAAAACCATACAGCAACAAGTCAAATAAAAAACATCAAACATTACAACAAGGCTGACGCAGGCTTCCTGTTGTTAGCCTTTAAGCCTTTTAGCTTTTTAACCTTACACAGACAATATTCCTGCACAGTGAGCTCTGTGTTTCCAGTCACTTTTACCAGCAGTACTGATAGACTTTGTGTATTTCTCACGTGTGTACGCTCATTTAAAATGCAGTTGATTGCCACTTAGGAAGCTTGTTAAAGGCCCACCTGAATGTTAACAACCATTCCAAAAGGACATGAATACTATTTTAAAACACAAACTCCTAGGAGTGAAGCGTGGCCACTGTCCCGTAGCTCTCTGCAGAGGACAGCGGCTCACTAGTTCACTTATTAACACACAGAAAACAGTCACTTATAAGTCAGTTAAAAAACTGCAGCTTAGTCATTTCTTTTAAAAATTAATTTCTCATGCACAAACAGGTTGTACTGACCCAAGTTACATCATGAAGATTTCACATTTATGGTTGATTTAAAGACATACATCTGATTCTGGCTTCCACTACGGGTGTAAATCACAGGTTTTATATCATGTCTTTGGACAACGATATGATATTTGCCGATATCACAAAGTTTGTATACGATGTAAAGAAAAAATCCTTTTTATGTGTCCTCATACTGGCAAATAAAGCTGATTCTGATTATGACTTTGATTTGATTATAGTCAGGGGCCTGCGATCAACATGAGACAATATCATATGCCCATTTAACATAAACACATGTTCCATTGATATAAATAAATAATAGGATTTGGCAGTTTTATTACTGAGCTCTTCCAGACATTTGAATGAAAAACAAACAAATTCTTTTTAATAAAAAGAATAACTATAAAGCAGAATTTCAAAATAAAGGCACATCTTATAGATGAAATGTATTTTTTTCACTTTGCATCGATG